>WOXC01006795.1:0-600000 GCA_011680675.1 Gymnobelideus leadbeateri | reverse complement strand
CTTGTAGAAGGTGAACTGAATATTTTTTTTCTCAAATGCTTTATTAACTTCCTGTTTACATCATTCATTTTCACCAGATTTTGAGTTACAATTTTTCCCCCATTTTTCCCCTACCCACCATACCAGAATAGCAGTCCCATTAGATATCCCTTCATCCAATCTGCTCTCTCCCATATTTTCTCCCATACCCCCTTCAACTTTTCCAGTAGGGCATGGAGGACCTTTATGCCCCAATGCCTGTATATCTTATTTCCCAATTATATGTAAAATAGTAATAATAATGGTATTTATGTATTTTTAAAACATTTGATTTTAAAACTTCAACTTCCAAATTCATTCCCTTCCTCCCTTGTCACCCATTCTTGCTGGGAAGATAAGCAGTTCAATATATGTTGTACATGTATAGCTATGCAAAACATTACCATAGTAGATATATTGTAAAAGACTGACTATTTTTCACTCCCTCCTATCCCACCTCCCACTTGTTCTATTCCCTACTTTGATCCTGTCCCTTTTCAAAAGTGGGTGCTTCCAACTTTCCTCCCCCCTTCCCTCCCACTCTCCCTTCTATTATCCCCCCTCTCATCCCCTTCCCCCCTACTCTACTGTCAGGTGAAATATCCTATTTAGTATGTATGTCATTCTCTCCCTGAGCCAAATTCAATGAGAAGGTTTTGCCTTTTTGCCTTCCTGTTCTTCCCCTCCCTTGTAACCATTTTCCCTTTCCTCTTCTATATGAGATAGTTTACCCCATTCTGTCTCTCCCCATCTCCTCTTGTTATATTCTTCTCTCACCTCTTAATTTCACCATTTAAGTATCATCTTGTCCTATTGAATTCGACCTGTGCCCTCTATCTATGTATACCTGTAAATATATATACACACGTTCACATATGTATTCATATGCCCATATACCATTCTTCAACTATTTTCATACTTAGAAAAATTTCATCAGTTACAATTATCATTTTTCCATGTAGGAATGTAAATAGTTCAACTTTGATAAGTTTCTTATGATTTCTTTTCCCTGTTTACCTTCTCAAGCATCCCTTGCTTGTGGTGTCTGAATGTTAAATTTTCTATTTAACTCTGGTTTTTCCCTCAAGAATGCTTGAAAGTCCTCTATTCCACTGAATGACCATATTTTCCCCTGAAAAATGATACTCAGTTTTGCTGGGTAGGTGATTCTTGGTTTTAATCCAAGCTCCTTTGCCCTCCAGAATATCATATTCCATGCCCTTCAATCCCTCAGTGTAGAAGCTGGCAGATCCTGTCCTATCCTGATTGTGTTTCCACAATATTGAAATTGTTTCTTCCTGGCTGTTTGTAATATTTTCTCCTTGATCTAGAAATTCTGGAACCTGGTTATAATATTCCTAGGAGTTTTCTTTTTGGGATCTTTTTCAGGAGGTGATGGGTGGATTCTTTCAACCCCTATTTTGCCCTCTTTTTCTAAAACATCAGGGAAATTTTCCTTGAGAATTTCTTGAAGGATGATTTCTAGGTTCTTTCTTTGATCATGGTTTTCAGGCAGTCCAATAATTTTTAGATTATCTCTCCTGGTTCTATTTTCCAGGTCAGTGCTTTGTCTTATGAGATATTTCACATTGCCTTCTATTCTTTCATTTGTTTGGATCTGCTTAATAGCATCTTGATTTCTCATGAAGTCACTAGCTTCCATAGCTCCAGTGTAATTCTGAAGGAATGATTCTCCTCAGTGAGCTTTTAAATTTCTTTTTCCATTTGGCAAATTTGGCTTTTTAAGGCATTCTTCTCCTCATTGCTTTTTTGAGCCTCTTTTGCCATTTGAGTTAGTCTATTTCTTAAGGTGTTATTTTTCTCAGTCAGGCTGTTGACTCTCATTTCATACTTTTTTTGTATCATTCTCCTTTCTCTTCCCAATTTTTCCTCTACTTCTCTTATCTGCTTCTTAAGGTCCTCTATGGCTTGTAACCAGCTCATATTTTCATCTGGGGCTTTTGGTGCAGGAATTCTGACCTCCCAGTGCTCCTCCTGTTCCATGCTTATATTTTCTTTGCCCCCCAAATAGGAGTCTAATGTTGAACTTTTCTGTTTATTTTGTTTCCCTTGCCTAGGCATGCTGCCACTCAATTGCTTGACTTTTTGGCTTGTTGCCACAGTAGGACTCTGCTGCCAGCCAGGGCATCTCAAATGCTGGGGTTTTCTCAGCTGTCGAAGATATTAGTTGGGTGCCCTCTCTGAAGCCTCCACATGCTCTGGCAAGCTGATCACACACCCCAAGACCTCTACACCAGACCACAATCCAGATCCAATAAGTTTAAAGCAAGAGCAGTTATCCCCCCCAGACTGGTTGCCAGGTCCCCCTACAGTCTGCAGGCCAGGAACTGAAGCTGCAAATGGTGCTTGCAAGGCGTGGCTCCTCAGTGGCTTCTTGCCTCCAGGGGAAGAGGCTGATGTGCTCCAAAGTACTGGTCCCAAAATCCATGGGGCACTGACCTCTCACATTGCCCATGGCATCTATGTATTGGTAATTCTGGAAACGCCACAGCTGCTGGTGATCTAGGTTCCCACCAGTCGGCTACTGGTCCTGCTGCCTTGGGGCTAAAACCTCTGACTCATGGGGTCCTGGGCTGGGCTTCCAGAGTGCTGTGCTGGCCACTCCCTGCCAGGCTGCTGGGCCAACCTCAGCAGGAGGTTAGCTTCTCTGTGTCATTTTGTGGGTTCTGGAGCTCCAGAGTTTGTTCAGAGTCCCCTTTTACATGAATTTAGATGTGGTGGGAGCAGGATCTGGGAGGAAATGCTGTTACTACTCCACCATCTTGGCTCTAACCCCTAATAAGTAAAGTCTTAAAGCAAGCACACGCATACAATCTTGAAAATTAGAAAACAGAAAAATTAAAAACAAAACAAAGAAAAAGACCCTTGAAATGATACAACTAAGGCATTTTTATTTTATACTTTAAAGTTTTCATTTACTTTTTATATTAATAAACATGAATATCCCAATATATAATGGAAAAGACTGAATTTTTATTAGGTAGTTTTTAAGTGCATATTAAATTGTGCATGATAGCAACAAATTTCTCCTGCTTGTCCAGGTTACCCTCTTAATTTTATTCTGTTTTATTTTGTTGACTATATTCTTTATTTTCTTTTTCTTTTTTGATTCACCAGTGTCAATACCCATTAAGCCTCCCAAATATGCTCCCCATCCCACCCCCATGGAAACTATTTCTTTATTACAAAGAAGCCTCAAATAAATCAACACATTAACCACATATGAAAATGTATAGTCCATGCTGCACTCCTACTCTCTATGAATCTTGAACAATGTAGAAAGCATGCTACATCTCTAGTCTTCTGTCATCATAATTGGTCATTACATTTATCAGAATTCTTAAATCTTAATGTTTTTCCCTATACATTATTCTAATCATTTTATACATTGCTCTTTTGGTTCTGCTAACTTCACTTTCCATAAACTCATATGTGTGTACCCAAGTTTTTCCAAACCCATAAGAGCTGGTTAAAAACAAACAAAACTAATGAATTCAATTAACTAACTTGACTGAAAAAGCTGGAGGAAAATCAAATTAGCAACCTAAATGAGAATAAATAAATTCACCATGAATAGAGAAAATATAGCCCGAATCATCAGAAACTGTTATGCAAAATCATATGAAAACTGAAACTGAAAGCAAATTGGAATTTGAAAACAAATGAATATCTACAAAAATATGCTAAGATACCCCTGTGAATCTGTAGTCTTATCTAAGTGGATTCTCCTCCTGATATAGATGACACCTCATCAACATTGGCCCATCCTGTGTATCTTCTTTCCATGTCCTTCTATAAATCAATCATTTTAAAATACACCCAATGTGCTAGAAGACTTTCTAAAGTTATTTTGACTTCATGACAATATCATGAGATAATACTACCAATCATTCCTCCTCCTCTCCCTCCTCCTCCTCCCCTCCTCCTTTTCCTCCTTCTCTTCTTCCTCTTCCTCCTCTTCCTTCTCCTCCTCCTCCTTCTCCTTCTATCAATTTTATAGGTGCTTTCGGTTTTACATAAAAATCATTTCTGTGTATATTCTATGACCACTACCATCCACCAACTCCCCCATCCTTCTCTTTTAGTAAGGAAAAAAAAACAATTAAGCAAAATTAGCAAGGACAGTGTCTGCATCTGAGATCTTATTTGTGGCATTTTCCACTCATACTCTAACACCTCCCCAAGTACAGGAAAGAGGTACATTTGTTTGTTTTGCTCCTGAGGCTTTTATAGATCACTATAGTTATTATAGTAATCTTTTCATTTATTTTATAGGTGACATTGTTCATATTGTTTTTTTTAGTCTTGTTTATTTTATCCTGTATCAGTTTGTGCAATTCTTCCCGTGTTTATTTACAAATTCCTTATATTTGTCTTTTCTAATTCCACAAAAATATTCCATTTTATTCACACACCACATTTTTTTTCCAGTCAACCCCATTCAATAGACTTTCTTTCCAGGGTTAAGTTATTTGTAATTATCCTTAAAAATGGCCAAAATGTTCATTTCCTTTAATTTGGAGATCACACTCTTAATTGTGTCAAAGAAGCAAAAGAAAGATCTCCAGGGTGGAAATGGACACAAATATACAGGGCTGCACGTTGTTTACCAATAAATAAGTTGCAAAGAATATGAACAGTTTTTAGGAGAAAAAATCTGAATGAACAACAAATAGTTAAAAGTTTCACTTGAAACCAATGGAGCAGGCTCAGCTATGAGAAATCAGGTTCTTGTTCTCAAGAAAAAAAAATCCTTGTTAATTATCTCCTAATAAAATATAGAGGGCATGTCTCTGTCCATAGGTAGGGAACATTATGATTTATCATTTATTTTATATGATTAGAATTTGCAGTGAGACCAGAAAAGAAGTATATCAGTTTCTAATCCTGGCTATTCTTTTGGTCTAATCTATTGTAAATCTGGAAAAATCCCAGTGTAGTCTTCCATATCCACTGAGTAATTTAAATGATAATCCTATTCAGATTTCTCATCACAGTGGCATTGAGGTAAACATGAATCCCTGAAGGCTCTGCCAGTAGGATGTAAGTTCTGGAAGGTTGTATCAATCTTGAAAGGTTTCTGGTACAAGTTTAAGGATGAAATTTATTTTTCTTCTCTGAGGGCCAGCCTAGTTTAAAGGAGCTCTCCAAGTCTGCCTTAAGAAGATGAATGCTTAAGAATTCTTGAAGTCCATCTACTTTAGTATAGTAGGGCTATGATCAAAACCAGCAGAAGGGGTACCCGCATTGATGAAATCGTAAATGTTTTGTTTGTATATGTTTTTATGTATATATGCATACATACATGCATATGCAAGGAAAATGCTTTGAAATTCACATTTAAAAATCTTCTTATACAGAGGGATAACTATTGGAACATAGGAGTAAAATTTTTCTTTTTAATTCCTTGTCCATTTTATATATATTTTTTCCTACCAATGAATGCTGCATATATCTTTTTTAAGGGATAAATTGGAAGTTAGGGCAGCTAGGTGGCACAGTGGATTGAGCACCAGGCCTGGAGTTAGGGAAATCTGAGTTCAAATCTGGTCTCAAATACTTGTTAGTTGTATGACCCTGGGCAAGTCACTTGATCCTGTTTGTCTCTGTTTCTTCATTTGTAAAAATGAGCTGGAGAAGAAATGGCAAAACACGCCATTATCTTTGCAAAGAAAACTCCAAGTGGACTCACAAAGTCTGATACAACTCAGTAATGAAAACAACAATGACAGCAACAACAACCTTTTTCAAGGCAGCTGGTTGGTTCAGTGGATAGAAACTGGCCCTGGAGGCATGGAGACCCAAGTTCTAATCCAACCTCAGATACTTACTTACTAGCTATGTGACCCTAGGCAAATCACTTAACCTGTGTTTGCCTTAATCCAGCGGAGAAGGGAATGGCAAAACACTTCAGTATCTTTGCCAAGAAAGGCACATACAGGGTCACAATGAGCCCAACAAAATGAAACAACAATAACAAAATTGGAAGTGATTGACCCAATTCCACGATCTGTAAATAGGGACTAGAGAAAGTGCTGGTCCTCTTTCTAGAAAAGCCTCTTAATCTTTTGTAGGAACAAAATACTAAGACACTACTCAGACAGGGCTAATTTTTCCTTAAAACACGTTGATACTGTCCTTGAGACTTATGTGACCCAGGAAAATAAAGCTGAAATCAGTGATGTAGAGTGCTAGGGGCCTAAGTGCAGAAAGATTGCACACAAAAGTCTGGAGCTCATCTCTCAGGCTTCTCACCAGGCCAGTTGCAGTGGGGAAGCTGTCCCCAAGTGATCAATGGCTATAACTTTGGTGAATACTCTGCCTGCTACAGCTAAGTAAACCTCATTTTGTTCACCATGAGAGATGATTTCTAAGTTACATTTCTTTCCAATTCAAACCTAAAGGACCAGACCAGCCTGAATCAGGCCTAGTCTCCAAAGCACCTTGAAACCTCTAAACCACAGAATAGGCAACAGCGACCAATTCCTTTTGTGCTCCAACTTCCATACTAACAACTATATCCTAATTCCCAACAGGAATAAAAGTGTGAAAAAAACAAAAAAGGAAAAGTCAGAGATTTTTGGGACAACTAGGATCATGAAATATTACATTCCTAAAGGTGCATCTATCCATTATTTGGTTTCAATATATCCTCTCAACCTTATTTTTCATTATTCTCCTTTGTGCACTTTTGCATTTCTACAAGTGGTTTCTTAGTCTCACTCTATCTTTTCCTTCTATCTATCTATCTATCTATCTATCTATCTATCTATCTATCAATCTATCTATAAGGATATTGCAAGAGAGAGAGAGAGAGAGAGAGAGAGAGAGAGAGAGAGAGAGAGAGAGAGAGAGAAAGAGAGAGAGATACCATCCCCCAGGTATGGAATTCAATCTCTTTCTCTTCTTGTTAAAATCTTTTTCTTCATTAAAGGCCTAGCTCTAATATCCTTCTCTATGAAATCTCCCCTCATTCCCCCACTCAGGTCTTCTCTCCTTCCTCAGATTTTGAAAAGCTCTTCTCCCTTATCACCTTCTACTTTGGCCAGGAGACTATAGCTCCTTGGAGGCAAGAGTTGTATACTACTTTTCAACTTTATAGACCCAAGTTATGGGCAAAACTGCCCATAACATGTGCTTAATGAATTTTTATAGAATTGAATTGCATTGCTTAATTTAAACTGCAATTTGCCCCAGTGGTAGTCTCAACTGATGTGACTCCATTCTCCCCTCTTCTTGTCCCAAGTCATATTCTTTTTTGTTCTTTCTTTCTTTTCCCTTTCATCTGTCCTTTTCCTACTAGCTTTTACTTTGGTGGCATTCAAAGATGTACATTTTGTAAAGATCCTTTGGACAATTTTTAGGCTTATTTCCTAGGTCCTTGAGCAAAAGTTGTTATATCAATCCACTGTGATAAGATAATAAATAAAAGGATAAAGAGGAATGGTTTAGGCAGGTGAAAATGTCACCGGTTTGATTGTGGTACATTGAGAAAACCTTAGAGTATAAATCATCTGGGTTGAGAAGAGGTTGCAAAAGTGAAGCCCATGTCCCTGGAGGAGGAGCCTGGAGGGAAGGGAGGAAGTGCAGTCATTATGGGATTGGCTCTTTGTTTTGCTCCCCTGGAACAATGGAGAACAAAATGATTTGTGCCATGCTTAAAAGCTCAATACCAGAATGCAGCCTGGATCCTGGATTCTTTAAACGATGCTCCCTGCAATTTGTCAGAGAGTAAATTATATGAAGAAGAAAGTGATATTCCTCTGGAGAGCTAGGTTATTATTACATTCCCTATCATTCTGGGTTCTTGGAGTCAAAGCACCTGCCTTGGTTCATTTATTTTGCTATATCTACTCCTTATTACAGTAGGGTTTTGTCTTGTGATTTTTATATCTTACACAAAGAGTGAAAAGACCCAACAGCTATTAGAGTCTTAACCTTTAAGTATGAACAAACTCATTTCCATTGATATCAGCGCAATTTGTAGAATCACGTGAAAAATCTGAAGGTCCTCACTTTTCTCCTGTCTAAAGATATTTGGTTTTTTTAAAGGAAAAGAAAAATTAGAAGTAGAGTCTGGCAGAAAATAACTTTTGTGAATTTCAGATCCACGGGGGAGTTTGTCAGAAATTGTATTTGTTGCAAGAAGTAAAAGCAAACAAAATAATAAGCTATTGCCCTAGAAAACACCTACTCCTTTTGCCTTCCTGAAGCAGCAGAGAAAACTATTGTTACTCTATGGGCCAAGATATTGTTTACTTCAAATATTTTGGAAATGAATTTTTAATATATGTTTGGGGAATTCATTTTTTATTTTGTTTTGTTTTCATTTAAGAGGCAATTGGGGTTATTTGCCCAGAGTCACACAGCTAGTGTCTGAGGTCAGATTTGAACTCAGGTCCTTCTGATGCTAGTGCCAATGCTCCAACCACTGTGGCACCTAGCTGCCCTGTTTGGGGAATTTCAATACCTTAAATAAAATTAAAGTCAGCATTCAAATCTTTGGGGAAACAGTGAAGCCTGCTGAACATCCATTTCTTAGAATCATAGAGGACAGATGTTTCCAGTGGCATATAAGATGGATATGCCAGATTTAGTACGAAGGGGAGAACATAACAACTTTCTAGATAAGGAAGGCCATGATGCCACCCTTGTCTCGATTATGTTGGCTTTTGCAAGTGTTTGAATTACTTCATATTTCTTATTCTCTATTTTGCATTCATAGACAGATCCTCTTTGTGAGCTTACCCAGGGAATAAACATATACCTCTTATCTTCATCAATTTGAAGCAGCTTAAAAGGTTTGTTGAAGTATTTAAACACTCTACCCCTGCCAGTGGTTCTCTGCTGGACTCATACAGTTGCATTGATGTATAATGTGGCACTATCAGCCACAGTAAAATAATAAATCTGACACCAGATGTGATGGGGAATAATGTCATTTTCTCTCAGCTACAGTGCTACAAATGGAGATTCAAAAGGAGAATGTGAGAAGTAGGTAATTAGGAAAATACCATTATATACATCAAATAATATTATATTATTCCTTCTGAGTAAACTCAGATCACCCAAAGAAGGAATGGAGTCTCAAAAGGTATCAGCAGTTAAATTCACACTATGTCTCGGCATGGCGAAGGAATGTTTCTTTAGGGAAGTGGTTATTAGTATCAACTCAACTGATCTACAATGTGGGTAAATTTCTATATTCAACTTTATCACATGGTTCAAAATTGATATTCAAGTCTAATGCAGTAATTCAGTTTTATGAGCATTTATTAATTCCCTATTATATACTTAGATATTGAGGATACAAAACTTGATAGGGAACAGAACCTGCTTCCATGTAGTTTCCCATTTTATAGGAATGAAAATATTTGTGTAGCAAAAGAGATGGGTCTGGGCCAGGGGTGGGGAACCTGCAGCCATGAGGCCACATGTGGCCCTCTAAGTCTTTGAGTGTGGCCCTTTGACAGAGTCCAAGTTTCACAGAACAAACCCCCTTAATAAAAGGATTTGTTCTGTGAAACTTGGACTCAATCAAAAGGCTGCATCCAAGGACCAAGAAGGCCTCATGTGGCCTCGAGGCCTCAAGTAGTTCCCCACTCTTGCTCCAGGCAGAATGCTGGGAATAAGCTAAGGAAGCAGAGATAGAATGTAGGGGATGTTCAGAGTTCACCCTGAACCTCTTTGTCCCCTCCCACTCTCACTGAAAGGCTCCCCTGCAGCATGCAGCACATCTCTAGCATTTCTCACCCCCATACAGAGGACTTTGTTTAGATAGACACTGAGATTCTGATGTAGGAGATATATTGCACCTGCCTTTCAAAATGGGGGTATCAGTAATGGAATGTACTATGTAATTCTTAACTATGTAGTTTGAGCAGAATTTTATGCATTGACAATATGTGTACATTTGAGGAAGAAGTATCCCGATACATTTTTACTTTGAATATTGTCTATTTATATCGCATGAGATCTCCCACCATGCCTTTGAAATCCATTCCATTTTCTTCTACAAATCATTAATTCTACAAGAGGCTGATTCTCAGTCAAAATTATTGACTTCTTATCTATTTGTGAAGAGAAGTGGCATACTGATTTGTCACAATTAGCCTGGTGGATTCATTTCTTTTTTTTTTCTTGGTTCATTAACTCTTTATATTTTTGATATTGAAAGTAATAAGCATGGTTGGGTGAAGAATTCTTAAGCAAACAAGACTTGGAAATGATGATAATACACAAAATGGGCAATTTTCCACATCCCAAGGAGATCAAAGACAAAAAAAAAAATCAAGCAGATACTAAAATATTCATTGTAGTACTTCTTTGTTGGAGGAAAGACCTGAAAAGAAAGTGGGGACCCAACAGCTGGGTAATTTTATCATATGTGTGATGCATGAATGTACTAAAGGAATAAAGAAATCACAATGGTACTTGAAAAACAGAATGGTATAGTAGAAAGATGGATAAATGTGAAGTCAGAAGTCTGGAGATGAAATCTTGGCTCTGTCCCTTAGTAAATTTGTGACCTTGGACAAGTCACTTAAATTCTCTGAGCCCCAGCTTCCTTATCTATCAAATTAAGCAATTGGACTAGATGACCTCTTCATGCTGTATGATGTTCTATGACTACACAGGCTTGTGTTGGCTGATTCATTTCTAAGGAAGGAAAGAAATAAAGAAATGAACTACTCTGGAGACCTTCCAGGACTTTCTGTTTTACTTGTAGATTGTGTGTGTGTTTTTTTCTTCCTTCTCTAGGAGAAGTCCTGTGATTACTATAGAAAGGGTTTTAGATCAGTGCAGTGTATGGTAGGATTGTTTTTCTTCCTTATTATTCAGACCACCACCCCCCTCCCCCCCCACCTTTTGTCATAATCCCTGCTTAGGGAAGCTTCCAGTCAGGAAAAAAAAAAAAAGCAAGGTAACTTGGTTCACTCAGCCTTCCTGTAGTCTCTGCCTGAATAAGATGTAGCTTTCATTTTGTTCTTTTTTTGGAAAGGCAAGCAGAGTTAAGTGACTTGCCCAGGGTCACACAGCTAGTAAGTGTCAAGAATCTGAAGCTAGGTTCTACTGAATCCAGAGCCAATACTCTATCCACTGCTTTGCCTACTGCCCTGAGTTGTGGGGTTTAGACATGGCAATAGACTCAATTTGCTTTTCAGTGCTGGGCTGTATCCCCACTTAACAAAAGCCCCTGGTGCAAAGAGATTTCTGAAGAAGCAAATATTAATGCTTTAATTTTGGTTTCAAATGTGTTTTGTTTTTGTTGTTTCTGAGTCATGTTTGACCCTTCATGACCTCATGGGCTATACTGTCTATGGGATTTTCTTGGCAAAGATACTTGAGTGGTTTGCCATTTCCTCCTCCAGTGGATTAAAGCAAACAGAGGTCACGTGACTTGGGTTACAGGGTCACATAGTTAGTCAAAGTCTGAAGTCAAATTTGAACTCAGATCTAGGACTTTATCCACTAGGCCACCTTTTAAGTGTTTAGCTTAACTTAAATTCAAGTGCTATAACAGCTTGGTTTCAAACGGATACACGGTTTGTATAATCACTTTCTGCCTTCCCATTGTACATTAGATCTCCATAATTTATGGATAAAAAGTTAAATATATTTTCAATGGAGAGCTGAAAGTGGAGAGAGGAGCAAGTGGATTTATCTTTGATAATGAAGTTTTCTACTAATTGAAAGAGAAGTAATTTTTTTGCAGATAAATTGGTCTCTGCAATCACAATTGTGAATCCAGTGTTCAGAAGTTTCTAGGAAAGGTTTTTGTGGAAGACTTTGCAAGTGCACAGAGGCTATGAGAGGCCACACTAGGATAAAGTAATAGACTTAAACATAGTATGTCAATTAAAGGAAAGGTAATATAGAACTTCATAGCTATGAGAGAAACTTCCATGATAGAATAAGAACTGAATACATAAAGGAAACAAAATCATCTGTATTTAATTCAACTTGACTGGCATTAATTGGTCATCTTCTGTGCACCCAGTGTGATATATAAGATGTGATCCCTGTTCTCAAGGGACTTGCCTATATAGTTACAGAGTTGAGGCTTACCTAAACAACGAGTTTCATAACATCAGTAGGCAGTGGATAAAGTGCAGTACCAAAAGTGTGTTAAAGTTATTGAGTATTACATAAGCCTAGAGAAGGAGAGGACCTTTACATATTTATGTGGAAGAGAAAAATCATAAGGAGGAAGTGAGACCTGAGCTGAACCTCAAAAGATGGGTAGAATTTGAATAAGAAGGATGGCATCTATCTGCTTTCCAAAGAGGCTGACATTTTACAGGTTCCCTTAGTAATGAGTTACAAAGAACAGCTATTTTTAAAAATTGTATTTCACGTCTTTTCTTTATTGACATTGGCTTTTCAGCTGTACCAGGCTATTGAGTACATGAGTTTTTCTCTATTTCCACTAGTCTATGGCATTTTTAATAAAATATGTTAAAATGATTACTAAAATTAAGTTGTTAATTCCATTTCAGGGTTCTAATTGAATTCATAAGTAGCTTAGCACACCAGAGTCTCTTGATGTAATCATAGACTGTGTGCAGTGGGCACACATCAATCCATATTTGTTTCCTAGCAACACATCATCTCATGACTAAACAGGTCATTCTGAGACATTCCGAGCTTTACAGAATGCTGCATTGCTAACCTTTGCTTACAATACAAGAATAGTATTTTGTTGGCATCACAAAGAAGAAATCAATGGCCAAGGCAGAGTGGCCTTCTACACATTCTTCCTTATAATACCTATAGACATCTGGTCTCATTTATCTCTGGTGCTTTGCCAAGTATGATAGGAACATCCTGAATTCCTATTCATGGTCCATTGAAAGCTGCTGTTGCATAGAAATGCAGGAAAACACATTGGAAGCAAGAGTTTTCCAAATTGTGTATAACAGACAATATTGTTCATAACGTTAAGAATAGGATGAAATGGTTTTTATTAAAAGTCTTTGGTTTGGGGGGTGGCTAGGTGGCGCAGTGAGTAAGAGCTCCAGCCACGGAGTTGGGATGACCCGAGATCGAATCCGGCCTCAGAAAATGAGCACCCACACATAATGACTAGCCGTGTAACCTTGAGCAAGTTACTTAACTCCAATTGCTTAAAACAAAAGTCTTTGGTTTGGGCCTAGTTCCGAAGCAGCTGAAAAGATGAAACATTGAAATGGGTGTCTTTACCTTAGTTTCTCAGAGGTGACCAAAAAAAGGCTGAATACTGGTCATCGTATTGTGAGATCAATATAGTGAATATTCTCTCTAATGAAATTTGTCCTGCCCATGATAAGGATTAAGGAGTAAGTAAGTAAGTGAGGAGGAAGGTCTTAGGAGTAAAGAAACATTAAAATGAGGTCCTTTAAGTATATTAATAATAGGAAGAACTCACACGTATCATTCCTTAAAGTATGCAGAGTGCTTTTCTTACATTGTGGAGGATGTAGGTAATACTGGGGGAAAATGAATCCTTCTTGGTAAAACAATTTCTATCACACCTCATAGAACCAGATGTCTTGAAATCAAAGGGGACAGGTAATCCACCCCTCCCACTTTACAGATGAGAAAATTGAGTTTCATAGAGGTTAAGGGACGTATTTTAACTCAGATCCTCTGACGCTAGAACCAGGGCCCTTTCCATTATACTACATAGCCTACAGACTGAGTTCCATTCCATAACTGTGATCCAGTTTAGGCTGTCTTTGCCAGGGTTATTAAAAGGTACATGGTAAAAATTTATGAGATATTTTGAAATTATTCTTTCAAGTGATCAAAAGTGAAAACACTTAATTATCCCAGGGGCTCTTTATGAGAAATGAATTGCTAGAGAGTCAACATTGCCAATGATATCCCAAAGGGCGGCAATTATGGAGGTCCAAGACTGGCATAAATACAGGTTGGCAGTTTAGGGCAGACTCTGCATCAGACAAAAAATGTGTTCATCAAACAGGCTTCGTTCCACTGGTTTTTGCCATGGAAATGCTTTTTGCCTCATTGATTTTTGCTACTCAACAAATTGTTTCCCTATTAGCAAGAGGTCTCATCACCTGGTCAGTTCTTTCCCTAACATGTCAGCTGTTTGTACTAACTGTGGCTGCTGGCTATTGATGTAAGACTTCCCAACAGAAGGAATAAATAAACAAATTATCGAAATAGTAAAGATATAGTTCCTGTTTTTAAAATACGCGAAAATTTGTAATGATCATTATCATGTTTTAATTCTTTAGTGAACAGCTCTAGTTCCATTTCCCCTCCAACAGCTCTAGGTTTCACTATTGTATTGTAGAATCCTCACCATAAAATTTACTACCTCAGTTTATATTGTCTGGTATTTCTCACTAATATATCACATATCTTGGTAAAATAGATTATAAGCTCTTTAAGGGCAGTTCCCATATAGTTTGTATTTCTTTGAGCATCATTCAAAAAATGTGCTGTGAATTTCTTATCGACAAATTAGTGTCATAGTGTAATTTTACCTGGTGTTCTGGAAGAGTGACTGGAGTTTCCAAAAGGACACAACATTATAATATCTGGAATCCAGGATGACACTTTCAGCTTTACACAAATTTAGTCCAGCCTTGGGGATATCTTTCACATATCTCTCTCTTTTTGATTGTCGAGCCATCCAGGTTTCCCTCCATGCATTTCAGCACCTGTCTCATGTCTAGGAAATGCATCATCATTTATATACATCACCTATATTTCTATGTGTGGCTTTGTGTGTGACTGTGTGTGTTCATGTGTGCTCATTTCCTTCTCTAGGAGCAGCCCTGTAATTACTATAGAAAGAATTTATTTTTAGAACAGTGTGGTGAATGGGAGGAAAACTTTTCCTCCTTTTTATATTTAAATGCTCTATCTATATATACACCTAAATGTTTTATGATATTCCTCCAAAAGTGGTAAGCATTCAGGGCCAATATTATTACTAATCATGAAAATAGCTAATATTTATATAGTGCTTTTATTCTTGAGATATCTTATGTATAGTTTAAATAATGCATACACATATGTCTATATACACACATGCATAATACTAATGTATGCACACACACACATATATATATATATACATATATATATACACAGATAATTTGATCTTCACAACAATTCTGTAAGATTAGTACTATTACATCTCCATTTAACAGATGAAAAAGCTGAGATTGAGACCAGTTAAAAGACTTGCCGAAGGTCACATAATTAGTTTCTGAGATAAGATTTCAGCTCAGATCTTTCTGATGCCAAGTCCATCATGTTATTCATTCACTGTGACATCAATCTGCCTCTTTCCCGGACCTGTGTGCTGTCCACATAAACCTGAATATCACTAAAGTACAAGGTCTAGGTTTTTCTTCCATCTGCAGCTATGTACATTTCTCCACTCTGGAGCTCTTTGCATCCAGAAACTCTTCTGCTTAGTTTATAAATTCCTGTGAAGCCAGAAGATATGGTCTAGGAATTTGTCCACTAGTGAATTACCATCACTCCACTGATAGTAGCTTGCATTGCTACATCTCCCTAATTGACCCAGAAATGATTGGATGCTCATCTGATATCTCTATGCACTGCCATCCCTGGGATCACATTGTCCCTAAGTAGATGGTTCCCTGGTGCACACGGTTCCCTGGAGGGTAGACAAGGCTACAAAGGGGTCCCTGTAAGGAGCAGAATCCAAACAGAGCTAAGCATATTTTCTCAACTGACTTCCCACCTCTGGGTCATTGTTTCCCCAATTGTACTCACTGTACAATTTCACCCTAGCTTTTCTTCTAATCTTGGTTGCATTGGTTTTGTTATTATATTTTTCTATTTCTCCTTAATAAGTAAGTTAACTTACCCAGAATTGTTATTTTTATTATATTGTCTCTGTCTTGTCATGAGAAATTAATATTTTTCCAATTGTTTATATCTGTATTTATGCAAAAGTGTTTTGTAGCTGTGTTCATATAGCAACTGGGTTTGTTTTGGTAGTTTGACGGGTATTTTATATTGTCTACAATTATTTTAAACAGAATTTCTCTTCCTTCTGGGTTGTATTGGTAGTATATAGACATGATGATTAATGTGAGTTTTTTATATACTTCAAATTTTCTAAAGTTAATTAGTTGTTTCAACCAAATTTTTAGCTGATTCACTAGGATTCTTCTAGTATACCATCATGTCTTCTGCAAAGAGCAATGATTTTGTTTCCTCATTGCCTATGTTTATTTCTCCAATTTCCTTTTCTTGTATTTTTGCTACAGTTAGCATTTCAAATATAATATTGAATAGTAGTAGTTATGATTAGGCTAATTTTCATATCACCCACAATACTGCTATACACTCAATATCCCCCATGTGCTCAATAAATATATTATAATACCATAGGATTTTAAATTGGAAGGATCCTTGCAGATCTAATTAACCCCCACATTTTATAAATTAAGACAACTTAATGGGTATTACTATGAGTAAGCAGCTTCTTCAATGTCACATAACTAGTAAGTCAGCATTTATATCACACTTTAAAGTTTGTAAAACATAGTAAACTATCCTCACAAAAGACCCTAGAAAGTAGATGGTATCATTATCCCTATTTTAGAGTTGAGAAAACTGAAACAGAGAGAGTTTAAAAGACTTATTCAGGGTCCCACAGCTAGTAAGTGTCTGAGACTAGATTATGATGAGGTTTTTCTGATTTGGGGTATAAGGCTCTATTCACTGTGCTACCTACCTGCACCTAATTATTTGATTGAAGAAATTAATCTAAAACACAGATATCCTGACTTTGAATTCAGATTTTTTCAACTCTATCCACTGCATTCACTATTGCAGCCTCCCATTTGTTGAATGAGTGAGTGAATGAATGAATAAATGAATAAATGAATGAATGAATTTATTTATGCCAACATTCATCTTTCCTTTTTTGGACTATGAATCAAATGATATAAAAAAAGCACTGCGGTGACATGAGCTTGGTCAGTCCAACTAATTTTTGTTGGCAAGGAAAGTCAGAATTAGCATTTTCTTTACATTATACAGTATCTCTCAATCCTTTCTCACACTTAGAAAACATAGTGTGGACTATCATTTTAGTCACCCTGACATCGAGCTTTAGTAAAAGCAGTTATATTTCCCTATTATTTAAAGAGTCTTTGAAAATTGTTAGAAAGGTTAAGTGGATTTTCATTAAAGAAGAAAATTTAAATGTTTCTTGCTACTTACGTTTTAACATTTATTTAAAGGGCCATAGATATGTAGTAAGTTTTGAATGTCTGAAAATTGATATTAGAATGAAAACTCATTTAGAGAAGTGCTGATAATCACATCAATCATGTCCAATGTGGTTTTATTCCTTTCACAGAAAAGGCTTCAGTATTCAGTGCCTTTTGAAGTCCCTAACTTCCCTGCTGTTATAAAAAAAAACAAATTCATGTCCTTGTGCTTGAAATTCCTGTTTTTATCAAGCCTACCTTCATCTCCTTCAGGAGTACAAGGGAGGTCAGGACAATCCCAAGTGCATCATTACTAGCTAGTGGAGTGTTAGCCAGGCAAAGTCGATAGAAAAAACCAAAACCAAAACCACTGTTTGACTATCTCTTTCCTTGAAGAAAGATGCTGTCTCATATTCACAGAAAATGAGATGGTATGTTACTGTGAGAATGTTAGGACTGTGAAAGCTCAGGAAGAGTTAAGGATGACATAAAGACATTTTTAAAAGCTATATTGGAAGGAAGAGTAGAATCAAGGGGAGACTAATAGCACTGTTCAAGATGAAAGGAGTGATGATAAAGGAAAAGACAAAAGGGGAAACTTCTAAATCCTTACTTTATTTCTATTTCCTCAGCCAAGGAGAATGAACTTTTGATGCGAAAGGCAGAATTAAAATTGCTAACAGAGCATTGCTTAGAAAACCTTGAATTGGGGGTGGCTAGGGGGTGCAGTGAATAGAGCACTAGCCCTGGAGTCAGGAGGACCTGAGTTCAAATCTGGCCTCAGACACTTAACACAAAAACTAGCTGTGTGACCTTAAGCAAGTCACTTAACCCCAATTGCCCTCCAAAAAGCAAAAAAAAAAAAAAAGAAAACCTTGAATAATTCATGTTACCTGGTCCCAATTAATACTACTACTACTACTACTACTACTACTACTACTACTACTAATAATAATAATAATAATAATAGTTAGTGTTTACACAGGGTTTTAAGGTTTGCAAAGTGCTTTACACATGAGAATTTGATATTCACGACAACCCTGTGAGGTATGTACTTGTGTGACGCTCCCTTTTACAGGTGAAACAGGCAAGAGAGGTTAAGTGACTTTCCCAGGGTTACAGATCTAATAAATATCTGAGGAAAGACTTTAACTCAGATCTTCCTGACTCTAAGTTGAACAACTTACCCATAGAGTCTATCCATAAACAAAGTACAATAATTTAATTTCTTGCTGCTTTGTGTCCTGAAAGAACTAGGGGATGTGATGCAGGGCCACTGTCAGTGACATTGGAAAGATTTTGGAATAAAGGAGAGATACTGCAGCATTGGAGGAAAACTGTTGTACAAATGTACACAAAATAGAAGGGAATGAAAATTTTAGATTGTAGGTCAGTGAACTGTGAATACTTGGAAATTCTAGATCAAAATATTAAAGAGGTAAGTAAACATCAGGGGGGGAAGGATGATATCAGTGTCAGTATAGCTTCATCAAGAATAGACTATGCAAATCTGACCTCAGACACGTTACACAAAAACTAGCTGTGTGACCTTGGGTAAGTCACTTAAACCCGATTGCCCTCCAAAAAGCGAAGAAGAAGAAGAAGAAGAAGAAGAAGAAGAAGAAGAAGAAGAAGAAGAAGAAGAAGAAGAAGAAGAAGAAGAAGAAGGAGGAGGAGGAGGAGGAGGAGGAGGAGGAGGAGGAGGAGGAGGAGGAGGAGGAGGAGAAGGAGAAGGAGAAGGAGAAGGAGAAGAAAGAAGATGAGACTATGTTAGATTAAACATATTTCCTTTGTTGACAAAGTCAGTAAATAGAAAAAAATAAGGAGATAATATATAACATATATGTCATATATAATGCATGTAGGTATACGAACATATATGGTATATATGTGTCTATGCATGCATGTATATATACATATCTGTTATAACAGGTTTTAGAAAAAAACATTTGATAAAATATCTGATGCTCTTCTTTTGGAAAAGATGGTGGATAATAGTAAAATTAGCTAGATTTAGAAATAGTTGGATGGCTGGATTTAAATAATACTTAACAATGATTTGTTTTCAACCCCTCAGAAGGTTCTTTCCTAGAGTTCCTCAAAGATCTGAGCTTGTCCATATGCTCTTTAATACTTTCTCTCAATGATGCAGAGAAAGACCTATATGAACTGCTTATAAAATTTGACCATGACAGAGCACAGAGCGCTAGATAGCACACTAAATAATATAGGCAGAATCAAAAAATATCTTGGTTATATAGAATAGATATAATTTAAAAGAAACATGTTCAAAAATCATCTTTGATATTAATGGTTTCTACTGAAATCCTGGGCTACATGAAGAGAATCCTATGCAAATTATCTGAGACAAAGTAAAATAATTTAATTTCTTTTTTTTTTTAGAGGGCAATTGAGGTTAGTGACTTGCCCAAGGTCACACTAATTTAATTTCTTAATAAATATAATAAATCTTGTGAGATTTTATATCTTAAAAATATTTAATGTATGCTATAGCCTTCTATTGTTGCAACCATTTGTTTTACACAATTTGATATTGAGTACACCAGATTTCTTCATCACAAAACTACATTTTCATCATGTTGGATATTAAGCATACTTTTGGTGAACAATTGGTTTTTCTACTCTAGCCTATAGGTTTTTAAGGGAGTTTGAGTCAGCCAAGTTTCCAAGCCGCTGAAACATGTTTATCTACATTTTTTGGATAAATCTCTTAATGACAGAGTAAAAGCCTATGTTGCTGTCTTCTATCTCCATTCAGGAATATCTGTGATCCTGGACAGTTCTGATTCTCAGTATGTTAATATATGTGACAGAGTTTATCATTACCTCTGTAGTAACAAGACTTCCAATAAATAAATGAAAAGATATTTTTGGGGATGTGGATATTTTACATTCTAACGGAGATAATCAGAATTTACAGGTTCATCCAACTTACTTCTGGGTACATTTAGTATGGCTGTGAATGAAAAAGTGAATTCCAACAGGAACAAAAATTTGCCTCCTTTTCTTTACCACTAGACAGATACCTAACTAAAGGCCGGGGTGGGGGAAGCTCAATACACTTTTATCTGGGCAAAGTCAGATGTCATGTATCAGCCTGGTTTCAGTGGAAGTACAAAAGCATTACCAGTGCTATCACAAAATAAAACCATAATAACATTATTGCTCATCCCGTATGATCCTCACATACCTCAATTTTACAAGAAAAATGATGTGACAGCCCTCCTGTAGTTTCCTCTGGTCAGCTCAAACCATACAATTGTTTTTAGTTCTTAGCACCATAGTTTAGGAAGGATATTGAAAACCTGGAGCAGGACTAGAGAGGCAGCTTGGATGGTGAAGAAAGAACTTAGAGTCCATGCTTTATGATGATATTATTTGAAAGAAATGGGGATGTTTCTTAGTGAAGAGAAAACTCAGGACAGGGTGTCTGTGTGGGGGACCTGACAGCTATTGCATAATAAGTAAAGGCTTGCAATGTGAAGATACATCACACTTGCTGTTTGTTAACAAGAGAATAAAATTTTGAGCAGTAAAACTTGCAAAGAGGTAACTTTAGGCTGGATATAAGGAAAAATAGTGGTTGGTAAGTCAACTTTTTTGGGAGGTAATGGGTTCTTTCTCTTTGGAATTCTCCAAGTAGCCATGGATGTTCTCTTATTGTATATTTTGTCATCGAGATTTATTTTGAGGTATGGGTCAAATAAGTCAGTAATCAATTATTCAAGTATTAACTATGTGCCTGGTACTGTGCTAAGTGCTAAAGGTACACGGATAACCTTTGCTCTCAAGAATCTCCCATTCTGAAGAGGGAGACAACATAAAAACAACTATGTACAAATTATACATACATACATACACACACACACATATAAATATATAAGATAAATTAAGGGTAGTCTCAGAGGAAAAGCATTGGGACTAAGGAGGACTGAGAAGGTCTTGCAGAAGATCATAATTTAGATGAGACTTGAAGGAAACCAGGAGGTAGAGATAAAGAGAGACAGTGTTCTAACAATGTGGTACAACCAGTGAAAATATCTGTAGTCGGAAAATAATATGTCTCATGTGAAGAAGAGAAAGGAGGCCAGTGTCACTGGGTCATAACATATGTGGTGGAGAGTATGTTGGAAGAAGATTGGAAAGGGTGGGGAAGGTTATGAAGGGCTTTGAATGTCAAACAGAGGATTTTATATTTGGTCCAGGAAGTGATAGGGAGCCACTAAAGTTTATCAAGTATGGGGATGATATGGTCAGATTGCATTTTATGAAAGATAATTTTATAGTTGAATGGGAGATGTATTGGAGTGGGGAGAAACTTTTTGGCAGGCAGACCAATCAGCAGGCTATTACAATAGACCAGGCATGAGGTAATAAGGTCAGTGGAATCAAATGCCCATACAGAAATGCTCAATTTCAGCAACAATCAAGATGAACCAGAAACACTAATGAAGTGAGGTAAACTTAACCTAATTGGCATTGCTGAGAGTTGGTGAATGGGTGGGTGGGGACTCATGATTGGAATACATTTCTGGACAAATATTCTTTTAAAAAATTATTTTCTTTGGGGTCAGAGCCAAGATGGTGGAGAAAAGGCATTGACTTTCCCGAGCTCTCCCCAAAGACTTATATCTGGAATGGCAGAATCCACAAGAAGATGGAGTAAAACGATTTTCCAGCCCATGACAACTTAGGTTAACAGGAAATATCTGATGCACTGGGATGCGATGCCCAGTCCAGAGCAGGCCACACCAATGTAGCAAATCAGGAGCAGGCCTGGGGAAGTGATTATAGCAGCAGTGACTGCTTCAAGATCTCTCAGTTCACATATGGTAAGGGGGCCAAAGAATTGTTCAGAAGGAGCTTACAGGAGTCTCTTTGGGACAGTGGAGGCAGGATTCTGTTGCATTTCCCATACTTGGATTAGGGCACAGTCCTGGGTCTTAGTCCCAGGGCAAAGAGGAGAACTAGCACATCAGAGCTTTTGGCCATAGTGGAGTGGGGACCCTCTTCATAGTTTCAGGGCAGAAAAGAGTGCTTGTGGTCATTCATAGATCACATCATAGGCAAGAAGAGTAGTAAAACCTCTCTTAAATCACACTACCTTGGAAGAACTGAAAACTTACAGGTCCCTAGAAGTATCTCTGAAAACAGCTGAAAGAAAAAAAAAAACCTGAAGTCTGCAACAGTGAGCCCTTCACCTGGAAGCAGAGGCCCACTTTAGCAAAGAGCTAAAGGTCAAGAAAGGCTGAAAAAAGGAACAAAGAAGAGAAAAAAAATCTGACAACAGAAAATTACTGTGGTGACAAGGAAGATAAAAACACACTCAGAAGAAGACAACAAAGTGAAAACTCCTGTATCCAAAGTATTCAAAAGACTATGAATTGGACTCAAGCCATGGAAGAGCTCAAAAAGGATTTTTAAAATCAAGCAATAGAGGCAGAAGAAAAATGGAAAGAGGAATGAAGGTGATGAAAGAAAATCATGAAAAAAGATTCGAGAGCCCGGCAAAGAAGGCCAAAATTACTGAAGAAAATAACACCTTAAGGAGACACAAAAATGATAAATAAAATAAAACTTTTAAAAATAGAATAGGTCAAATGGTAAAAAGAGAAAAAATGTACAAAAACCCAATAAGGTGAAGAGTGTTTTGAAAAGAAAAATTGGCCAAATGGAAAAAAGATATACAAAAATTCACCGAAGAGAAAAATTCCTTAAGAAGCAGAATTGGTAAAATGTAAAAGGAGGTAAAAAACCTCAATGGGGAAAATAGTTTTTAAAAAATTAGAATTGAGCAAGTAGAAACTGATGATTTTATGAGATATCAAGAAACAATAAAACAAAAACCAAAAGAATGAAAAAAGAGAGACAATGTGAAATATCTCATTAGAAAAAATGACTGACCTGGAAAATAGATTCAGGAGAGATAATCTAAAAATTATTGAACGTCCTGAAAGTCATGATCAAAAAGAGCCTAGAAAACATTTTTAAAGAAATTATCAAGGAATACTTCACTGATATTCTAGAACCAGAGGGTGAAATGGAAATTGAAAGAATTCACAGATACCCTCCTGAAAGAGGTTCCAAAATGAAAAGTCTAAGTTATAATATAGCCAAATTCCAGAGCTCACAGAGCAAGAGGAGATTATTTCAAGCAATTCAAATATCATGGAGCCACAGTCAGGATAATACAAGATTTAGCAGCTTCTACATTGAGTGATCAGAGGGCTTGGGATATGATGTTCTGTAGGAACAAGTAGCTAGGATTACAATATATAATCCTTCAGTGGGGAAAAATGGTGTGTGTGTGTGTGTGTGTGTGTGTGTGTGTGTGTGTGTGTGTACATATGGGGGGAGAGAGAGAGAGAGAAGAGAGAGAGAGAGAAACGAGTCTACTTTATAAAAAATATAAGCCATTCCCCACGTGACAAATGATCAAAAACTATGAAGTCAGATTTTCAGATGCAATAATCAAAGCTATCTCAAGCTATATGAAAAAGGTACTCTGAATCACTCTTAATTAGAGAGATACAAATTAAAACAATTCTGAGTTGCTATCTCACACCTATTAGATTGACTAATAGAAGAGAAAAAGAAGATGACAAATGATGGAGGTGGTGTGGGAAAATTGATAAACTAATACACTTTTGGTGGAGTTGTGAACTGATTCAACCATTATGTAGAGTGATTTGAAATTATAACAAAATATTTATATCAGCTCTTTTTCTGGTGGCAAGGATTTGGAAAGTGAGGGGATGCCCATCAATTGGAGAGTGGCTAAACAATTTGTGGTATATGATTGTGATGCGATACTATTGTTCTATAAGAAAAGATGAGCTAGACACTCTCAGGAAAAAACAACAACAGCAACCTGGGAAGACTTACATGAACTGATGCAAAATGAAATGAGTAGAACCAGGAGAACATTGTGTAGCAGCAAGCACCCCAGCATACCCAAGATGGCTGCTGGCACAGGTTCTTAGATCTGTTTTTCTAAAGGAAAGAAACTCAAAATGGGTTAACAATCTTACTTTAATTAATCAAACATATATCATTTACCTAGTTCAGGGGGAAAAGGCAGCACCCTGAACTTCAGAGAATACACACAGAAGTTACAACAGAAAATAACACAATTTGGCAAACAGGGCTTCCAGCTGTCTGAGCATTATATCCATACCTAGTTAATTACCATGGAGGGAAGCACTAACATCTGGGTTTTCAAAGCTGGGGGGCTCTATGGCTGCCCAGGGTCTCATCTGGCCAAATCACACAACTCATCCCAAAGAAAACCCCAAAGCAAAACCTCACTTCAGGGTATATATGGCCTTCTCCTGGGTCACAGAATGTCACAACCCTCTTGACCCACTACCCAGTCACAAAGTAACAAGGTGTGGGCATTGCTGAAAATCAAGCCTCCCTCCACAGGCTCCATGTGACCATATTTAGCCTATTAGGGGGCAAAGTATATTTTCAAATCAGGGAAAGTTCTCAGATTCACTTAAGCCTGTCAAGGGGTCAAGGGTCAGGGAAGATCTTCAGATTCCTAAAGCCATTACATTCCAGAATGTAACAGTAATGGGATTTGAAGATCCTCCATGCCCCTTGTGCTTGTTGATGTAACAGGAAGGGGTGAGGCAGGAATGAACTAGAGCCAAGTAGGAGTTGGGCAAGAGCCAGCATGGTGAGTGGAAGTGGTGGCAGCAGCGAAAACTTCTTTTTTTTTTTTTGAACCCGCCAGAACTTCTGCTAAGGACTCTTGCTGAGGACTGCTGAGGAGGGAACTGCAGGGGGGCAGGAGCTGCTGGGAGCCAGCTGTGAGGAGGCTAAGAAGTTACCATGAATGAGGAGATGAGGATCTTTGCCTGAGGTAGCATATTTTGTTTTGAAGGCTTGAGAATGTGGGTGTTTACTGCATTAACTATGTGTGCCAACTCTGTGGCTACTGTGATGGCTTTGACTTTCTGGTTTGGGGACTCAGTTTCCTGGTATTTGAATAAATGTTCTAGCTATGACCCCCATGTAGAGATCCTGTTACATTTTGTGATTAATTTACCATATCAACATATTTATAGTTACTGTAGGCATTGTGAATACTGCATTGTTGGTACACATTGCACACAGTAACAGCAGTATTGTAAGATGATCAACTCTGAATGGCTTAACTATTTTCATCAATACAATGATCCAAGATAAAACTCTGAAGAACTTGGGATAAAAAATTCTCTCCATCCCCAGTGAAAAAACTGACGGAATTTGAGTACAGATAGAGGCATATTTTTTACTTTCCTTATTTTTCTTGCATTTTTATTTTGGTCTGTGTTTTCTTTTATACCATGGCTAACATAGAAATGTTTTGCATGCCTACAAATGTATGACCTATATCAGGTTTCTTGCCTTCTCAATAAGGGGGCAGGGAGAGAATCTGGAACTCAGTTTAGAAGAGAAATGTTGAAAATTGCTTTTACAAATAATTGGAGGGAAACAAAGCACTAAATTAAAAAAATAACTTTACTTTTATTTATATCTTTTATATTATTTTAATTTCCCATTGTATCACTTCGCCCTTCCCCAAGAAACCATCCCTTATAATGAAGAAGAAAAATAAAAAACCCATCAAAATTAATCAATACTAATTCAGATTGACAGTATATTTTGTGTCCTCTGTTTACAATCCTCTACTTCTTCAAAAAAAGAGGGGGAAGTATATTTTTATATCTTTTCTGTAAGAGAAAAGCTTATTCATTATATTTTATAGTATCTTGTTTTGACTATTTTCCTATTATTCTTTCTTTTTTTCATTCCTCTAGTCATTGTATAGACTATTTCCTAGTTTTCCTACACTTTGCATTAGTTTAGATAGACATTCCCCTGCACCTCTCTGTTTTCATATTCTTTATTTTTTTATAATAAAATAGTATATCATTACATTTACGTTACCCCAGTTTGGTTAGCTAATTCTTCAAAATATGAGGATCTATATTGTTTTAAATTATTTATGATTACAAAATGGTGCTGTAAAGAGCTTGGTCATTATCATCCTTGGGAAAGAGGAATAGCTGATGATAAAGACCTTTCTGGATGTATGTGTATGGACATTTTGGTCACTTTCTTAGCAGAGCCCAAATGCTTTCTGAAATGGTTGGATCAATTCACAATTCTTCTGATAGTGTATTAATGTGCCTGTCACAAGTCTTCCAACATTAACTCTTCCTATCTTGTTTTCATATTTGCTAATTTGCTGGATGTGAGATGAAACCTCAAGGCTGTTTTGATTTGAAATTTATTTGTACTGATTGTGGGCCATCATTCATATGATTATTAATCATTTCGTGTTCTTCTTTTGAGATTTCTTCTAATAACTAACAACTTAGCCATTGGAGGAAGGCTTTTGGTCTTACATATTTGTTTTGTTGGATATTTGCACACAGCAGAAGTTGGTACTTTGCTAGACATATTTTATGCAAAGATTTATTTAACCAATCAACTTGCCTCTTGAATGAATTGATTTTGTCCATTCAAAGGTTTTTCAATTTCATGTCATAAAAACAGCTATTTTATCTTTTATGATTGTATTTATCCCTTATTTGCTAAAGAATGCTGCTTCTAACTATAAAAGGTTCCTCATGTAGTTCTCTACTAATTAAAACAAGGTTATATATCCATTTGAAGCTTACTTTGGCAGACAGCATAAGGTGTTAACTCTAAAAATAACTTCTACTAAACAGATTTTCTTTTTCCCTGCAATATTTGCCAAATAATTAGTTCTTTACCCAAGCAATTTAGGTTCTTGGTTTTATTGGACAATATTATTTCCCCCCAATTATTTGTAAAAGCAATTTTCAACATTTCTCTTCTAAACTGAGTTCCAGATTCTCTTCCTGCCCCCTTATTGAGAAGGCAAGAAACCTGATATAGGTCATATATTTGTAGTCATGCAAAACATTTCTATATTAATCGTGGTGTAAAAGAAAACACAGACCAAAATAAAAACACAAGAAAAATAAGGAAAGTAAAAAATATGCCTCTATCTGTACTCAAATTCCATCAGTTCTTTCACTGGGGATGGATAGAATTTTTTTACTCTTCTTTATTTAATCTCTTATACTAGTCTACTTTGCCATATTTAAACAAGTACCAAATAGTTTTAATGATTGCTAGTTTATAATGTAACATGGTCTGAAGCTGCTTATTACCTTTGCAATCCTTGTTTTTTTTCCAAAAATGAATTTAATTATTATTTTATCTAACTCTATAAAGTATCCCTTTGAGAGTTTGATTGGTATAATAATGAATCTGTAAATTATGCTAGGCAATTCCATGTTATTATATTGTCATGGCTCACCTGTGAGCATTGGATATCTCTCCAATGATTTAAACTATTCTTTATTTCTTTAGCGAACATTTTGAAATAGCACCTATAGATGTCTTGAATATTCTGTGGCAGAAAGATTACCAGATGTTCTAGATGTGTGGAGATTTTCAATGAAACTTTCCTTTCTCTTATACTTCCTGGATTTTGCAGTATGGAAATACTCTTCTTCTATGACTTAATTTACATCCCAACACTTTGCTGAAATTATTGCTTTGCTTAATTTCTTTTATCATGCCCATGGATATTCTAAATAAGTCATCATTTCATCGACAAATTGGGATAGTTTTGTTTTCTTGTCAACCTGTATGCCTTTAAATTTTTTCTTGTTATTGCTAGCATTTTTAGAACTATGACAAAAAAAAAAAAAAACACCAGGAAAAGAGGACATCCTTGCTTTATTCTTGAATTTTTGAGAAAGGTTTCAGTTTTTCCCCATGACATATAATGCACATTTGGGTTTTAGATTTAGTTGCTAGTATTCAGTCATTTTAAAATTTGTCTGACTCCTCATTACTCCATTTAGGGTTTTCTTGGCAATGATACTGGAGTGGTTTTCCATTTCCTTTTTCCATTTCCTTCTTCAGCTTGTTTTATAGATAAGAAAACTGAGGCAAATAGGGTGAGAGACTTTCTCAGAGTCACATAAATAGTAAATGTGTGAGGCCAGATCTGATCACAGAAAGATGAGTCCTCCTGATTCTAGGCCAGTATTCTATTCACTGTGCCACCTAACTGCCCTTTTAGATGCATACCTTTTCATGCTAAAAATAGTCCTGTGACTAAGGGTTTTTAGAATAAATGAATGTACTTTGTCAAAGTTTTCCTCCCCAAACTTCTTAACATAAATATGTCAATTAAGATTTTTAAGAAGTATGTTTAAATACATTCAATGTTTTCCTCACGAAATTTTAGAAAGAAAAATTTTAGTTATCTCTCTATTGTTATGCTTTCATTGTTTTTGTTGACTGTATTTACTAACTTTTATGTCTGTGATCTGGGACGCTTCCAAAGCAAATAATTTGTTTAGGTCTGTTTTTCCCCCTTGCTTTGAACACTGCTTTTTAATTGAATAGCCATCTTTTTTTTTTTTTTAATTAATAGTTAGGTTCAAATTTATCTCCTTGGATTGCATCTTGAGCAACTTTGCTTTTTAGAATAAATTATTCCATTTACTGAAAAAAAATATTCCTGTGCTTTTCTGGTGGGTATCAAAGTCTTCTGTAATTCAAATTTCCTTCCTTTATACATGAAGTTCTTTCTCTTACTCAGTAACAGAATTCTTTATTTGTCATTGAAATTGCTAAATTTAACCACTATTTAATTAGGAGTTTGTAGCATAATGATTGGTTTCTTTCTTTTTTTGTAGGGGAGGGGGGAGGGAGATGCTGTTTCTTTTCCTGGAACTGATATATGGATTTGTTCAACTGACACTTTGTTTTCTGTGTTCATAAGTTATAGGAAATTTTCTTGTAATATTTCTTTCATCATGGTGTTCACATTTTTGACCTTTTCTGTTCTTCTAGGAAATCCATAATCCTTAAGTTATCTCTATGCATTTTGTCATCACGATCAATATGTTTTGCTTATATGGAGACCTTTTATAAACATATAAATATATATTTGCTCTTTGCTTCTTTTCTTCCAGACTGTTCTTTTCTTCTGAATATTTGAATTCCCAATGTGCTCTGTTCTCTTTAATTTCTTTGGTGAGACTTGTCATCGTTATTTCTTCTGTTCAGGCTCTAAATTCTGCTTTCATAATTCTCATCTTCTTTTTGGGCCATTAAGGAACATCCCATTATGGTTCTATGCTCTCTTGGGAATCCATAGGGTCCTGTGCCTCATTAAATGATGATATATTTTTATTCCTAGATCTTGGTGTTCTTTTAGTTGATTTTGAAGGTTGTATTAATTTCTCTTAATACCTTTCCTGTTGATTTATCTGTTTGTGTATAAGATCTTTAATTGATTATTTTTTTTCCTCTTGAGATATTTAGTAATTCCCTCCCCCATATATATATCTCATATGCTCACTTTCTGACTCCTCCATTGATTGTGGTTTACCTGGGGCTAGATCTCAAAGACAAATCTCTTCTCATGCTGGGCAATTCACAGTTCTTGGGCATCATTCTCTGATCAAGTGACTTCTATGAGGAGAAAACTGACTCTGTTTGGAAGTTGGCCTCTTTCTTTCAGGCCTGATTATCACACAGCCATATACCTGTCCTGCCTCAAGTCACTCTTTTCCCAGTTCTCTCCCTGAGTCCTGTTGAAGAACAGAGTACTACCACACCAGTCTCAGAGAAAGCTTCTAACTTTTTTTTTCTTTCACAGGGAGGAGAGTGGACAGAGTTGAGGCTATAACTCAGTTTGTATAGCCCTTCCAATGTGGTGGGCAGTAGTTGAAGGGGATGTTGGGTGAGTGTGGTAAAGGTAAAGGATGAGATTTCTCAGTTGTTTTCACATCAGGTTTTTTACCTCTAGATTCTTGAGGTCCTTGACCATGGACATAGCTGAAATTGCTTTATCTCTTGTGTAGAATTCCTATTTTGTAGAATTTTGAAAGGTCAAGAGGTTCAGAGAGAACATCTAATTTTCCATCTTGCTAGTCATATGACCTTATTTTCTCATGATCATTATTTTCCAATGTTGAACTATAATTCCATAATTGATATAAATTCAACTTCTTTAAAATGCATGATTTGGGAGACATACAGTTATTGATTTTTTGGTCAGGATTTTATTCAAAATTTTTAAATTGATATTATTAACAGTATTCTATAATACTTTCTTTACTTTATTAATCCAAGGTTTAAATATTAGAAATATACTTATACTCTCTGAAGTTGGATTGCTTATGATTACAGACATTATCGTTATCATAGGCCAACTGTAATAGTGGAAGATGAATTGATATGGTGCCAGAGGACCTAGATTTGAGTGCTAATTCAACTATCAATTTCCTATATGATCTTGTGGGAACCATTTAAGACCTTTGTAAAATGAGGATGTTGTACCAGATGATATCTACAATCCTTTCTTGCTCTAAATGTGGGAACTTATTATTATTACCATACTCCACTAGAGGGATATTTCTAATCAATGAACTGGAATTTGTCAAGGAATAGAGCAGCCTCTCCCAAATCAGTATTTCAGGACTACAAAAATATTATTCCTCTTCTTTTTTCTTTTTATGTGATTTTTATGTGATCCACTTCTTTCCTTTTTGGACTTATATTTACAATATATTTTTTCTTGGTTTTTAGACTTTGCAATTTTATATTTATACGTTATTGGTTTGTCATATCCAAACAGGTCAATGATATGAAAACTGCAAAGGCTCTCTGCTTAAAGATGAATTAAAGTTTCAAATGGGAGAAGTAAAGGCAATAAGATAAGGCTATAGGTTTGGTGAAAGAGTACATCATTACTATGATTTAATTCAAGCCCAGGATTAGAGGAATTCTATACTTCAACATATCAAAAGATCTCACTGATATACTAGAGTGAACATTTTCAAGTCAATTACAAGGAATCATGGAGAATGGGAAAGGTGCCAATTTTTCAGACTGGATTAGGTAGATTCCAAAAATTATAGATGAGTTAGTTTGATGTTAATCCCTGCAAAACTTCCATAATTATTTCAGTAATTATGATAGATTATTAAACAGATGGCCTGTGAGCTTTTAGGAAGAAGTGGAGATTGCTGAAAGACAGCATAGTTTCATTAAGAACCAGTCATGCCAAACTAATCTAATTTCCTTTCTTGATAGGGTTACTACACTGCTAAATCCAGGGAATGCTATAGACATCATGCATCTTGATTTCAGCAAGTCATTTGATGAAGTCTCATAATGTTCTCCTGGAAAAGATGGAGATATGTAGCTTGTATGATGTTTAGGTAGTTAGGAATATTGTAACATATACATATATGTATGTAATCATAGATTTATTTAAATCTGAAGGATAGGCTATACTGGCATGCTTCAGGATTTTATACTTGAAACTGTTCTTGCCAACATTTTTTATCAGTGGCTTATATGAACATAGATCAAGCATTTTAAAAATTCAATATAATGAAGACATAAAGTAAAAAGGATAGCTAATGTGTTGAATGAGTGAATAACTATTCTAAATGATTTTAATGAATTGAAATGATAAGGTGAAATGGATAAATATAAAGTCCTGAATAGAACTTCAACACATCCAGTTTTATAGATACTGAGAAGACCTGGTTTGCCATAAATTTATGTGAAAAAATGGTTTAGGGCCATTACCTGGAAGCAAAACTGACATGAGCACCAAAAAGTTGATATGATCTTAGCTGGTATGCAGAGCAAGGTAGTGTTTGAGGGAATTATTCCATTGGGCCCTTTGCTTGCTTCGTTGGCTAAACCACATATGGAGAAATGATGTTAGGTTTGGAATACTACATTTTCAGGTAGCTAAATGGCAGAGGGGAATCAACAAATTTGAATGTGTATAAAAGTGCATAAACAATGTAGTAAGGAGTTTGGAACCCATGTGTACACATTTATGTGTGTCTGTATAGCAAGATAAAAGAGAGGGAGGGTGGTTCATACTACACAGCACTCATTTTAGAGTGATAGAGCCTGAATTTGGGTACTGAGACCTCGAGAGACTAAACGAGTAGCCCAAGGTCACATAGAAAATAAATAGCTGGGCCTAAATACATAAACAGTTCCACTGCCTCCAACTTCAACATTATTTCATCTACAGCATCTTTTGCTGCTACATGCTTGTCACGTGGTGTCCACTTATAGTGCCAACATGATATTCATAGCACCTATAGCAGCTATAAATATGCTGACATAATTCTGAATTGCAAAATATAATAGACTCTACACATGGAAGACAGAACCAAAACATTCATTCAAACACCAGAAAGCCAAATCCATCACAGTAACAAAGAAATATATACACAATAACCATGCAGGGGGCACCACCATCTCCAAGCCTTCCCCCTGCTGGGGCCTTCCCACAAATGAACACTCACAGCTTGCTGCCTGCTTCCTCTCTCTCACTCAGCTCTAACTACTCTTATTTCTAGCTCTGACTGCTCTGACCAACTCCCTCTCAGCTCTACTCCACCCTCCGTGCTCCACCCATTCAACTAGCTCCTCCCACCAAAGACTCATTCAATTCAGGCTTCCATGTGACTCATCAGGTCACATGTGACTCAAGCAGGTCACATGAGTCTATTAATGGATGGGAAAGATCTTCCCATTTACTTGGACATTATACCACTACCTTTTGTTCCATTGGATACATGGTTTGGGAGCTTTTCTCAATTACTTCTAGTCTCTAACTTCAGTAGGTAGAGTGGGTTATTCTACTATGCATTTTTTTTAATTTAGAAAATTTCATAACTTAAAAATAATTAAACCTATTGATTTAAGCTTGAGCTTTTTTAGTGAGGGAAGTAAGACTGTCACACTTCCTATATTAGATTAAAGAAAACCCTCATTTATTTCTTTGAGATAATGAAGAGGGTGAGGAGAAAAGTGGTCTGGGCAGAGCATGGTGCAAACACATAGTTACAGGTTCTAATATGTATGATGATCCATGAAAAAAAAAATGGAAAATGGTGGTCAGATAGGAGAACCAAGAGGGCACTGTAACAGTGTTGTAGAGAAGGAGTATCCAAAAGGAAAGACTAATCAACAGTCCTCAAATGCTACAGAGAGTTCAAGAAGGATGAATACTGAGGAGAAGATCATCAGTTCTGGAATTAAAAGGTCAAAAATAACTTGAGTGAATAGTTTCAATTATGGTGTAGATGTAAGCTACTCTCAATGTTTCAAGAAGTGAGTGGAAAAAAGGAAGAGGAAGCAATGATTGTAAAATGAGAATTTTGTAGGATTAGCACATATATATGTGAGACCCCTTATTGGAAGGAAGATATATTGTTCTCTGAGCAGTTATCTATAATCAATGAACATTAAAGAAATAGTTCTTGTCTCCTTTGCTTCTCATACTCAGTTCTGAGACTGTTATAGAAAATAATTTTGTGTTTTCATAAAATGGTGATAATCAGTGATTATTCAAAGTTAGCAATGAAATGAGTCCCATGTTGATAACAAGTTGTTTCCTATCTATTAAAGCACATTCAACTTTAGGACTCAAACCTAAGACTTCCAATTTCAAATCCAGTATCCTTTTTATTAAAATATCCTAATTGCTGGGGAATAATTAGTGTAGATAGACAGTAGTACATTCAAAGTGGACAGACGCTCCTTGAAAAGAATTCTTGGGTTCTTACATGTGATTTGCACATTTGATAAAAAATTATATAATTTTAATTTTTTACCTCTGCATGTTTTTGTAGGAACATATCACCAGAATAATGGCAAAGTACCATAAAAACTAATTATCTTTGAATTTACAATCTAATAGGATCTCTACCTATTAGTCGACAGTTGTACAATGATATTTTGTTGTTGTTGCTATTGTTGAATCACTTCAGTTGACTCTTTTGTGACCCCTTTTGGGATTTTCTTGATGAGAGTAGGGAGTGGTTTTCCATTTCCTTTTCCAGCCCATTTTACACACTGGGGACTGAGGCAGAGTTAAGCTAGTCACTTAGAGTAACACAGTAAGTATGTGAGACCAGATTTGAACTCACGAAGATGAATCTTCCTGATTCCAAGCCCAGTGCTCTATCCCCTGCACCACAAATAATTATAAAATCGTGTGCTTTTGATTGTGGCAAAACTGATGCCACAAATCAATATAATCACACTAACATAGAGGTGTTTTTAGCCATTATTTAAACTTGAGACGATTCTGTGAAGTAGAAGGATATAATGGCCACTTTCCTACTACCACAGCTGTGCTTACGCTGGGTGTCTGACATTATAATGGTGGGGTTACACTCTTATGTCTCCAAAATAAAGGTTGTTCCTAAATTTACATTCCAAATAAAAGTTTCAATCATATAGTCACATGCACACACCCAAAAGATCAAGACATCTAGTTGTTAAATTTTTTGTTTGTTTGTTTTTTGGAGGGCAATTGGGGTTAAGTAACTTGCCCAAGGTCACGCAGCTAGGTATTTTTTTGTTTGTTTGTTTGTTTGTTTGTTTGTTTGTGTGTGCGTTAAGTGTCTGAGGCCATATCTGAACTCAGGTCCTTCTGATTGCAGGGCCGACTCTCTACTCACTGCGCCACCTAGCCGCTCCTAGTTGTTAAAAATTTGAAGTATAAAATTGACCTCTATCTGATGATTTAGTGAGAAGTTGTAGGTAGAACATGGGATTTGGGTGAAGTTTAGATCAGATGACCACGTAGGTCCATTTCAACACATATATAATTCAATTGATAACATTGTTAAAAAAAATACAAAAGCTAGACATTTTCTTTCCTGGAGGAGTTGATAGTCTGTAAGATAAATCATTCTATGCATCTGTGATTGGTACTTGAACATCATGATACTTCAAGCTACCTTGGCCTTGATTCACAATAGGATCTGTGTGGCTCGGGGGCAGATTTGTATCTTCTGGAAGGGGGAGGTGGCTCATAACTTTATCAGTGGTCTTATTTCCTTTAACAAATCAATAGTAGGATTACAAATTTATTTTATTTTAACCTCTTTGACACAACAGAAAAAAAATAACTTCTCAATTCAAATAATATTTGATTTTTCAGAATAAATATGTAAAGTTTTAAAGGTTCCCATGTTGCATTATCCAACCCAAGATATAACCCTCAGGTCAGCAAGTGTTACAAAATAAACAAAAACAAAAACAATGCTATTGAATAGTCTGATTTTTCTCACAGGTATAGGACAAATGTCAAACACTCTCTTAAGTTGGTAATTTCTTTTGGATTCTTGATTCTTTCTCCCTTCTAGAAGAAAAGTCCATTGGAAGGAGACTGCAGAAAAAAAGGAGTTATAGTTTATAACGGGTTATTTTATTACCTATACATCTCCCCACTGCATAAACTCAATCCAAAGTGCGACAGTTCTCTTAAATTATATGCAACCTGTGCTGCACTTTGTCTTCCAACATCTTAACCCTGCTTCATATCCATTGTGATTCTGTTTATATAAAAGTTTATTTTAGGATCCAAGTCTCTGATATCAGAATAGTTCATATATGCCAGAGACTAGAGTACTCACCAACACAGATTTGTGGCACTAACCCTTGAAAAGTGAAGAGATTACAGATACCAACTAATCTACAGAATTCCTGAAGAGAACTCATGCTGTAGCTATTAGTTTGGAAACTAGGCAATCTGGTTCAAAGTCTGTTTTATAAATGGTACAACTTAGGCCAGCAAGAAAATCACAAGGCAAAAGCACTAAAATGAAAAATATTAAAAGTCTAACACTGTTCTATTTTGTATCTGGGAAATTATTTACAGGTGTTGTTAAAGTTTGGTGCCTTCACTTGAGTCTCTCTCTGTCTCTGTTTCTCTGTCTCTGTCTTTCTGTTTCTCTGTCTCTGTCTCTCTGCCTCTGCCTCTGCCTCTGTCTCTGTGTCTCTCTGACTCTCTGTCTCTGGCTGTCTCTCTGTTTCCTCTCATTCAAGCATGTGGCTGTATACTTTATATTTTACCATTAATCTCTGATTTCTCTACATATTCCATGAGATTTTGTGTTCACTATTAATATGAATATCCAAATATATCTTGTGGATATTAATACATTTGGGTCTTTATTAGACAATATATGGTTCCCTATTAATCACTGGGACTTGCAAACATTTTAAAATCAAGGAATATTTTGTGTTTTGAAAGAACAATGTGAAGAAATTGATTTTACCAGCAAATATGGCACAGATTCAGATGGAGAATGCCAACTCAAAAGGATAGATGATTAAATCAATTTACTTCTACTCAATAGTCATTTATTAAGTTGCTGCTTTCTACAAGGCATCCTTTTAGGTGTTGGTCCTTGCTCTTAAACAGCTGAGTTCTGGTGGGGAAGGACAACATGCACACAGGTAAGTATTTATAAAATTATTTGAACAGGTAAATAAAGAACATTAATAGCTAGATTAATAATCAGGGAAATCTTCTTTGAGGAGATGTTACCTTCCAGAACAAGGGATAGCTTATTTGAATATGTGGAGTCTGGATTTGGGATGGTACATTTGAGGAATAGCAAATGATCATGTTTGTCCTAAATGTAAAGTACTTAGAGGGAAGTAATATAAAATAAGCCTAGATAGTTCTAATTGACCTGGATCATAATAACAAAATTTGCTTTTAAAAATTATATCATACCTATGAAAATAGGAGTAACAATGCTTTCATATGCTGATTTCAAGAATAACTTCCTATTTTGTCTCTCACCCAATGATTTCATAGGAATAATTTTATATTTTATGTTTATGTTACAAAACAATATTGTGCTCACTTAAAACACCAAAGTGTTTCTATGAATGACTTCCTCTTATATTTCTACTGTGGAAACTACTTTCTTAGAATCTGAAGTGGTTAGCCATCGTGCCTAGCTTGTGTTTGCCTTGGAATCAATTTTCTATACTCATTAGCACTCTCTATCCCTCAGGCCCTATTCTCCCTCTGATTGGAGAGTGGAGACCTCTCCTTCCAGAACTTCTATTTAAGGAGGGTCAACTACCCTTTCATTTCCCACCTGGCTGCATTCTTCTGGATTTTTCCATCATGCTCCCAAGGTGGGCACCTTTGTCTCTGTCTCCTGCTTTCTTTTTCCTTTTGTATTTTGTCTTTCCCCATTATCTTGTTAGCTCTTTGAAGGCAAGGAATGTATTTCACCTTTTCCCAGTGCTTAGCACAGTGCCTGGCACATAGTAGGCACCTAATAAATTCTTATTCACTGACTGAATGAGAGAAATATTGTCTGTGTTCATCATTCTTAGTACCTACCAAATGCACAAAATGTATTTCAAATTTCCCTTCTCAGAGCTAGATAAATCTAACTTTAAAATCAATAAGAAAGAAGATAAGAGGATGACAAAATCTTAGAAAAATTAGACCTCTGGAGAAAACTGAATGGGAATTTAAAAGAGTGTACCTTTTTCTCATCTGTATCTCATATTATTTTGTCCAATTATATGTCAGTAAAATTTATAGCCTAAGTGAAATGGATGAATATTTTTTAAAAATTTAATCTGCCCAGATTAACAGAAGAGAAAATATAATTCTTAAATAACCCTGCCATAGAAAAAGACATTGCACAGATTCACTGAGAAAAAAATTCTTAGCACCAGATTAATTTACAAGTGAATTCTACTAAACATTTAAAGAACAACTAATCCCAATATTATATAAACTTAAAAAAAAAAGAAGTCCTACTTCCTTTTGTGACAAAAATATGGTCATGATACCTAAACTAGGGAGAACAAAAACAGAGAAAGAAAACTATAGACTAATTTCCTTAGTGAATATTGATGCAAAAATTATAAATAAAATATTAGCAAAGAGATTACAGCAGTATATCACAAAGATCATACAATCTGAGCAGGTGGGATTTATACCAGGAATTCAGGGCTGGCTCAATATTAAGAAAACTATTAATGTAATTGACCATATCGATAAAAAAATAACAAAAACCATATGATTATATCAATAGGTGCAGAAAAAGCTTTAGATTTGTCAAAAATACAACACCCATTTTCATTAAAAACTAGAAAAATTAGAAGTAAATGGAACCTTTTAAAATGATAATTAATATCTATCTAAAACCAATAGCAAGCATAATTATTAAGGTGGATAATTTGAAGCCTTCCCAGAAAGATTAGGGGTGAATTAAGGATGTGCATTATTGCCACTATTATTTAATATTTCTCAAGAAATCCTAGCAATAGCAATAAATCCAGAAAAAGAAATTGAAGGAATAAAAATAGATAATGAGGAAATAAAACCATTGCCTTTTGGAGATAATATGATAGTATAAATAGAGAACCGTGGAGAATCTACTAAAAAAACTCCTTGAAACAATTGAAAACTTCAGCAAAGTTATAGTATATAAAATAAAAATATAGAAATCATCAGCATTTCTATATACTACAACAGAATCCAGCAGGAAAAGATAAAAGAGAAATACTACTTAAAGTAACTGCAGACAATATAAAAACTTAAGAGTCTAATTACCAGAACAAATCCACATGAACAAAATTATAAAACATTTTTAGACAAATAAAAAGAGATCTAAGCATTGGAGAAATACTAATTGCTCATGGGTAAACTGAAACAATGCAAAAAATGACAATTCTACCCAACGTAATGACTTATTCAGTTCCATATCAATCAAACTATCAAAGAATTATTACATAGAGCTAGAAAAAAGTAATCACAAAATTCATCTGGAAGAACAAAAATTTGAGAATATCAAGAGAATCAATGGAAAAAATGTGAAAGAAAGCAGATTAACAATTCCAGATTTCAAACTATATTACAAAGCAGTAATAATCAGAACAATCTGATACCAGCTAACAAATAAAATGATGGATCAGTGGAAGAGATTTAGGTACACAATAGAGGAAGCAAATGGCCATAGAAATCTAAGTTTGGTATGTCCAATAATGCAAGCTTTTAGCAGTGAGAACTTACCATTTGCCAAAAAATGCTGGAAAAACTGGAAAGTAGTTTTGTAGGAACTAAGAATAGGCAAACATCTCACACTGTATACTAAGATAAGATCAAAATGGGTAAATGATTTAGACATAAAGCATCCTATCATTAGTAAATTAGAAGGCCATAGAAAAAGTGGACTTGTAAGATCAATGGATATAGGAAGGGTTTATGTCCAAAGCAGAGATAGAGATGATAGGAAATAAAATGGATAATTTTGATTACAAGAAATTAAAAAGTTTTTGCTCAAACTACACTAGTGCAGTCAAAAGTAGAAAGAAAATAGGAAACTGGGAAAAATTTACAGGTTTCTCTGATAAAGGCCTCATTTCTGCAACACATAGAAAAGTGAACCAAATGTATAAAAATATGAACTATTCACCAGTTGATAGATGGTTGAAGGATATGAACGGACAGTTTCAGAAGAAATCAAAACCGTCAATAGTCACATGAAAACATATTCTATATCACTTCCAATAGGAGAAATGCAAATTAAAACAATTCTGGGATACCACCTCACACTTATCAGATTGACTAACATGACAGAAAAAGAAAATGACAAATGCTGGAATCGATGTTGAAAAATTGAGACATGAATGCACTTGTGGTGATGTTGAGAACTAGTCCAACCATTCTGAAAAATAATTTGGAAGTTTGCCCAAAGAACTCTCAAACTGGGTCTATCCTTTGACCTAGCTATACTTCTTCTAGTTCTGTATCCCAAAAAGGTCAAAGAAAAGGGAAAATAGCCTATTTATAGAAAAGTATTTATAGCACCTCTTTTTTGTAGTGGCAAAAGATGAAAATTATGGGGATTCCCATCAATTTGTGAATGGCTGAACAAGTTATGGTTATGATTGTGGTGGAATACTACTGTGCTATTAGAAATTACAAGCAGGATCACTTCAAATAAATGTGGGAAGATGTACATGAACTCATATCAAGTGAAATGAGTAGAACCAAGAGAATGCTATACACAGTTACAGCAATGAAAGGATGACAAACTATGAAAAACTTAGCTACTATGATTACACAGTAAGCCAAAACAATCCCAAAACATCCATGATGAAAAATGCTATTCACTTCCAGAGACAGAACTGATGAACTCTGAATGCAGATTCAAGTATACTTTTTATTTTATTTATTTTTCTGTGGGGTTTTTCAAAACATGACTAATATATAAATATGTTTTGCATGACTTCACATGCATAACTGATATCAAATTTCTTGCCTTCTTAAGGAAGGGTAGAATAGAGGGAGACAATTTGGAAGTCAAAATTTTTTTAAAATGTCAAATATTTTACATGTAATTGAAAAATATTTAATGAAACAAATCAAAATGTATTATAAAAATTTAAAAAAGAAAGAGAAGGATAAATAGGTTCCATGAGAAGACCCTTGTGATAATGAAGGCCCCAAGATATCTGAGTTCTCAATGGTGATTATTATTATAATGCAACATAAGATAGATATCACTTCTAAATAGGTCCACTGATGAAAAGCATTAATGTCAGGGGCAAAGAAACCTCTAAACTCAGTTCTTGACTGGGACCAAACACCTAGATTTTATGATAAAGAGTCCAAGGATAGGGGCGGAGCCAAGATGGCAGAATAGAAACAGCACTTCCAAGGTTCTCTGCCCCACACAACTTCCAAACAATGTAAAAGGGTATCTGAACAACTTCTGGAGCCCCAGCACCCACAGAACTACACAGAGAAGCTAACCTCCTGCTGAGGAGAACCCAACAGCCCTGTAGGGAGCAGCGAGTGCAGCGCTCTGAGAGCAGGCAGCACAGCGCACTGGGAGCTGAGCACAGGCCCTCATGAGCCGCGGTTTTAGCCCCAGGGTGGCTGGGCCAGCAGCCAGCTGGAGGGACCCCAGAACACCAACAGCTGTGATGATTCCAGAATTATCAGCACAGATATGCCTAGGACAAAGTGAGAGGTTAGTACCCTATGGACTTTGGGACCAGTATTTGGGGAACACATGGCTTCCTTCCCTGGGGGCAAAAAGCTGCTGAAGAGACAGCTGCACAGAAGCTATTTTGCTGCTTCACTGGCGGCTCTAGCTCCTGGTCTGTGAACTGTAGGGAGATCCAGCAATCAGTCTGGGGGTTAATCACTTTTGCTTTAAACTGCCTGGATCTGGATTGTGGTCTGGGGGGGAAGTTTGGGGTGGGTATCCAACTTGCCAGAGTGGGTGGAGGCTTTACAGAGGCCACCCAACTGGCGGAAATTGTGAAGACCCCACGTTTGGGCAGAAGCTCCCCTGTCTGGTGGCAGAGTCCTACTGTGGCAACAAGCCCCAAAAATCAAGTAATTAAGTGGCAACATGCCTAGGCAAATGAAACAAAATAAACAGAAAAATTCAACATTGGACTCCTATTTTAGGGGCAAAGAGGATCAAATCATGGAGGAGGACTGTGAGGTCAGAACTCCTGCACCAAAAGCCCCAAATGAAAATACAAGCTGGCTACAGGCCATAGAGGACCTTAAGAAGCAGATAAGAGAAGTGGGGGAAAAATTGGGAAGAGAAATGAGAAAGATGCAATAAAAGTATGAAATGACAGTCAACAGCCTCACTGAGGAAAATAACACCTTAAAAATAGACTAAATCAAATGGCAAAAGATGCTCAAGCTAGGTCGAGCTAATACAATAAAAATGACAATTTTACCCAAACTAAACTATATATTTAGTGCCATACCAATCAATTTACCAAAAAACTACTTTGTAGAGTTAGACAAAATAATAACAAAATTTATTTGGAAAAACAAACGGTCTAGAATATCAAGGGAATTAATGAAAAGAAATGCTAGGGAAGGTGGACTAGCTATGCCAGATCTTAATCTGTACTATACAGCAGCAGTCATCAAAACTGCTTGGTACTGGCAGAGGTGTAGAGTAGTGGATCAATGGAATAGATTAGGTGCAGGAGATCCAGCAGTTAATGAATATAGTAATCTATTGTTCGATAAACCCAAAGACCCCAGTTTGGGGGATAAGAATGCACTATTTGACAAAAACTGCTGGGAAAACTGGAATACAGTATGGCAGAAACTGGGCATAGATCATTATCTAACACCATATACCAAAATCAAGTCTAAATGGGTGCATGATCTAGGTGTAAAGGATGATACTGTAAGCAATTTGGGAAAGCAAGGAATAGTTTACCTGACAGATCTGTGGAAAGGGGAAGATTTTAGGACCAAACAAGAATTAGAGAGCATTATAAAATGCAAAATGGATAATTTTGATTACATTAAATTGAAAAGCTTCTGCACAAACAAAGCCAATGTAACCAAGATCAAGAGGGAGGTGGGAAATTGGGAAATAATTTTTACAACTTGTGTCTCTGATAAAGGACTCATTTCTAAAATTTATAGAGAATTGAGCCAAATCTATATGAATACAAGTCATTCCCCAATTGATAAATGGTCAAAGGATATGAATAGGAAGTTTTCAGAGAAATTAAAGATATCTATAAGCATATGAAGAAATGCTCTAAATCATTATTAATTAGAGAAATGCAAATCAAAACAACTCTGGGATACCACATCTCTCCAGTCAGATTGGCTAAGATGACAAAACAAGAAAGTGACAAATGCTGGAGAGGATGTGGACAAATTGGAACACTAATACATTACTGGTGGAGTTGTGAACTTATCCAACCATTCTGGAGAGCAATCTGGAATTATTCCCAAAGGATTATAAATAATTTCATACCCTTTGACCCAGCAATACCACTTCTAGGGTTATATCCCAAAGAGATAATAGAAGTGGGAGGAAAACCCATATGTACAAAAATATTTTTAGCAGCCCTTTTTGTGGTTGCAAAGAATTGGAAACTAAAGGGGTGCCCATCAATTGGGGAATGGCTAAACAAGTTGTGGTATATGAATGTAATGGAATTTTATTGTGCTATAAGAAACAAGGAGATGACGGATTTCATAATTACCTGGAGAGACTTATACAAACTGATGCTGAGCAAGAAGAGTAGAATCAGGAGAAATTTGTATACAATCACAGACGTACCATATCTGTGATGACCAACTATGAGAGTCTGGACTCTTTTCAGCAATGCAGTGATATAAGTTAATCCGGAATGACTCAAGAAAGTGAGAAATGAGCCATCCAGAGATATAACTAGAAAGAACTGAGCCTGAATCCTGATGGAAGCAAACTAAATGATCTTGTTCTTTTCATTGTTTGGTTTTATTTCTTCCTTACCATCTTTCATCCCACCTAGTACAATATGCCTTTGTAATTGGAATAACGTCTAATATGAATGCATTTGCAGACCCTATACTGTACTATATGCTGTCGTGAGGGGAGGGGGGAGGGAAGTAAAGGAAATTTGAAAATCAAGGAACTATGGAATTGAATCTTGTTAACTGAAACTAAAATAATACATTAATAAAAAAAAAAGATGCTCAAAAAGGCAATGAGGAGAAGAATGCCTTAAAAAGCCGAATTTGGCAGATGGAAAAAGAATCTCAAAAGCTCACTGAGGAGATTCATTCCTTCAGAGTTAGACTGGAGCAAATGGAAGCTAGTGACTTTATGAGAAATCAAGATGCTGTTAAACAGATCCAAACAAATGAAAGAATAGAAGGCAATGTGAAATATCTCATGGGAAAAGCCACTGACCTGGAAAATAGATCCAGGAGAGATAATTTAAAAATTATTGGACTACCTGAAAGCCACAATCAAAGAAAGAACCTAGAAATCATCCTTCAAGAAATTCTCAAGGAAAATTGCCCTGATATTTTAGACCCAGTGGGGGAAATAGAGGTTGAAAGAATCTACCGATCACCTCCTGAAAAGGATCCCAAAAAGTAAACTCCTAGGAATATTATAGCCAGGTTCCAGAACTCCCAGATTAAGGAGAAAATACTCCAAGCAGCCAGGAAGAAACAATTCCAATATTGTGGAAACACAATCAGAATAGCCCAGGACCTGGCAGCTTCTACACTGAGCGATCAAATGGCATGGAATATGATATTCCAGAGGGCAAAAGAGCTGGGATTGAAGCCAAGGGTCACCTACCCAGCAAAACTGAGTATCTTGTTTCAGGGGAAAATATGGTCATTCAGTGGAATAGAGGACTTTCAAGCATTCTTGAGGAAAAAACCAGAGTTGAATAGAAAATTTGACATTCAGACACAAGAAGCAAGAGATGCTTGAGAAGGTAATCAAGGAAAAGAAATCAAAAGGAACTTATCAAAGTTGAACTATTTACATTCCTACATGGAAAACCAATAACTGTGTCTGATGAAACCTTTCTCATTATGAAAATAATTGAAGAAGGGTATATGGGCATATGTTTACAGGTATACATGGATAGAGGGCACAGGTTGAATTTGATGGGAAGGGATGATTCTTAAGGGGTGAAGTCAAGAGGTGAGAGAGGAAAGTGGCAAGAGGAGATGGGGAGAGACAGGGTAGGGTAAACTATCTCATGTAGAAGAGGCAAGGGGAAGTAGTTCCAGGGGAGGGGAAGAACAGGAAGGCAAAAAGGCAAAAGCACATTCTCATTGAAGTTGGCTCAAGGAGAGAATCACATACATACTAAATGGGATATCTCACCCTGCAGCAGAATAGGGGGAAGGGGGACGAGAGGGAGGATGATGGAGGGGAGGGCATGCTGGGTAAGGGGAGGTTGGAAGTACCCACTATCAAAGAGGGACAGGATCAAAGTAGGGAATGGACCAGGTGGGAGGTGAGATGGGTGGGAGGGAAATATAAGCAGTCTTTTACAATATATCTACTATGGTAAAGTTTTGCATAGCTATACATGTACAACATATACTGAATTGCTTATCTTCTCAGAGGGAGTAGGTGACAAGGGAGAAAGGGAATGGATCTGAAAATCGAAGTTTTAAAATTAAATGTTTCATAAGATGTCCAGGCATTGGGACTCAGAGATTCACCTTGCCCTAATGGCAAAGTCGAAGGGGGTATGGGAGAAGATATGGGAGAGAGCAGATTGGATGAGGGGATATCTAGTGGGACTGCTGTTCTGGGGTGGTGGGTAGGGGAAAAATGGGGGGAAAAGTGTAACTCAAAATCTGGTGGAAATGAATGATGTAAACCAGAAGTTAATAAAGCATTTGTTTAATAGAAAAAAAAGAGTCCAAGGATAAGTAGGTGCAGGATTCTTGATGCTTGTGTCCTCTGTCTACTTTACTAGATCCTGATCATGCCATCTAATTGTAGTTGCCACTCATAGTTCAGTCTTGGACTTTCTTCTCTTCTACTCCAGTATTACTACATTTGGTGATCTCATTAGCACCAATCAATTTATTTGCCACCTCTGCGCTTAAGATTTTCAAATCTGCCTTTCTTGTCCCTCACTCTCTGGTGACCTCCAGTCTCACATATCCAACTGCTTTTTAGACATCTCAAATGGGATGTCTAGTAGACATCTGAAGCTCAATATGTCTAAAACAGAACTCATTATCTTTACCTCTACCTCCTTCCTTCCTATTTCTCCCATTACTATAGAGGGCAAAACCATCTTCCCAGTCTCTCAGGCTTGCAACCCAGAAGTTATCCTGGACTCCTCACTATCTCTTCCTTTAAGGATCAATTAAAATCTCATATTTTGCTGGAAGTCTATTAATTCCAGTGCCTTCCTTCTCTTAGTTATTTCATGTTTATCCTGAATATCGCTTTCTTTGTATTTGTTTGCATGCTTTCAACTCCATTTTCTTAGAGGTCAGGGACTACCTTTTCCTCTTTTTGTATCCCTAGCACTAGGCCCATAATGAATTTTATTTTTTAAATTTTTTTATTTTTTTGCTTTTTTGGAGGGTAATTGGGGTTAAGTAACTTGCCCAAGGTCACATGGCTAGGTTTTTGTTTGTGTGTGTGTTAAGTGTCTGAGGCCAGATCTGAACCCAGGTCCTTCTGACTCCAGGGCTGATGCTCTACTAACTGCACCACTTAGCCTCCCCATGAATTTTATTCATTGATTGATTGACTGACTGAGTGACTGGATGCCCTAATCTTCCTGATTGGCTGTGGAGGGACTAAATGCAGAGTAGGGCAGGATAGAGTTAATGGGTCTCCAAACTTAGACTCTAATTGACTGGGGAAGTGGTATCTATCCTCATTGCTCAAACTTTGGTTTAATATTGGCAATAAGGGAAAGGTATAGTATTATTTGAATTACTCAGAGCACTGGAGAAGTAGATTGCACAGAAGTAAGCCCTCCAGAGGATTCAGGGTCAGTGGGCCTCCAAATACAGTCCCTGAGTGACTGTTGGGACATAGTTCTATGGCTTCATAAAATTAACAGATGACACTATAGAACATTATTTGAATTGTTATATTTCCCACAACCAACATAACTAGAGAATTTTATCTGGCAGATTTATGTGCCAGGGAGCACAGATTGCTCAGGGAAAACAGGGCAAAGATAACCAGATTAATGAGCCCTGGCACTCTTCATTCTGGCATACAGGTTCATTCACATCACAACCTTGGTCATTATGGCAGGTGAAAAGCATCTCCTCACCTCACCTCTACTTAGATTCTTTTCCTGGGATAAATTGATGAAGACTTAAGCTAGCAACTTTCGGTATGGTATGAATTAAAAGACATTTTAGATCATAATTCAAATAGTTTAGAGACTCTTAAAGTGCCTTCTTGAGCCCAAAATGCCTAAGAACTTTTGTATTTAGCTGGGTGTGGCTGACTCTGTTCTACATCTCAAAAAAAATAAAAATAACTGAGGTTTATGAGCTTTTCAGAACTCAACTCTTACTAGTAGTGTGATTATCAGCAGCTCAATCTAAAAAATAAATATTTCACAGTTACAGACCAGCAGGTGTCAGCAGAGAGAAGCAACATCTCAGCAGAGTTCCCTAGCAGAAAACAGTGGATGGACAATTGTCTGTTCAAAACTTAAAACTAAAACAAAACCAAAAAAAATGACAGAATACATAACTAGAAGACATAAGTGGTTCCACAGCATCGGAACCATGAAAAAACCAGTCATACATGTTTGTTGGCCATAAGTATTCTTTATGTAACACAACTAAGTTAGCCTACAGAAGCTATCCCAGGGGGCATGTGCCCATAGCTTTCTTAAAAATTCTCAAACACTCCAAGGATAAGGTGATTACATTGCTTAGGCCCTTGTAGATGACAAACTTCCATTGCTCCAACACTGAAAAACCTTTTTGGTCTTTGAAAAAGGTGTGATTTAATCTTGCATGATGTTTTGGTCATTCATTGGTCTTGGGACAGCACAATGGGAATGGCATGCTGAGTCTGAGCAAAGAACACCCTTCTGGCTGGCAGCTCTCTTCTGTTGTAGTTTCCCAGTGTGGGAAGAGGAAAGATTTGGTGCCAGTGTGGGAAGAGGAAAAGCATGGTCTCCCATTCCTCATCCTGGTGATGAGGAGATCTCACTCATGTGGCATATAGGGCCAGGAGAATTTACCTGGTGTACCTCTACTAGGGCTTCTGGCTGCTGTTGTCTCCCTCTTTGTGTTTCCTTTAGCTGGTTTGCAATCTGAGTGTCTACAGAATTCCGGTATTGCCAAGGGCAAAGGCTACAAGAAAGTTTGTTGTGGCAGACTTGAGAGAAGACTAATGGCAAGAAAAGAGTTTGCATGACAGAAGGCACTGGAAAGAAAATCCTACTTGGCATTTGGTTAGAATGCATTTAATGAAGGTGAAATATAAACTGGTGGGCCGGCTAGGTGGCGCAGTGAGTAGAGCGCTGGCTCTGGACTCAGAAGGACCTGAGTTCGGATCCAGCCTCCAACACTTAACACACACAAACAAAAACCTAGCCGTGTGACCTTGGGCAAGTTACTTAACCCCAATTGCCCTCCAAAAAGCAAAACAAACAAACAAACAAATAAACAAAAGAAATATAAACTGGTTAATTAGGAGCTTTGGAAAAATAATGTGTATTTCCCACTCAGTTTTTAATATTATACTTTTGGCTAATTGTTCTAGGAATGATAAGTTAATAATTCTGTAATACACACCATGATTATTATATGCTTTTCTATATTAAAACAATCTTATTTTATCTAAGTTTTATATTTGTATATTGTATCTGTGTTAACTTTCTTAGCTCCTTTGGGGTACCCTATAGTGGAGCCAAAAGTAACATTGCTATAAATAGCAACTTTCTTATGAAAGTCAAGGTGAGAGGGTGATGAAGCAATGAATGTCAGAATTGAGGAATTTTCTTCTACTGACTGGAGGTTAAGCTCCCCCTGAATGTTAAAATCAGCATCCCTCTAGCCACCTTTTCTTGAGATACTCGACCCTTGGGACCAGAACTGATAATATTCCTCAGAGTCACTGAACCCTTATGACCAAAACAATACTGTCCTGGCAGGGCTTTTGCTCCTGTTTGACTGAAAGTGTTCCTACTACCAAGAAGTGTATATATTCGAGGGAGTTGACAACCAGCATCTGGTCCTATGTCCTATGATAGCACAAGGGTCTCCTATAATCTCCTTCTGATTAGTTCCCAGTTCCCCTTACCATCTCTTGGCTTGAAAATTCTGAAAACTGCTTCTGCGTCTATCACCACTTCCTAGTCTGAACACTGGTGCTTCATCCACATGGGCTCTGGGCTAGCCTCTAACTCATGTCCCAGACCTTTCTTTCAAACCTCCCAAGTTTTCTTGGGCTGTATGAATGTCTCTCTCTGATCTTTCTTTTTCTTTACTACTCCAGAATTTGATTTGAGGCATTATTTTGTAGCTGTTTGTACAGGAATGTTGGAAGAGCTCAGATAAGTACTTTTCATACGCTGGCATCTTGGCTCCATCCCTTATCACTTATTTTACTCTTCTGGTTATTATTATTATTTTTTTTTTTGCTTTGATGGGTATTTTTTGGTTGGTCTAGCAAAAGACATACAGAATTGAAGGCTCATGAGATTTGGTTTTGAGTGAATATCAATTCATAAACTGCCTCAAATCTGGAATGATATTGTATGGACTATATGTGTAAAGGGTTCCCAGAAGCTACATCTTTAAAAATATATGTTATCTGCCCCTAGCCAAAGCAAGCCCTTCTTTATAAACTCTTGGTTTCATGCAAATCGTTCCCTTTTTAAAACATATTTGTTTACATTTGTTAGCTTGTTGTTTCCTTATTAAATTGTGAGCTCCTTGAGAGCAGGGATTGCTTTTTGCTTCTATTTGTTACTCCAGTGCTTAGAACAGTGCCAGGCTTATAGTAGGCACTTAATAAATATTTATTCACCAACATTTTTCAACCATGGATCCCCACATTTCCTATAGCTAAAATAAATTTGGTATTAAAACCCTTACAAATAAGTTACAGTTCATTCTGAAGATGGGTAAGATGACTTACAAACAGTTTGGAGATACATCAAGCTTCTAGCAAGTACCTATGAAATCAGACTAGCTGTGAATATGCAGAAGGTCTTACCCAGTCATCCCTCTCAGTTTTTAAAATTATCTAACTCAAGAATTCTTAAGCTGTCACAGACCCCTGTGTCAGTCAAGTGAAGCCTATGAGCCCTTGCTCAGAACAATGTTTTTAAGTGAATAAAATTGTATCTGTAAGATTGCAACAGAAACCAATTATATTGAAATAAAGAAGTAATCTTCCCCCATCCAGATTCACAGCACTGAACTTTACACATTTGTAGCGGCAAGCACCCCAATATCCCCAGGGTGGCTGCCAACACAGGTTCTTAGATCTGCTTTTGTAAAGGAAAGCAACTCAAAAATCAGTTAACAAGCTCACTTTAATCAATCAAACATATATTACCTAGTTCAAAGGGAAAAGCTCAGCACCCCGAACTTCACAGTATACAGACAGATCAAACAGGCTTCCAAACTGTCCAACCATTATCAATACCAAAATCACAGTTACCAGAGAAGGAAGCATCAACATCTGGGTTTTCAAAGTGGGGGGGGCTCTCAATGGCTGCCCAGAGTCTCATCTGGCCAAATCACACAACACTTCTCAAAGTGAGCCCCAAAATTGGGGTTCTGTCACCCCAAATTTGACTTTAGGCATTATTTAAAATTGTTTGGAGAGGAAATTATTGAAATGTTTTGGAGGGGAATGTTAAGAGTGTTCAGCTAGGTTACTGAATCAACCATCTTGGTTTCATCCTCTTAAGGAATCCTTTCTGTACATTAATGACATAACATTATAAGCCAATTCATAGGGATAATCCTCTTTTTGAAATTTTTGTATTATTTAGGTATGGGTAAGTGGTATAGTAGTTACAGTGATGTACCTGGAATCAAGAAGACCTGGATTCAAACCTGGATTCAGATGCTTACCAGCTATGTGACCCTGGGTGAGTTTCGTTGTGTGTGACCAGCTGTGTGACCAAGGTGTGTGACCCTGGGTGAGGTTTGTTTCAGTTTCCTCAACTGTACAATGGATAATAATTTTTACCTTCCAAGGTTATAATTAAGATGAAATGAGATGATATTTGTGAAGCACTTAACCCAATGCATAGCACATAGAAGGTGCTATATAATTAGTTATTATTATTATTATTATTATTACATCCCAGATATAGGACTATAGGTGCATGTGCAAGACTAGGAGTATATGGTTTTCTATGAACCTACAACTATAAGAGAGGTAGTGAGGTGATGGTGCAATTGATAGAGGACTGGCCCTGAGTCAGGAGTTTCTGAGTTCAAATTCAGCCTCAGACTCTTCCAAACTGTGTCACAGTAGGCAAATTACTTAGCCCTGTTTGCCTCAGTTCCTTATCTGTGAAATGAGCTGGAGAAGGAAATGGCAAACCACTTCATTATCTTTGCCAAGAAAACCCCTTTTTGGATCACAGAGTATCAGATTTGACTGAAATTATTCAACTACAACAACAACTATAAATATTATAATGGTCATATGATCATAGCTCTATAACTAGAATGGAACTCAGAGGTCATCCACTTTAATCCACTCAATTTATACTTGATGAAACAGGATGAGGTAGCTTAAATGACTTGTATTGAGTCCCACAGGTTGTAAGCATCCACAGTGGCACTCAAAGTCAAGTCTTCTAACTGAAAAGTCAATTAGTACCCTGGAGTTCCTCTAAGTAATTGTTTTTTATCTCTTCTTCATTTGTTGTGAATTTATGCTTTTCATTCTTTATAATAACTTGTTTTTTCTTTCTTTTCCTTAATCAAATTACCTAATAGCTTAATTATTTAATTGTTTTTGCTCCACATTTTATTAATTCAAAATGTTTCTTTTACTCTCAATTTTCTTAATCTCTTCTTTAATTTTTAGTATTTTAATTTTTTTCAATATTTTTAATTTGGTGTTCCATTGGGAATTTTTTTTAGTGTGTTGAGTTTTTAAATTTTTTAATTGCCTGTCAAGTTCATTGATCTGTTTTTTTCTTTCTTTTATTGATAAACTATATTAAGAGAAATATATTTTCCCCTAATTGCTGCTTTGGCATCATCTCCTAAATTTTAGTATGGTGTCTCTTACTATCTTTTAACAAAATTTTTTGTTTCTATAATATGTTCTTTGATACCTCCACTCTTTATTATTAAGTTATTTTTCAATTAATTTTTAATCTTTGTTTCAAAGATCCTTTACAGAATATAATTTTATTCCATTATTGCTGGTAAAAGATGCATTTAATATTTCTGTTTTCCTACAATTATTTGTCCTAATACATGGTCGATTTATTTTTAATGTGTCATGTATATGGTTGAGAAATTGGTATATCTCTTTCCATTCTCATTCAATATTCTCCAGAGATCTACCCTAATTTTTCTAAAATTCTATGCTTTATTTCTTTTTGGTTTGATTTAGCTAGATCTGAGATGCATAAATTGAGGGTCCTTTCTAGGTCCTTTCTAGTTTTATTGTCTGTTTCTTCCTGTAATACATTTAACCTTTATAAGAATTTAGATGCTAAGCCATTTGGTGCATATATGCTTATTATTAATATTATTTCTTTAAATTCATCATCTATGACACCTTTTAAAATTTGTTTTCTAAAATATATTAATTTGTTTTTATCATTCTAAAATAATTGTATTTTGTGACCTTGGGCAAGTCACTTAACCCCAACTGCCCTGCCTTCCCCCCTCCAAAAAAAATGCAAAAAAAAAGTAAAATAATTGTGTTTTGAACTCCAATTCTCTCCCTCCCTCTAGCCTCTTCTCCTGCCACTGAGAAAGCAAGTGATATAATATTAGTGAAATGTAGTTTTCCCACTTATCACTGTTAATTAGATCTATTTTTTGCTTTTGCTTTGTCTGGTATCATAATTGCTACTACCCTTTTTTTTTTCACTTTAGCTGAGGTGTAATAGATTGTGCTCCATTAATTTATTTTAATACTATATGCTGCTTTGACATTGTTTCTTGTTGGGTTCTGGGTTCTAATTCATTCTACTATCCTTTTCTGTTCTGAGGGTGATTTCATCCCAATTACATTAACTCTTAGGATCACTAAATGTGTGTTTCTCTCCATCCTATTCTCTTATACTAATCTTTTTTTTGTGTTTTTCCCATCCCTTCTTTGAGTTCTTTTGCTTATGACTAATGCCTCCCTTAGTCTACCCTCCCTCATATCCAACCCCCCTTCCCCACATTCTCTTTCCTTTCTTTTTACCTGTTGGGTAAGATGTATTGCTTTACCCAACTGTATATGTATGAGTATTTTTCCCTTCTTTAACCGGTTCAGATAAAAATGAGGTTGAAAGTCATTCACTCATCTGCTCATTCCAATCTTCCATGTTTTATAAACTCCTTTTTGCATGTCCCATTTATGTGAGATGTTTTGCCCCATTCTTCCTTTCTCTTCCCTCTTCTTCCTATGCATTCTTCTTCCTCATCCATTCCTGTTTTGAGACCATTCAAATAAAACAGAATCATACCCATGCCCTCTGTTTAAGTAGACTGACTTTACCACCCCTCTTGATGACAAAGTTCTGAGAGGACACACATACACACACACACACACACACACACACACACACACACTATAGATGCATATATAATCGAATCGCTATATAAGAATGTTTAGTCCCTTATGATTTCTCACTTATATTTATCTTTTCATGCTTCTTTCAATCCCTCTAAATTTGTGTCAGATTTTCTATTTGGCTCCGGTCTTTTCATCAGAAATGTTTGAAAGTCTTCTATTCTGTTAAAAATTTTATCACCTGAAAGATTATACTGTTTTGCTGGGCACATTATTCTTCATTGTAAACCTAGATAGTTTACCTTCTGGAATATCATATTTCAAAGATGTGATTCCACAATACCTGAATTCTTTCTTCCTGAATGCTTGTAGTATTTTTTCTTTTTATTTTGGCTATAATATTCCTGGGAGCATTAATTTTGGAATTTCTTTCAGGAAGTAACTGGTAGAGTCTTTCAATTTCTACTTTGTTCTTTGGTTCTAATATAATTGGAAAATTTTATTTTATGATTTCGTTAAATATGACAACTAGCTTCCTTCTTTCTTCCTTTGTTTTTTCTTTCTTTCTTTCTTTCTTTCTTTCTTTCTTTCTTTCTTTCTTTCTTTCTTTCTTTCTTTCTTTCATCCAGAGCTTTCAGGTTACTCCAAGGATTCGTAAATTACTTCTCCTTGATCTGTTTTTCAGGTAGATTGTTTTTCTATGAGATATTTCACATTTCCTTCTACTTTTTTCAGCTTTTAAATTTTTGTTTTATCGTTTCTTGTTGACTTATATAATTATTAGTTTTTCTATGGCCAATCCTAATTTCTAGGAGTTATTTTTTTTGTGATAATTTGTTCTTTTTTTCCAAACTATTTATTTTCTTTTCATATCTTTCCTACCTTTTGCCTATTTTTATATTCTTTTCACTACTGCTCTCATTTGTTTTTTTTTAATGATTTTTTAAATTCCTTCTTTTTCTCTTGCTTTAGTTCTCCTAGGAATTCATGTTGAATTTGTGTTCCAGCTACATTTTTCTTTGAGACTTTGCTTATAGAAGTTTTTGAGCCAATCTCTTATTCTGTATTCATTAAATACAGCTATTTCTGGCAGAGTTTTTTTTTTTTTTCTATTTGCTTGTTCTATCACACTTCTTGGGAGCCATGTCTGTCCTGATTATCTATCTTTTTATGTTCTGCAGTTTTCACAGCTCAATCTGGTGGCCTGAAAGCTTTCAGTGGTCCCAAAGTCATCCTAAATCTGCGGGGGGAGGACTGTTCACTGCCCTCCTGGTCTGAGTTCTGCAAGTTCGTGACCCAAGTTTGGATCTACTAACTTGTTCTGATTGAAAGTTTCAGTAGATTGCTGATTGACTCAGTCACCATTAAATGCTGTGAATCTCTGTAGATTCATAATAACTGAACTATCAACTATCCTTTTAGACTAGGATACTAAATTTTGCTCCTGGAATCAGAACCACACAGCTACTGTTTGCTTCCTAGAACTTGTTTTGTTCTCAGTCACAGCTAGTACCTACACTCTCAACTGCTCCTCTCTATCCTGGACTTGAGACCCAGCAATAGGTGGTAAGTAATAAAGTTGCTGGATGGCATTTGTTCCTACATCCACTACTTTCTCATGGTTCTCTTGGGATCTCCATCTGGTGCCCTATCTTTGCCCTTTCTCAGTCTCTGGGTGCTGCAATGCTCCCCACCACCACTGCCACATGTAATCCTGGCCAGACTCCCTCTCCAGTATCTGCAAGTCTTTCTATCTTCTTAAGTCATCTTGAACCAGAAAAATGACTTCCTGGCTTCATCAATTAAAATTCAGTCCCATGCATTCTCAAAATCTTTGTTGAGGAGATTTGAAGAGATACTTTCTCTCACTGTGCCATCTTGACTTCCCTCTCACGTAGAAATTCTAGTTCACAAAATGCCTTCCTTTTTCAGATAGTCTAATTCAAAATGTGCGGATCTTGCTGAGCTAATCTGGAGATGCATGAGAGTAGGTCAACAATTTATATTTATCAATAGCCCACTACAGAAGTTTCCCCATCTCTTTGGGAAATTTTCAACAGTAAAACATTAAATGTTTAATCAATGTCTCATTCAGTAAATCTTAATAGATTGAAAGGTGTCCACATATAATCAAAAATAAAGTAAAACTTAGAAAATAAGATTAATAGTCATAAAATATAAAATGTTTTTAGCAAGTTAGAATCAGTGTTTCAGTTGGAAAGGACATCTCTTCAAACCCTCTCATTTTGTAATTGGTAACTTAAGAGAATCTAAATGAAATACTAACAGCTGTAGAGTTTACAACTTTGGCCCCTGATGTGATCACTAGTAAGATATGGAGTGCACATGCTGTCTCATATAATGAAAGTCTGTGGAAGTGTTCAATTGTAAGAAACAGGAATTTAGTGCGTCTATGTGATTTCCTGTCTGTTTTTCCCCTATGTAGCAAGTTCTTCAGCAAAAAGACATCTGTGTGTGTGTTTTTCTCCTTTTTTCAAGAATGAACATCATGATTTAAGATAGTTTCTCCTCTGACTGCCTGCTGGTTTATTTCATCCACCTGCTTTTGTGGAAAAGTGAGAGGGGGTTTGTAAGTGAACATTTTGGGGCCTACTCTGCTAACATTTGACCTGCATAGTATCCCATAGGAAGAAAGCAAACTAAAGAACTCATGAGAGGTGATCAAAACACAGGAATGGTTTTAAAATCATATGTATATACCAATGCCTCAGAATATTGCCAAATTCCTTTAGTGAGGTTTACTAATTGTGTGGAAATTAAATTTAAAATTTAGTTTTCTTTTTCTAATCAATAGGGGATACTTTAATTCAAAGGTTAGACTTTGAGTTAATTGGTTTTTAAGTGCTTAAAATTACTTAAAAACTAAACCTTTTTTCTGTAGGCTGATTTCCAACTTGCTGTGATAATTCATTTCTCATTTTGAGTATTTAAGAATTTAATATTAAATAATTTCACTGAATTTTTTCTTCCCATACTCATATTGAGTGTTTCATGCATATTGAAAAAGTATGTTGTTTTAGTCAGGCATTTAGTTAAAAAAGAATCCTATGAGATTCAACATATTAGGGGCTAATTAAGTAAATATCACATTTAATTAGCATTATAATGAATAACAGTCCACTCTATTAATCAATACATGTCTAACTTTTCTTTAGCAACTAAGTATGTATCTAATTTTCAAAAAGAAGGAAGTATAAAGATGTAAAGAAGCCAAGAAGACAGAAGGAAAGGAAGGAAGGAAGGAAGGAAGGAAGGAAGGAAGGAAGGAAGGAAGGAAGGAAGGAAGGAAGGGGAAAAGAAAGAGAATGAAAGAAAGAAGAAGCACTTCCAGACCTTAAACTATATTATAAAATAGCAGTCATCAAAACCATTGGTATTGGATAGAATTAGAGAAGTAGATCAATGGAACAACAGACTAGGAAAGGGACAATCAGAAATTTAAAAATTACCTAAAACATTAATTATTTAGGAAAGAATTACACATTTGATATGAATTTCTAAGAAAATAAGAAAACGGTATGAAAGAAATTAGGTTTAGAGAACTACCATAGACCTTATTTGACAATACATTTAAAATGGATATGGTACCTGAATATTAAAAGGATTGGAAGAGTAAAAGATTATATCTATTTCACAGCTATAGGTAGGCATGTATTCTTAACTAAACAAAGAATAGAAGCAATTACAAAAGATAAAATAGAATAGTTACTGTGCAACTGAAATGAATAAATATAGGAAAAGAATGGAAGCAGTCAAATGAGAAAAAAAATACATACATTTTTTGGATGAGGATTTGGCATCTGAAATAGATGCCTAGGGGCGGCTAGGTGGTGCAGTGAACAGAGCACCAGCCCTGGAGTCAGGAGGACCTGAGTTCAAATTCGGCCTTAGACACTTAACATTTACTAGCCGTGTGACCTTGGGCAAGTCACTTAACCCCAATTGCCCTCCAAAAAGAAAAAAAAAAACAAGAAATAGATGCATAGATATTAGAAATAAGGAAATATAGTTAGAGATAAAAGATATGTCCATTTCTATCATCTATGTATCTAGATCTATGTATGTATCATCTATTTATAGAAACATAGATATATCAGTATTTGTATACATATCCAAGTAATTTATATCTATATATGACAAAGGGTTACTTCTAAATAGTTAAGTGGTTGAAGGATATCCCCCAAAAAAAGTTCTCAGAAAGATTGTAAATATTAGTAGCCATATAAGAGAATATTTCATATGGCTAAAAGTAAAAGAAACCCATACAAAAATAATAGTTCGTGCTTATATGGTGCTTTAAAGTTTACAAAGTATCCTCACTTTGTCTCACTTTATCCTTGTAGCAGCCCCAGAATGCAAATGGTATTATTATCCCTATACTTCAGATGAGGAGTCTGAGGCAGAAACTAAACAAGTTGCCCAGGGTCACAGAGAGACAACCTGAGGCAGAATCTGAATTCAGGTTTTCTGTCTCCATTTCCAGTGCTCTAACCACTAAGCCCCTAGTTTCCTGAGGTTTTGTCTTACACAAGATGAAATAGGAATAATCAAATTTAGAGTGGTTGTGGGAAGATAAGTATACCAATGAATTATTGGTGAAGTTGTGGATAAGTACAACCATTTCAGAAAACAATTTGGAATAATGCAAGTAATATTTATATCCTTTAATTTGGGGATTCCATTGCTATGCATATTCCTCGAGATCACTGAAAACAAAGAAAGCTTCCTATATACAAAATATTTGCAGTAGCACTATATTTTTGGTAGCATCAAAGACATAGAAACAAAATATCAATTTGAGAACAGCAAAACTAATTGCTATATTAATTCAGTAGGGCAGGTAGATGGCACAGGGGCTAGAGTGCCTGCCCTGAGGCCAGGAAGACATCTTCCAGAGTTCAAATCTGACCTTAGACCCTTACTAGTTGTGTGACTCTGGGCAAATCACTTAATCCACTTTGCCTCAGTGTCCTCATCTGTAAAATGAGCTGGAGAAAGAAATGGCAAACCACTCCCAATATCTTTGCCAAGAAAACCTCAAATGAAGTCATGAAGAATCAGACATGACTGAAACAACTCAACAACAGAAAGATTCAATAGCCTATTGCTTTAGGAAATGATATGTATTATGAATAAAGAAAAACTTGGAAAGACTTATTTGAACTGATACAAAGTAAAGTCAGTAGAGCCAGAAGAATGATTTACACAATTACTATGATAACATAAATTAATAAATGTATCATATAATACAAAACAATGGAAAATGACCATTGCCAAATTATAAAGAACAAGCTTGGCCCCCTTCCAAAGAAGAAATGTGAGAAGATACCTCCTTCTACTCCTTTACAGAGTTAAGCCAAGTCAAGTCAATAAGCTTTTAGCTTTTATTATATGCCAGGCTCTGTGTTAAGTCCTGGGAATATAAATGAAAACAAAAAAAATTCCTTCCCCATAAGTGCTTACATTCAAATGGGGGTGGGGGATAGGGGGAGAAAGATGAAAAGTGGGGAGTGGAAAGCAGAGAGAACGGCATGGTGGAGAAAAAATATATCCAGAGAGGTAAGAGTGGAGAGCCAGGAGAGTATAGAAAGAGTGAACATGACTGGCCTGTGTATTCCCTTGAAATGCAGGTTCTGGGAGGAACTAACCAATTAGTGGATTGTGCTATAAGAGCATAGGGATCTTCCAGAGTAAGAGAACTGCAAGGGTAGAGGGATCTTCCAGAGTGAGAAGGTTTCTGGGGAATGGGGTGGGGAGGTGAATGGAGTCTTCTGGAAGAGGAACAAAGAAGTGAACATAGTTACTTCTTTAAAAATGTAGGTCTGAGGAGTAACTGACCAATAAGAGAAGCAGACTTCAAATGCAGAGGGATTTTCTACAGTGGGAAGATATAGGGGTGAGTGGGACAGTCCATAGATGTGAAACATCACATATATTTTCAGATCCCTTTGATGTATTGATTGATCAGCTTTGCTGATTTTTTTCCTGATTCCTCTTTTCCTTTAATTCTTTGTTATATTAGGATCATTCTCTTAGGGGAGAGGTAGAATGTGGTGAAATTTAAGTGATGTAAAAACAAAAGTTATCAGTAAAATGTTTTAAAAAACAAAGACAGAAGAGAAGGAGGGAAAGAAGGGAGGGAGGGAGAGGAAGACTGAAGGAAGGAAAGGACAAAGAAAGTGAGATAGGGAAGGGAGGAAGGAAAAGAAAGAAGGAAGGGGGAGAGAATGAATGAAGGAAAGATTGCAGAGAGAGGGAGGAAAGAAAGGAAGGAGGGAGGGAGGTAAAGCAGGAACAAAGGAAGGGAGGGAGGGAGGAAAGAAGAAAGGAAAGAAAAGGAGACAGGGAGGTAAGGAAGAAAGAAAAGAAGGAAGAAAATGATTATTACTTATAAAATGGTCTTTGGGTCTTTTGCTTGGTAAAGGTGTAGGACTTTGCAGAAACAATTGTGGTACCTTGGATTAAGGGAGTCTGTCTGAATTGTTAAAGAACAAAAACTGTTCCAAATAAATATCTCCTTCAGGTTTCTTTACAAGTTGCATAAGCAAGGGGGGAAAAGTGGGACGAGCTCAAGGTTGTACATAAAAGAGTAATATATTGATTTTTTAGTGTCAGCATATACAGTATTTGACTGGAATTGATGAACAGCAGATGTCTTGAGACTCATAAAAACATCTGCAACAATAACTTGTAGGTGGGGAAATAGCTGATTAATTTCCTTCCTTTCCCTTTTTCCTTTTTGTTTGTCCTGTGATTCCCTTATAAATTATTCTCTTGCCAAGTCTCCTTTTCCACTGTTGCTTTATAAAACATTGGAGAAAAAATGAAAAGGCTCTTGGTTTCAGAATATTTCTACAAAAGTTCTACAGAAATAGAAGATTTGCTCTATCTTTTCTTTTTTACATTTACCCCACACCTAGGTACAAGGGATAAAACCTCACCTTTGACCTCTGAATATCTCTATGTCTTTGTTCTGGAGAGCAAAGACATAACCAGGATGTGACTTGTAGCTTTTCTTAGGAGTTGGAATATTTTCTTCTTGTGTGGGAGTGATATTCTGTAACTGTTATATTTAATAAGGGAGATAGGAGCCTAGCTCCATGAAAGGTCCTCCAGGTGGCCTTTTATTGTAGGTTAATCAACTCTAAACTGCAGTGGTGGAGGCACAAATTTAGCCTCTGTAATGGCATGCAAGGAAGTAGTTAATGCCTTGTTTCAGCTATTTAATTATTTAGCACCTTGTTTCAGTCCAAGTTTCTTTTAAGCCTTGCCCATGATTATATCAAGTCTTTGTTAAGAAACAGAACTTGGGAACCCCTGTTGCTGATGCAACAGGAAGGGGTGGAACAGGAAGGAGCTTAACGACAATATATAAGGAGAAGCCCAGGCCGGGAGAGGACAGAACTGAGAGAGCACTTGTGGTGGCGGATTTGGAGAATGGAACATTTGTGATGGAGGCACTCTGTTTATCTCTTCTGTATGTGTTGATTTTTGTTTCTGATGTGTGTTGAGTTCTCACTAAAGTGAGAACATTATACTATAACATAGTGAGTGTTGTACTTTGGTTTCTGTCAATGTTTTGTCTTAGTTTATTACTGAATAAATAGAGGGCTCACTATACTATGTAATCAGAATCTTGAAGCTGTTCACAGCAGCAGTTCTCTGGAAAGTTGCTCGTGCTTGGCTTTACAGCCTCTCAGACCTGTTTCTGTCTATTTTATAAAGCTCTCAGGACACTTTAATCATAAAACTAATATCATGTTGGACACTGGTAGGCACTCTGACACCCTGTACAGTAGAGATAGTTACCCTGGGAATGATTGTTTATATCATGGAAGAAGTAGTTCTAGCTAAAAGAAACAGAAATGTAAAAGAAACCCTGTTCATGTGAATATAATTATGGCTTGTGCTGAGCTAGAAAAGATCAAGAGGCTATGAAACCACATAAAATTAAATCATGGTCTATTTTCTTCTACCTTTTTGAGGCAGAAACCATCCATTTGTGTAAAAATATAATGATTAGAACAGTGGCTGCAGGAGGATCCACTGGACTTCAGAATTACTGGGTGGTTCCATTGATCTCTGACTTGAGAAGAGCCAGGGGGAGCTGAAGAAAAAGGATTCCTGGTGATCAGCAGTTAGTAGCATGGGAATGCCTGAAGAAAAGAGGGGAAACAACTTTATAGGGGACAACTGAGTCAATAGAAATAATGTTATGGATGTCATAAAATGGAAAATCAATGAAGTGACATTTTTCAGTTTTGTGACATACTTTAGGTTATAATATGTTAGCTAAGAATGTTATTGGAAAACTGGGGTTCATCTTAATTAATGTAGAGAATGCAAGAATTTAAGCTTTTGTTTTTGACCAAATTGCTCTAGTCCTCACATTGTTGTATTTTATTGCCTACAAGCCAGGAAGAGGTCCCCTTATACTCTGCCTATGCTGTATTTTTTAACTTCATTGCTATTAATAATAAAAATAATAACTAGCATTTATTTACCTCCTTAAGGTTTGCAAAGTACTCCATACATATTTCATTTGATCTTCACAAAATAGTGTGAGGTAGGTACTATGATTATTCCCATTTTACAGATGAAAAAAAATGAGTCAAAGAAAAATTAAGTGACTTATTTGGGGATATCAGCTAGAAAGTGTCTGGGGATATGAATATAGATCTTATTAACTCCAAGTTGAGCACTCTAGCCATAGTACCATCTAGGTACATAGTAAAGTCATCTCAAAGTTCCCTTCAAAGGATCCCTATTGTGAAGACAGGAGACTTGGGCCAAATATAAAGCTAATCATAAGCAGCTCTTCTGAGAACTGCTGCTATGAATAACGTTAAGGTTCTGATCATATAGTATAGTGAACTCTCTATTTATTCAGCAGTAAACTAAATCAAAACATTCAAGAAACTAAAGCACAACATTAACAACAATATAACATAACAACTTATTACTAAGGTGGCCACATAGTCTTAAACAAAACATATCATTCAATAAGTCACAATCTCCTTAATCAATATAAAATACCCAGAATAGTACTAAATGAAGGTCAGAGGAATTTGAGATTGTGGTGAGGACAAAGAATAGGTTTAGGAGTGAATCATAGGGAGATATTAAAAGACAAAAGTTTGTGATTAGGTAGAGAAAATTCAGAGTTCTTAAACATTGAAATGTAAAACATGCCACGGATGATGGCAAGATTTATGGTACAGATATATTTCTGTGTAGCTGACAATAGAATTTGAGAAGTAAGTCATGGGAATTGAGTTGGTTAAGGAACTGGGAAGTTAAAGTGTTTAAGGAAACAATATGTTTTTGGAAATCCCTTAGAATGTGAGAAGGCTTTGAAGAGGAAAGGAAAGCTGTGATTCAAACACTGAACTCATTGAGAAATGAAGAAGGATATTTTGGGAAACAGCTGATAACATCTAGCAGAATTTGGATGGGGTGACAAATTTCAATTTGTCCATTTTCAAAGGAAGATGTTGGGGTCATATCCTATTGTGCTTATTGTTTGTTGTCTATCAAAAAGTAAATATTCAGTAGACCAAAGTACTGCTATAAATGACTCTTCCCAATAACATAGATATTAATAAGATAATAAAATAAGGGAGGCATCTGCTCATCAATTTTGCTCTCCACTCTAATGGCAGAGGAACAGTGTGGTTACAAAATGAGGGGGGATTTTCTATGGGTGAAGAAGTCCTCCAGACAATCCTGTCTGTAAATGACATCATGCTGTTTATATCAAGCCATAGAACATTTCAGAATCTTCTAAATAAGATCCATGATCACCCAAACATTTGGTGTATAATTATAAACACAGAAAAATAAGTAGATAAATAATGACTATTGTATAGACCATAGTATGTAGTTGAATTGGATTACCCATAGACCTCATCCATCAGAAGCTATTTTTTTGGGAAGCAACTGCTAATGGATAATGAATGAGGCCATGTAATTTATGTCTCTCTGGTTTATTTTTATCCATTGGCATTAACTCTGAAGGATACTCTGGTGCAAAAATGAGTGGATGAGCTGAGAATGACTTCTTTTCAAGTGGAATTAAATTTCATAAATCTTTTTTACTATTTGAGAAGCATATAAAATCTCAATGGATATCACTTTTCATCACATATGTTTTGAAAAACAAGTGAAATAGGGCTCTTTCAGGAAACAATTACCTTCTTGCAATGAAAATTTGTTATAAAAGATATTTTTTCTGGTTGACTAGCAAAACAATATTTTAATTTGAAAAATAAGTGGCAAAAATGACACTAAAATTTATAGCTTTTTGGTGTATGCTGCTTGAGTTAAAATCAGAGAAACTACATATTCTGCCATTTATTACTTGTGTGATATTGGATGAATCACTTGTTGGGCCTCAGTTTCTTCAACTATAAAATGAGGGCATTGATTACTTCTAAGGCCTATTCCAGCTCCAAATGTATGCTATATGTATGATAATACTAGGAGTCTTTATTTCCCTTCAGCAGGGATTGGTTTTCCCTAAAAGTCAATCAAGCTGTCCTATGACCTGATAGACTTCTTTTCCCTGTGATCAAAGCTTCCTGATCACCTTAGAGAACAAAAAAAAAACTATTTATGAGGTTCATAAGGAATCAAGACCCTCTGACTTGGTGGATGTCTGAAGACAAATCATTTCTTGCCCTGTAAACCAAATATGTTTCCCAATAGAGATGAAGAGTGCTATGTCTATAGAAGGAAAATTCCACTATATCCTTGTTGCATATTTTTGCTTATTATGGACAAGTAAATCTCCTTTTTTCATCATTTAATGAGTTATTAATGTTTCATTTCATTACAAAATTGAACCTGAAATGACAGAGTCCTAGCATCAGACTCTGGTCTGCCATAACATTTGGCAACAAGATGAGATAACTTTCTGGCTCATATCATATTTGAGCTGGGGGAAGGACACCACAAATATGGATGGTGGGATGACTGGATTGGGGGACACTGCACAGCATCAGGTCAGAAGAGTCTTCCTCGTCATATATGGAGAGTCCCATCAATTTAACTGTTGACAAGTTTTTCCATGTACACAGAGTAGTTAGTTGAATGAATGCTAGAAGAGGTTGCCCAGGAGGCTGGTGAACAAGTCTAGCATCCCCTTATTGTTTTTGACTGTGATGTAGAAATTCAATTGCCAGAATAATAAAACTGAAAGTGAACTGGTTTAGTGCATTTGACAGAGAAAGAGCCCTCTACTTTTTGGTACTGTATAATAAAAGCACAAGGATTGTTAATAGAGTTGGTTGTAATAAGGAAGTTAAAGAATCTATCCTGATGGGGACAGGACAGAAACCTAGCCCATGGCTTCCACACCCAAAGCTTCAGCTTCCAAAGGTTTTGTTTCTATTGCATCCTACTGAATGAGATCAAAGTCAAACAAGAGGAGAAGGAGGGGAGGAATAAGCATTTATATAGCACCTACTACATGTGAGGCATTGCTCTAAGTGCTTTTCAAATATTCTCATGTGATTCTCACAATGACCCTATAAGGTATTATCCTTATTTTATAATGAAAGTAATTGAGGCAATCAGAGGTTAAAGGACTTACTCAGAATCAAGCAACTAGTAGGTATCTGAGGTCAGATTAGAACTTGAATATTCCTGATTTCAGACTCTGTGCTCTATCCACTGAGCCACCAGCTGGCTCTGTTCTGAAAGAGCAGAAGTGAGAAAGAAAGAAAGAAAGAAAGAAAGAAAGAAAGAAAGAAAGAAAGAAAGAAAGAAAGAAAGAAAGAAAGAAAGAAAGAAAGAAAGAAAGAAAGAGAGAAAGAAAGAGAAAGAAAGAAAGAAGGAAGGAATGGAGAAAGGAAAGAAGGGAGGAAGGAAGGAAGGAAGGAAGGAATGGAGAAAGGAAAGAAGGGAGGAAGGAAGGGAGGGAGGGAGGAAAGGAGGGAGGGAAAGATGGGAAGGATGGGAAGGAAGGAAGCAAGGAAGGAAGGAAGGAAGGAAGGAAGGAAGGAAGGAAGGAAGGGTTTATTTTATTATTGCTCCCAAAAGGAGGGTGATTCTCTGCCCCAACAGAGAAGGGAGTGGGTTGACCTTCAACAGCAGCTGCACCCAAGACTTGCAGTTTAAACATAAACTTGATGAATGACTGGGGCAATGGCTTCTGAGATTCTGGCCTAATGGAGCCACACTGAGATGCTCTCCACAGCTGAGTTCCCAGGTTTAGGTATCTATCTGACAATTTATTGCTAAAGAGTTAGGTAAATCTATTAAATGTTTCAGGTTGGGTCTGTCTTTTTCCCCCTTTTTGGAAGGGGAGAGATAAGATACAGAGTTATTCACAGCTGACTTTATGAATATGAATTCTCATTACAGACAGAAGTCCAAAGGGAATATGCAAGAGGGGGTGGGGAGCAAAGTTGCTTCAAAAAGAGAACATGGGTTTGGTAGATTGGATCTGTGGGATTCTCCCCTGCCCTACCTCTACTTTTGACTAGTCTACTTAGGGGTCAATTAGATTCTACTTTCGGGATGGACACAGGACCATATGATCCCTCTAAATAAGAGCAAGATATGATTGCTGACCACCTGGAGTCCTTTTATGAGTTATCCATCTGACCCTAGTGACCCTCAACTTGACCCAACTAGCAAAATGTCACTGTCACTCTCCCATCTCAATGCAAGAGGTTTGACTTTGCTAATCAACAACTATATATCATCATGCCCCTGACTATTCACATTGGATGTCCAACCTCCCAGAAGCTCTGTCTGTGACAAAAAAATACCATGCTAGGAAGGAAAATAACTCTCCACCAGCAGTTCCTTGGATCTGGTCTTCAGGAAGTCTTACCTAATAAGAACAGACTCTTTTTGGACATAGTTCCAAGTGATCCTCTCTGACCCTTTCTTATTCCTTCCCCAGTACAGAGTCTCCTGGACCTCAAAGTTCTTGCCTCTTCAGAGGGATTCTGGGATAAGTAGCTCAAGCATCACTTCCTTCCATCTGGTATAGTTTAAACAACTCTTTTCCAAAACTGGTTTAGGGTACCAAGAGTTGATATAATTGGAAGGTGCCTTGCTTTCTAAAAGTATGCTGAAGGTGAAATCCAGTAATCAAATGGTAGAAATCCTGGTATAGGTCGCATGCAAGAGACTTCTGACCTATCAGCTACAGTTGGCCCTGATGCTTGATGAAGAATTGGTTATGATGTTGGAAATACCATCTTCTATGCTTAGTCTTTGATGTTATTCATGCCATTCTAGCTCATTATTGTATTAAGACACCCATTGTGAGTTGAAAAGATATGGCATCACCCACCATATAAATCAGATATTAAAATCTAAGACTCAATTCTTCTGAATAGGGGAAAAAAGTCTAGAATTTCTAACCTCTTTCCTTCTTCACATTTTTCTTTTATATTTTCTTCATGTGACTTTTTTTTCCTTTTCCCCTTACTATTACCTATGCTGGGAAACTAATCCGGTAAATGTCCTGAAAGCATTTAAATGGTGTAAAGCCCTGTAGAAGATCTTAGGTCCCTGATATGATGGAACTGGTATGTGATAGGCTTAGGATTCCCTCTATTTCCCTGGAAATGGGATTAATTTGTCTTAGAAATAAAAATGAAACAAAACCTTCCCCAAGACCTGATTGGTCACAGCCTTCTTTGCCTGAAGTTTCCTGATCATTTAAGGTTATAAAAAGTCTCAGTCATATAGAATTGAGGTCCCTCCAACTTGATGGATGTCTGAAGACCACATGGGTCACCATATCCTTCCCTGTACAAAGGAATAGCTTCCATATGAAGACTGGGGAGGGGGCATATCTATAGAACCTATGTGTCACTGTGTTATTGTTGAATATCTTTGCTGTGTGGGAGAAAGTAAGCCTTTTTGTTAACTGATTGGCAATTTATGAGTGTTTCATGTCCTGCTAAAATCAGATCTGAACTAAATGGGTTCTAGTATCAGATCTGCCCCTATCAATATGATTAAAACAACAATAAGAACTTAGATTGCATGGAGGTTAGCCTGCTATCCATTGCCACAGAAATACTAATACAGAAATTAAGTATAAGCATTAATGGAAAAACAATGTTAAACCTTGCCATTTTATACCGAGAGAAATGATTATTAATAACTAATTATATGCAGAGATCCAAAATTCCCCTTTTTCTAAAGTCCTCATTTCAACAGCTCATTCTCTGAAGGTTGAACTTTCTCTTCATTCCTGGTCAGATTGCACCCAACCTTATAAGGAATCTCTGAATTCCTGCCCATTGTGTTGCACTCAAGCAAGTTTGGGTGGAGGTAGATCCTTTGTCTAGATTGTCCAAGACTGGGGGTAGTCTGGTTTTAGAGATAATCTCTCTGCTGAAGAGTGACAACATGTCACTCTCTCAGTCCCTCATTGGAGTAAGCCCATTTTTCATTGTATTATTCATTCTCTCATTAATTGTTAACCAATCAGAGTTGATTGCCACCCTCAGGAGCACCCACTCTTCCAAGGACATATAAATTGTGGGCCTACTGCCAGGAACGGTCTTTTCCCATTCAAGAGTGCCACTGACCTCTTTCATTAATGAAATGCTAGCATTATTAATAAAATGACTAATTTCCCAGGAACTATGTCTCTCAAACTGTTTTAAATGTCACAGCACTTACCTTATTTCTTTAATGTCCATAGTGATTTATCAAGAGAAAAAAAATTCAGTTAAATTTGAGGCTCCATTTTCTTCAATTTTCCAAACCCCAACAAAAAAATGAATTATTTTAAAATGTTACAGGAGCTTTTATAAGAAATTGAGTCAGCTCTCCCATATGCTTCTCTTCTCATGCCTCTAACCCTACTTGAAGCAGGCAGGGTGTTATATCTAGTAGAGATAGCACCAGAGGGGAAGAGCTGGATTCTGATCTTGACTCTCTAAGCATGAACAATGTAGTGCTTGGGAGCTAATGGCATTTTTCATTTGATCCTAAGACAATAATACATTGATACAAACATTACATTTTTCAATCTAGAAAGAATCTTAAAGTACATCTATTCCAAATCCCCTTCTTCCCCTCATTAGTTTTATAGATGAAGATACTTTAAAGCTCAGAGCAATTAAAGGCTTTGACCTGAAACAACAACTATGGTCTTCCTTTTTCCTCCCACTTTTATACTTCAGTAGAAGACAAAAGAGTCTTTTGTTGTTGTTTAGTCAGGTCCTATTCTTTAGGACCATATTTGGGGTTTTCTTGGCAGAGATACTGGAATGGTTTGCCATTTTTATCTCCAGCTCATTTTACAGAGGAAGAAACTGATGTGAACAGTGTTATGTGACTTGCTCAGGGTCATACAGGTAGTAAGTATCTGAGGTCACATTTGAATTCAGGTCTTCCTGCTCTTAGACCCAACACTCTATCCACTGCAGCATCTAGCTGCCTCATTTCAAAACTAGAAAGGAATTGAGAGGTCATCTGGTCAAATCTCTCTCAATTTACAGATAATAAAAATGAGGTACCTAGAGCAGAAGTGAAAGTTACTTAGGTGATGTGTGGCAGAGCCAAGATCAGAATCCAGCTCTCCTGATTCCTTCTCTCTCTACTACAATGTGCTGCCTTTCCAAAATGCGCTCCCCACTTTCTGAATGAATTGAGTTTATTTGAGATAATTGAGAGTGTCTCACTGTATATGAAATAGTGTAATACAGTGGAAAGAAAACTAGATTTAAAGTCAGATGATCTGTGGTTCTGTTTGTCACTTACTACCAATGTCATCTTGGGAAAGTCCCTCCACTCACTCCACACTGGAAAATGAGAAGGTTAGATTAGATGACATCTGAAGTCTCTTCCAGCTCTAAATACACAATCCCACAATCTTGCTATATCACACAGATTGTGTGATGCGATGGAGAAGAATTGCCTGGGCATAATCTACATTTCAATCCATTTAAGAAGCATTTGTTAAATTCCTCCTGTATATCAGGTTCTATGCTAGTACTTAAAGAGCCCCTCAAGGAGCATATGTTCTATTGAGGTAAGACATAAGTACAGATAAGTAAAATAAACACAAAATAAATGCAAAGTTGTTTGAAAGATGGAAAATAGACACTAGGGGATAGGGATATAGATTTCTTTTTGGTAGTAGCATTTGAGCAACAAGGCATTCCACAGGGAGGAGGTAAGAAAGGAGACTGCTTCAGATATGAGGGAAAGCCTTTGCAAAGGCAAGGCAGAGAAGCACAATGTACAAGAGAATATTGAGTAGACCAGTTTCTCTAACATGTATGGTTAATGAAGGAGAGTAATATGTAATAAGTATCTAATAATAATCTTTCCTTCCTTCCTTCCTTCCTTCCTTCCTTCCTTCCTTCCTTCCTTCCTTCCTTCCTTCCTTCCTTCCTTCCTTCCTTCCTTCATCCTCCTCTAAGTAACCTGAGAGGTTTGGCCTTTCTCTCATCCCTTTAGAAGAAGACTCATATTCACCAACTCTCAAGGTCAAGGAGATTTCCTGATTTTCATCTTATATTGTTCCTTCTTAATTTTATTCCATTATTCCATTGTCCAATTATTCAATACTGATTACATCCTTTCCCTTCTAAGCATTTAGACCTTTAATATCAGGTGAGTCACCCCTGTATGGATTTTGTTCGGAGGTCATTCCATAGACAAGATTCACAAATTTAGCTCTCTTTGTCTTGGTCTGTAGATCAATTTCTTCTTTCCATTAATCATTTTTACTGTTCTGCCCTGAATTCCTTCCAATCTGTCTAGATCTTTTGGGCAACATGAAGCACAAAATTGAATGTTATATTCTAGCTACAGTCTCATCAGTCATATAGAAAGAGACAGTCATATCATATTTCCTTTTTCATGACAGTCTCTCTTGGCATGGAGTCCAATAAAGGACAATAAAATTCTGTGATTTTGCTATATTGAAGATTTGAGTCTTATTGGACATAATTTGTGGACTTAAGTATCTGTACTCTTCAAAACACACTAATTTGCATCTTTGGGGCTAAGTGTCATGTTCTTTTCTTGTCCACAAATTTCTTCATATTTTTAGGATACAAATTTGTAAGGTCACAGATTCAAATTAGTTTCCTAATTAGGACTGGGGAATAATCACTCAAAGAGTAGAAGTAAGAAGTGTCTTTTTGATGGCCCAACCAGCTCACCCCACAGTCCCCAAATGACAGCAAAGGGAACCTTCATTTGAGGACCAGCTCAGGAAGGTGGTGTTAAGACTGTGAAAGAGAAATGAAGGAGAGACTCAACTGGCCTTCCCCATGTACTTGTGATAAAACTATTGATAGCATTAATAGGGAGATCAGGCCTTGGATGGAAGAGTGGTAGAAGGGAACACAGGTAATGTTGTAAGAAGAAAGGGAAAGTTTTCTGTGGCTATACCTACTTCCAGGAAAGGGGAGAGAGTTCCTAAGTTAATATACTTAGAACTTAAAGAGACCTTAGATTTGCTACTTTTACTGGTTGTATTAGCATTTTTGCCTGTTTTGGGCCTATGTAAAATAAAGTTGCAGTGGGGGAAAAACTAAATCTAAAGTCTTTCCAAAAATCTAAGAATACCTAGTCTAATTTAACGTTCATCTAATTTCATCACCTCTTTCTTTACTAAAAAAGAAGTTAAGGCCATTTGAAATTAAATGGCTGAAGATGTTGTGGTATATGATTATTGATTAAGTACTACTGTATTATAAGAAAAGATGAACTCAGGGGCGGCTAGGTGGTGCAGCGAGTAGAGTGTTGGCCCTGGAGTCAGAAGGACCTGAGTTCAGATCCGGCCTCAGACACTTAATGCACACACAAACAAAAACCTAGCCATGTGACCTTGGGCAAGTTACTTAACCCCAATTGCCCTCCAAAAAGCAAAAAAAAAAAAAAGATGAACTCAATGATCTTAGAAAAATTTGGATAGACTTGCATGATGAGTGAAATGAGCAGAACCAAGAGAACACTGTATACAATAACAACAATGCTGTTTTAAGAACAACTTTAAGTGACTAAGTCATTTTGCCAATTAGAAATATCCAAATTAACAACAAAGGACATATGAATGAAGATGCTATCTGCATCCAGAGAAAGAATTGGTAAATAGAAGTGTGTATAGAATGATTTTACATATATACATATTTGTGTGTAAGGGAAGCCATCTCTGGGGTGGCAGGAGGAAAGAAAAAAGGAAAAAAAGAAATTTACATGATAATTTTATTATTTAGAAGGAATAAAAAATTGACATAATAGACTTGCCATTTCATGTGCAATCATATTTTTTTTCTTTTTAATACTATATTATGGAAATGCTTGTTTAATTCCATAAATTAAAAATAAAAGAAACTTTTAAAAAAGGAATTAAGTGACTTGTCTAAGGTCACAGCTGAGACAACAGATTCAAACCCAGATTTCCTGACTCCAGGTCCAGTGCTCTTTCCACTTTTTGGGAAAACAGCTAATTTCACCAAAATAATGCAGTATTTAAGATGTGAATCATTAGGAATGGGAGCTACTGTGTAACATTTTGAAGGTATGTGGCTTCCTGCCTATTGTTGTTAACAGGGAACATTTGTTGTTTTGTACTTAGTGCATTAACTGGTTGGTGCTGCAAAATACCTGTTGGGTCCTGGTCTTGTTTTCTTATTTTGTTGTAATGTGTGGGCATGTCTATAAGAGTTTGTGATCATCCAGGTAAATTTCTAAGGTTATTGTAGATCCCCTGTATAGACTATGCAAGAACTAGGGAAGTAAGTGATGATGGAGGATGTGGTCATATTCAATTTCATGTTCTTTATCTGAATTATTCAAGATTTCACCTATTTTTTTTCTATCCCTCCCGAAAGGGAGATCAGACAAATGTGATTGTGTATGTTTTCCAAAAGATCTCCAAGATTTTGAAAGGAATGGTAATCTATCTCAGAATAATCACACAGTTCTTTTCTTTTCTGTTCACTCTGTCCCATGCAGTTGCCATTGATGAAATCCCTCTCTACCACCCATCAAGTCTAAGGAAAAGTTGAGTCCTAAGTGATATGAAAGAGAGAGAGAGAGAGAGAGAGAGAGAGAGAGAGAGAGAGAGAGAGAGAGAGAGAGAGAGAGAGATGGGAGGGTTCTCTGCTTCTATAACCTACTGAGTGATGGCTTTTCTTAGCTCCATCACAAATCATTTTTAACACAGTCTCTGATCACAGTCTCTCCAACTAGGAGCTGGCATTGTATATGTCCTTAATAAGAGGCTAGAGTGCATGCCCACTTCACGTAGAAAGTGCTACAGACAAATCAGCTGCTCCATGGGAAAGATAGTCAAGCAGGAGAAAAACTGAAGTAGGATCCTGACTATAATTCCACATTTTGGTCATCTCCTTGAGCTTTGTGTCATTTTAAAATTTAACAACTAGGTTGCATTTGCTTTATTCAAGGAATCTATAAAACATTGAACAAACTTATCAAAAAAATTACACATGGACAGGGTACCACAGAATTCCAACCTCATTGACATAAATACGTTAATTACCACTGAGTACAGCCTTCCTACTAATTCTCTATCTGCTTGGTTATATTATTATCTTTCCCATGTAGGTGTGTCCTGTACTCAAAGATAATGAGGAAGACTTGGTCAAATGCTTTGTGAAAATCCAGGGGCAGTTGGGTGGTGCAGTGAATAAAGCACTGGTTCTGGAGTCAGGAGTACCTGAGTTAAAATGCAGCCTCAGAAATTTACTAGTTATGTGACCTTGGGTAAGTCATTTAATCCTTATTGCCTTCTCTCCTTCCCCCAGCCTTCTAAAAGAAAATCCCAATTTACTGTATCTATGGTATTTTCTTTTTAAAATTTTTTGAGGGGAGGAAGGCAGGGCAAATTGGGGTTAAGTGACTTGCCCAAGGTCACATGGCTAGTAAGTGTTAAGTGTCTGAGGTCAAATTTGAATTCAGGTCCTCCTGACTCCAGGGCCAGTGCTCTATTCTCTATTCACCACCTACCTTCCCCTATGGTATTTTCTTGCTCTCTCAGGTTAATGACCCCTCTCAACAAGGGAAATGAAATCATTTTGCCATGACCTTTCTGAGCTGAAACTGGCTTTTAGGGATGACAACATGACTTTCAAAATGTTTGTGTCCCCCGATGGAAGCAATTTCTACTTTAACCAGTAGCCATTGATTTTCTCTTGCATTTCTGTGTCATCAGAAGTTATCATCAGAGAACATAGAAAATCTTGGCTATTGTAAGGGATAGCTGATAGTGTAAGAAATAGGTCACAAGCTTTAGCAAAATTTTTCTTTTTCTGTCCTTGTTTTTAATCTGTCTCTGTGACCCTCCTTTTCTATTACTGTCTTTCTGTCTTAGTCTGTTGCTCAATAAACATTTATTAAGCTCCGACTAAGTGGAGGTGCTGTGATAACTTTGGGGGTACAAATATGGAAAAAGGAAGACAATCCATGGCCCAAGAAGCTTATGGTCTAAAAGGGGAAGAAAATGCACAAAAGGAGGCTGAACAGGGAGAAGGGAAGGGGGAGGGGGAGTATCAAGAGTAATGCAATCTTTCAGGATGATGAGGTTCTTGGTGGGGGGGCACAGTGTAAGCATAAGCAAAGTGGGATTTTGTTGTTGTTGTTTCTGGAGTTCAGTTTCCTAGGCTCAGACTAAATTGTAAACACCTGAAGGATTAATCGCCTCTCAGCCCTGATAATTCACAGCTGTGCTGAGTCAAGTAGGTTTTGTGCCTTTTGATTCTGAGCCAATCTGAGCCAGTCTTTGTTATATATTCTGGGAGGTTGGAATTTTGCTTTGGGAATTTGCTTGTGAGAAGGACCTTTTGATTCCTTCGACAGGATTCAAGTAGTCATTTGTTAAGAGCCTCCCAACTACTTCGAAGTTTATGCTCTCCAGATTTAGTGCTGTATATAGGTGGTTGTGTTACTTTGTTAAGACAGTAGGAGTCCTTTCTGTTGAATCTCTGTGCTAATTTTTCTGCTTGTATTTTCTATTTATCTGTAATTAAAGTAAGATTGTTGATCCCTTTAAAAGTTGCCTTTCCTTTAGCAAAGCAGATCAAATAACCTGTGCTAGCAGGACAATCTGGGTGTGCTAAGGTACTTGCTAATACAGGCAGGCAAGATAGGAAGGTCCAAAGAACTGGGGCCAGGTGGGAAATGAAGAAGTGGCTGGCCTGTGCACCTTGGGGTGGAGCTCTTTGCTCTGCCCTTGAATCAGAAGGTATGAATTCAAAGGTTGATTAATCTTGGTGGGTAGTGAGAGTCCTAGGGACATGATGGAGAAATCCAAAGGAAGGCAACCAGGTGGGCTGCTGGGCTCTGACTCTCTGCCTCTCTTTCTCTTTGTCTCTTTTTCCTCTGCCTTAAGGTTAGATCCAGTAAGATGCACTGGGTAGGTAGTTGTTTATTCAATCCATTTGATATTAACTCTGGAAGAAGATGCCAATAACCTCTCACCATATGGTCATCAGTCCATAAAGTTATGAGGCAGAAGACTCACCTGGCTACCAACCAGGTCAGAAGGAAAATATTCTGGGAGTGGTTACATGGTGGAAGCCAGTGATTCCAAGACCAAGTAGCACTTCTTGGCAAAAAGGCCTTTGGATGTGTCTATAAAAAGCAGATGTTAAAATAGATGACAAGAGTTGGAAATTCAGATATCATTGGGAGTAGCTTTGGAAGTTTCTGAAAGTTATCTCTTTTTCTTTTAACCTGCTTCACTAAAAGCATTGGGATTTACATACTAACTGGAAGAATTCATTTGGGGGTCATGCTGAGGCATGGAGCTCATCTAGGTCTGATGACATGAACTAATTGAAGGCAGCTAGGTACTTCCTTAACATCTCTCTACTTATCTTTGATTTTATTCACTGTTAAAACAGGAAAAAAATATGAAAGTGAACCCTTTATTATTACTTTTTTGTTGTCCTATCTACCCCAGGCCATAAATATCCTTTCTTCTTTCTGTCTTTTGGCATAACTGTAATAGTCCTTTCTATTGTCTTTTTAATATTCATTCTTAGTTTTAGCTTGTTCTGGGATTCTGACAATTTGTCGAAAAAAGCTGCCATTTATACTTAGTTATGTACCCTTGCTTTCACCTTCTATACATGTCTTTTCAAAATATAAGTTGTTCCCTTTATATCCCTGGGCATTGGTTTTTACAACAGTAAGGAATATGTAAACCAACATTTATTTTGAAAATATTTTCATCCTTTGGAACTTGGTACATGTCTTTCTATCAACAGCATGGGCCAATTCTCATACTTTTATGTCCCTATGGTGGAAAATCACCTTCCTCCAGAATCTTCCAGAAGCAAGTCTTCATGACCCACAAAGATAACCCTGTGAGGAGAGACTTAAGTTAGTGCTGACTGAAAAAAAAAAGGATCTGGAGAATAACTGAATTGTGTTTCTCCTGGCCATGTCTCTTAGGGCATCCAGATTCTGTCACTACATATAATTAATTGAATCTGGAATTCATATAGAAGAGAGTAAAGATACTTAAGTCAGAATATTTAGGCTGGTTTCAAAGATGGAAAAACAAATGTTAAACCTATATTTTCATAGATGAAATTATTCATAAATAAAACAATAAGATGATATATTTCATAGTTTGTATAATTTACATATTGTCTTATAGAAAAACAAATAAAATGTTAATACTTTCTTCATCATTGGAATTGAATGTATATTTCTAGAATTTCCTGCTTTAATATATTTATCATAATATTTGAAAAGAGGAAAATTCCTATCTATTCTGCAAATAGAATAAATCATTGGGGGATAAATATATGGATTTGGTTGCACAAAATATCTGCATAAGAAAAATGCATTCAGAATAAAACTGAATTTTAAAAGCTCTCATAAATATTTCTGATAAATATGATATACAAAATCCATAAAGAATTGGCACAAATTTATAAGTAGAAGATCCATTCCCCAATAGTCAGGAATAAGGAATAAGTAAATTTGAAGGAATAAGTAAATTTTCAATCAATGAGCACTTATTAAGTGTCTATTACATTCCAGGTACTATGCTTAGAAATGAGGCTACAAAGACAAACATAAAAAAGCCTCTGTCCTTAATCTTCCATTTGAATATGGAAATTTCAGGGATGTGCTTAACAGCTATCTAGGAAAACAAATGTATACAGGATACAATTTTAAATTTAATCTGCATTACTAACATTTTCTTCATAATTTTCTTAAATCTAGATCATCAACAAAATAAGAAATCAAGTCCTGATTTGTAGTGTTTGCCAGTTCCTCAGATCTAAATACTCATATTCACAACTTAGTAATTGTTTCTCACAAGTATAATTCAGCCCCAGCCCCCCTCCCAACACCTCTGCCTCTGTGATATTCTACAAAGATTGTGCACAAAACACATACTAAATTATTTTGGTAGGGAAGGGATGAGTAGCTAAAGGATCATGAAAAGCTTCATGTAGAACACAAATGTCAAATGTGGCCAACAGGCCCCTTCAGTGTGACTCAAACTATATTAAAAGGTAATTGGAAAATATTTAATAAAATAACTATGAACACAAAAGAAAACATTACATTTTAAAACTAAGTCAATATACAATCTACAGGGATCCTAATGTATGGTATATGGCTCCCATTTTTATTTGAGTTGGATATCACTGACATAAAAAGTGGTAAATGAATTGTCTTAAACAGATTCCAAAAAGTGAAAGTCGGGAGGGTGAACATTCCAAGTATGGAGGAAAGCTAATGCAAAGGTAAGGAGATGTGTGAAGAACAATAAATAGATTGGTCTGGCTGGATCATAGAGTGCATGAAGGGAAGTAACCATAAGAAATCTGGAAAGGTAGGAAGGGACAAGGTATTGAAGCACTTTTAATAACCAGATAAATAAATGTATATCTGATCTTTGAGGTAATAGGAAATGACTGGAATTTATTTAGTAGAGAAATGACACAATCAGACTTATGTTTCAAGAAAATCATTTTGACTTTGACCCAACAATACCACTTCTAGGTCTGTATCCCAAAGAGATCATAAAAATGGAAAAATGACCCACATGTACAATAATATTTGTAGCAGCCCTTTTTGTTATGGTAAAGAATTGGAAATTGAGGTGATGTCCATTAGTTGGGGAAAGGCTGAATGAGTTATGGTATATTAATGGAATGAAATACTATTGTGCTATAAGAAATGATGAGCAGGTAGATGTCAGATAAACCTAGAAAGACTTATATGAACTGATGTAGAGTGAAATGAGCAGAATCATTGTGCACAGTAACAGTCACACTGTGTGATGACTGACCTTGAAAGACTTAGATCTTCTCAGAAATGCAAGGATCTAAGACAATTCCAAAAGACTAACAATGGAAAGTGCTATCCACATCCAGAGAAAGAACTTTGGAGTCTGAATACAGATGGAATCATGCTGTTTGCTCTCTATTCTTTTATTGTTTTGTTTTGTTTCTTCTTTCCCATAGTTCCTCCCATTAGTTCTAACTCATCTTTGCATCATGACTAATGTGAAAATATGTTTAATCTGAATGTATAACTAGAGCCTATATCAGATTGCATGCAATCTTGGGGATGGCAAAGAGAAATGAGGGGAGAAAATTCAAAACTCAAAATCTCCCAGAAGTGAATGTTAAAAACTAAAAGTTAATTAATTAAAAAAAATAATTTTGATTTTTGGATAGAGATTGTATTGAAATACAGAGAGACTTGAACTAGGTAAATCAGAGGGGAATAAATTACAATAGTTCAAGGTTAGAGGTAATAAAGGCCTAAACTAGCATGGTGCCTGTGAATAGTTAGAGGCAGATATATTGGAGACATGCTTTGGAAAGATTTGACAATTGATGGCATATATAGGGTAATTAAGATTGATGAGTTATGATGCTGAGGTTGTAAAGCTGGGTTGCTAAAATGATGATGGTGCTGTTGACAGTTATAGGGTAATTCTGAAGAAGGATAAGTTTGAAGAGAATGAAAATGAGTACAGTTTTGGATCCATTGATGGTCTTGAAACAAAAGACAGATTGTCAATAACTACCTGAAAAATTAAATTCTCTAATAATCAGAAAAAAGAATACTAGAATAATTCTAAAATATTACCATCAAATAAATCAGGAGAGTTAAAAATTAGGAAATTCAGTTCTGTCAAAAATAGGTATAGAGAAACATTGTTGGTAAAATTGCAAATAGTGAAAATTATTTTTAGAAATCCCTTTGTAATGTAAAATGAAAATATATAATAACAACCTTTTGTTCCAGTGTTCCAATGTTCCACTCTTAAGACTATATGTTATGATTGCTGTTTCTATGAGGAGACATAATATAATGGAATACATTGAAAAAGTCAGTTCATCTCTCTGGGACTCAATTCTTAACTATGCTCATGTTACAGGAGGAAAAACACCTGTCTAAACAAAAATATTCCTAACAGTGCTATTGATGTAGAGTAAAAGAAAAATGGAACTTACCTGTGTACCCAAAAATAAGGAAATGGATGAATAGATTGTGAGGTGTGTGTGTGTGTGTGTGTGTGTGTGTGTGTGTGTGTGATGTTATTGATCCTTAAGGATGGATAAATATAAAGATTACAAAGAAGTACAGGCAGATATATGAACAGAGAAGAAATATTCACCAAAACAATATAAATGCAATCAATGTGAATAATAGTATCAAAATAGGAAAAATATATAATAGAAAAAATTTTTTTTTCAGTAGAAACAGGATTTCCACATGGCTCCCACTTCCACCAACTCCAATTCATGTAAAAAATTACTCTAAACAAACTTTGGAAATACAGAACCCACAAAATCACAGAGAGAAGCTAACCTCCTGCTAAAGATAGCCAGGCAGGTCGGTAGGAAGGGGCCAGTGCAGTACTCTGGGAGAATAGCCCAGCCCTGTGTGAGCTGAAGATTTTAGCCTCAGGCAGGCCACAACCAGCCACCGGGCTGGAAGGACTTCAGATCACCAGCAGCTGTGGCAGTTTCCAGAATTATTAACCCAGAGATGCTAAGGAGAAAGTGAGAGGTTAGTGAAGTGTGGACTTTGGAAACCGGGAGGCAAGGAGTGGGGTCTGGCCTTTGCCACCTGGAGGGAGAAGTGGCTGAGGCATGGTGACCATGCAGCTGCTGCCGTGTGTCTGCTTCAGAACTTTTGAACTGCAGATTGTAGGGGGACCAAGCAACCAGTCTGAGGGGTAATTTCTCTTGCTTTAACCTGCTTGGATCTGGATCACTGTCTAGGATGGAGGTCCTGGGGGTGTGTGACAAGTTTGCCAGAACCAGTGGAGGCTTCAGAGAGGGCACCCAACTAAAAGCTTTGGCAGCTGAGAAAACCCCACCAATTGGGACAAAGCTCCCCTCTCTGGTAGCAGAGTTCTACTGTGGCAAAAAGCTCAAAAGAAAAGTAATTGAGTGGCAACATGAGCAAGCAAAGGAAGCAAAGCAAGCACAGCAATCTGACTTTGAATTCCTTTTGTGCAGGCAAAAAGGATCAAAGCTTGGAACAAGAGGAAGACAATGAAGCCAGAACTCCTCTATGAAAAGCTTTCAAGAAAAATGAACTGGTTATAGGCCATAGAGGGGCTTAAAAAGGATTTTGAAAACCAAATAAGAGAAGTTGAGGAAAAATTGAAAGAGAAATGAGAATGATGCAAGGAAATTATGAAGTGAGAGTCAACAGCCTGACTGAAGAAAATAACACCTTAATAAATAGACTAACTCAAATGGCAAAAGAGGCTCAAAAAGGCAACGAGGAGAAGAATGCCTTAAAAAGCCAAATTTTCCAGAAGAAAAAAGAATCTCAAAAGCTCATTGAAGAGAATCATTCCTTCAGAATTAGATTGGAGCAAATGGAAGATAGTGGCTTTATGAGAAATCAAGATAGTATTAAACAGATCCAAACAAATGAAAAAAAAAATAGAAGGCAATGTGAAATATGTCATTGGAAAAACCACTGACCTGAAAAATAGGTCTGCAGATTGTAGGGGGACAAAGGAACCAGTCTAAGGGGTAATTGCTCTTGCTTTAACCTGCTTGGATCTAGATTGCTATCTAGGGTGGAGTTCCTGGGTGTTGTGACCAGTTTGCCAGAGCCATTGGAGGCTTCAGAGAGGGCTCTGGCAGCTGAGAAAACCCCAGAGATTGGGACAAAGCACCCCTCTCTGGTAGCAGAGTTTACATTCCTACATGGAAAAACAATCATTGTAACTTATGAAATTTTTCCCAGTATGAGAATAGTTGAAGGGAATATACATACATACATACATACATACAATACATATGTATATGCATACATACATAGATATGTGTATATAGGGGGGTAAATGGGCATATGAATACATATGTGAGTGTGTGTGTATATGTGTACAGGTATACATAGACAGAGGGCACAGGACCAATTGAACAGGAAAGGATAACTCTTAAAAGAAGAAATTAAGAGGTGAGAGAGGAATATAATGAAAGGAGATGGGGAGAGACAGAATGGGGTAAATTATCTCATATAGAAGAGGTAAGGGAAAACTGTTGCAATGGAGGGGAAAAACAGGAAGGCAAGGCAAAAGGGAATGAGTCAACCTTACTCTCACTGAATTTGGCTTAGGGAGGGAATGACATATACACTAAATAGGGTATCTCACCCTTCAGGAGAGTAGGGGGGGAAGGGGATGAGAGGGGGTATGATGGAAGGGAGGGCAGGACTGGGGGGATGTTGGAAGCACACACTTTTGAATAGGGACAGGATCAAAGTAGAGAATAGAACACGTGGTGTGTAGGAGAGGATGGAGGGAAATATAGTCAGTCTTTTACAACATATACACTATGGAAATGTTTTGCATAGCTATACATGTACAACCTATATTGAATTGCTTATCTTCCAATAAGGGTGAGTGATGGGGGAGGAAGAGAAAGAATCTGGAATTCAAAGGTTTAAAATCAAATATATACATCTAAAAGTATTAATATTTTACATGTATCTGGGAAATAAGATATACAGGAACTGGGCCATAAGAGATCCACAATGCCCTACTAGAAAGTCGGAGTGGGGATGGGGGAAGATATAGGAGAGAGCAGATTGGCTGAGGGGGATATTCAGTGGGATCTCTGTTTTGGGGTGGTGGGTAGGAAAAATGGGGAGAAATTGTAACTCAGAATCTTGTGGAAATAAATGATGTAAACTAAAAATAAACATAAAATTTAATTTAAAAAATAAATTTTTTTCAACAAGAACATGGAAACATATAGGACATGTTTGTTTATTTGCATGCCTCTTTTTGGCTGGGGGCAGGGGGGGGGTTGGACCTATGATTTTATTGGAAATGGGAATATTCAAGGTAAAACTTCTTATATCAATGCAGAGGGATACCCATTCTACAACTTAGAATCTTAATGAATTTTGATTAATTTTAACCAAATTAAAAATTCTCAAATTGATAATTACATGTACAAATTATTTTAATTCTTGTTTGTATATCTGAATGCTTATTTTATTGATTGTTACAGTTTTGAAATGAGAAAAATTAATTTCAGTCTTAAGATCTCCACATTGTTCATGGAGCTATCTTTATCAGTGGGATTTCAAACCATAGACATTACATATCTTTTTCTTAAACCCTTTGGAATTTGCTCTCAAAACCTAGAATTTACTTCCTGTAATTCCTGAGAAATTCATACTCTATTATGAAAAATGAAACAAAGTGGTTGTTTCCTTCCAAGATTTCAATCACCTTTATTTAAGCACCCAGGTGTTTAAAAAAAAATCAGTAAAAAAACAAGTCCAGAAGAAGAGTATACCCTATCACTTTTTCCATTTCCTCTTCTGAAGAATGAAACCATCATCATGGAAAGTCAACATCTATTAAGATTATCAAGCTTATAAATTATTTTACTTTTGCCAGATATTTATTGAAGTATGACTATGCGATACTTCTGTAGGAGGCTGAGATAGGAATCTTATTCTCCTCTGACCCCCATTCTTGGAATGTCAGTATCTCTACTCTTTTCTGGCCATTCCCCTCTTTCTCCCTTTGGGTGTGATTCATTCTCTAGTCACTACCTTCAGCTCTACCCCACAAAGATTATCAAGCTTCTAAATTATTTTACTTTTGGTAGATATTTATTTAAGTCTCTGTGAGAATGCCTGAAGTTGAGAAAAGAGTTTCATGACCACAACATCCACTCTTTCTTCCCTCACCATAAGTTTAATTTTTACCCTAGCTCATATTTTGGCCAAGTAGAAAAAGGATCCGCAAGCCTGATCTGTTTGGGGGAGATAGGCTATGAAGTCAATATCGGTAAGATTCTCAAATACCTCCAGAGCACCTGCCTTGGGCAATTTAGACTGACAGGGTCTGTGCTTTCTGTCCTTTTCTTTCTCATCTATATACCTTGACTAACCATTATTCCTATCTTTTTTAGCTTCCTGTTCACACATAATAAAAGCATACAAATGAAAAGCTGTTATTATTTAATTATTTTATTTAAACAGAATTTACCATGAATAAAAATAGTATAAACTAACTTTAAAGAACAGGAAAAAGGTGCCATTTAACATCTTCCCTCCTGGGCAGTGATGGGAAAGAAAGAGGTTCTTCATCAACAGTTTTCAGTTCCCCCTTAATTAAGGAAAAGATCCCAAAACATCAGTCTGCTCTAAACATGTCTCTCCTTGAGGTTGAGGCTTTTCTGCCAAGCTTCATGGAATTGACAGTGGCATGGGTAAGGCCCCAGTTGCTGCTTAAACTTATTCTATTTGAAGAAGAAAAAATTCCTTGGAATTCTGTCCAAAAGTCTTTACCTTCCTCATTCCTCAAGTCTATTCACTGCCCCCCTCTTTGAGGAAGAAGGGAGAGTGGACTATCTTTCCCCAGGAGGCAGCCAACCCCTTTACTCTTCCCAGAGCCATGAGTAGATAGGTATTTGGGACTCTTAATTCCTTTAGCATAAACTGATCTCTTATCCCCTACTAAATAATCAAAATCATATAGCATTTAAAATTTGTGAAGCTGTTTATATAAATAATCTCATTTGAGCCATACAACAACCCTGTAAGATAGTTTTACAAGTATTATTATCCTCTTTTTAAAAATAAGTATAGAGATTAGACCTGGGGTTCTTACAAATAAGAAACCAAAGACGAAGGGAGGTTAAATGATTTTCCCAAGATCAGATAGTTTATTCTTATTGGCATATAGAAAGGACCAGAGGAAGGAAACCTTAGCTCTAGCTCTGTGTGGTTCAATAACTTGCAGGATAACCTTGAGCAAGCCATTTCAACCTTAATGTTGTCACCCGAAAAACTGATTTTCAAGGTTCTTTCCAGCTTTAAAATTTTTCCACCTTGTGAAATGCTTAAGGATGTGGAACATAGGAACAATCACAGTATGAGGAATTCATTCAAGAAGTCTTTCTTTATAGGATCTTAGTGAGCTGGAAAATTGTTATGTAGCTATCTTGTTCTAAGAACAATCAACACACTGGATTCAGTTGAATTAAAATGGGCAAATGAAATCACACACTAAATCTCTCTAATTTTTCATCAACAGCCTTTTCAGTTCAATACAGTCTCTCAGACATATAAATCCTTGACTAGCCATGTTATCTGGAGATATGGCATTGATGTTTTATTAAAATGCTTATAATATACTGTAATCTTTATGTAGGCTCATCTCCCAGCTGGACTTGGTAAACCCTTGAAGGACAGCCCTGGGGAATGCTATGAATATATAGGGAAAGAAGACTCCTGATTGGTTAAGAAACTTCTTGGAAAGAGAAACTGAAGAGGAGAGTTTCCAGGGATTTGAGTGGTAAACATGAGCAAGAGACTTTTTTAAGGGTGGAGGGGACCAGAATCCCAGTGTATCCTTTGACTTCCAGCATCTGCAGCACTGAAGACTACTCAGACTGAGTTACTTTGGTGAGGACATTCTTTTTCTGCCTGGGTTAATATTTTATCTCACATTACCCACAGAGCCCCCTGCATTCTTCAATGTTCTATTGCCTTAAACTTTAGTTCATGTGACTTCCTCCATTATTATTTTACTGTTTCCTTTGATAAATATGTTAATTCACTAATATTTTCTTTTGTATAATAAGAATATAGTGGAGAGGGGAACTTAAATTGTTTGAGATTAAGCTAAGTGTTATTTGCTATGAGCTTGTGGAACCCCTCCCCCTCCCACAGCCAATGGAATGATGAACAGATGTAGATTTTAGCCCGAACCCCATGGAATCACACATCTGTACTACAAACATATTATGTGATTTCTGAAATTCTAAGACCCCTACTCACTCACAACCTTGGAGATAAAAGAGCAAACGAGAAATTGCCCAGAATTGACCATTTTCCTAACCCCCAGACAGGTAAAACTGCTTTCTCTTAGAAACATCGAATGGGGTATTCCAGCATGCCAATGGAGATAGTTAAGAATCTTGACCCCAAAATCCTTACAAAAAGCAGTGTCCCCCAAATCACCTTTCCCCCCTTACATTCAATTGGATGAAGAATTCCTGTGAAGAGTGGGCCAGCCATCCCCCCTCCAATGGTAATGAATTGCTACCCAAAGGGCAGGAAAACCAGTCTAACTAAAGCAACAAGGCACCCTGAGGAAGGAATAGGGAAGCAACATGTACCAGGCAAGTGAAATCACCATTACCACCACCACCCCCACTACCCTGACCACAATCACCCTTCAGACTCTAATGGAGACAGCCTAGGAGACTGAATTCAAGAACCTTCAGGGATATTGGTGCACCATATTGGTAAGTTCTTTCCAGAACCTCCATTTTGAGGAAGGGGCAAAGACTAGGCATGTTTGATTATAAGGATTTAACCACTATAAAGCCTCCTGACTTCATGTCTGTGGAGACCTTCTCCACTGGCTTCCCATGTTCCTGTTACATAGTGTTTATATTACAAAAAAAATTCTCATTATTATTGATATTTGCTTTTACATCCTAATCATTGTGGAATATATTTTCCTTCCTCTACCAAGAAAGTCTTTAATTGTAATAAAAAATAATAAAAAAGGAAGAAAGCAGTTCAGATAAAAACAATATGTTGACAAAGTCTGATGGTATATACACTCCATATTCATGTCCCTCACCTAGATAGTGAAAGGTAGAAGATATAAACTAAACCAGATTTAAAAGGAAATGGTAAAGCCTAACAAGCTATGAGTGCGAGTGTCCTTTTCAGGTAAAGAAGTTCCTGTGACTTTGGAATGCCCTATTTAGATTCTCTCATCCCCTAATTGCCCTCATTTTTGAACACATCCCTCCATGTACAGTGGTGGTTGTAAAGCTCCAACTTCCCTGGAAAGTGAAGGGGATCAAAGGGGAGGATAAACAAAGTGTTCTGATTAGTCAAATCATAAGATTTTATTAAGTACTTATTGTGTGACAGGCACTCTGCTAAACACTGGGGACACAAAGGGGGAAATGCTCTTACCCTCAATGAGCTTACATTCTAATTAGAGGAGCAAGAAGTAACAGGGTTCATAGAAGAGATCAAATACATACATACACATGCATATACTTATGCATATATATGCATATATGTATTATATAAATGGATGTATATATGGAGAGTGGGGAGGAAGGGGGAGGGAGGGAGAGAGAGAGAGAAAGAGAGAGAGAGATGGACAGACAGACAGACATGTGGAAGGAGTGGGAAAGAGAATATATGGAATAATCAAATGTTATCTCATAAGGGAAGGCATTTAGAAAGACTGAGACAGGCCTCCTGAAGAACATTAATTTTGAGTTTTGAAGGAAGCCAGGGCAACTAAGAGGTGGAAATGACAAGAGAAAATATTCTGGGAATGGTGCCAGTCAGCAGAAAGGTGCGAATACCTGGAGATAAAAGATATTCAAGGAACAAGAAGGGTAGTGTTGCAGTGTAAGAAGACTGGAAAGGTAGAAAGGGCCTACATTATGAAGAGCTTTTATACACTGAACATAGACATTTATATTTGATCGTCAAGGAAGAATGAGTCACTGAAGTTACTGAGTGGGGTTAATATGGTCAGATCTATGCTTTCCAAAAAGTCCACAAAAAACCTGGCAGTTAAGTGGGAGTGGTTTCTAGAGGGAACAGACTTGGGCTAGGAAAACAGTTAAAAAGTGATTGTAATAGTCTAGAGGAGAGTTAATACAATTCATGTGCTCATTTAAAAACATATATGCTTTTTAATCCTACATTGCAAGCTTATGAAATACTCATATTTATGCAATACATTAGGAACCCCCCCCCCATCATCTGTGTACTTATAATTGCCCCTTGGCATGATCCTAATCTCAAATAATTCATACACAAACAAGCCATGAGACTGAGTGGGAAATAGGTATATTTTCCTTTCTTAATGACAGTTGATTATTTTTCATTGTCAGGTGTCATGGAAATTCAGTCTTGAAATCAACAGATTTGCAGTGAGGAAGTTCCTCAGGGAATTGAAGACTCATTAGAAAAAAGTGACATGATAACTACTTCAAAGAAAATAAACTTGAAAGCTATTTTTAAGCTGCTGAGAGATATCTATAAAATGCTGCATTCCACTTTCTCTTCAAAGTCAATTCTAGTTCATTTTAGTTTGTTTCATAGAGGTCACAACACTAATAAAAGATATAAGTGCTTAGCACAACAATTTTTAGCAAATTAATTGTCATCCTTAAAGGAAATACTTTAGCATGGAGGCGTGAGAATTCAGCTGCTTCTTGGAAGTCATTGACAATATCCACTGTAAGAAATAAAATTCTTCATATTAGGAATAGTACTAAAAACAAAAGAAATAAACCCTGGTTTATTCATATAGTTGGTAAATTATGATCCTTCCTTTGTTAGTCCAGCAATGACAAGCCATGATCTAAAATGGCCAAGGAGAGTTTCCTTCCTTTGTCCCCTTGTAGTCTCCAGGCAGGTTCCCATGATATTTCTCCTATGGCCTACAATTATGGTGTTTTACAGGGCATTTGATTGATTCTCAGAACATGCCTTTAGGAAAGGTACTATTGTCCCCATGACCAGGATGACAAAGAGACTAAAAACAATGTCACCTAAGAATTGGGTGAAGGAAGTAGTTTCAAGAAGGTAAGGTTCAATAACAGGTCAAATATGCCAGCAGGGTCTGGTAAGGCAAACGGTGAGGTCTGGTAGTCCTTTATCTCACTAGAACAAATAGAGTTGGTGACTCCTATCTCAACCAAGTCAAATAAACAGTCTAGCAACCCACATGTGTTCTGGACAATCCTTGCTGGAGAAGGGGTGAAAATGAGATGGATGTGTTCCCTATGGGTGACAGGTCTTACTGCTGATGATCTTGGAGAGATTCTACATTAGCCCACAGTAGGAGAAGAGGACAAGAGGAGAAGGTGGGGGAGAAGAGTGCACTTGATTGTGGAGAGGTGACTATTCTGTGAATACATTAGAATAATTTCCACTTTAAAGGGTTGTTTCAATAACACAACCAGTTGAAATGTAAAAGACAGTCAAGCAAACTAGTGATTTTTCTTTGATTGTATCAGTGGCTCTCAACATTTATGATGTGAAAATGCCTACACTCATGTTTCTGGCATGAATTAATAATGATGAGATTTAAACCAAACCAGATAGCATCTTGTTAGTGGCCCCTTAAAAGCAGCAGCAAGATGCCAATCCTGGCAAACTAGATTTTGTGAGTTTTTGCTGCCTTTTCTGGAATTGGTAAGTAGTGTTCATTCTACATTGCTCTTTTGGACAGAGATAGGACTAGGAATTTTGTCTCAGAGGTAAATGCCACAAATGGCCCCAAAGAAAGCAAGGTGAAAGGGTCTCCCACTGGGAGTATTTCCAGTACAATTCATTGTCCTTGTACAGTGTCTTCTAAAACTACATTGGTGTGCAAAGAAATTAGGACTAAGCAAAATAATGAAATGTATTGACCTAATTTGGAACAAACTTGACAACACTTTTATATACTAAAAAAAATTATAGGAAATATGTCCTCCACTTGCTACAGTCACTAGTTTTACACTATTTTGCACACAGATCACAAGACTTTGACACATATTTTTGAATTCTTCATTGTGAAACCACATTTTATCACATTGGATGCTAAGCAGAGAGCACAACTCCAAGTGGCTGGCTATGTTGTCCAAATGCCAAACATATGTTTACCTAAAAGATTATTACACAGAGAACTTACAGAAGGTAAGTGTTCACACAGAGGAAGAGATATAAAGACACTCTCAAGGTCTCTCTGAAGAACTTTAGTATCAGATATGAGACATGAGAGATGCAGGCACAGGACTGCGCAGCATGGTGTACCCACTTCAAAGAAGGCCTTGTGTTCTATGAGCAAAGCAAAATTGCAGTAGCTCAAAAAAAATTTAAGATGCACATATATACCCCAAATGTTCAAATGGACTATTTGTGCTTTACCTGTGGTAGAGCTTTCCAAAATCTTATTGGTCTGATTAGCCACAGTCGAATACACTATATCCTGACCTCAATATCATGATGTCATTTTGGTCCTCGTCAAGTACAGCAGACACAACAACATGGAACCACTTTTATTACATTGGGTAATAAGTGTACTTTGGAAAAGCAATCTATTTTTAAAGTTTTGTTTTGTTTATATTTTATAGGTTTTCAATGGAATTTAAATAAGATCAATTTACAGGACATTAAAGTATGTTTATCTTTATTTATATCAGATAAATTTGTCAGTTTTTCGTGGTGTGTGGTGTGGTATAAAGTTGTATTGCACCATTACATTCACATTTGGGAATTTCTGCGATTCTAGCACAATTTTAATTCTTGGTAGAATTACTTGGAATTATATATTATTTGGGCTCAACCCTCTTTTATCTGGTCATCCTACATATCACACAGGACTGGTAACATAGATGATAAAATGAAACTATATCGAAATTTTGTTTGTCCAAAGTAATTACTGCATCACTTTATTTCAGTAAAGGAACACTAAGGATGATGGAGGTGACCTGGATTTTGACCCAGAAAGGGCAAATTTAAAGCCACTTACAAGTTATTATAGTACTCTAAGGAAAAAGCCAAAGTGGAATATAGTGGTAAGGTAGAAGCAGAGCCTTACTGTAGAGTGAAATGGAACCAAACTATTAGCTAGGCAGAGCCAATGACATGATAGTAAGAGTAAAGGCAGGAGTAGACTCACAAAGAGGAAGTGAATTGGTTCTTCCAGGGTGATTTCCTCAGGAAAAATACTGAAAGACTTTGAAGAGGGGAGGGAAGCCCAGACCTGGTCTATCTGTTCTTCAGTCTGGATAGGAGGTATCCCTTCTATTTATATCCCCAGTATACTTAGCATATAGAAGCCATTCAATAAATAGTTTTTTCATTCCTTCAGTGAGAGTTGACACAGTAAATAGTTAAAATAGCATATGTCTAAAACTTGTAAGATAGATAGTCAAAATATCACTGTGGCAATTAAAGAACACTGACCAAACTGATTTTCTAATAGAAAATGAACATAATTTTCCATATTCTTGTGAAAATGACAAAAGAGAATTACAAAAGTCAAAAAATCATGGTATATGAGTTTACATATATATGACTATGTGTATACATATATGTATGTGAATATATGTACATATATATTTGACAAAAGAAAGTCTCAGTGAAGTGAAATCAATCCTGAGTAATTTTTTAATGTACCAACTGACTTTTGTCTAGAATTAGAAAGTGAAAACAAAACAAAAGCAAGAAATATCATATGAGAACACAAAAATTACCTGGAAAATATTTTGTCTTATCTCTGAAAGTTTTTATTTTTAAAATGGTGCTGCTGCAAAAAATTTCATTCTGTGATATCACTATTTTTCCTTATTTAAAGTGTCCCCTTCAAAATCTCTTCACTAGTCTTCCTTCATTGAAACATTTTCTTATTGCTAAAGTGATAAAAATCACAGGATGCAACTTTTCTACCTCTAGTGATTTTTGCCTTGCATGTGAAAGTAGGTAGTTGAGGCATAGTCTTAAGAATTTTATTAAGGAGCTCTTCTGTTACCTTCTGAGTCCGTAGTTTTTTTTTCTTTCTTTAGTGCAATTTGGACTTGGTCTTTTTCCTCAATCTATTATTGAATGTTTAGTTTTGGTGTCCAAACCATGTACAATATTTGTAGAAAAAGTTAATTTCTTTAACTGAGGAAATCCTAGTTGAAGACAATGATATTTACAAACTTATTATTTTATTAAATTTTTTTAATTTAATGAACAAAACAAGTGTTTCTATAACATAGTACAATAAAAAGATGATTGTACGTGAAACTGAAAATCTACTATGCACAACTTGTTAGTGCATTCAAATGTACGACAAAATTATCATGTAAATTTCCTTTTTTTTCTCTACCGTTCCTCCCCAAAATGACTATCATTAGACATAAGTAATACGTGTATTTAAATTGATTCTTTACATATTTCTATTTACCAGTTCTTTCTCTGAATGTAGAGGACATATTTCTTCACATGTTCTTTACAGTTATTTTCCCCCCATAATGCAGTACAATAACAAAGCTCTATTTAAGAGTTCATTCACTAGATGCAGATAGTTACTGGTGTGTGTATGTGGGGTGTGTGTGTGTGTGTGTGTGTGTGTGTGTGTGTGTGTGTGTGTGTGTATGTGAGAAGTTACTGCCCTAGGTTCCATTCCCACTGATTAATGACTCAGTGTATGTTTACTAGCCCACTATATTTATTGGCTAATCCTAGACCCTTGGCCATCTTTAAATACCATTCAACCATCCTCTTAGGCAATCTTCCTCCTGGATCATGCCCCATCTAGCTCACCACAACAAAATTCTCTTACCAGGTCACTTTTCTCTTATGTGTATTGTCTTCTATTAGACTATAATTCCTTTAAGAATGTTTCCTTTTTAATTTTCATGTACTGAGCACTTAGCACAGTCCCTGGAGCATAGGAAGAGTTTAAAAATGCTTTTTCATCCATCCATCCATCCAGTTTTTCATTCATTCATCCATTCATTCCCTCTCATTTCTTTTTTTTCTTTTTGTTCATATTTTTTTAAACAAATGCTTTATTAACTTCTGTTTTACATCATTCATTTCCGCCAGATTTTGAGTTACAATCATTTTCCCCCCATTATTCCCCTACCCAACCTCCCAGAATAGCAGTCCCACAAGATATCATTTCCTCCAATATGCTCTCTCCCATACCTTCTCCCATACCCCCATCGACTTTTCGATTAGAGGAAGGTGAGTCTTTGTGTCCCAATGCCTGCACATCTTATCTCCCTATTATAAGCAAAAGAGTATTAATAATAGTATTTATATATATTTGAAACATTTGATGTTACTACCTCGAATTTCAGATCCATTTCCTTCCTCCATTTTCACCCATTCCCTCTGGGGAGATAAGTAATTCAGTATATGTTGTACATGTCTAGCTATGCAAAACATTATCATAGTAGATATATTGTACAAGGCTGCTTATAATTCCCTCCCACTCATCCCACCCCCCACCTGGTCCATTCCCTACATGATCCTGTCCCTCTTCTATAGTGGGTACTTCCAACCTCCCCTCCCCCAAGGATGCCCTCCCATCCATCATCCCTCCTCTCATCCCCCTTCCCCCTATCCTGCTGCAGGTTGAGATATCCCATTTAGTATGTATGTCATTTTCTCCCTGTACCAAATTCAATGTGAATGTGGTTTTGCCTTTTTAGCCTTCCTTATTCTCCCCCTCCTTTGCAACCACTTCCCCTTGCTTCTTCTACATGGGATAGTTTACCCTACCCTGTCTCTCCCCATCTCCTCTTGCCACTTTTCTCTCTCACCTCATAATTTCATCCCTTGAGTATTCTCCCTTCCCAACAGATTCAACCTATGCCCTCTATCCATATATAACTGTAACCATATACATACACATTCACATATGTATTCATAAGACCACACCCCCTTCTTCCATTATTTTCATAGTGAGAAAGATATCATCAGTCACAGTTATTGCTTTTCCATATAGGAATGTAAATAGTTCAACTTTGATAAGTTCCTTTTGATTTCTTTTCCCTGATTACCTTCTCAGGCATCTCTTCCTTCTTGTGTCTGGATGTCAAATTTTCTATTCAATTCTGGTTTTTTCCTCAAGAATGCTTGAAAGTCCTCTATTCCACTGAATGACCATATTTTCCCCTGAAACAAAATACTCAGTTTTGCTGGCTAGGTGACCCTTGGGTTCATTCCCAGTTCTTTTGCCCTCTGGAATATCATATTCCATGCCCTTCAATCCCTCAGTGTAGAAGCTGCCAGGTCCTGGGCTATTCTGATTGTGTTTCCACAATATTGAAATTGTTTCTTCCTGGCTGCTTGTAGTATTTTCTCCTTGATCTGGGGATTCTGGAACCTGGCTATAATATTTCTGGGAGTTTTCTTTTTGGGAACTTTTTCAGGAGGTGATCGGTGGATTCTTTCAACCTCTATTTTGCCCTCTGGATCTAAAACATCAGGGCAGTTTTCCTTGAGAATTTCTTGAAGGGTGATTTCTAGGTTCTTTCCTTGATCATGGCTTTCAGGTAGTCAATAATTTTTAAATTGTCTCTCCTGGATCTATTTTCCAGGTCAGTGGTTTTTCCCATGAGATATTTCACATTGCCTTCTAATCTTTCATTTGTTTGGATCTGCTTAACAGCATCTTGATTTCTCATAAAGTCATTAGCTTCCATTTGCTCCAGTCTAACTCTGAAGGAATGAATCTCCTCAGTGAACTTTTGAGATTCTTTTTCCACCTGGCAAATTCGACTTTTTAAGGCATTCTTCTCCTCATTGCCCTTTTGGGCCTCCTTTGCCATTTGAGTTAGTCTATTTTTTAAGGTGTTGTTTTCCTCAGTCAGGCTGTTGACCCTCATTTCATACTTTTCCTGCAACCTTCTCATTTCTCCTTCCAATTTTTCCTCCACTTCTCTTATTTGATATTTAAAGTCCTTCTTAAGGTCCTCTATGGCCTGCAACCTGCTCATATTTTCCCCTGGGGCTTTTGGAGCAGGACTTCTGACCTCACAGTCCTTTTCCCTCTCTATGCCCCCAAAATAGGAGTCTGGGGTTGCATTTTTCTGTTTCCTTTGCCTTGGCATGTTGCCACTTAATTACTTGACTTTTGGGCTCGTTGCCACACTATGGCTTTAAGGCCAGATAGAGGAATTTTCGTCCCGAAAGTGTGGGGGGCAACTTCCGTTTCTGGCAGGCTGTAAACCCACCCACGACTTCCACCCTAGATCACAATCCAGATCCAGGGAGGTTAAAGCAAGAGCGATTAACCCCCAAGACTGATCGCTGGATCTCCCTACGATTTGTAGGCTGGGAGCTGGAGCTGCCTCTGAAAGCTACAAAATGGCATGTGTCCTCAGCGGCTTCTAGCCCCCAGGGGAGGGAGCCGACGCATTCCCTAAATATCAGTCCCAAAGTCCATAGGACACTAACCTCTTACTTTGTCCTAGGCATGTCTATGTTGATAATTCTGGAGTCTCCACAGCTCCTGGTGTTCTGGGGTTCCTCCAGCTGGCTGCTGGCCCTGCCACCCTGGGGCTAAAACCTCGGCTCATGCGGACCTGGGCTCGGCTCGGCTCCTGTGCTCTGCGCGCTGCCAGGTCCCAGACTGCTGTGCTAGTCCTTCCTGCAGGGCTTCTGGGCTGTCCTCAGAGGGAGGTAAGCTTCTCTGTGTTGTTCTGTGGGTGCTGGGGCTCCAGAAGTTGTTCAGAGTCCCCTTTTACATAGTTTGGGGGGAATCTGGGGGCAGAGTGGCTTGGATGAGCTGTTTCTACTCTGCCATCTTGGCTCCACCCCCATTCCCTCTCATTTCTAACCGTTAACTAAAAGTTAAATAATATTTGGGTGACTTTATGTTCTTCCAATATGCCATAATATTCTCTCAAACTAGAAATAATCTCCAAAGGGGAAAAACAAACAAAACAAAAACAAACAAATATACACACAAAACAAACAAGTAAATAAAATCGACAAATACTAAAAGCTATAAAAATGTTTTAATTTAACTCTATAATAAACTGAATTGAATAACAGTTTAGTTGAAGATTTGAATGAATTATTTTTTAAAAGGATGTGAAGTGAAGGTTAGTTAAGGAGGCCCCAAAGTACATTCAGTGGAACATATTATTGGAGGGGGGAAAAGAGTCATTGGGGAATGTGCTTTCTCATAATGGGTTCTTCTGGTTTAATGTAGTTGTTGAAGCACCTGGATGCACACTGTGTGTGTGTGTGTGTGTGTGTGTGTGTGTGTGTGTGTGTGTGTGTGTGTGAAAGAGACAGAGAGACAGAGACAGAGAGAGACAGAGACAGAGAGACAGAGAGACAGAGATAGAGACAGAGAGAGAGACACACATAAATACATACATACACATACACATACATCTATATTTATATCTATACCTACACATATTTGCATCAACTAGACAGGAAATTTCTGTTTTTAATTTGGTCTTTCTTTAGCGGTTATTCACACAGGGTTATACCAAGGAGTCTCCTGAAAATATTTGTATCATAAAGTTTCCCCCAAGATATTAATATATTAATTTGAAATCTGGTTTACTTCCAGACCTGACTCAAACCAGCTTTTACAGCAAATCAATATATTTGTAAAATACTATATTTTAAATACTTTAACAGATTTTGCTTAATTAAATATTTCCCAATTATATATTTAAAGTCTCTAATATTCATGGTTTAAAATTTTGAGTTCCAAATTCTTTCTCTTCCTAGTGCCCCTCCCCCACAGCTTAAGAAGGCAAAGGATTGAAGTCATACAAAATATATTTCCACATTAACAGTGCTGCAGAAGAAAACACAAAATATACAAGAAAAATATAGAAGCACTGCATTTTTCACAGAAAAAGAAAGTTTATATATATTTCATATGTATATAGGCATGTGTGTATAATATGTACATATACACAAATACATATGTGTAAATTCATTCATAAATTCATCAATTCATTGATTCATTTGTTTATTTTCTTGGATGACTGCTTTTATGTTGGTACTATGAGAGTTCTTTTATTTTTTCCTTGAATTTTGGGACTTAGATGCTATATGTAATTCTTTTAAAACTTGACTTTATGCCTATGGGTAGAGATGAGGAAGGATTATAGGACTACCCTGATTCTGATTTATTCATATGAAGTATGGCTGGAAATTGTCTTTTCCTTAACAAGTAATCTCTAGCTCAGTTTCAGTTGTGGCACAGTATACTGAGTCCTAGGCCTAGAGGCAAGAAAACCTCAGCTCAAATGCATCCTCAGATACTTACTAGCTGTGTGACCCTTGAATTTTAAGAAAATAAATACTATATGCTTGTCTTCCATCCCTCTCTTTCTTCCTTTCTCCACTTTTTCTTTCTTTCCTTCCTTCCTTCCTTCCTTCCTTCCTTCCTTCCCTCCCTCCCTCCCTTCCTTCCCTCCCTCCTTCCTTCCTTCCTTCCTTCCTTCCTTCCTTCCTTCCTTCCTTCCTTCCTTCCTTCCTTCCTTCCTTCTTTCCTTCCTCCCTCCCTTCCTTCCTTCTTCTCTCCCACCATTCCTCCTTCTTTTCCTCCCTCCCTTCTCCCAATCCTCATATAATTCATAGACATGATCTGCAGAAGTGGAAACCCAATTCCCCTACCATTAGCCCACCTCTAATTAGGAGCCACATCAATTGTGCCCCTTCCCATTTCTTATGTTTATGTACCTTGTCTTTCCATTGTACCCTATGGTTTTTTTGTTAACAAATTTTCCCTTTATCCTAAATATCTTTCTCTCACATTCTTTCCATTGTAGTAATAGAAATGGGAGTGTGTCCCACATGGGCAGAGAGGCTAACATATTTAGAGAGGACACTGTCCTTATGTGGTTCAAAGAGGCAGAATAAGCATCTCTATTCTCTTCTTCTCCCACCTTTTCCAAAGGAAGCTTTTATGCTGGCCAGGAGAGGAAACTTGAGTTTGGGACCAGAGGTCACCACTCTGTTCCATCAGAAAAAGGAGGTACTAGGCTAAAATTTTACACACACACACACACACACACACACACACACACACACACACATATATGTATATATATATGTATATAAACACACACATATACACATTCCCTTTAATATTATTATTTTGGGGACTATGATAGAACTTCATTTAACCTTTAATTGCTTTGTCATTTGGGAGGCACCCCTTTTCTACCTAGTAACAGAATAGCAGTTCTACAATGAACACATAGAACTAGCAAAGAAGTCTATTTATCAAAATTGTAGCAGAACAGAAATCACAGAAGACATACATGTAGAAGAATATATACCAGACAATACAGAGTGAAAGAACTTTCCCAATGGGAGCAAGGTAACTCAGCTCAACCTTTCGGGATTCTTGAACTGAGTTACCTTTGAATTCTTCTTTGAGGACTCTCTAAACAAGAGTTTTCTTTGAGTGTCAAGTCACTTCAGGTATTCCAGGCTTCCATTTTGGAGAGACTATAAAACAGAATAGGATAACCCTACTTTAGGATGTTGAAGGAAAAGACTCTAGGAAGATATGAGAGGAACAGGCAATCTCTACAATGTCCTTATTCTCAGTTACTGCTATGGAGTCTATGGAGTTTCCCTTGGGTGAGATCAAGGACTTAAAAAATCTCCCCTTGACACTCCCCTTTCCTCAAGCTACCATTCTATATGTTTTCTCCCTTTCAGAGCCAAAATCTTAGATAAATTAATTTATTCTAAATTCCTCTTCTTTGCTTCATTTTTAATCCCTTTGAATCCCTTTACTCAAGTGTTAATGTTCTCAGATCTTATCATTTAGTAATCTGTTAAATATATATTTTCTAAGTCATCATCTTACTTGACCCTTTCACAGTCTTTGATATTGATGACCATTCACTCTTTCTCAATACTTTCTCCTTCATTGTCTTCTGTGGAATAATTCTTTTGCTATTTTCCTCCTACTACTCTGACTATGCCTTCTCAGTTTCCTTTTTTCAAGCACCATCCCTAAGTTTAGTTGTTTCCTAAAGATTCTGTCTTCTTTCTACACCCCTCTTGGTAATTTCAACATCTCTTATTGGTTCATTTCTATGCAAATTACTTCAAATTAATATGCCAGCTCCAATATACCTATTGAATTCTAGTATACATCTCCAATGAACATTTGGACATTTTCAACTGGATAAGCATCTCAAAGTCATTTTGTCCAAAATGGAATAAATTGTCTCTTCCTTGTGCACTTCTCCAAATTTCCATATTTCTTTTGATAGCTCTACTATGCTTCCATTGCTAAGATTTTAAACTTTACAGACATCCTTAAATCTTCCCTCTCCCTCATTCCCCAAATCCAATCAAATGGCAATTCTTATCGAATTTTTCTTTACAACATCTCTTGAATCTTCCTCCTTCTATTAACTTGCATTGTTACTACCCTTTTTCAGGCTCTCATTACCTGCCTCCTGTATTATTGTAATACTCTCCTAATTATTCTCTCTGCCTCTACCCTTTCCCCTTACAATGCATCTTCTTTTATTTTTTTTTATTTTTTGCTTTTTGGAGGGCAATTGGGATTAAGTGACTTGTCCAAGGTCACATGGCTAGTTTTTGTGTTAAGTGCCTGAGGCCAGATTTGAACTCAGGTCCTCCTGACTCCAGGGCCGGTGCTCTATTCACTACACCACATAGCCACCCCTACAATGTATCTTCTACAGAAATACATTCAAAATACATTTTTATTGATCCTTTTTGTGCAACATCTTCTATTTCTCCCTCTATTTTGACAAAGCATAACAATTAAGCAGAAAAATCTAATGTATAAATCTCATCAGTTACTATATAAAATAGTGTCTTTGTATGCCTCAGCTCTGCCATGAGGGAGAAGATGATTTTTATTTTTTCTTCTAAGACTTTCCCTGTTTGCTTTTACTCAGAATCCAACATTCTTTTTAGTGATCATTTAATTTACATTGTTGAATCCAATGTTTATACCTTTCTCTTAATTGTACTTATATGATTCTGTACCATGCATGTAATACTTTCCAAATTTCTCTGAATTGTCATATGCATCATTTTTTCCTGCATAATAATATAATGAATTCATATTTCATAGTTTTAAAAGTCATTCCTCATTATAGATAATGCAAGCTGATTATTTTAGATAACTTTTTATCAATTTATTGATACCAATAATTTCAAATGTTATTTTTTAATAGAAATGAGAGTTGAACTTTGTCAAAACCTTTTTCTGCATCTACTGATATAGTCATATGAATTTTTAAACTTGTATTATTAATATAATCAATTATGTTAATTGTCATCTTTATGATAAACCATCCCTTTACTCCTGGTATCAATTCCACTTAATCATAATGTATAATCTTTGTAATATATTATAATTTTAGTTTGTATTTTGTTTAGGAGTTTTGCAACCATATTTATTAATGAAATTTTCTGCTTTTAGTCTTCCAGGTTTAGAAATCAGTATTCTATTTGTTTCATAAGAGGATTTTGACAGAATCCTTTCTTTACCTATTATTCCAAATAATTTAAAATTGCATTTAGTTGGTCATTAAATTATTGACATAATTAATTTGTAAATCAATCTGCTCCTCTCTTAGGAAGCTCATTTATGGCCTCTTTAATTTCTTTTTCTAAAATACATCTATTTAGATATTCTTTTTCTCTTCTGACAATCTAAGCAATTTCTTCTTTTGTAATTATTCTTTGATGTCACTTAAATTGTTCAATTTATTGACATATGATTGGGCAAAATAGCTCCTTATAATTGTTTTAATTTCTTTGTTGTTGGTGATATATTCATCCTTTTCATATTTAATACTAGTAATTTGGCTTTCTTCTCTCTTTTTTAAAACCTAATTTACCAATTGTTTGTTTTATTTGTTATTTTCCCCATAAAACCAGGTCCTAGTTTTATTTTTTAGTCCAATAATATTTTGACTCTCAATTTCATTCATCTCAACTTTAATTTTTAATTTTAGGATTTCTAATTAAGTGTTTAAATGTTGATTTTTAATTTGTTGTTTTTTTTCTAATTTTTCAATTGCATGCCCAATTCATTTATCTGCTCTTTATTTTATTTTATCATCTATCTATCTATCTATCTATCTATCTATCTATCTATCCATTTGCTTTTTGGAGGGGGGAAGGCACGGCAATTGGGGTTAAGTGACTTGCCCAAGGTCACACGGCGATTAAGTGTTCAGTGTCTGAGGCTGGATTTAAACTCAGGTCCTCCTGAATCCAGGGCCTGTGCTCTATTCACTTCACCAGCTCCCCCAACCCCTGCTTTCTTATTTTATTGATGTAAGCATTTGGAGATACAAATTTTCCTCTATTAACTGCCTTTGCTATGTCCCATAGGTACTGATAAATTCTCTCAATATTGTCATTCTCTTTAATGAATTTATTCATTGTCTCTATGATTTGATCTTTACCTCACTAATCCTTTAAGATCAAGTTGTTTAAATTTCCAATTAGTTTTTAATATGTGTTTCCCCGGTCTCTTATTGAATTATCAGCAAGCATTATTTGTAATGGGGATAAACTGGAGACCTTCCCAGTAAGATCAGGTATGAAACAAGGGTGCTCCTTGTCACCTATATTCTTCAATATTGTATTGGAAATCCTGGCAAGAGGTGTAAGAGAAGAAAAAGAAATAGAATCATTATAGGAAATGAGATTGTAAAGCTATTTCTTTTTGCATACAGTATGATGTATTAACAATGCAATATTCACTATGCCTATGGCAATTATAAATAGGCTTATGTGGTTATTAATCACAAAATATATCAGTCTCTCTATATGGGGGATAAAGCCAGAGAATTTATTAAAATACCAAATAACCAAGTCCCAAAACCAGAAAGTCAAAGCCATCAGGATAGTTATGAAACTGGCACAAGTAGTTAACATAGTAAACAACCACATTCTTAAGCCTTCAAAACAGAACAGGCTACTTCAGGCAAAGGTCCTTCTCTCCCGACTCTCAGCAACTGCTCAGCGTCCAGGAAGCGTGCTCACAACAGCTCCGGCCCCCCGCAGTTCCAGTTCCCGGAAGCCCCCAACAAGAGTCCTTAGCAGAAATTCTGGCTGGCTTAAAAAGAGATTTGGGCCTCCACCTCTACCTTGGCAGTTACTGCTGTTGCTGTGGCCACCAACAGTCCCCAGTGGAACTCTAACTCTTCTTCCGCTTCCTCTTGCCCCTCCCCTTCCTGCTATGTCAGCAAGTCCAATGGGGCATGGAAGATCTTTAAATCCCATAACCCTTACATATGATTATAACCTTGGAAAATATCAAAGATTCAACTAAAAAGTTGGTTGAGACAATAATTTTAGCAAAGTAGTAGTATATAAAGTAAATTCTTTTAAATCACCAGCAATTCCTCTATTTCATAAAAAATAACTCTGAAAGAAGAGTTAAGGGGAAAAATAATCTGCTTAGAACAACTCTCGACAGTATAAAATACCTGAGAGTATGTCTGCAAAAACAAACCCAGGAACTATATAAACAAAATTATCAAAAACTTTTTATAAAAATAAAATCAATTTTTTTAAAAAATGGAGAGATATTAATTGTTCATGGGTAAGCAGGACCAATATAATAAAAAAATGACAATTTTGCTCAAATTAATTTATATATTCAATGCCATCCCAATCAAATTACCAAGACATTATTTTATTAAATTAGAAAATGTAATAAAATTCATTTGGAAAAACAAAGTCAAGAAAATTAAAGGAAATAAAGAAGAAACTGTAAAGGAAAGAGGTTTATAAGTACCAGATTTGGGGGCAGCTAGATGGCACAGCAAACAGAACACTGAATAGAGCACTGGCCCTGGATTCAGGAGGACCTAAGTTCAAATCCTGCCTCAGACACTTACCACATATGAGCAGTGTGACGTTGGGCAAGTCACTTAACCCCAAGTCATTTAACCCCAATTGCCCTGCCTCCCTCCCTCTCCAAAAAGAAAAAAACAAAGTACCAGATCTTAAACTTTTAAAAGGCAGTAATTATTAAAACTTCTAGTTTCTGGCTAACAAATACAAAGGTTGATCAATGGAATAGAGTAGACATACAATTTATAGCAACAAATAAACATAGCATACTTGTATTTGACAAGTGAAAAAAATGAGGTTTGGGGATAAGAATGATAAAAAAAATGATAAAAAAAACTTGATAAAAAAATGGTGGGAAAGCAGGCAATCTGAATGGCAGAAACTGGACATGGACCAATATCTCACACCATTTACCAAGATAAGGTCAAAATTGATATATGACCTAGATATAAAGATAGATTTTACAAGAAAAGTAGCATGGGGAACAAATTACTTATTAGACTTATGGACAGGTGAAAAATTTATGAATAAGTAAGAGAGAAAAATAGGTGTAAAATGCATAATTTCAATTAAATTAAATTAAAAAGAGTTTGTACAGATAAAACAAATATAGTCAATATTAGGAGAGCAGAAAATTGGGGGAGTTTTATAGATATTTGTAGCAGCAACTACCCTAGCATACCCAGGATGGCTGCTAGCACAGGTTCTTTGATCTGCTTTTCTAAAGAAAAGCAACTGAAGAAGGGTTTACAGTCTTAATATAATCAACCACAGATATCATTCACTTAGTTCAGGAGAAAAAGTCAGCACCATGAACTTCAGAAAATACAAATAGAAATTACAAGCAGACAAAAAAATACAGAGAAATAAAACAATGCAACAGACCACTAGAGCAGTCTTCTTGGTGTCTGACCGTTACATCCCTATGGTGTTAGTTACCAGAGAGAAAAGCACCACCATCTGGATTTTCAAAGCCTTGGGCTCAATGACTGCCCAAGGTCTCATTTGGACAAATTACACAACTCTTCCTACAAGTGAGCCCAAAAGCAAAACCTCACCTCAAAGGTATGTATATAACCTTTTCCAGGTTCAGAAGACTTCACAACCTTCCTGACCAATTGCCTAATTACAAAATAACAAAAGGTGGGCCTTCCTGAAAAACGAAATTGCCCTAAACAAGCTTCTCTTGTTGGGCTCCATGTGAGGCCCATTAAAGGGAAGCGAAGATCTTCAAATTTCCTAGGCCTATTAAGGGCAGTTAACATCTTTAAATTCCCTAACCATTACATTATTTTATCAGTTATCGGATAAAGATCTATTTTTTCTTTTTTCTTTTTTTTTTTTTCTTTTTGGAGGACAATGGGGTTTAAGTAACTTGCACAAGGTCACACGGCTAGGTATTTGTTTGTGTGTGCATTAAGTGTCTGAGGCCAGATCTGAACTCAGGTCCTTCTGACTCCAGGGCCGACGCTCTATTCACTGCACCACCTAGCCACCCCAAAGATCTATTTTCTAAAATACATAAAGAACTTTATCAAATTTTTAAGAATACAAGTCATTCTGTAATTGATAAATTATTAAAGGCTATGAACAGGCAACTTTCCAATTAAGAAATCAAAAAAATTTATAGACATATAAAAATACTATAAATTATTATTGAGTAGAGAAATGCAGATTAAAACAACATTGAAATATCATTTTACAAATACAAGATTGGATAAAATGATAGAAAAAGGAAAGCCCCAAGGATGCCCTCTCCTCCATCATCCCCCCTCTCATCCCCCTCCCCCCTGCTCTCCTGCAGGGTGAGATATACCATTTAGTATGTATGTCATTCTCTCCCTGGGCCAAATTCAATGAGAATACGGTTTTGCTTTTTTGTCTTCCTTTTCTTCCACAACCCTGCAACTACTTCCCTTTGCCTCTTCTACATGGGATAGTTTACCCCACCCTGTCTCTCCCCATCTCCTCTTGTCACATTGCTCTCTCACCTCTTAACTTCACCCCTTAAGTATCATCCCTTCCCACCAAATTCAACCTGTGCCCTCTATCCATGTATACCTTTAAACGTATATACACCCATTCACATATGTATTCATATACCCATATACCCTTCTTCAATTATTTTCATACTTAGAAAGTTTTCATCAGTCACAGTTATTGTTTTTCCATGTAAGAATGAAAATAGTTCAACTTTGATAAGTTCCTTTTGATTTCTTTTCCCTGATTACCTTCACAGGCATCTCTTGCTTCTTGTGTCTGAATGTCAAATTTTCTATTCAACTCTGGTTTTTCCCTCAAGAATACTTGAAAGTCCTCTATTCCACTGAATGACCATATTTTCCCCTGAAACAAGATACTCAGTTTTGCTGGGTAGGTGATTCTTGGTTTTAATCCCAGGTCCTCTGCCCTGTGGAATTTCATATCCCAAGCCCTATGATCCCTCAGTGTAGAAGCTGCCAGGTCCTGTGCTATTCTGATTGTGTTTCCACAATATTGAAATTGTTTCTTCTTGGCTGCTTGTAGTATTTTCTCCTTGATCTGGGAATTCTGGGACCTGGCTATAATATTCCTAGGAGTTTTCTTTTTGGGATCCTTTTCAGGAGGTGTTCTGTGGATTCTTTCAACCTCTATTTTGCCCTCTGGATCTAACACATCAGGGCGATTTTCCTTGAGAATTTCTTGAAGGATGATTTCTAGGTTCTTTCTTTGATCATGGCTTTCAGGTAGTCCAATAATTTTTAAATTATCTCTCCTGGTTCTATTTTCCAGGTCAGTGGTTTTTCCCATGAGATATTTCACACTGCCTTCTATTCTTTCAATTGCTTGGATCTGTTTGACAGCATCTTGATTTCTCATAAAGTCACTAGCTTCCATTTGCTCCAGTCTAATTCTGAAGGAATGAATCTCCTCAGTGAGCTTTTGAGATTCTTTTTCCATCTGGCATTCTTCTCCTGGCCTTTTTGAACCTCTTTTGCCATTTGAGTTAGTCTATTTTTTAAGGTGCTTTTTTTCCCCACAGTCAGGCTGTTGACTCTCATTTCATACTTTTCCTGCATCCTTCTCATTTCTCTTCCCACTTTTTCCTCCACTTTTCTTATTTGGTTTTTAAAATCCTTCTTAAGGTCCTCTATGGCCTGTAACCCACTTGTATTTTGATTTGGAGCTTTTGGTGCAGCATTTCTGACCTCACAGCCCTCCTCCTGTTCCATGCTTCGATCCTCTTTGTCCCCAAAATAGGAGTCTAATGTTGAATTTTTCTGTTTATTTTGTTTCCGTTGCCTATGCATGTTGCCACTTAATTACTTGACTTTTGGGCTTGTTGCCACAGTAGGACTCTGCCACCAGACAGGGGAACTTCTGTCCCAAACATTGGGGTCTTCTCATCTGCCGGAGATATTAGTTGGGTTCCCTCCCTGAAGCCCCCACACACTCTGGCAAGTTGGACACATACCCAAAGACCTCCACCCCCCCGCCCACAATCCAGATCCAGGGAGGTTAAAGCAAGAGCGATTACCCCCCAGACTCATTGCCAGATCCCCCTGCAGTCCACGGGCCAGGAGCTGAAGCTGCAACTGAAGCTGCAAAATGTCAGCTGTGCTGTGGCTCCTCAGAGGCTTCTCACCCCCCGGGGGAAGAAGCTGACACACTCCCAAATACCGGTCCCAAAGTCCATAGGGCACTCACCTCTCACTTTGTCCTAGGCATCTATTTGTTGGTAACTCTGGAAAAGCCACAGCTGCTGGTGGTCTGGGATCCCTCCAGCTGGCAGCTTGTCTGGCCATCCTGGGTCTACAACCTCTTATTCATCTGGTCCTTGGCTTGGCTCTTGGAGTGCTGTGCTGGACACTCCATGCCGGGCTGCCTGGCTGTCCTCAGGGGGAGGTTAGCTTCTCTGTTCTGTGGTTGCTGGAGCTCCAGAGGTTGTTTAGAGACCCCTTTTACATAATTTTGAAGTGGTGTGGGCTGGAGCTCTGTGGAAGTGCTGTTTCTATTCCACCATCTTGGCTCTGCCCCCCCAGAATATAAATTTCTTAAGGGCAGGATATGTTTTCTTCAGTTGTATATGTATCCCCTGAGCTTAGAATAGTTCCTGATATGAAGTAAGTGCTTATAAATATTCTCTCTATTTATCTATCTCTATTATTTGCTTTCTTCAAATCATTCTAAATTATTTGTCATTTCCCCCACTCCTGACTTTTGCAGCCTCCTATTTTCCATCTCAAATTCCTAGGGTATGTTTTATTGTTATTCTCTCTCTCTCTCTCTCTCTCTCTCTCTCTCTCTCTCTCTCTCTCTCTCTCCCCCCAGGCTTCCCCCCTTTAACAATTTCCTTTCCAAATAAGAGTGAGGTGCCTAATGCTCTGTTGTCCCTTACTCCAACCTTATCCATTTCTTATTTTTGATGGTTTTAATTTATAACATCCATTTCCAAGAGGTCTTATTTCTTTTTTTCAACTTTTTCAAATTTTAGACTTGAATACTAAAACAAATATACAATAAGAAAAGAAACATATTTTGAACTTAAATATTAAAACAAATATAAAATAAGAAAACTAAAATACAAAATAAGAAAAAAATGACATGCACAGCAGAATATGAGAGGATTCAAAATATCTAGCAATAAATTTCCATTTAAAGAAAGCCTATTTAATAAATACTTCATGTTTTGTTTAGAGCTATCAAGAAGTCTTCTTATTCTGAACCCTTTCTTTTTCTTTGCCCCTCTTACTATTCCCTAGATACAATTCCAAGGGATACTCATTTTTCCATAGTGGTAGTGAGGTATAAGCAAAAATTTTCATGACTGTGGTCGAGGTGGTCAGAACCTGTTCATCTTTTCCCTAATCTCTTATCCCTTTTGATGAAGTACCATCTTTCTTTTGATCCTATTGTCATAGGAAAGGACCCACTGCTCAAAATTTAGAGAATTAATCATTTAGGAGCTTTATTTAGTTTCTTCTATGAAGCCAAGAAAGAGAGAGACCACAACCAGCTTATATGGCAAAAACATTTGTGAAGCAAGTAGGCTTTAAATAAAAGTCACTTCTTAATAGAACATGTAGAATAAAAATTAAAAAGAGTTATGATGTATCAAAAATTATTACTAAATAAAAAGTGACAATGACCCATACAAGGAATGATAGAGTATTATAAAGCAGCTTTCCATAGGACTGTGCTCTGAACAGCTTTCAAGGTTCTGATTCATAGTATAGTGAGCTATCTATTTATTCAATAACAAATAAGAGCAAAACACGCATAGAAAATCAAAATACAGCATTTACCATGTCACAACTCAACAACGTATCACTAAAATGGACACATAAGTTGCACCACAGTGGTCACATAGTTCTAAACAAAGTAGATTCATTTAGTCAATCACAAAATCCTTAATTCAATCACAAAGCACAAAAGTCAAAGTTCTCCACCCCTACATCATAGTAAATCCTAATCTTCTCAGTCAGTACATGGTATCCAAGTAAAGTCTTCTTTCAGCTTGACTAGAGACTGGCTCTCAGCTTCCATGCTTCCTCTTCCATGGTGCCAGCTCCAACTGTCACCTGGGTTCACAGGCAGGAACCTTGAACAGCTCCTTGTCCAGTTCTTCATCCAGTTCCCATTCCATATTGAATTTCACAGTGTCTAATACTCCTCAAGTCCTTCACAGTTCCTGTTTCCAGGAAGACAAAGCTTGACAGAGCCACAATAATATTCATGCACATTGCTGGCACCATCATCAATTCACAATCTGACTGTGAAATCAACTCAGACCCACCAACAAGGTCTGAGAACTCAACACAAATCATCAACACAGACTAACAAACAAGGTCCAAGAGGTTGTAATGGTAATGTAATTTTGAATTTGAAGATCCCTTTGTTTTGGCAAAAGTAGCAGGTACTTAGCACTTGGTAACTGATCAAGTCTCTGATTGGGGAAACAGAAGGTCTGAACTCCTGTCTCCTGTTAACTGACTTAACATGAAGGGGTTGGCTGAAGGAAGTAGGTAATACTGTGTATATAAAAAAAGCCCCAGAGAGGCACAGTCAGAATTTCCTTGAGACTGAGATCTGGTGGCAGAATAGCTACAGAAGAATGGAGAACTGAGTCCTGAAAACATGTGGTAGTGGATCTTCTTCTGACCAGGAGCCCAGAGCCTGGAGCCAGGAGGCCAGTGCCAGCACCAGGAGCCAGGAGCCCCAGAACCCAGGATCCAGGAGCCCAGGTGACTGAAGCATGATTGGGATGCTGAGACTTTGTTTGTTTGCAGCTTGTTTGAGCCTTGAATTCCCTGGAGTAGAAATGGTAAAGGATCTGACATGGACCAGACCCTATGAACTTCATTGTGGAGCAGGACCTGCCCAGAGAGCTGGTCAAGGAATTGGGAGCTGTCTGCCATTGAACCCAGGTGACAGTCTGGTGAATCCAGGTAGAATCTGGGACCATGGAAGGGGATCCAGGGAATCTGAGAAGAGGCCCCAAATCAAGATGAAAAGACCTCTCCTTGGGTACTGAGTAATTATGAAATTATAGGTTAGTAGTGACCTAAGGGGTGGAGGGTTTTGTTTGTGATACTTAGTAAGACTTTGCTGAATAAGTGACTTATTGTACTTTGAATACTTTGAGATATTAGTTACTGATAAGTGACTGATTGAGTTAATCAAGACTTTGCCCCATTAGTAAAAGACTTTGACTATCATACTTGGAGACTACTGATAAGTGACTGACTGAATTAACTTAGTTGCCCCATGAGTGGAAGACTTTGACTATTATACTTTGAGATTATGTTGTGAATATTATATTGTGATTTTCTGTGATAAGTTGTAATATTGTGAATGCTGTACCTTGATTCTCTGTGGATGTTTTGCTTTTGTCATAGAATAAATGGAGTGATTACTATACTGTGTAATCAGAACTTTAAAGGCTGTTCACAGTAGCATTCTTCTGGAAAGCTACTTGGGGATGGCATTACAGAGATCAGCACAAATCACCAGTAAAGTCCCAGGACCTCCAAAACCCTCCTCCAGGATTTCTGTAAACATAAAACTAGAAAATCCTCTTTCAGGGCTTCCAGTAAGATCCAATGGCTTCTGTGTAAAGTATCACAAACAAACATCAACTAGAGCAGAGTGCTGGGATACCACAAGTTTTCTCCTTCTTGACTTTGTCACCAAAAGAGTCCTCTTCTCAGTTCTGCTGTCTCTAGTCTGGGCCTCTCTTTATATGGTCATTAGCTCCTCCCCTTCCTGTTGCAGGAGTTCATGAGTTTTAGGATTCATAAGTTGTGGGGTTCACACATTCTGTTTCTTAACAGATGATACAAGGCTCAAAAGAAACTTAAACTGAAACAAGGTTTTAATTCAATAGCTGAAACAAGGTATGAACTACTTCTGTGGTTTCCATTCCAAGTATAAAATTCTCAAATGTAATGGTGCAACTTTATTCATCATAGTGAGAAGTGGGACCCTATATTGTATTGTGCTGTATAATACCTTAATGGTGAATTGGGACACAAGTGCCTCATCTTTGTTCCCAGGCTATCCTCCCTGATCATGACCCAGAATCCTTGTAATCTCTCTTTTTCTGCTGGTTCCTTCTCCCCACTACCTCTTCTCTGTATTATTAGAGTGTCATCCCAATTACTCTCCTTGCTTGCAATCTTTCCCTTCTACAATATTTCCCCCCTCCACACACCTGCCAAACTGGCATCCATAAAACAAATCTCACCATCTCATTTCCCACCTTGGATAGCTTCAGTGTGTCCTTATTAATAATCTCAAAGAACTAAAATGCAAACTCCTCTGTCCCCTGTTATTTAATTGCCTTCAAAAGGTGCCTCCAACTTATCTTTTTTTTTTTGCATTCTTCTCTCTTATTCACTCTGTGTGTTCTAGCAAAATTCGCCTACCCACAATTCCCCATAAACAACAAAATGAGTGCTGACTCTGGAATTAGACCTGGCTTCAAATCCCATGGCTCCTATTTACTACCTAAGTGATCTTGGGCAAGTCAACTTAACTTCTATGGGTCTCACTTTCCTCATTTGTAAAATGAAAGAGTTGTTCTTAATGGCCTCTGATGTCCTTTGTAGCCCTAGATGCATGATTTTGCATAGAGAGAGCAATAGGATGGATGTGTTGGCACACTCTGAGAGTACATTCCCAGAAGTCTTTTCCTCTTCCTTTTAGAACAAGAGCCAATAGCATTAGTTTATGTGTCAGTAAACCTGACTTAGGCTTTACACACAGCTCCTCTCCTACATTCATGTCCTTCCATGGGCTTTCCCCCAGGTTTAAAATTACTACTTCCTATTCACCACTTCTTGGAATGCTTAGTTCCCTTCAAAATTCATCTCAAGTGCCTTTCTTGATCCATATACATACATATATATGGTATAATATATAATATAATATAATAATCTATATAATACACACATATATAGTGTGTGCATGCATGTGTGTATGTATATTGTGCACGTGTATATATAAATATACATATATACACACACGTGTATATGTATATATAAATACATGAATATGTGTATACGTGTGTATGTATCTTTCCTAATGACATCAATGTCTATGTTGTGTATCACCAAGTGATAGAGCACTGCACTTGAAGTCAGGAAGATCTAAATCCCCACTTGATCCTCAGGACTTTCAAAGTAAAGTGTGCAAATGCGAGTATTATGATATAAGTCAAGAAAAGAAAATGGGGGGGGGGGCGGCTAGGTGGCGCAGTGAGTAGAGTGCTGGCCTGGAGTCAGAAGGACCTGAGTTCAGATCTGGCCTCAGACACTTAACACACACAAACAAAAACCTAGCCGTGTGACCTTGGGCAAGTTACTTAACCCCAATTGCCCTCCAAAAAGCAAAAAAAAAAAATAAAATATAATAAAATAAGAAAAGAAAATGGGAGAAAGATTTTAGAGGGCTTTAAATGTTAGAGGATAATAGAAAGTTGATAATGATTCTGGAACAAAGTATTGATATGTTCAGATCTTTGCCTTAGAGATATTAATTTTGATTGACATTCTGGGACTATAAGGGAATGAGAGGTTTCTTAGGGATAATTTTTTTCTATAAAATCAAACAACTAAAGTAAATCTCACAAATTCATAGCATTCACCAATGACAAGAAGATGAGTGAGGAAAACTTCCTCAAGGTAGTAGAGACTTCCTCAAGTCTTGTAGAGATAAAGAGCAGAAGACCAACTCACCAGTCCATCTTTTCAAGCAACACCCCAACCACCTACCTGGCACCTCCCCCACACATAGCAATATACATTCTATACTACTAATCTACATTCAAATAAAGTAAAGCCAGGTAATGATCAGTGAGGAACACTTTGGAGTTTGGAATCAAGGAGGAGGGCATTGTTATAGAGGTTGTAAAGAAACTGCATGGTAGAGTAGGGAAATATTGGATTTAGAATCAGAGGACCTAAGCTCTATTAATTATTTACTATCTGGGTGACCCTGGGCAAGTCACTTAGCCTCTGATCTCAGTTTCCTGAACTAAAAAATAAGAAGGGAGGTGGCTAGGGGTATAATGAATCCAACAGCCCTGGAGTCAGGAGAACCTGAGTTCAAATCTGACCTCAGACACTTAACACAAACACACACACACACACACACACACACACACACACACACACACACACACACAAACTAGCCATGTGACCTTGGGCAAGTCAACCCCAAATGCCCTACCTTCCCAGAAGTCTAAAAAAAAGCAAAAAAAAAGAAGAAAGTTAGACTCTATGCTTTTAAGGACCTTTCTTTCTCTAGATATATGATCCTACAGATGCAAGATAATGTTGTAAGAAGATATTTATTAAGTAGAAAATACTTTAAAAAGAAAGCAGATTCCAGAGTATATATCTAGTTTTAAACTAGGAGTATGTGTATGCACTAAGAGTGTATGATTTAATGCCAAATATAAATGTAGAATTGAAAAGATTTATCCTTCAGCCTAAAGAACTGGTCAATCAGTACATATACTTTGGAAAGACATTGCATATGACTACCCTCATCAATAAAATCACAGATTCATCAAAGTATTAGAAGTAATTGGAGAGGTAGCCAAACCTAAAGTCAGAGACCTGGGTTTGGGTTTAGATTTCCCCTTTTATATGGTCAAAGGCCATGGGGTCTCTGACTTTGGGTCTCTGAACCATCAATGACATTTGTAAAAATAGGAATAATAATATTCAACTTCTTGCTTCATAGGAGAAAAGTATTTTGCAATTATTATGCACTATTTAAATTCAAACTATTAAAGAGGGTTTTCTATCTTAATTGGCATTGGGTCATGCCAATAATCTGAAGAATACAAACTTAGAAACATTTATAATTCTTCAAAATAACTAAACATCTAAAAATATAGGACTGAATATAGCTGAACCACATGAATTAGTCTGTATAAAAACTAATGGGGGAGAAGGTGGCAGGGTTTTTACTTTATGCCCCTGTAGTTCTCAGTTTGTGCTTTATTGGATGAGCAGGGGAAAGGAATTTCAAGAAGTACAAGTTAAAGCTGAAAATGGAACATTTATTAATCTTCTTACTGGAATGTTCCTCGCTGAATGTGAGTGGTTGGGTTTTATGGGAGACCAAGGAAGAAAATTTAAACACATCGAACGTAGACTCAGCTTTCGTACTGAGCAACTTGGTTTATTTGGATAGAAATGGAGTTTGTGGATTGGTTAAAGGTATGAAAAACAAAAGACTTGGAATACTTCGCATGCATATAAAGTCAAACCTACCCTAGTGTAAATTATTTCCCAGACATGTGCTGGTTTTTTCTCTCTCATTGGGAAGAGAAAAGCTTAAGATGATACTATACACCAATCTACTCCACAATATGTTCATTTAGGACTCCTAATAGTTAAACAAAGAGAAAAAGCAAATGTCAAATTAATGAGAAGACTCCTGATGGACATAGGCTATACCACACATGTGTTTTTCTCCTAATGAAATGTGTATGTGCCCCCATCCCAAGATGCAAATGATTTAAGACACCAAGCCAGGCAAAAAAGGGAACAATTATAACTCATTGGCAGCTTTTACTAGAAATTTTACATCACATTTATTTGTAATAAAGCAAGGCAAAAGCACTCACAATGCATTCCTAAAAGGAAAAGGTGGGTGGGTGCTATTCCAGATCATCAGTGATGTGTGCTTCACCATATAATATCATTTAGCCTTATGAGAGAAAACGGTTAGTCTAACCTTAGTAGGGTTGGTCTAAAATTGAACAGTGGAGCTAAAAGTATAAGAAAGGGCATTTAATGATGTTCAGATGAACTTCAACAATGAGGAATAGAAATGACATTTTCTACTTCAGTCAGTTCATATTTCTGGACCATAACTATTGCCATGGGCTCTAAAGTACCTTCCCAAATTCCTGTTAACTATTTGAATATAACATAAAAAGTAAAATTGCCTGCTTAATTTTCCAGACACTTAGCTTTCCTTTCTTACTTTACTGTGAGGCAAATAATCTTTAGAAGACCCAGCCAAGAGCCTATTTGTTTCCTTAGGAGAATGCATCTGAATATTATCTTGTTCATTCTTTAGCATATTATCCAGCATTCCACCTCAGAAAGGTGAAAAAGCTTTGCCAATCTATTCTTATACATCCTAACAGGATTCCCAGGAGACTCAAAGATAAGATAATTTTTTATGTGTTTTAGGTTCTGAACACACCAATGAATGTAGGCATACATTTTCCCCCAACATTGCTCTTGATCAAGTTGTCATTACTGTTTCCTTAAACTCTTCTTATCTTTTACAACCTCTGAGTCTTTGCTCATGCCTTTCCCTAAACCTAAAATAGTCTCCTGGCTTCTCCCAGAAATCCTTTTCATTCTTTAAGACCAGAACTTATCACAGTGCCTGGTACAGTGTAAGTGCTTAATAAATGTTTGTTGACCTACTGATAGAGGTTCCATGATTTCAATTAATCCTTTTTCTGATCTCTCCAATTGAAAGTTATAGCTTCTTCCTTGATTCACTCATAGCCTCTTATCTATATATCCCCTAGAGCACAATGTCTTACACATAGTTGTCACTTTTGTTAAGTTGAACTTAGTTAGTGGTGGTTGCTATATTGGATGAATGTCTGTCTGTTTAGATAAAGAAGTCATATGAGTGCAAGGACACCAAAGTGCCCCTGGGTAGGTATAAAACCTTATAATCAATGGGCAGACAGAAACCATTACTGACAATTGAGATGAGATCATTCTTAAATTCTCCTAACAAAAGGGTACAGCCCCTTTAAAAATTAGAAACAGGTTTGCAAGCCTGCTACAACTGTTACCAAGGAAACCAGTTATATGGGAGAGGTAACTTTAAAAAATAGGACAGTTAGAACTAACTGAAAGAGAAAATGACACTTTGGAAGTCGATTAAAAAAGGGAGTATAACTGTAAGGATGCACACAACATAGTGCATATAACAAATTTAATCCTCCTTTTATTTCTTATTTGTTTTCTATGACAGAGAGAGACAGAGACAGAGAGAGAGACAGAGAAAGAGATAGAGAAAGAGACAGAGAAAGACAGAGACAGAGACAGAAAGGGAGAGGATCCTTAGGAAGAAAATGAGGCTATAATCTGTTTATTGTGAGAAACATAAGTGTTGAATTCTGTTAAATCAGATTTTATTCAATTCAATCCTAAGGATATCTATGTACAAATGCAGAATATATGGGTAACAAGAAAGGTGAACTAGAGATTTCAATGCAAAAGTTTTAATTTGACTTCACAAGTAATAGTGAGACTAGGTGGGATGAAGTACATGACTAGAACAGAATACCTTATCTGAAAGAAACATTATATAAAAGGACATGGGGGTGAGGGTAGATTAAGAGGATAAATTGTGGGGCAATATAGGAACCAGGGGTAGAAAGAATGGGTGAAGATAAATGGAGTTTAAAAGGGAAGTTATAGTATAATCAGAGTGTACCTCAGGCCACCCAGACAGAAAAAGGAAGTTGGAGGTCTATTTGGAAAACCAAACTCAGATCTGACCCAGAGGACACAGGAAACTTTAATTATCCACTACTGGCTGAAACTCTCTCTTTAGCAAGAGGAAATAATAATTTCTTGATTATGCTTTAATAACAATTTCATCCTTCAAAGTGTAGAGGACCCTATAAGTGGAAATTCAATTCTGGATCTGATTATCCCCAGACAGGATAATCTATGGTGGAAATGATTGGAAGAAGTAGAACATTTGGGGCTAATACTGACAACAAGAATGAGATAAATTTTTTTTCTGGAAGTTAGCTGTTCATGGAAGTTGAGGAAGTTTACGGACTAGGAGGGTCATCCCCTAGTATAAGAATAGGTGTTGAGATGGAGAAGTGGACCTGGAGGTGTGTAGATAATTGTCACCAGAATCTTAAAAATGCCATATACTAGGTAAGAGTGAACTTCAAAGAATGTTGCTCAGTAGTGCCAGCAATGGAAATGATAATAGTGATCACAGTAGATCTGCTAATCCTTCTAGTCCATTGTGTCAATGACATAAGTGCAGATGCATTCATCTCTGACAAGGAAAATGAGAAAATTAAAAGGAGAACAAAAGGAAAAAAAATCTAAGATGAAGGACGGAAGACCACTCATTCCTACTCTAGCAAAACCTTGAGGTTCACACAAGATCAAATAATGACCAAGAAATCCAATAAGAAACTACATTGTGTGACTTTTTCCACCCAAGAATTATAACCCACCCCAAAAAAATCATACAAAAGCCAGGGATAATAGGAACCCTTTCTTTCTACCACCACCCCAAAATGCAAAGGAAGCACGTTTGTGACAAGAGACAGGATACATGTAGCCTGTATGACTCTGTGTCTAGAGGCAACAAAGAAGACATTCTTCAGAAAGTTGTAGAGTAGGGGTTATGGAAGACCTAAGGAAGAGCGATAGGTAGCCTGACCTGTAGGGTGCTATCACAGGGAGGAAGTGAAGGCAAAGAACAAACATATATTAAGCACCTATTATGTCCTGGGTACTTTACGAATATTATATACTTCTATCTTCACAACAACCCTGTGAGATAGGTGCCATTATCACCCCCATGTTGTAGCTGAGGAAATTAAGACAGAAATGGTCAAGTGACTTGCCCAGGGCCACACACATAGTAAATGTCCAAGGCAGGATTTGAATTCAGCTTTCCCCATCTCTAGGTTCAGTGTACTATCCACTGCAACAACTACCTACCTCTACAATTCAGTTTGCTCAGTCAGGACAACCCAAGCCCAGAGCCTGTGAGGTCATAATAATCTGTCCAGAGATGCCTAAAGAATTCTGAAAATCAGGAGTTAGCATTTCAATGATCCAGGATGACTCAGCTTTAGGCAGTGAAAGTCATCCCAAGAATCAAGAGAACATAGAGTAAGACCAAACAGGGAAGACCACCCTATAAAAATGCAATAGGGATGGAGCCTGCCTTAGCACAAAGCCTTAATTCCAGAACTAAAACCTATGAAGTGAGTGAATCAAACAAACATTATATCCAATGTCAAAAACTATTAAAATTTAGTGTCAGAACAGCTACATGTAGAGACTCAAAAGGAAAAAAAAATGTGTTTTCTTTCCACAAATACTACATGAATACCTGGAAGAAATGAAGCAATAGGTAGAAAATGAAATAAAAGCTCTTGAGAAAAGAATTGGAAAGAAAGTAGCTTGGAGGAGAAAGTGGTAAACCTTACCTAAGAAATGGAATCCCTAAAAATAAGAATAGATGAAATAGAAATCAACAACTCCACGAGACAGCAATAAATATTATAACAAAATCAAGACTGAAAAAAAGAAGAAAATGTAAGATATCTGATACCCAGGTAACTAACCCAGAAAGCAGATAAAGGAGAAAAAATTTAATAATCACTGGATTCCTTAAAAATTGTGATAAAAAAGAAGACTGAGTACTATATTTCAAGAAATCATAAATGAAAACTGTCCAGATCTATTAGAAGCAGAGGGAAAACTAGATAAAAAAAGATAGATTAAAAAAAAGATAGGAAGAATACATCAATCACACCTTGTTAGGGATTCCAAAAGGAAACGTCCTGGAAATATTAGTGAAAATCCAGAGTTTTTAAATCAAATTAAAAAAAATTCTAAATATCAAAAAGGAAGAAGTTCAAGCATTAAGTAACTACAGACGGGCTCAGATACAATCTAAAAGCTTCTATTAAAAATGAGAAATCTTCAAAGGTAATATGTGAAAAAGTAAGAGTTATAAATTTATAACTAAAAATTTACACTCAAAACTCAAAAATAACTTTCATAAAGTTATAAATTTATTTTTATTTATTTATTTTTTGCTTTTTGGAGGGCTATTGGGGTTAAGTAACTTGCCCAAGGTCACACGGCTAGGTTTTTGTTTGTGTGTGTTAAGTGTCTGAGACCGGATCCGAACTCAGGTCCTTCTGACTCTAGGGCCGGCACTCTACTCACTGCGCCACCTAGCCACCCCCAAGTTATAAATTTATAACTAAAAAACAATTACGCTCAAATTCTACAGAAGGAGGGGTGATTGGGAACCAACCCCGTGTAAGGAAACCCTCACTGGAATAGGAGACTTTTAAATATTTTTGATGAAAAGATGATAACTGAATAGGAATTTCTAAATATGAACACTTCTACAAATAAATCTACAAAGCAATTTCCCAACAGTGATAGCACACAAACCATTGCAGAAAGTCATCTCAGTCAGAAATGAATTATGCATAACAAAAAAGTATATCAATTCACTCCACAAATCAATAGATTCTGAGTGACCATGCTTGTCACCTCTATTTTCCTCCTCTGTATTCTCCATTTGGGTTATGCATACTAATAAGGTGAACCAGGTAACTGAAATCTCTTTATAATACCTTAACATATCCTAAGACTTCCTCATGAAATAATTAGAATATAATGAAATAATTTTGGAGAAAGAAAGAACAACATCAAGATGACTGATATTAATTAGCAGTTATGTCTTGGATTTAATTTCAGCTTTCAAGTAAGCTGTAGGGAAGCATAAATAATTTCCTTTTTATTAGGGCAGCCACAGAAAGTAATCTGCAATTCAACATCTAGCTCTCCTGTTTTGTTTTGTTTTGTTTTGTTTTTTGTTTGTTTGCTTTTCATGAATTCTGCAAAGGAGAAAGAAAAGGTGGTTTGGAGTAGAAAACCCCTTTCAGAGGAGAAATTACTGCTAATACATCATGCATATTTAAATAGGACCTTCATTTCTCCATGGACCTACATTGTTTTTGTTACACTCATTTCAATTTGTTTACCTCCAGGTTTGCTTGAGGATTAAGTAAGAGAAAATATCTTGTAACTGTGAAGTTATACTTCAAAGAAACCAAAAACTAAAAAAGAAAAAAAAAGATCAACACCAAAATATTAATGATTTCCTCAATTTGGTTATTCCCCATATTGTCACAGACTACAGTCCCTCTACACCTCACCCGGTAGTCTTTGTGAACTGCTGAGGTCAAAGAATTTTGTCACCTGTCAGTCAATGTTTTAATAACAGGTCTCAAAATATATTGAAGTTGACTCCCAGAAGACAAACACATAGTTCATTTCTGTGTTATATGTGAAGTTTTTGGCGGGGTAGAAACAGGCAGTTTTATGCTATACTTTGTGGGCATAGCTTCTGAAAACCGACGTTCATTTTCCCATAAGATCGGGCATAAAGAGAGAACATTAGTGAAGGAAAGTGCTGTCTAAACATAAACTACTATGATTATTTGGAGACTTCACAACACTTTCAAATAACAATTTTCCACAATGTGGGTTATACAGGCTTGGCTTTCTTTTTCTTCCTACCTAGCCCTAGGCTATCTCATTGCTTGTGAGCCCCTTCTCCTGGCAGCAGGAGGAAGAAGAGAATTAAAGTGAAAATTAAATTGCTTCTTTTTGCTCTTTTAAATAAAATTGTTTTGTTTTGTTTTTCTCCTAAGTAATCAAATCTGCTTTTCCAAGGTTTCTTTGGATAACCCAAGACTTTTAATTTTAATAAGCAGAATTATTGCCATTCATATCACTATAACATTCGCTTCTATATACATACAGATGGTCTTATATTTTGAGCTCATATTGGTTCTGCAGGATCCAATTTAAAAAATCACTGCCAAATATCACAAAGTTGTGCAAGAAAAACGTTGTTTCCTTAGTAATTTTGTTCCAAATATTTATTTAGGATGAAATACTTAATATACAGCTTGGGCATTTTTCTGTCAGTATATCCAGAATAAACACCAATTTTCAAAGTTTAGTATCTCAGCCTTAAAATCACATTGAAATGAAATTTGGTTAGATCCCTTTGGTCATTCAAGTTCTTGCTTCCAAAAGCTACAGTTTCAACATAGTTTTAGGTTCTTTTCTTGGCCAAGCACTATAGAAAAATATCTTCATTTGCAATATAACTCCTTTGTTCCATTTCTATACCATTTTAAAGACAAGACATTTCAAGCAAACACAAGTCTTTTCAGTCTATAAAGCCACATTGAAATTGGATATAACACTTCCATTGGAATTAGCAAATGCAAGACTTGCAGATTGATTTTGTTTTCTTGGTTGCACAGTGACTTTACTATGATATAATTCTTTCTGGGATGCTGATTAGTATCACTTCCTGTCCAGCTATGCTTCAGTCTGTGGGCTGATCTGTTCTAAGTGAGTGAAAATGTATCTAATCCACTATTATCTAGATGGCCCCCAGACAAGGCTCTATTTCCCATCCATCCTGTCATTAAGAAATGTCAGCCTACCTAGGCACAAAACTGAAGTGTGGTATATATGAAAGTGTATTGACTGTGTAGTCTGTGGAAATCAGTTCAAATCCTGCCTCTGACACTAAGCTACTGGAAAAACTTGGGCAACTCATAATAATGTTCCTTAGGGTCTCTGATCCTTTGGGGTCAGAAGTGATACTGCCCCTCAGGACTTCCATGTAATCCTTTTTCATTCACTTCTATAAGATTTTTAACTCTACATTTTCTCTCCCTCCCTCTGCTTTCCCCTTCCCAAGACAGCATACAATCTGATATAGGCTATACAAGTACAATCAGATTAAACATACTTCCACATTAGTCATGTTGTGAAGAAGAATTAGAACCAAAGGGAAAAACCTTTGAAGAAGAAACAAAAAAGAGAGAGAGAAAATAGTATGCTTCATAGTTCAGCCATTTCCCAATTGGCGGATATCCCCTTAATTTCCAAATTTTAGCCACACAAAAAGAGCTGCTATCAATATTTTGTACATGTGGGTACTTTTCCCATTTTTTAAATCTCTTTGGGATATCTCCCTACAAGCAGTATTGCTAGGTCAAAGGATATGCAGTTTTATAGCCCTTTGTGCATAGTTCCAAATTGCTCTCCAGAATGGTTGGATCAATTTGCAACTCCACCAACAATGCATTAGTGTTCCAATTTTCTCACATCTTCAATATTTATGATTGAATTACTAAATAATTGTTCTTTGTTCAAAACTTTGTGACAAAAGTGGTGAAAACTATTTGGCTGCTCTGCCTCCAGATGCTTGTCCCAAGAAGTTCTGACTGTCCAGCTTGCGCTCTTCCTTAAACATGGTATAGCTCCTTCCTGTTTAGCCCCTTCCTGTTATGTCAGCAAGAGCGAAGCATGCCTTCTGTTTCTTTAACAGAGGCTTAATTTGAAACTAGGGCCTAAGTACCTCTTGGCAATACAAAGGAATCTTCAAATTTCATTGATGTTACCACCTATCAGATTGGCTAACATGACAAAAGAGGAAAATGGTAAATATTCTTCTTATCCCAGAAGCTGGATCTTTGGGTTTATGAAACAGTAGATTACTACAGTCATTGACTCCTGTGTCTTACTTAACTAACCTATTGCACCACTCTTTTTCTTAGCCAGTACTAAGTAGTTTTGATGATTGCTGCTTTATAATACAGCTGTAGATTAATTCCATACACTCTTAACCAAAAGGTCTCCTCTCTGCCCTTGAACTACGATCCAGAAGTGTGTATAGGCATTGGATTTGCCAAAGAGTTGCCCATTAGGGCTCCCACTCCCTCTTGTTGAAAACTGTTCCTCTTTTGGCAAAAATAGAGTTGTCAAACAGCATATTGTCCTACATCCAGTTCTAGCAAAGGGCTCCTCTATAATCTCTTTCTGACCAGTTGCCAATTCCACTTACCATCTCTGGCAGGAGAGCTCCCAAAGCTGCTCCTGTTTCTGTCTTCACAGCCTAGTCCTACCACTGCTTTTTCATCCACATGGACTCTGAGCCAGCCTCCTCCCTTGTGTCATGAATCTCCTTTTCCAACTTCCTAGGTTGTTATTGGCTGAAATGTCTCACTCTGACCTTCTGTTGGGTCATCTAGTCTAAATATTGGGGAATGGTTGAACAAATTGTGGTTTATGATTGTGATGGGATATTACTATGGTATAAGAAATGATGAAGTCAATGATCTTAGAAAAACATGGAAAGATCTGCATGAAATAATGAAGAACAAAATGAGAACCAAGATAATATTGCATATAGAAAAAATAATATTCTTTTAAGAATGACTTTGAGCAAATAAGTCATTTTGATTATTATGAATATCCAATTAACTATAAGGGACACATGAAGAAAAATGCTATCTACATCGAGAGAAAGAACTGAAAAATAAAAGTATGTACTTAATGAAAGTATGTACTTTAATTATATAAAAGAATAATTTTATATATGGTATATCTATATGTATATGTACACATATGTTTATGTTTGTGTGTGAATGTGTGTGTATATATATACATGTGGATATATGCATATGTGTGTGCTTTCTAATGCAGAAGGAAGAGTAAAGGGCAAAAAATTAATTTGCATGATAACTTTATTGGATATTTAAGAAGAATAGCAAGTTGCACATAATAGATTTGCAGTTTTATGTTCAATCATTTTTTGTTTTACTATGTTATAGAAGTGCTTTTTTATTCCATAAATTAAAAATAAAATAAAATAAAAAGTCATTTGTATCATAATGGTGGTAGAATTCAGATTTATCTACTGTGTCATCTTGGCTCTTGTTGAAGTCCTATAACATTCTTCCTGCTACAGCAAACTGCCTTTCTTACTCTTAGTAGCCTGCAGGCTTCTGCAATTTTGATTAACAGAAATAAAAGAAAAACACAACTACACCAGGCATATAAGCATGGCAGAATTTAATTCAACATGAGATGAGGGTTTATTTTCATTCTGAACTTACTTAAGAGCAACATTCATTCCTTCTCTTTCCACTGTAATTTCTAGTTTAATAAATCAGGGAAATAATAAACTTTTTGAAGTATTGAACATGTATGTGAACCCTTTCTTATACTGATAAATTGAATTTCATGATGACTTTCACTGCCTGTATATTAAGGCTGACCTTGTGTGCAGGTAAAATAGGTGAGAGTTGCCTGCTTAATATTACTTCAGGGACACCAGGAGGGCTTTCTTATCCCTCTGAATACTCCCGTAATTCACTGGCTCATACTTAAATTATAATTTTACTCCTTTATCTTAGATTTTGGTCCATTTAAAATGAAAATATCACTGGGCAAGTAACTCTTTAAAGTGAAAGTTTCCTAAGTTACACATTACAGATGACTTGTGATTTCTTCTACCTAGAGAATGCCCAATGAAGGAATTCCTTCTACCAACATAGATAAGCATCTATTCTATAACTTAGAGTCTTAAGATTTGATTGTAAAGTGAATGAATTCACCATGAAATGAATAAAAGACTTGCTCAAGGTCACAAAACCAGTATGAGTTGGAAGACTTCCTTTTAAAGAGGCCAGTTCTTCTTAAAAGACGACTGGGTTGCTTTTACAGGACATTATAAACTTCATATATGTCTGTTCTATCTATGTATTATGTATATATGTTTCAATCAATCTATCTATCTATCTATCCATCTATCTGTCAATCTGTTTATCTATCTAGCCATGTATCTATGGGAAAATAACCTTTAAAGCAGAATGTCCTGTTTGCCTAAATTACCCCCTCATCTGCTGAAGATTAAATACACAAAACCTAACAATTGCTTCCATCCTTCTTAGGCTGAAAACACAAAAGCCCTACTGTACATAGCAGTCTCCAGTTGCACAGGATGCCACAAATCTTGCATCCAGTGTCCAAGTATTTTGCAGACCAGTTTCATTATATAGACTGAATACATCTTTTGGTCCATTTAATTGCCACAAAATGCTGCTGAATGATTCATACTCAAAGTAATCCTGAAAAAGATGTATAAATGAATTGTGTGTATTGGGAATTTGAAGCAACTAACAATGAGCAAGCTTCCTAGGAAATCTCTTTTCAGTTTGGCTACTCTTTTTTTTTTAATATCTATAATTAGAGACACACTACTGGGTGAAATACTCCCAAAATGCTAACCTAACTCTCTTCTAGTAGAAAAATTCCATAACAATATCAAAAATATTAACCTTGTTTGGCATCTTTAAAAAAATGAAAATAGGGGGTGCCTAGGGAGCACAGTGACTAGAGCACCTGGAGTCAAAAGGCCCTGTGTTCAAATCCTGCCTCAGACACTTAACACTTACAAGCTGTGTGATCTTGGGCAAGTCACTTATCCCCAATTGCCCTGCCCTCTCCCCTCCATAAAGCAAAAAAAAAAAAAAATTAAAAAATTAAAAGAGACTACATTTCTTCAATATCAAAATTTCTCTGAACCATCTTGGCAGTGTTATTGTCTGGCTTAGGTCTTTCCAATTACATTGATTCTGTCCCTTTAGATATACACATTTAAAGGAATGAGTACTTTAAAAGATAAAGGAGTGGAACTTTAGTTTTAAGCATGTGATAGCATGTATTTAAGTGTTGTTGAGGTCCCTGAGGGATTAGAAAACTTTCCAAGTGCCTCCCAAATAGGACTAAGTAGGTGTCAACTAGTCCATATGAGAACAAGCTTGGTATAGATCATACTCTGAATAATCAGGGTGTGTATGTGTATGTCTGCATGCATGATTGTGCGCACATGTGTGTGTATGTGTGTGACTTCAGATAGATAGATGTATATATCTTTTTAAAATTTTTTAATTTTTTATTTTACATCATTTATTTCCACAAGATTTTGAGTTACAAATTTTGTCCCCATTTTTCCCCTACCCACCACCCCAAAACAGAGATCCCACTGAATATCCCCTCTCCCAATCTGCTCTCTCCTATATCTTCCCCCATCACCCCTCTGACTTTCTAGTAGTGCATGGTGGGTCTCTATGCCCCAGGGCCTATATATCTTATTTCCCAGTTACATATAAAATAAAATTATATATATGTATATGTATATATATATATACATATACATATATATATATACTTAAACATTTTATTTTAAACCTTTGAATACCAGAATCTTTCCCTACGTCCCTTGTCACCCACTGTTACTGGGAAGATAAGCAATTCAATATAGGTTGTACATGTGTAGCTATGCAAAACATTTCCATAGTGGATATGTTGTGAAAGACTGACTATATTTCCCTCTATCTCATCCCACCCCCACTTGTTCTAATTCTCTACTTTGATCCTGTCCCTTTTCAAAGGTGGGTATTTCTAACTTCCCTCCTCCCCCATCCTGCCCTCCTTTCCATCATCCCCCCTCTCATCCCCTTCCCCCCTACTCTCCCATAAGGTGAAATACCCTATATAGTGTGTATGTCATTCCCTCCCTAAGCCAAATTCATTGAGATTGAGGTTGACTCATTCCCTTTTGCCTTCCTGTTCTTCCCCTCCATTTTAATAGTTTTCCCTTGCCTCTTCTATATGAGATAATTTACCCCAGTCTATCTCTCCCCATCTCCTTTCATTATATTCCTCTCACCCCTTAATTTCACCTTTTAAGTATCATCCCTTCCTATTCAACTTGTCCCATACTGTCTGTCTATATATACACACCTATACACATATATACAGATACTCACACATGTATTCATATGCCCATATATCCTCCTATATAGAAATATATATGTATGTATACATATATGTGCATCTATCTATACATACATACGTTTCTATTCCCTTTAACTATTCTCATAATAAGAAAAGTTTCATCAATTATAATTATCATTTTTCCATGTAGGAATGTAAATAGTTCAACTGATAAGTTCCTTATGATTTCTTTTCCCTGTTTACCTTCTCATGCTTCTCTTGCTCCTTGTATCTGAATGTCAAATTTTCTATTCAACTCTGGTTTTTTCATCAAGAATGCTTGAAAATCCTCTATTCCATTGAATGACCATATTTTCCCCTGAAACATGATACTCAGTTTTGCTGGGTAGGTGATTCTTGGTTTTAATCCCTGCTCCTTTGACCTCCAGAATATCATATCCCAAGCCCTTTGATCCCTCAGTGTAGAAGCTGCCAGAGCCTGTGTTATCCTGATTGTGTTTCCACAATATTCAAATTGTTTCTTCCTGGATGCTTGTAATATTTTCTCCTTGATTTGGCAATTCCAGAGCTGGGCTATAATATTCCTAGGAGTTTTCTTTTTGGGATCTTTTTCAAGAGGTGATTGGTGGATTCTTTAAACCTCTATTTTGCCCTCTGGTTCTAAAACATCAGGGCAATTTTCCTTGAGAATTTCTTGGAGGATGATTTCTAGGTTCTTTTTCTGATCATGGCTTTCAGGTAGTCCAATAATTTTTAAATTATCTCTCCTGGATCTATTTTCTAGGTCAGTGGATTTCCAATGAGATATTTTTATATTGCCTTCTATTTTTTTCATTTGTTTGGATCTGTTTAATAGTATCTTGATTTCTCATAAAGCCACTAGCTTCCAGTTGCTCAAATATAATTCTGAAGGAATGACTCTTCAGTGAGCTCATGAGATTCTCTTTCCATTTGGCAAATTCAGCTTTTTAAGGCATTCTTCTTCTCATTGCCTTTTTGAGCCTCTTTTGCCATTTGAGTTAGTCAAATTTTTCAAGTTAAAAGGTTTTATTAGTGGTTATAGCAGCAAGTATAGAGAAACATTATAATATTCTAAGACCCTAACCTTCTCAGAACAGAAAAAGAAACAGAGCAGCTTTCTGGTTTCTCACAGGAGCTTTGAAGAAGTATTCCTCTCCAAGCTATGGTAGACATGGTAAGGCTCTGGGTTTTCTCATTACTTGAAAATCGTCTTCAAATAACCTGAGTCAGCACATATTCCTTCTGAATCAGTGTCTCAATGATGTCAAAGTGATCCACATTGGAGAGTTCTATAAATGAGACCTCCATCCATGTAAATGCAGAGTTTGAAAATAATCCAAGGATTGTCAGAGGAATTCAGGGGAATCAAGCTGGCCCACTGCTACTATTAATTCACAAATTGAAGTCACTTGACTTTGGGCCTCCTTCTGGCAAAACATGGGACTATTCCTCTGGGCATCTTCCAAGGTCATCTGCAGTATATCATTGACATAAGTATGCACAATGGGCTCCAGGTCATAGATCCCACTCACCAAGAAAAAGACTTTAATGTTAGGAATGACTTCATGTTCAACACAGTCTGTCACGATCACCATGGAGGCCAAGTGGGCTCCAGATGAATGTCCACATAAGTAAATCCCCCTTCCTTCTTGCCAATATCCTCCATGAATAAACAGGAAAAAAGGTAACTCTTCAGACGTCTTGGCAGGGAAATATATGTCCAGTTTCTCACCATCCCCTTCTCCATAAGCAACTCTGGGTTTCCTTGGTAGCTCCTTGGACAGCACATTCCAGGGCGAGTCTCAGGGGCTCCACTGCAGGACAGCCATGGCTTTGCTGGGAGGTACCACAGCTACAAGGTTAACATCTCGAGAATGAAGGTGGGCACTCTGGATGCCAGCCATGATGCCAAGCCAGAGGGAGTTGAGTTAGTCTATTTTTTAAGGTGTTATTTTCTTCAGTCAGGTTGTTGACTCTCATTTTATATTTTTCTTTCATCATTCTGATTTCTCTTCTCAATTTTTCCTCTTTTTCTCTTATTTGCTTTACAAAATCTTTCTTAAGCTCCTCTATGGCCTGCAAGCAGCTTATTCTTTTCTTGGAAGCTTCTGGTGCAGGAGTTCTGACTTCACTTTATTCCTCCTGTTCCATGCTTTGATCCTTTTTGTCCCCAAAAAAGGAATCCAGAGTTGGGCCACTGTGCTTGCCTTGCTTTCTTTGCTTGCTCATGTTGCCACACAATTACTTGACTTTTGACCTTTTTCCCACAGTAGAACTGTGCTACCAGAGTGGAGTTTTTTTTCCAATTGCTGGGGTTTTTGCAACTGCTGGAGCTATTAGTTGGGTGCCTTCTCTGAAGCTTCTCCATGCTCTGGCAAGCTGGTCATGCAGCTCAGGACCTCCACCCTAGATCACAATCCAGATCCAAGCAGATTAAAGCAAGAATGATTACCTCTTAGACTGGTTGCTTGGCCCCCTGCAGTCTCCAGGAGAGGAGGCTCTGAAGTATCCATTTGGCAGTAGCTACATGGCTGCTGCACCTCAGCTGCTTCTCCCTCCAGGGGGTAAAGGCTTGACCATACTTCCAAACTCCCAGTTCACAAAGTCCACACTGCACTGACCTCTCTCTTTGTCCTTAGCATCTATGGGTTGATAATTCTGGAAACTGCCACAGCTGCTGGTGATCTGAAGTCCCTCCAGTCTGGTGACTGGTTGTGGCCACCCTGAGGCTAAAACCTCTGGGTTTCTGGGGCTGGGCTTGGCTCCCAAAGCACTGTGCTGGCTGCTTCCTGCCAGCCTGCCTGGCTGTCTTCAGTTGGAGGTTAGCTTTTTTTGGTTGTTTTGTGGATTCTGTAGCTCCAGAGTTTGTTCAGAGTCACCTTTTATATGAATTGGAGGAGGTGGAAACAGGAGTCCCTATTTCTACTCCACCATCTTGATTTCCTAGATGTATGTATCTATACATATATATGTATATATGTATGTATGTATGACGTGAAACTATTCTGTGTACAACTTGAAAAATGTCCCTTTAAGCTATTTAATATCATTGTACCTTTTAATAAATATTATTTTCTTAGAGAAAGAAATGAAAGAAGGAAGAGTATATGAATGAGTATGTAAGGCAGGGAGGTAGAGGGTGGAGAAATAACATAAAGTCACTCATATATCATGGGAAAAAGGCATAAAGAGAAGAGTTTGGGGGTATTGATGGCTCAATTTTCATAGCTGCTATTTTTGCAGAGGGATAGTTTACTTTTACATGGAATCAAGGAAATGTGTATAAAGTGGGTTGCAAATTTTAAAGCTCTCTTTAAAAACAGCTACTTCAGTTCCCTTTATAGAAATGGTCTTGTCTAACAATCAGAAACTTAAGGGAAATAAAATATTTCTCCCTTTTTTATTATGACTATAACAAACACTGCCTATTTTTTTTTACAAAAAGAACAATAGCAAACCAAATATCCAATATGTACAATTTAAAAAATTCCTAAATGTTTCCCCCTCCCTACCAAGATAAAGGTCTTCCCTTAAAACAAATAAATATAGATAAACAACAACAAAAAATTCATACATTGGTAGTATCTGGAAGAGGTGAGAAGCTTGCTTCATCATGTCTTCAGCAGTCATGATTGGTCAGAGTATAGTGATCTTGGATCTTTCAAAGGTATAATGCATTATAATGTCAGAAGAAATGTAAAAAAAAAATATTCTTTAGGTTCTGTCTTCTTAACTGTGAATTAAGGTATATTTCTTACAATACAAAACTACATTTATATTCCATACTTTGTTCAGGCATTCCCGTATTTGTTGAAGAGTGAGTTATTGTTCCCCCTCCCCCAGTAATTGGTCTCTTTGGGTTTATCAAACACTACATCTAATACATGGTGCATGAATGTAATTGCATGAATGAGTATCGTGGTGCCATAAGAAATGATGAAAGGGATGAATACTGAGAATACTCAGATGAAATTAGTTTTCCTCTGATAGTTCATCTCTGACATTTAATTTCTTCTTCTGAGACTGAGTTATTTAATTTTTTGATGTCTTGTTCCCTTAATCTGAGTATTTTGTATTTTAAAAATATTTATCCATTCCTTTAATTCACTCTTGTTTGCACATATATTGGACTGAACACTTTCTAATAATACTGTTTATTTCCTTTTTGTCCATAGTGAGTTCTCCTTTTCATTTTTGAGTATGGTAATTTGGTTTCCCACTCTCTTTCAAAAAAAAATTAAATTAGATAAGAGTCAATCCATTTTATTAGTTTTATCAACAGAACTAATTTATTTTCAATTCTTTTTGCTTTTAATTTAGTTTATTTTTCTTTGGTTTTCAAACATTCTATTTTTGTGTTTAGTTGAGACTTTTATTTGTTGTTCTTCTAGGCTATTTAGTTGAATGTGCAATTCATTGTCCTAACCTTGCAAAACTGAGATAATTGTTTAAGGGGGTAGGGTGCTGGTGATGACAATTTAATGAAAAAGAGGATTTTCAAGCATTTCTGATTTTAAAAAAATAGAAATGAAAAGAATGTTTGACATTCAAAAACAAGGCTCAAAAAGAACATAAAAAGTAAATATGAAAAAGAATTCATAAGGCCTCAATAAAGTTAAATTGTTTACATTCCTATATGGAAAGACGATACATGTAATTCTTAAGAACTTTATCATTATTAGAGCTGTTAGAAGGAGTCTATATAGAAAGAGGGCATGAGCATAAGGCAGTTATGTTGTAATAATCTGAACAAAAAATAAACATGTGAATAAGAAGGGTTCACTGGAAGAAGGGAAAATGGAGAGATAGAATGGAAAAAAATTTTGTCATATAAGAGAGGTGAACAAAGAAGAGCTCTTACAGTGGAGGAGAATATAGGAGAGGCAGACAATACTTGACTTCACCCTCATTACAATTTGTTTATAAAGGGAAGAATACACACACACACACACACACACACATACATACATACATACATACATACATACATACAGCTGGGTATAGAAATCTATCTTACCTAACAGGAACATAGTAGAGGATGAGGTTCATAAAAAGTGGGGGAGATATTGAGTGATAAAAGGGAGGGCAATTTAAGGGAGGCAGTAGTCAAAAACAAAATATACTTTTGAGGAAAAAAGAAGGATAAACATAAGAAAATGAGATGGATAGAAATACACAGTTGGTAATCATAACTGTCAATGTGAATGGGATGAGCTCACCCACAGAAAGGAAGCAGATAGTGAGATGGATCAGAGACATCCATTGGTTGTGTTATCCAACACTGTGTTATTTACAAGAAATATGCTTGAAACAGAAAATTCACAGTCACAGCATTAAAATCAGGTACTGGAGCAGAATCTATTGTGTTTCAGCTGAAGTAAAAAAAAAAGCAAATGTAGCAACCCTGATCACAGAAGAAAACAAAAGCAAAAACAAATTTAATTAAAAGATAATTGAGGGAGCCATATTTTGCTTAAAAAAAGTACTGCTGACAATGAAGCAATATAAAAAAATACAGCATTTCCCTGATAAAATTTTCTTTTTTAATACATAGGGAATTGAGTTAAATTTATAAAAGTGAGAGGCATTTCCCAATGATAAATAGTCAAAGATATGAATAGGCTTAAGAAGACATCAAAGCTATCTATAGTCATATAAAATGCTCTAAATCATTACTGATTAGAGAAATAAATATAAATTAAAACAACTATGAGACACCACCTCATACTGATCAGAAATCACAAATGATGAAGTGGATAAGAGAAAATAGCTATACTAATGAGCTGTTGGTGGAGTTGTAAACTGGTCCAACCATTCTGGAGAAAAATTTGGAACTATACCCAAAGGGCTGTACATACTCTTTGACCCAGAAATACCATTACTAGGTCTGTGCTTCAAAGAAATCAAAGAAAAAGGCACTATATGCACACAAATATTTCTAGCAGCTCTTTTTATGGTGATAAAGAATTGGAAATTGAGGGCATGGTCATCTGCTGGGGAATGGCTGTACAAGTTGTGGCATATGATTGTGGTAGAGTACTGATGTGCTATAAAAATTGATGAAGGGGAGTGGCTTCTGAAGTAAACATGGCAGAACCAATCTGAACTGAAGCAAAGTGAAGTTAGGAGAAATAGATCATTTTACACAGTAAAAACAATATTGTAATGATGATCAACCTGAAAGACTTAGATCCTCTGATCAAGTTAATGATCCAAGACAATTCCAAAGGACTTGTGATGAAAAAATTCTATCTACCTCCAGAGAGAGAAGTGATTAACTCTGAATGCAAAGTAAAGTATAATTTTCTTACTTTCTTTATTTTTCTTGCCTTTTTTGTAATATGGCTAATATAAAAATGTGTTGCATACTTTCATATGTATAATTGATATCATATTGTTTGCCTTCTCAGTTCTGTGGAAAAGAGTCAAGGAGGGAGGCAAAGACTTTGGATATCAGTGTTAAAAATGTTAAAATAAATTCAAAATAAATTTGTAAAAATTATAACATTTATTACATATGTATGTACATATATATGTGTGCAACATACATATATGCATATATATAGTGTATGCATGAGTGTAATAGAAAAATATATGTATAAACCAGCCTTGAAACACTTAGTGGTGTAGTGGATAGAGAGCTAGACCTAGAGTGGAATTCCATTGCTAAGTTATAAGCTCCTAGATTGTAATTGGGTAAGTGGTGGCATAGTGGATAGAATGTTGGATCTGAAGTCAGGAAAATTCATCTTCCTAAGTTCAAATCTGGTCTCAGACACTTACTAGCTGTGTGACCCTGGGAAAGTCATTTAACCTTATTTGCCTCAGTTCCTCATCTATAAAATGAGTTGGAGACAGAAATGGCAAACCACTCCAGTGTCTTTGTTGAGAGAACCCCAAATGGGATCACAAAGAGGCAGATGCAACTGAAATGACTGAACAAAATCAGAGTGCTGAAATTTTGTTTTTGTTTTGACATTGCCAAATCATGATCTAGCACACAGTATACAGTTAACAAATGCTAATAGATTTATTGTTAAATTATTGTTTGATTAAATTGATTGGATTACTGTTTCAACAGAAACATTTTAGGGGCAGCAACTTAAAGTTCCCATATTCCTCCATGGTCTTGAAAATGGATTTGGTCTTGAAAATGGTTTGTAAGTGGAGGGGACTATAAAAGGGGAAAGTGTGTCTCTATTTTATTTTAATGTCATATGCACATGAATAGGTTCTTTTAGTGTGTTCTCTTATTTTCTTCAGAGGTTGCATCCTTATTTTAGTCATGTCGTTTTTAGAGCAGCTTATTTTTGGGTGGTTGCTGTTATTTTTTTTTTTAAGGATTCATTTTGCAAAGTTGAAAGGAAGCAGGAGAAGTGTAATAGGAGAAGAGAGACAAATGGAATTTTCTGTTCCCCATCTGTAATGAGAAATCCTATGAGTCCATTTTGTAGCTAAAGTCTGTGTGTGTGTGTGTGTGTGTGTGTGTGTGTGTGTGTTTGAGAGAGAAAAAAAGAGTGAGACAGAGAGACAGAGACAGAGAGAAACATCAAGATGCATACTCTAGTCTGCAGGTGATACATAGGTTCAGATATGTTAATTTTGGTTGGGGAATTAGAATTATAATTTTATTAGACCACCCACAAGAAATCTCCAGAGTCCTGTATAGTGATGTTCCTAGGATTATATGGTTGCAACAGATGGTTCTGTAAACACATACTTCCCAAGACCCCAAATAGCTGAGATTTCAGGAAAAGCTGGTCCAGCTGCTTTTAGAGATAGGTGCTTATATTGCTACCTCTTAGGCCTTTCTTTACCCTTGCTATATTTGAAGAAATTTGGCAGGGATTTGTATAGTCTACCAATTAAAATTATTCTAGTTGGCATTTAGATAATATAACAAAATCACAAAATAATCAGAATAGAAAGATCTCTAGAGAGTCCCTATTTGATTGCACTTAATTCATCACACTTTGTAAATCTTAAAGCACTATATAATTTTGAGTTATTAATACTGTCTAATATACCGTTATAAGTACTATTATTGCTACCACTTGCTTGTTAGACAATGGTTATCAAAAAACCTGATGTTAAATTAATAGACTGTATCCAGAGGATCTTAACCAAATTTAAAAAAATGGTTTCAGATAGCTAGCTAGGTAGCTAACTAGATATAGATATAAATGTAGGATTTTAATTTTTCCCAGTGGAAAACTTTTATCCAATTAACAAATAATAAAATAATAGCCTTTTCACAAGACTTACACAATCTATTTCCACTCTTTTTTTTTTGAATTTTCATGAATGAATACATGGATAATCATTTATTCAACAGTTACTATGAACCAGATATTGGGCTAAGAAATGAGGACTCAAAATACAAAAAGCATGGTGGTCCCTTATATTCCAATGGAGAAAGAAGACATATGTGGGGAAGTTGTGACTGCTAACTCTTGGTCTGGAAAGTGAAGGGATGAAGAATGGAACCATAGAGAAAGACTGACTCATCCTTTCTGGGATTGTTCCCCGAGCTGGAGATGAAAAGCTGTGGGGTTGGGGCTATGAGAAAGCTGCAGAGCAAGATGGCGAGCCTAGGCTGATTTTGGAAAACCCTCACCCACCAGGAGCCCCTCAGTACAGCTGTTTCATCATCTGTTCTCTAGGAACAAGATTCATCAGTGAAGTTCTTCTAAATTTGACTGCTTTTTTTAGGGTTGTTTTTATCAACCATGTTGGAATCTGCTTCACATTCTCTTTGCTCACCCTAATGGGGTACACTTTATTTTCAAATCATTTTCAATCAATCAAAAAAACACAGTATACAGTGCTTGATATATAGTAGGTACTTAATAAATGTTGATTGATTGATTGATTGTTCATCATCACGGGGCTCGCTTTATTTAAAATCTTTTTTTTTTTTAGTTCTATTGCAAAGATGGCAGAGAACTAAGAGAGAAAACTGAGCTCTGTCCAATTCATTCCATTTTGAAGGTCAGCTTTTCAAACTGACCTAGAAACTATTTCAGTAATGAAAATCACCTATTTCTCCCTAGGACCTCTGTCCAGCATTGAGGCTTACCCCCTATATTAACCTCTTTGACTATATTAAAATCAACTGCCACAAAATCCTGAAGTGACAAGTAAGAGGGGATGGAGGCCCTGTGGCATTAACTTCCTTAAGCTCTAATTTGCTTTGTATCACAATACTTAACAAATTTGGTGCTAAGTAATGAGGGCTTGGAGTAGATGGCTTCTAAGACCCCTTAAAAGGGGGTCCCTTGGGCAGCTAAGTGGTGCAGTGAATAGAGCACTGGCCCTGGAGTCAGGAGGACCTGGGTTCTGATCCAGCCTCAGACACTTAACACTCGAGCTCACGCGCGCGCGCGCGCACACACACACACACACACACACACACACACACAAAGCAGCCGTGTGACCTTGGGCAAGTTACTCAACCCCAATTGCCCTCCAAAAAAAGGCAAAAAAAAGGGGGGGGGTCCTTTTAAAAAGTTCTCCTCTGCTTTGCTCCTAAGCCCTCCTGTAATGCTACTTCAACAGATTTTTTGCAAAGGTAGTGTGACATGGTTATGTCCTCACCCATTCCTTCCCTGCTTGATGCCTGAAGGCCTCAAGAGACCACATGAGTGTTAGTATTTCCAGAATTCATTCTTCCAGGTATATAGACATGAAGACTTTGCTTATTCCAGGCTTGTTCCAGGTTCCATTTCTTTCCCTAACCCCTTGGTATGCCTAGGTCCTTCCAGGACCCTGTCTTCCCAACCTGTAGTAGGGTCAAAGAGTTCCCTCTCAGCCAGCTAGAAGAAAAAGAAATCATACTATGGAATGCTGCTCATTCCCACCCCATCCCCTGAAATGCAGAAATGGCCCCCTGAAAGGGATAAGGGGGCCCCTAGACGGATGTGAACTGTGGTCCCATCCCATCCTTTGAAATGTCAGAGGGTTCCTAGTGGAAGGACAGGAAGGAGGGCCTGGCAGAGCTTCAGGCTGTCCAGGTCCTTGGCTTCAGATATCAGGAATAGAATGATCCATGGAAGTATGCAACAGGGTTGAAGAAAGCTTTTTAATCATGTGCTCATAAATCACTGCCGGGATGATGGTGAGGGTGATCACATTTCCAGCTGTGGCCAGAATCTCTGTAGTCTCCTTGGCCTTCAGTCCAATGACATTCTGCCCATTCACCTCACAGACATAGTGGTTGGTGAGGAGCCCGTTTTGGGCTGCAGAGCTGCCTTTCACAAGGGAAACAATTTTCCCCTTCTTCATCACAAAGCCCACGAAGCCATTGCTGTCTTTGTGCAGGGTGACAGTCCGCTGGAAAGGCCTGTCCCTCACGATCATGACAATCTTCTCAGCTGAGGCTTTCTTCACCACTTTGTGGGCCTTGTCCTCACTCCATCCAGCACAATCTCTCCCATTAATTTGCAGGATCTGGTCCCCAAAGCGCAGGCCCACGAGGGAGGCTGGAGTGTTAGCCTGAACCAATTGGACAAACAGGCCCTTGTCAATGGCTTGCAGATGCAGCCCAGTCTTCCCCTTCTCATCCTTGCATAGGTGGGTCTCTCGTACACCCGGCTTGATCTCAGCTCTTCGGATGTCCAAGTTATTTCCAATCACTGGGGCTACCATCTGACCTTGTACAGTGGGAGTAGCCACTTGATTGTTGCTTCCTGGAGTCAGGGACAGGTTCTCTTGGACTTCTTGACTTGAGAGAGAGAGACCCATATAATTTTCTAATTCAGCCAAATTTGGGTACAAAATGGGCTGTGAGGATGAGGTTGCTTGGGCTGGGGGGGCCAGCATCTTGGGAATCACAGAAGCCTGAGCCTGATAGATTCTATCTACCTTCAGGTCTTCTAGTGATGGGTATAGGACAGACATGGTGGTGTCCAATGAGTTACCTGAATTTGAATCTTCCATCTGCTTCTCATTTCCTCTATGATTGTAAGCAAGATACTTAAGCTCTGTGGGCCTCAGTTTCTTCACCTGTAAAACCCAGGACTGAACAAGAAGCCCTTCTACAATGCAGACCAGTCATTTGAGAGGCAGATGGGGCCTGGAGTCAGGAAGACCTGAGTTCAAATACAGCCTCAAACACTTGCTAGTTATGTGACTTTGGCCAAGTCCCCTACTCCTAATCTCCCTACACCTTCTTACACTTCTTCCCTGACACATGTTTTTCTCTGATCCAGTGATATTAGCTGTTTTCTGAACAAGATACTCTATCTCTTAGCTCCAGGAATTTTCTCTGGAAATTCCTCATTCCTGAAATATTCTCCCTCCTTCTCCCTCCTCATTCCTGCCTACTGCCTTCTCTGGCTTTCTTTAAGTTTCACCTAAAATCTATGATTGTAACTCAAAATCTGGCGGAAATGAATGATGTAAAACAGAAGTTAACAAAGCATTTGTTTTAAAAAAAAGAATCTATTTTGTACAGGACAATATGCTTGGTGATGGGGATACAAAGACATAAAAATGAAATTACTCCCTGCCCTCAAGAAGCTTACATTCTACTAATATGGGGGTGGGGGGAGGAATACAGCATGTATAGAGATACATAAAGTATAAACAAAGTATATACAATTACTTAAAGAGGGAGAAAATGTAGGAGGTGGTACTCAAGTTGTGCATGAATGAATCTAGGTGGGGGATAGACAGGGAACAGCTAGAAGGTCATTTTGACTAGAACAGAGAATGTATAGAAAGAAAAGAATGGAGGAAGGGAGGAAGTTAGGAAGGAAGGAAGGAAGAAGGGAGGGAGGAAGAGAGGAAGGAAGAAGGGAGGGAGGAAGGGAGGAAAAGAGGGAAGGAGGAAGAAAGGAAAGAAGGAAAGAAGGGAGGAAGGAAAGAAGGAAGAAGGGAGGGAGGTAGGAAGAAGGGAGGGAAGAAGGGAGGAAGGAAGGAAGGAAGGAAGGAAGGAAAAAGGGAGGGAGGAAGGAAGTTAGGAAGGAAAGAAGGAAAGAAGGGAGGAAGGAAAGAAGGAAGAGGGGAGGGAGGAAGGAAGAAGGGAGGGAGGAAGGGAGGAAGGAAGGAAGCTCCACTCTTTTTTTAAAGATTTTTCTTTTTTCTTTTTGGAGGGGGGAAGGTAGGGCAATTGGGGTTAAATGACTTGCCTAAGATCACACAGCTAGTTTTTTGTGTGAAATATCTGAGGCCAGATTTGAACTCAGATCCTCCTGACTCTAGGGTTGGTGCTCTATTCACTGTGCCACCTAGATGGCCCTTTCCACTCTTTTTTAAACCATCTACCAAGCAACAACAGAATATGAATTCATATTAATATTAGAAAATTATTTTAAATCTGTGAAGTTTGTATATATCTTAGGGTCAAATAGACAGTTATCAGAAAGGCATTTCAATAACTATTGTTTATGATTCTGTAAACCTTAGAATAATTATGTTGTCCTTGAAGATTCTTTTAAAAATACACTTTGATATCTTTTATCTTTATACCATCTAAATTTTACCTTGTCTATTTTCCATTTGCCCCACTCAGAGAACCATCTTATATAAGCAAGAATATTTTTAAAGGGGAGGGGGAATGATGTATGTATTATATGATGTACATATACATATAAATACATGATGTATATATATATTATGTGTAATATATTTAAAACAAATATATATGTACACTTACATATCTGTATATATTTGTTTGTTATTTATGTATCTTGGATACTAAAATCTTACCCAAGAAATCTGACAAAAAGATTTTTTACATTCAATCACTTGCCTTCTTATCCTATAAGTATTTATTTTGTTTGTGCAGAAGATTTTTGCTTTCTTGAAATCAAAATTATGCAACTTATCTATTGCAATTGCTTCTATCCCTTGCTTAAAAATACATCTCCTATCCATAGGTGAATGAATAGATTCTCTTCTATTTTTTAAAAAATTAATTATATGAGCTTTACTATTGAGGTAAAGTATCAATTTTAAATTTGTGATGAACATAGTGTAAAGTATTGGCTTAAGTCTAATTTCTTCTAGAATATCTCACAGTTCCCTAGCTATTCTTATAAAATGTGGAATTTTCCCCAAGTAATATGTTTTCTGGTTGATCAGTCCATTGGTTACTGAGGTGCATTGTTTCTGATTGCCTCTTGTCGAGTCTGTTTCATTGAGGAAACAGTTTTGGTAACTGCTGCACTATAATAATATACTTTGAAGTCATGAAGTACTATTCATTGTTTTTTTCCAACCTTTTAAAAATGATTTGCCCTGACATTCCAGATCTTTTGTTTCTCCAAATGAATGCCCTGAAAATGGAGTTACTGTTTTGGAAAGGCAACCTCTTTAAGACAGTTTGCAAAAAGCAGCCCTGATTATGCAATTGAACTTTTTTATAATGTCCCATGGAATAAAAATTTTTCATTGTTGTTCAATAATGTCCAACTCTTCATGACCTTATTTCAGGTTTTCTTGGCAAAGATACTGGAGTGGTTTGCCATTTCCTTCTACAGATTATTTTACAAATGAGAAACTGAGGCAACAGTGTTAAGTGACTTTCCCAGGGTCTCACAGTTAGTAAGTGTCTGAGACCAGATTTGAACTCAGGAAGATAAATCTTCCTTCAGTCCCAGCACACTGTCCACTCTATCCTCTGTACCCCCTAGCTGTCCCAGAAGAAAAACTGGGCAGTGACAATTTTTAACAGAAGCAAACAGTATTCATATAAAGCATCTGATACTCTCTTTTATATTGGTAAACATCTACAATCAATTCCACTTTAAAATTGTCATTGTTCCATAACAAACATGATTTATAAAGAGCTAGCCTCAGAGCCATGAAGACCTCAGTTCAAATCCTACCTCTAATACAATAACTATTGGATACTGGACAAGTCACTTACTCACTGAAGCTCTCTACTTAGCTTTCTTAAGACTAAGTTTCAGAAGGGGACCAACCTTCAAGGGGCAGAGGGAGTTTCTTTAGTTAGAACTTCCCTATTTCAATGAAATATCAGCTTCAGTCTCTATGTCTTTTCCTAGGGTAAATAAATGAGTACTCTAAATTAAAACAAAACAAAACAAAAAATGGACGTCCAATCTAAGATGTCCTATTGTGCAGGATGTTAAGTAATGCCCTTGTTCTAAAGAAGCAAATAATTAAGGTGGGGAGACAAGTCATAAACACATAAAAGTGAAATAACAGTGAAAGAGCCCTTATAAGTATGCCTTGCCAATGTCTTCATTAGTGTTCTTACACCAATGACTATCGCTTTTTAGTGAATTTCTACCTCCTCGTTCCTTACCTCATTTGTTCTTATCCTAAATAACTAATTATCATTTCTTTTGTCTGCTTTCTGTGTTTTCCATGTATTCTCAAAAGAAAATATTTTTCTGGGATATCACTCACTATATGTATTGTGCGTGTGTGTGTGTGTGTGTGTGTGTGTGTGTGTGTGTGTGTGTATGAGAGAGAGAGAGAGAGAGAGAGAGAGAGAGAGAGAGAGAGAGAGAGTGAAAGACAGAGAGAGAGACAGAGAGTCAGAGAGAGAGAGACAGAAAGAGACAGAGAGAGAGTCAGAGAGAGAGAGAGAGAGAGAGAGAGATTATATACTTTGAAGAATTAAAAGTAGCTAAATTGGATACTGTGATATGTCTAAGAAACAAAAAATGAGGGAGATTCCCTTTATATTCACTGTGATTCTAGCAAGATATACTTTATTGCTACATATGTAGGAAGTACTCTTCAGGCTCCATCTTTTAGACTCAGGCCAGTGATGTCTCACCCTCAACATTCTGTGGGCACCCCTGTGGTACATCTTCCACTAATGTTAACATCTCAAGTCAGTCCACAAACATTAATTATTTACCAGGCACTGTTCTAAGCTCTGGAATACAAATATGATAGGAAAGATCGTACTTATCTTCAGAGAGCTTACATTTAACTTAGGGAAGACATAAAAAAGAGGCTGAAAAACGTGCAATTCAATTCATTGAACATTTATTAATTCTTGACAGAACCTTAAACACTTTGCACTCCATGTTCCCAACAAAAGGATTATAGCTTGAAACTCTTTTTGATTCCATCTTTGGCCCCTTCCACTTACCTGCTGATTCACTTTAAAATTGCAATATATGGGGGCGGCTAGGTGGCGCAGTGAGTAGAGCGCCGGCCCTGGAGTCAGAAGGACCTGAGTTTGGATCCGGCCTCAGACACTTAACGCACGCACAAATAAAAACCTAGCCGTGTGACCTTGGGCAAGTTACTTAATCCCAATTGCCCTCCAAAAAAAAAAAAAAGAAGAAGAAAGAAAAAAAAATGCAATATATGAAATACTGAAGAAAAGCCTTGAGTAAATGTAAACTATTTACTACAAAACACCTCCACCCACCCCATATCTAAAGTTAAAAGACTGGATCTGGGGGAGTGAGATGGGGTTAAGAGTAAAGAATTTGGCTTGGCCTCCAAATCTTTAAATGAATGTTTTGCATTGTGTGTGCATTCTTTTTTTTAAACAATGTTGTTTTCAACATTGGGATATTTTGATTCCTTTTAGAACCAATATACACACAGATAGATACATGTGTGTGTGTGTGTACACACTGTAGCACAAAAAAACAGGAACATTGACCAACCAGCTGCTTCTTGGCTGTCAACAAAATGTTAAATATTTCATGTACATACATATATAGTTCAAATATGTTTGCTCAAATGAAGATCTCGGTGTGCAATACATGTGTATATATATATACACACACATACATATATACACATGTGTGCACATGTGTGTAAGCACATGTGTGCACATTTTGTATGTGGGGTGTTTTCTAGCTCAAATGTTCATCTTTGTGTAGACAACCAAAGCATCTGGTTAGCCAATGTTCTTACCTCTTTGTGCTATCCTACTAATTATCAATTTAAATTTTATTTTTTGTTCAATTAAACATTTATTTTCTCTCCCTCCTACTCTCCATTGGAAAAAAAAACATAAAGATATGCATACTCTTACAATACAATATTTCATATTAGTCATGTCTAGAAATGTGTATCTTATTCTGTTATCTCTGTCAGGAGGCAAATACCCTGCAAAGTAGATGCTATTAGTATTTTCAATTCACTCACAAGGAAACTAAGGTAGATAGAGTTAAGTGACTTTCCAAGGGTCACAGAGCTAGTAAATGTCTAATTTAAACTCATGTCTTCTTGACTCCAGGCTCAATGTGCTATCCAATGTGCCACCTAACTGTCTTTAAAGGGAAACACTGAAGAGACCTAACAACTTTTTCTCATCCCTCTCAAGAAGCTATGTTTACTCTGGAGCTGGCAAGGAATGGTAGTAATAAAAGGAACCTATAAATCATCCTTAAGTTAGCAAGTAACATTGGAAGAAGTTGGGACTTAATAGAGATTGGGTTGCTATTAAAATTCTCATTTTTAATACTGTAAATGACTAGGGATTCCACATCTTAAATTGATTCAAAAGTCTTTTGTCCTCTTTATGTAAACTTACATTGTGATGTTGTGAACCATATCATATTAAGTAGAGAGTTGGTATCACTATCCTGAGGGAAACCATAAATATATTTTTCCAAGTTTTTTGGGTCTTGACTAAAAACCAGTTAGAAAGTCCATCTCCTGAAGTATAATAAAGCCCTTCATTTGTCCATTCATTCATTCTTTCATGTCAGGAGATATAATTAAGGGTTGCAAAAACAAGTGTAATGTGGTATAAAGAGTAACATCAGTATCAAAAAGGAGGCACTACATCTACAATGTTTTCTCTCTCCTTTTCCTGTCCATACATCCCAGCTTCCCTTGACTTGTCAGGGAAAAGCCATATCAATCTAGCTGATAATGAAGCCATAAGTCATTCTGGATTTTACCCACTTTTCATTACTTACAAATTCATCAACAAAGAGATTTTGGATTTTTGGTCAGAGGTTTCCTCACCTGGGTAAACCTGTCAATCTTCCCTAGCTCACCTTTAGACCTCTGTCATGTGAAGTAAAAACAAATCAATGATTTTGATATATGATTGTCCATCAGGAGAATGTGTCTTTAAAAAAAATGCGGGTCTCAAACTAGATCTCAGCTAAATCCTTATTTTTATCCCCCATTCTGATCTCTTAGCTTTAATCTTAACTGGATTTAATCTTTTTCTCACAGGAGTTATAAAGGAGACCCAGTTTTTGCCCTGAAATATTAACCCCTTTCTTGTTTAATTTATTGCTCCATTTCTCCAGGGTCCTTTTCATCTTTATTTTTCTCTGCATCAAAAGGAAGACTTTATAGGCACTTAAATAAATGCCTACTACAAAAACTCTACAGTTTTGTTACCTCTGTTGGAACTTCTGTTTTTCTTCTGCCTTACGTTTAAGAGCATTTCATACCTTGTATTACAACTTCTATTCTTTTCAAAGGTTTTCAAAACAAGAACATAAAAGTACATATAATATAACAAAATAATATGAGCACTGTACTATGTAAAATACTTTATAATAATAATAACAAAAGATTGTATGTTCATTATCTCAAGGCATTACACAGGCACTTGTCATTTTGATATTCCCATGAAATGAATGGTTTTCTATGATATATCATTTTATCATTATGAAAAATTAAGTGCCGGATGTATTGTGCTTCTATTTATTCCCCAAGATACCCCTTCCTTTTTTAAGTAAAGCTAAAATAAAGTCACACTGAAAAAGGAAGATAAAAGTCTTTAGCTTATTTTACATGAATTAACTGATTGCAGGGGGTATAAACTTGCCATTTTAACATCTTAATAATCTTCTAATTAATTTTCATATCAGAGTAACTTTCTCTTGTCACCTATAGTAGCTTAGAACCCTCCAATTTCTTGCTCCAGGTTATCAATAAAAAATATTTTCTTTAGCATACACTGGACATTTGAGAGAAGGTAGGAGAGACTATGTCCAGAAGGCAGTAGCTGAGATTTTGCCTGCAGGAAAAATTCTGAAGATTAAAGAGCCACAGTCCTCCTAAACAATTGAGTTTTGTTGTAACACAACACTAAAATACTTCTAGGGACCTGGGCATATTTCAGATATTTTTTTTTTAGGGAGACTCAGTCTCCCTATCTCCTCCAGTCTACTCATAGTCTTGCTCTGATACCAGCAATTAATTAGCATGGAAGCCTTAAGCTGTTTCATTTTTTCAACATGGGTTAGTTGACCCTCCTTAGGCAGCCAGGCTTTGCTCTGGTTGGGGGAGGGGTGACTCAAATACCATTGCTGAATTTAGTATGGGTACCCAATCAGCTTTAGTCCTGTTACCATCAGCAGGCTCAGCATCCCAAATATCAAGGACCACGGATATGAGGCATTGTGTCTGGCTTTGACTATATCTGTATCTACCTATCTCCATATCTACACTTATATTGATATAAACATATGTGTATACATATGTATGGGTCTTGTATATGTTTATCTGTGTAGATATACATGTGCATGTGTGTGGTGTACATATGTACATATACATATGTTTATGTATGTGTATATGCATACACATTTATAAATATATACATACATAATATTTTTATCATTATCAGTTTGCTTGTCTTCTCTGGGGGACAGAGAGTAGTGAAAGTTAGGGAGAGAATTTGGGATTCAAAATTTAAAAAATAATTTTAATAATTGTAAAAAATGTAATTGGAAAATATTTAATGAAATAAATAAAATATGTCTTTTAAGAGTGAGCAGTTCCACAAAAATTTAATATATAAGGCAGTCAAAATGGTTCTGTTTGATGGGTAGTATTATAGTATTAATAAATAGGAGAAAAATTAAAATACCTAAAAAGATTACATTTTTAAAAAGGCCCCCCCAAGGGTGGGGGGAAGAAAGTAGATCTACTATATCTGGACTCTAAAGTCACAATTCCAGATGTGGCTATTAAAGAAAGGAACTGCACTGAAAAGAGAAAATATTGAAAGAATACCTGTATTAAACCAAATTTCAATGGAGGATTTCTGTTCTGTAAGTTATATAATTATGAGTGTATAGGAATCAATTTATACATGAAATCAATTCCCCTGAAGAAGGGGAAGATAATAAAGATGATAAAAAATGACTTGGAGTTTGTTAAACCTTAAAACAGATAATGAATATAACCTCAACAACTACTAATAGGCTTATTTTTCCACTTATATCACCTCCTTTATCAAAATCACTTACATATACACATTGAGGTCATCTTTGTTGAGACTTTTAGTAGGAAATAGGTAAGCTTTGGCAGAGTATTTCATATCTTTACTATCACACAATTGATTAAAAATGTGGAGAATAAAAGATCCTGCTGTGTTTGTTATTTTTTAATTACAGAAAATCATCTGATTTTGTAGAGTAAAACCCCACCTTAATGGCTATTTTTCTAGCAAAATGTCCTACCCCTCCCCCCATCAAAATTTTATAAAATTGCTCATACTGGTCTGGGAAAATGTTGATTCTCCCTATTGTTAATACAGGTAATATGGAAATTGATGTCTCTTTGACCAAGATTTAGGTGACCTAAGTCATGTACCCCAAGACCCTCATCTTAACATAGCCCACCTCCCAGTGTGCTAAGTAATCAGAGTTTATTGGCACCCCTTGGGAACACCTACTCTTTTAAAGATATTTAAACCTCAAATTGAGCCCATTTCCAACACTACAGCTCCATGCATATGCATGGCACCTGCTTTGAGAGAAATAAAACATGGATGCACACACACACACAGACAAAAATATAATGAGATGACCTCTGATCATGAATATTAAACAAATCAAAAAACAAGAGTGTTCAACATTGCACTAGAGGAGATGCCAAAAAGATTAGGAGATCCCCAACAGCGTCCAGATTGAAGATGGGCTCTCAGCAGAAGACAAGATTCCTCCAGATGTTGTAGGGGGACTTTATGAAGTTGCTTCAATTCCTGGAATATGACAGTCTCCTGGAAGACATCTGTAGCCATTGCCCAACCATTCATAGAGAAAAACAGCAAGAAACAAACAACAAATGTATTAAGAACTGAAGAATATCTACAGGACAGATTATGACATGCAGTTATTTCTATAAACCAAAATAGGTGAGTGGATAGAGTGAGAAGGTGGAGGGAAGTAGAGGGGAGAGATGCTTTGGGTCAGACTGATCAGATGGACAAGGACTTTGGGTAAGAATTAAACAGAAGCTAGAGAACTGGCTTAAATGTCTTCAGGACATGGTGAATTTCCTTTAATAACACAACCTTCTCTGATAAAGAAAAGTCCATCTTTTCAATACTAATAATCTGTCAGTTCTTTATATATTCTAGTGGAATTTAAAATATGTGTCACACAAAGGGCAATGTAGAAGCACATGGTAGGTGCAATCAGGTTTTAATATATAACAAATAAGTAATTTGAAGACATTGGAATGAAAGATATCAAGAAAATGTGAGAAAAAAACGAAGAATTGGTTATGTCACAAAAGCAAGTGATAACAGTGAGACATTTTGAGTGTTCCTCTGGGTATCCTTGGAATGTCAGAAACAAGTGAAAAAGAAAGGCCTCCAGAACACTTGATGGATGCTTTCTGGTAAATTTAAGGGAAGACAAGAATATAAGGACTAGAGATACTTAGGATAAGTAGGAATAGATGGGTAGTGTGCCTTGCTGCCATATGGAACATCCAAGTGAATGAGATTATAGATCCATTTGAATATTTAAGAGTAACTTAGACAACGTATTTGACGTATGTGAGCCTCAGTTTCCTCATATGTAAAAGGAGGTAATTGAACTATATGATCATTTGGGTCATTTCCAGGACTAAATCTATGGTTTTGTGATTCTAAACTGAACAAGGCAATTCATTGATTCCACAAAGTAGCAGAATGTAAAATAATTCCACAAAAATAACTAAGTTTTGGTAAAACAGTGACAAAAACCACAATGAAACAATAGACAGGAAAAAGAAACTGTTTCAAACTAACTACAAAATAAATGAGCTAAACAACCAAGAAACAATAAGAACTAATAGAAATACCACTTAAAATACTCTGAAGGGCAAAGAAAGACAATTGTAAAGATTTATTGTTCATGGTTAGCCTACACTAACCTAATAAAAATGAATATATTCCATAAATAATTTACAGATCTAGTGTTATTCCAATTAAGTTGCCCGGGGATTAGTTTATAAAATTTGAGGAAACAATAACAATTCATTTAGCAGATACCTAAATTTCAAGAGAAATAATTTTTAAAATCAGGCATGAAGTTGTGATAGCATCATGAATATAAAATATTATAAAGTTCTAATTACCAAAACTATCTGGCACTGATTAGAATAATAAAACAAAAAAGGCATAAAAGTAGAATGCTGAAAAAATTCTGAACAAGCAAGAACCAGAGATTGAAGATTGTATCATGATGTGAGATTCGATTCAATTTAATAAAATTTTTAAGATGCTTATTATGTCAGATAAATAATGACAAGATACATACAAAATAATTGCAAAGTGATTTTTTTGGAGTGGTGGCTTATCACTAATAACTAGTAGAATCATAAAAGATCTTTTGAAGGAGATTATAATTGAGCTGAACCTTGAAGGTAAATAAAGGTACCAGAGGCAGAGAGTACAAGGGAGAGCATTCTAACCATGGAGGCAAGAGATGGAACTACTACAGGCAAGAGAAAGCAGGCAATTTTTCTGAGCCATGGAGTATTTAAGGGAGGGAGGTAATTAATGATAAACCCAAGATACAAACTACTGGGGGAAGGATTCTTTATTTTAATAGTATTTCTGGGAATGCTGGAAAGCAATTATGCAGAAATTAGGTTTATATCTGCATATTATGATATATGCCATAGTAATGGATACCTAACCTAGATATTAAAGGTCACATTATTTTTAAAAAAATAGGAAAAATAGTTTTTATATCTAAGGCTAGGGGGAAATTCTTAATCAAATAAAGGATACAGTAGATAGGATCATGAAAGATAAAAATAGGCAATTAAATTATTTAAAATTAATTTTGGACATCAAAGGAAATGAATAAACAATTTCCCATAAAATACAAACCACTAATGATCATATGAAAGATTTCTCCAGACAGCTAATAATAAGACAAATGCAAATAAAAGAATCCTGATGTTTCCTCTCACACCTAGTAAAACTGGCAAAAATGACAAAAGATGGCATAGTGATAGGAAGCAAATGTAGTGTATTTCCATCTACAAACTTCTCCAGATTGATCTAAAATATGCACCAGACCAAATCCAGATGGGGAAATCCAGAAATTATCAAAGTGAACCATTTGTTCAGCTGAGCTTGAAAACATCTAGAGAGGTCTGCAGACACTTGGGTCATGGTCAGATCAAAAGTTCATCAGTGCATGAAGCACCGCAGTGCTTAGGGAGAGGTTGTGTCCCAGGCAAGAAGAGGTCTAAGATCCACGTCTGGCACTATAAGTCCCAAACCAGGTCATTGCAATGGAAAGAGGTAGGAATGAACAGCTTTTTCATTCACTATATGGTTTCAAATCATAGATCCAGGGAAAACTGCAAGGCAGGTGATGTGGGAGGGGGTATCAGGACAAGTAGAAAGTAAATGGAGTTCCCACATAGGGAGGCCCTAGTGGTATACCAAAAAAAGAAGTTCAGAATCCAGGAGCAAAAGTGGTGTGGCTCAGAATACAAAAGACAGAGACAGGTATCACTTTATACATCAAGCCCAGACTGCAGAGGAATAACCAAGATTGTTAATTCCTTGAGAGAAAGGACTCTCTTTTGCTGTGTGTGTGTGTGTGTGTGTGTGTGTGTGTGTGTGTGTGTGTGTGTATACCCCAGTGCTTAGTACAGTGTCTGGTACATACTAGGGACTTTAAAATATTTAATGACTTGCTAAGCAAGACAGGAATTTCAGACCAAAGGGAAACCTACAAATGTGCTACTTTGTACCAACAGAGTTTTCCATCTAAGACAAAAGGAAGAACCCAGTAGCAGCCCACTCTTGCACAAACACAAAACCAAGTCAGGAATTTGTGGAGCTTAAAACAAGAGGGAAGCACTTAGACTTTACCAAATGACTTTAGGAGCACTGAAGTTTGTAAGTCCCTAGCCCATCTCTGAGATCCTGAAATAGCATATTTAAAACCCTAAGAAAGCAACAAGAGGATCACACAAGATATTTGCTTTAGAAAGGGTGACAGATTTTATCCCTAACATCAAAACTAAAGTCAGGAAGTAAACTGGATAAATGGCAGGCAAGAAAAGAACCTCATCATAATGAATTATTATGTTGGTAGGAATGCTCAGGAAATAAATACAGAATAGAATGATCCCAAAATATCTACAAGTATTGCCTAAAAGAAAAACATAGCTGGGATATAAACTCAACTAGAATTCCTGGAAAAGATGAAAGAAGACTTTAGAAATGTTTTTATAAATGGAATTGAAGTGCTTGAGAAAAAATGAAAACAAGTAAGAACTATGGAAGAAAGATTTGGAAAGAGAATTAACTGCTTGGCACAAGGGGCACAAGACCTTGCCCAAACAACAAACTCCCTGAAAATTCAGATGGACCAAATAGAAGCCAGTGACTACAAGGCAACAAGAAATATTAAAACAAAGTCAAAAGACTGAAAAATGAAATGCAAGGTATTTTGTAATAAAAACAACTGACCTGGAAAACAGATTGGGGGAGGTAGGGGTTGGGAATTAAGAATCCTTGTACTATCTGAATACCATAACCAAAAAAAGAGCCCAGAAGTCCTATTTAAAGAAATCTTTAAACAAAAGAACTGCCTGGATTTCTTAGAACCAGAGGTCAAAGTAGAAATTCAATTTACTAGTCATCTCATGAAAAAAAAATAAAAATTCCAGTAAGCATCACAACCAAAATCCAGAGCTTCTGGGTATGATAATAATAATATTACTACTAGTAATAACTGCAAGTGTTCATAAAGAGAGAATTTGCATACCCTGAAGCTACAGTCAGGATTACACATATTATAGTAACTACCACTATACAGGAGCAGCAATCTTGAAATACGATGCCCCAGACGGCAAAAGATATGGGCTTACAATCAAGAAGAACTTATCTAGCAAAACTGAATTTAAAGCTACAGGGGACAAAATGAACTACTAATAGAGGATTTCTAAGATGAAAAGACCAGAGAATTGTGTAGAAACTTTGGAATTCAATCATAGGAGTAAAGAGAAACACAGAAAGATGAACATTAATGACATAGATAAATAACTAAACAAAAATAAGTTGCTTACATTCAAATATGGGGAGATATACATATGATTTTCCCAAACCCTATCAGTGGAGTCCATGGAGGGAATTCAATATGACAAGGTCTGTGAGTGGTCCTGTTATATCTTGATGACCTTCAGAAAATAATTGGAAAAGAAAAAAAAAGAGGAATACACTGGAGGGGGAGAAGCAGCAGTGGGAAAGGGAGTTTAGAGGAAATTATCTCTCATAATCAAGGTTTACAAGTAGATATGTATACAAACAAAGTGGAGGGAATGGAGGAGAGGGTCTGACACTTGAACTTCACTCTCATCTGAACTGGTCAAAATAAGAAAGAATATAGTCATACAGAGTTGGGTACATTTCATTAAATAAGGAAACAGGAGAGAAAATGGGAAGGAAAAGCATAGAAATTAGAGGGAAATAATATTAGATGGTATAAGGGATAGAGCATTGAGATTGAAATCAGGAAGACTCATCTTCATGAGTTCAAATCTAACCTCAGACACTGACTAGCTCTGTGACCCTGAGCAAGAATATATAGGGAATTGAAACAAATATAAGAAACAAGAACCCCCCAATGTATCAGAAGTCAACTCATATAAAATATTATAAATAAAAATTGCAAATTGTCATGATCTTATAGATCACTACAAGCCACTACTAATAAGATAAATGCTAATTAAAACAATTTGAGATTTTTACCTCACCTTCTGGAAATGGAAATGATGATAAAATATTGAGATGGTCAATGTTGAAGAGACTATGATAATAATAAAATTTTGATGGAGCAGGGGTTTGTTCCACTATTTCTAAAAAACGAATTTGGAGTTATACAAGAAATCTTACTGAACTATTCAGAGAAAGCCCTTCATCATTCATATTTCCTTTCCTCTCCATCTCTTAGTTTCCCCCCGCTCTAAACCTGATGCTCTGATCCTAATCACTCTCCCAGGAGACCTTCATTCAACTGACAATCAGGAATCCTCAATTGCCAGTTGTCATTATCCCCACATCTAGATTCTGGTACCTGTGAGTGATTTAAAATTGTGCTGGAACCATCAGTTACCAATGGGGCAAGTTCTATTAACATCCCATTACACAAAGATGTATAAAATATGGTAGCCAATATCCAACGGCTTGCAATATAGTCAGTCAAGTAGTATGTAATATTATCATGCCTTTCAATTAAGTTTTTAAAATTAAACAAATATCTGTATAAGCTATAAAATTGTATATTTACCTAATTTTACACAATTGTGTGGTGATAATTTTAGTCATAATTTCTGTTTATTGATTGCTGGTTTGGTCTATCAGCAGTTGTTCCCTTAGCTCTTCAATTCAGGATTAAATTTATAGCTGATTCACTCTTACCAGTATTTCCCACTCTACTGAGAGTCCCAGAAAATGAGTAACCTAACCAAGCTCTTCACACAAGTACATGACTTTGAATATACTTGGCATATTTTGCCATCTTTCATTTCTAACACATTTATTGAACACCAGTAATGGAACATTCAGTGACGCTTATAATAAAATATCATCTATACTACAAAAGCCATTCATTTTGATTCAACTCTGATAGGTCTTGGTTCCATAATATAATTTAAAAGTTAGATTAACCAAAAAAATCACTTTCTTTAAGATATAAAACTTTCTATTTTTCTGGAGAATTCTTGTTTTGCTTTATTTTATTTTTGTAGAATTATGTAGCTATGTCATTTCAATAAGTCAGTTAAAAAAATTAATTGAGTATTTTCTAGAGACCCAGATACACACACATACACACACACACACACACACACACACGTATATTAAAATTTTAATTTATTTATTTTTAGTTTTCAACATTCATTTCCACAAGATTTTGAGTTACAATTTTTTCTCTCCCCATCTTTCCCCTACCCTCACCCCAAAATAGCAAGGCTACTGAATAGCCCTTCCCCCAGTCTTTTCTGTCTTATATCCTCCCCCTTCACCCCCTAACTTTCTAGTAGGGCAAGATGGGTTTCAATACCCCAGTACCTGTATATCTTATTTCCCAGTTGCATATACATTTTTTTAAACATTTATTTTTAAAATTTTGAGTTCCAGATATTTTTTCCCTTCTTCCCTCCTCACCCACCCCCACTGGGAAGATAAACAATTCAGTATAAATTGCACATGTGTGGTTACCCAAATCATTTCCATAGTAGTTATATTGTGAAGAACAAACTATATGTCCCTCCATCCAATCCCGCCACCCACTTATTCTATTTTCTCCTTTGACCCTTTCCCTTTTCAAAAATGTTTTCTTCTAACTTGCCTCTCCCCCAATCTGCCCTCCCTTCTACTCTCCCCCCTCTTATCCACTACCCCCCTATTTTCCTGAAAGGTAAGCTACCCAATTGAGTGTATGTGTTATTCCCTTCCTAGGCCAAATTCAATGAGAATGAGGTTGTCCCATTCCCTTTCACCTTCCTACTCTTACCCTTCACTGTAACAGTTTTCTCTTGCCTCTTTGATATGAGATAATTTACCCTAGTCTATCACTCCCTTTCTTTTTCTCCCAATAAATTCCTATCTCACCTCTTAATTTTATTTTTTAGATATCTTTCCTTCGTATTCAACCCATCCTGTGCCCTCTCTCTACATATACATGAACATACAAATGCCCACACTCACATATATATTTATATACACATACATCCTCCTATACATACGTACACATACATATATATTCCCTTCAGCTATCCTCATACTGAGAAAAGTCTTATGAGTTACAATTATCATTTTTCCATGTAGGAATATAAATAGTTCGACTTTAATAAGTTACTTATAATTTATTTTTCCTCTTTACCTTCTCATGCTTCTCTTGCTTCTTGTATTTGAAAATCATATTTTCTATTCAGCTCAGGTTTTTTCATCAAGAATGCTTGAAAGTCCTCTATTTCATTGAATGACTATATTTTCCTCTGAAGCATTATGCTCAGTTTTGCTGGGTAGGTGATTCTTGGTTTTAGTCCTAGCTCCTTTGACCTCTAGAATATTATATTCCAAGCCCTTTGATCCCCTAATGTAGAAACTGCTAGGTCCTGTGTCATCCCAATTGTGTTTCCAAAATACTTGAAGAGTTTCTTCCTGACTGCTTGTAACATTTTCTCCTTGAACTGGGAACTCTGGAATTTGGCTATAATATTCCTAGGAGTTTTCTCTTGGGGATCTTTTTCAAGATGTGTTCAGTAAATTCTTTCAATTTCTATTTTGCCCTCTGGTTCTACAATATCAGGGCAATTTTGCTTGATAATTTCTTGAAAGATGGTGTCTAGAGTCTTTTTTTTTATCATGGCTTTAAGGTAGAACAATAATTTTTAAATTATCTCTACTAGATCTATTTTCCAGGTCAGTGATTTTTCCAATGAGATATTTCACATTGCCTTCTATCTTTTCATTTGTCTGGATCTGTTTTATAGTATCTTGATTCCTCATAAAGTCATTAGCTTGTAGTTGCTCCAATCTATTCTGAAGGAGCTATTCTCTTCAGTGACTTTTTGAAATTCTTTTTTGAACTGGCAAATTCAGCTTTTTAAAGCATTCTTTTCCTCATTGGCTTTTTGGGCCTCTTTTACCATTTGAGTTAGTCTATTTTTAAGGTGTTGTTTTCTTTAATGTATTGTTGGATCTCCTTTAGCAGGCTGTTGACTCACTTTTCATGATTTTCTTGCATCATTCTCATTTCTCTTCCCAATTTGACCTCTACTTCTCTTACTTGATTTTCAAAATCCTTCTTGAGCTCCTCCATGGCCTGAGGAAGCTTTTTTTTTGCAGGAGTTCTGACTTTGATGTCTTCGTCCCACTCTATGCCTTAATCTTTTTTGTCCCCCAAAAAGGATTCTATTGGCTGTTCATGCTTCCATTGCTTGCTCATATTGGCAGCCAATTACTTGACTTTTGAGCTCTTTGCTACAGTATAACTCTGCTTCCAGAATGGATAGAGCTATGGCCCAAATCATGGGGGTTTTGCAGCTGCCAGAATTACTAGATGGGTACCCTCTCTACAGCCCCCATATGCTCTGGGTCACTGGTCACACACTCAAGACCACAATCCAGATCCAAGCAAGTCAAAGCAAGAACTATTACCCTCTAAATGGTTGCTTGGTCCCCCTACAATCTGCAGGCCAGGAGCACTGGAAACACCACTGTGCCTCCTCCACTTCTCACTCTGGGGGCAGCAGCCAAACCATGCTCACCCTGTTCCCAACAAAGTTCCACACTGACCTTTTACTTTGTCTTTGGCATTTGTTTATTGAAAATTCTGGAAATTGCTATAGCTGCTGGTGCTTTACTCTTGTGAAGTTTGCTCCAGCTGCTGTTGCTGGTCAGGGCCACCCTGGGGCTAAAAACCGCAGCTCATCAGGACTGTGCTCTGCTCCCAGCATGCTGTGATGGACCCTTTTTGCCAGCCTGCCTGCCTTCCTTCAACAAGAGATTTGTTTCTCTCTGTCACTTAACTAGGCCCTGTGTATAGTGGTAACCACACTGGCATACCCAGGATGGCTGCTAGCAAAGGTCCTTAGACATGCTTTAGTAGGAAAGATAGTTGTTTAAGGGGTCAACAATCTTTTTTAAATTACATTCACTAGTTCAGGGGAAAAATCAGCACCCTGAACTTCAGAGAAAATCCAAACAGAGAAATAGAGATCAGCAGACAGGACTCTGGCTGCCTGAATCAAAGCAATATTGCTCTACACTTTAAATACATTCCTAGATGGAGAGAGCCTTTACATCTGAGCGCTTGGGGAGCTATTAACATATGGCCACTCAGAATCTTGACCAGGGAGTCACAGGAGCCTTCTCATAAGCAAGACCCTGAAGCAAAATACCAACTTAAAGTATATATAAACTTCTCAGAGTCAGAAAGCATCACAACCCTTGTGACTCAGTGCCTAATTAGAAATTAGCAAAAGGTGTGAAAGCCTTCCTACAAGCAAGCCTCTCCTAAGCAAACTTCCCTTACTGGGCTCCACATGAGGCCTATTAATGGACAAGGAAGATCTTATATCCCATTAACATTACACTGGGTCAAGGGATAAGGCAATGACAACGATATGTTTATTAACTGCCTATTTTGCCAGGAGATAAACAATTCAGAAGAAAAAAATTTTCATCCTCTGCGCCTATGAAATTGAGGTATTTGACTTCTGTGACTAAGAGACTTTAGTTTTAGAATTATAGACTATGCTATGTCATTCTTGAGAGAGTGTGATTTCCAAAAAGAGCTATTGGGCTCTTTTCTTTCCCTCTCTGGCTCTTTATGCCCTCACCCACCCATGCAACACAGAGCCTTGGGAAAACCACTTAAAGTTTAGGTATGACTCACATCTATTATCTTCTTTTTTTTTTTTTAAAGCAATTGGGGTTAAGTAACTTGCTCAAGGTTACATGGCGAGTCATTATTTATGTGTGGGTGCTCATTTTCTGAGGCTAGATTTGATCTCGGGTCATCCCAACTCCGAGGCCGGCACTCTTACTCACTGCGCCACCTAGCCACCCACATCTATTATCTTCTAAAAATGGAGCAGGAAGGTACCCAATTTGCAATTTGTAAGGCATAAGATGTTCATTTTCTTCTATACAAAAGAAATTACCTAAAACACAAAAGACCTTCTATAATGTAGTTACAACCAACTGAGGGAACTAGGATTGCTTGACCTATTGAATTTATGTTTGCCTCCTAGATCATTTGGTCACATGCTCAAAGAAAAACAGAGCAGAAAAGGAATCTAGAGCTCCAGTGCCCAGTCTCTGATGAATCCAGTGTTCCATGAGCCCATTGCCATAAATGAGCAGCCACCATAACCACTGTTGCCCAGAGTAACCATAGAAAGTTCCACACCACATATTCAAGAGAAAAGATGAAGAGAGCTCTAAAGAAGGAACAGTCCCTCCAATTAAAGTCTGCTTAGTATCCTGTTCTTCATGATTAAATTTTCAATAAGGATGTTGCTTAGTGATCTCAAATTGCAAAGTCCTTTGGCACTTATCCAGGGCTCACTAGAATTACCTGAGGCTTCTGAGAACCAGGAAGTGGTAGACACTCCATGTTTACCCCCTTTGTATAGTGAAAAGTTATTAGTGTACTTTAGAGAGAACACACATTTGGGAAAAATAAAATGTTCTTTTGCCTAGAGTACTAGGGATTGAGGGAGATATTCTCTCATGGAGTTTGTAGCTTACAAAACTACACAATTCTTAAGTTACTACATGATAAATATATTAGAATTATAAAAAAAGTGCTATGTGAGGTTTGTAGGGACAAGAAATATAGGAATTGATCCCTGGCTTTGAAGGGCTTTCATACTAGCTAGCACCCTTTCTAAATTCTTTATAACCCCCTTTTAATGCTAGTGGCATAGAAAAGAATGAAAATCTAGCCTAAAGTTTGAAAGTATTACTTCCATAATGTTTTTCATTTTACCCAAATAATCTTCTGGATTAAAAAAATGTCAAGAAAACATCTTCCTTCAATGACTAAGAATACAATCAACCCAATTATAAAACCTTTCTGTGTTGAAATCTAATATAGTTGCATAAGAGCATGAGCTCTGTACCTCTCTAAAACTCATGAGAAAGGGAGACCTAACATGTCTTCTATTCAATGAGGCATCTGTTCTATATGAAAACAAATCAATGGAAGAATATAATATAAGCTTCTTAAATATTTACTAATTAGGAATTCCTTAATTATATTCCCCAGATGTAAATTACTTGAGGACAAGTTTTTTCACTTTTGTATCTGTATCCCTAGTGCCTGGCAGAGTACCTGACAAATAATAGGTACTTAATAAATGCATATTGATTGGTTGATAAGGACTTTAAGATCTCTAAAGGCAGTGGCAGAATGCTATAATACACAGAGCACTCTTTGGTTTTGTACTAAAGAGAGGCCTTAGTTTGAAGCCTGAACTTGATACCTTCAACTTTTTGGCCTCTGGAAAACTTCCTTAAAATATTCTGTATCTCAATTTCTTCATTTGTGAAGTGGGGAGATTATCACCTGTACTACTTACCTTGTAAGGAGAGTGTATTATAAACTGTAAAGTAATTAATCATCATGAGGTATTATTGTGCAAATATGTGAGGTGACATAGTTCCTTGGTCAGATCAGTTTCTCCATATGAAGGGTTTACTTGAGAAAATTCTGGCTACCTTATTAACTAGGTTTTTTGTTTTTTTTTTTACTTCTATGGATTTTACAAAGGAAGTCAGTTGCATAATAGGGCATGACTAGAAAAATAGTATTGTATGTCTAAAGCTGAAAGAAAATTTGGAATTCATCTACTCCAATTCCATCACTTTAGAGACGAGGAAACTAATGTCTAGAGAGGTTAAGTGATTTGCACAAGAACACCCAGAAAAGCCAGGATGCCAACTCATGTCCAATTTCAGCATCCTTTTCATTGGACTATACTGCCTCCATCCTTGGGCAGAGCAATAATCTTCAATAGTCAGTTAAAGTTTTATGCCTTTCTTATAAAATTCTCTGTATTGAAACTGCACAGATGTTGGGTAATAACCCCAAATATGTATTTCATATTCTTCATGCAAAAACTTAATAGAGGTGGATTTTTCAAATCCAATAATATTTTTCTCACATAGGCACATATTAAAAATCTTTGGCAGAAACTAATTTGGAGGAGCTTCCACATCTAACTGATATGATTAGTATAAGAAATAAGATAGAATATATATTTATATTTATATAGACATATATGCATTATATTTTATTTATATTTTATAAAAGATGTATATTTTATTCATATAAATATTTGTTTATATCACATGTGACTATATTAATATAACTAAATTATGTAATTATACTGTGTATATGAAAATACATCTCATATTATATTGAAAAGTTGACATTATCCATTAGAAAGAAAACATATTTGAAGAAAGTGAATTTTTTTTACCCTTTTTTAAAGGAAAAAGTATACCTTGTTGATTTCTATTAAATTAATTCTATTTAAAATTAAAAAATAAATTAATTCTATTTAACTATTGTTAAATAAACACAGATTAATAATTAGATAGTAATATTGCAATCCAAAAAGATTTCAACATATTTGAACTGAATGGGCTGAATCTAAAATATAATTTAATTAGATAAATATAAAATTCTACATTGGATTTGACAATATCAACTCTAAAATATAGGATTGGGTGAGACAGGGCTAAACAATAGTTTATATGGAAAAGAACTGAGTTTTTTAAATATAAATCTATGGAAGATACAAAAAATCAGGAAAAGTATTCTTTTAAAAATATTTAGAATCAAATACTAGTCTCACTATATTTTGCCCTGTTCAAACCATATGCTGTTGCCACTTGGTTTCTGGTCTTCCCAGGTGAGAAGAGGAACCAAACCTTCACATCACCAAGTATTTTTTGCCTTCCATCTTAAATTGAGTATAGTATATCCCCTGAGGGGAGGCACATAGCCAGGATGCGCATCTTTCATCTACCCTAAAGCAACAAATTCGGTCTGTGCCAGCACAAGGCAACATCAATCTCCTTCTGCTTAGTCAATCTCCCAACTGGTATGTAGAACCTCCCATGCAAAGAGGAGCAAGCTTCACTTTGATCTCTGGGCTTCCATTTCCTGCTGTTCCTGTCCCTTGGCAGAAGCAGAAAAGGAAAGTTGGTGGGAAATGGGACTCCTTTCCCTTGCCTTGTAGGTTTGACTTCCAATACTCGAAGTTCCTTTTCCTGCCTAATCTTCACCCATGAGAGGGAATAGGAGTTGTGAGGTTCAATTCCCCATCTGATCACATGAACTTGCACCTTCCATCTCATTCTGTACTTGCCTCCAGCCTAATATTCATACTCTCTTGGAAAGTGGATGGTATACTTCACTCAATGAGGAATATTATCATATTTGGTCATACACTTCACATCCCAATGATTCTGAACCTCTACAGATCATCAGGCAAGCCTTTTCCCATCCCATTCCTATCCATTCCTCATTGCCATTCCCCTCAACCCTTTCACCCCAAAGTTCCATCCACATACAACCCAGTCTTTCTACTGTGCTCTCTGGAATGCCTTTTCCATAGGTAAGAAACCTTTCTTCATCCTAAAACTTCTCCACTCACACTCCTTCCATCCACTAGCTGTTATTGAAACCTAGCTCACCCTGGCTCAACACAGACTCTATTGCCATGCTTTCTAGTACTTCTTTACCTTCACTCATTCCCCTAGACTCACTGGTCAAAGTGGGGGAGTAGGAACAATCCTTGCTCCCTGTTGTTATTTCTAGGTTCTCCCCTTCCCTCCATTGCACAAAAACTGCTCCTCCTTTGGGGTTCATGCAGTTTATATCTACCACCCAATCAAAATCTTGGTACCTATTGTCTATTGACCTCCAGGTCACTCTCCTTCCTTCCTCAATAAGTCCAATACTTGGCTCACAACTTTTCTCCTTAACTCTTTGTCTCATACTAAGGGAATTCAACATGCATATTGACCTTCCCTCAGGCATCCTCTCCACTCAGATCCTCAACCTATTCAATTTCCATGACCTCCTCCTCTACCCTACCTCAGCCACCCACAAAAATGCTCATACCCTTGAGCTTGCCATCACCCACAAATGTACCATCTCCATATCCAAGAATTATGAAATTCCCTTATCTGGCCACATACCATTGTCTTTTCACCTCTCCCTCTTCTTTCCCTTACAAAACTTCTCCCTTTGTTGGCACTTGACTTACAAATTCTATCCCATGCCAACTCCCCTGTACAATCCACTCTTTTCTCTTTTCCCCTTCTTAATCTTTTGGTGAAGCAGTTCAACTCTATGCCCCACTTACCATTTTGTCGATTACACTCTTCCAAGCCTCAGCCTTAGATCACTCCCATCATTCACTATATTTGCTCCTACATACATGTGCTATTGAACAGAAGTGGAAAATATCATAAAATCATTTGGACTGGGTCTTATGGAATTCTAATAAAGCTGACCTCAGTTCCAATATTCTAATTTCATTATAGGCCTGGCCCCACTGAACAGCAGGCCCTCTGTACCTACCTAACCCCCCTGCCAATGTCCTAACTTTTTCATACTGCTCGATGGAAAAACACAGGTGTGTTCTTATAATCCATCACAATCACATCATCCATCTGCTCAAGACAGGATGATAATACCTAACTCTCTATCTTGACCAGACAGGACCACAATAGATCATCAGTTGGAGGAGAGAATGACCAGAATGTTTAATTACTGAACCATAGATGGGACTCCTCCCCCATTACCTAACACCTTAACAAACCCCTCCTGCCTTTTTAATATTCATGATTTCCATTATGTAATTACATCTTTACCCTACAAAATCCATCTTGCCTTCTCTGAAGTTGCTAGTTCCTCTTGGGACTTAGCCCATTTCATGAGAGGTGTCAATCTCAATAAATGCCTATCCTTGGAATAGAAGTGGTCTAACTCTGATATCTTTGAGAGGGTTCCACCACAACACATCATGAAATCGCAACAGTTTTTGGTATCCCTGGGTTTAAACTGCAACTGTTCCACTACAAATTTGTTACACAACTTTAATTGGGCCCTCAGTGCTACTAAGCAATCCTTCTATACTTGCCTTATCAACTCACTATTTTATTTATTATATTTTCTATTATGGCATGTATTATATTAATTATATATTGTATTATCTATTGTTCTATTATTGATATTATATGATGTGTTATTATGTTATGTCAAGTTATATCATTTCATATATCACATATCATGTCATATTATATTCAACACTATTTATATTCTATAAAGTAGTTCTTCCAAACTTCTTCACCTCTCTTCAAACTTGCCATGGCTCCACCTCCCCTTACTGTCTCAGCTGAGGATCTTGTCTTATATTTTAGAGTTGAATTTGGGCCATTCACTGTGAGTTCCCTCTTTTCCCTTCTTTCCCGTTTTATAACATTCATATGCCTTCTACTATCTTCTCTTCTATCTCACATGGAGGTGGAATTTCTCTTTACCAAGGCTAATCCCTTTACTTGATCAAGCAATCCTATTCCTTCCCATCTCCTCTAACAAATTGCCCTTTTTGTCATTCCTCATTCTATCTCATATTCTCAACCTCTCCCTGTTTACTGGCTCATTTATTAGTACCTACAAACACATTCATGTCTCCCTCATCCTGGAACAACCAAAAAAAGGCCTCATTTGATTTTTCCATCCTTGTCCCATATCTCTTCTGCCTTTTGTGTCTAAACTCTCTGGGAATATACTCTACATAGGTGCCTCCACTTTATCTCCCCTTATTGTCTTCTTAACCCCTTACAATTACACTTCTGACTTTATCATTCCTCCAAACACCCTCTGCTTGGCATTCAAAGTACTTCAAAACCTAGTGCTTTTCAACTTTGCCAGTCTTTTCACATTTTGCTCCCTGCCACATACTCTTCAATCCAGTCACATGAACAGGACATTCCAGCTCTCAACTTCTGGCATTTTCTCTGAATTCCCCCTCCCTTGTCTGGAAGGCTCTCCCTCCTCATCTCTACCTACTGACTTTTCTCACTTTCTTTAATGCCCAACTAAAATCCATCTTTCAAAGGAAGCCTTACTCAACTACTTTTAATTTCTAGTTCTCTCTGTTAATTATTTCCTATTTATCCTATTTATAGATTATTTGTATATATTTGTTTGCATGTTTCATCCTCCACTAAATTATAAGCTCTTTGAGGGCAGGAACTACAGTTTTTCTCTTTTTATATCCCCAGCACATAGCACAGTTCCTGGCACATAGCAGGACTTAATAAATCTTTATTGTTTAGTTATTGATTGATTGAAGTATTATGCAGACCCGAGTTAAATTCTTACCTCAGATATGCACTCATTGTACAACCCTGGGGAACTCACTTAGTCTTTGTCTCAGTTTCCTCATTTGTAAAATTGGCATAATTGGAGTGAATAGAGCGCCGCCCTGAATCAGAAGGACCTGAGTTGACGGCTCGAATAATCCACAAACAAAAACCTAGGTGTTTGGGGTTTTTGGTGGTGGGGTGGTGGGTGGGTTGTGGGTTTGTGGTGTTTGGGTTTTTTGTTTGAAAATTGGCATAATAATAGTACCCATCTCTCTGAGTTATTGTGAAGACAAATGAGACCATTGCTGTATAGTGTTTTGCACAGTACCTGGAACTTAGAAGATGGTATATAAATGTTAACTATTATCATTATCATTATTAATTTTATGGGTACAACATTTAACAAGCTGGTGAAAATACATAGAAAGACTATAATGGTGAGAGAATTCAGAGTCATGTCACAGGAAGGGAGCAGGCACAGTAGAAAGAATGCTTAACCAACTTAGAGTCACAGGATTTTATTTCAAATTTTAGCATGGATACTTTCTACTATTTATAGAAATATAGTGTAGAAATTTATAGAAATAGTAGTTGTAAAGCAAAGCACGAGCAGCTTTCCAGAGGACTGCTGCGGTGAACAGCTTTAAGGTTCTAATCACATAGTATAGTGAACTTTCTATTTATTCAGCAGAAAATTAAAGCAAAACTTATTCACAGAAACCAAAGTACAGCATTCACAATGTTATAACTTAACAACTTATCACTAAAGTGGCCACATAGTTTTCATCAAAGTGGCCACCTAGTTTCAAGCAAAAGATATCATTCAGAAAGTCCTTAACTCAATCTTCCTTAAGGAGCAATACTCCTTTAAGGGACACAAAGTACAATGATCAAAGTTCTCCACTCCTAGGTCACATTGTCTTAATCTCTAAGTCAAAAAAGTCTTCTTTCTTCTTGATTGGAGATTAGTTTCCAATCATCCTTAACTCAATCATCCTTAAGAGGGATAAGGTACAGAGTACAATGTTCTCCCACCTGTAGGCCACCAGTAAAACATGGTCTTCTCAGTCAGCATTAAGTACCCAAGGAGTGGTCTTTTCATCTTGATTCAGGCTGACTCTCAGATTGCTTAGTTCCTCTTCCATGGTCCTAGTTCCTGCCTGAATCTACCCAACTGTCACCTGGATTTACAGACAGGCAGCTTTCAGCTCCTCATCCAGCTCCTCATCTAGTTCCTGTTCTATATTGAAGCCTACAGGGTCCAGTCCACCTCAAGTCCTTCACAATTTCTGTTTCTGGGAAGACAAAGTTTAACAGAGCTGAAACCATATTCATACACATTGCCAGCACCAATGCCAATTCACTATCTGCCTGTGAAATCAACACAGACTCACAAACAAAGTCTGAGAACTCAACACAAATCATCAGTATAGTCGCAGGACCTCTGAAACTATCTTCTAGGACTTCTGTAAACAAACAAGAAGAAAATCCTCTTTCAGGGCTTCCAGTAAGGTCCCAGGGCTTCTGTACAAAGTATCACAAACACAACAGAGCAGACAGAGTGCCGGGATACCACACATTTTCTCCTCAACTCTGCCACCACAAGAGTTCACTTCTCATTTCTGCCCTTTTCCAATTTGAGCTTCTCCTTGTATATGATCATTAGCTCCTCCCTGTTCCACCCCTTACTGTGGCATCAGCAAGTTCCTTCCACTGTGGGGTTCACAAGTTCAGTTCCTTAACAAAGACTTGATATAATCATGGGCAAGGATTAAAAGTAACTTGAACTGAAACAAGGTGCTAAATAATTAAATAGCTGAAACAAGGCATTAAGTACTTCTTTGCTGGCCATTACAGAGGTCCTGGGCAAGCCACTTATAATCTCCACCTGACTCCATTTCTGCATTTGTAAAATGTAGATGATAATAGCATCCCAGAGTTCTTGTGAGGATAAAATTTATTATGAGAGCTTTGCCAACCTTAAAGTGCTATATAAATGCCACCTATTAGTATAACTATTACATAAATCTTTTGCTGCTATTCTATGTAATATTAGTATTACTATTGGAAGTCTTCAAATGGAGATGTTGTAGAAGATAGTCCTGCCCAAGTATAGACTAGATGATCCCCAAACTCCCTTCTCTCCTTGAGGTACTATAATCTATGATTCAAACTAAGTTCTTTCCACCCTTACTGTCCTGAAATATTACGAAAATCAGGCCTACACACTGAGGACGGTGACATCATATCCCTCTTTTCTTGAATTTCATTCCCAAATGACAGTCTCAGACAAAAGCCCCTAAAACACATTTGAGAATAAAATATTTTCTCTCTCCTTTGTACTTTATTTTCTTTGTCTTCTTACAAAAGCAAGTTGAGTTCCAAAGATTCCTCAGAAAATAAGTGAATTCATTATTTCAGGCAAACTGATAAATACTTTTTTTTTCAATTTCCTAAAAATAAACTGATTTTAAGTGTCAAAGAAAAAAACATTTTTGATGACATGTTGAATTGAGTTAGCACTCAATAAGTGCTAGAATATTTAATATACAATCATCTCTTTCTTTTCTTCTAAAGGAAAATAAAATAAATTGTAGAAGGAATAAGACTAGTGAAACCATATTTAGTAAAAGTGGAGTCTGATTCCCTAAAAAATTAAATCCTTCCAGCCAGTAATAAAAATATTGACTCCCAAACACAATACAAACATGAAATGGAATCCTGTGTATTGAAGCCTGGTTTCAAAGATAAGAGATGTATCTACTTCTACTGTTGCCATTAACTCTTTAGGTTAAGGATCCTAAAAGTATCCTTGACAAAACAGGTCTAATAAGAGCATTAGTTATGAGTATATCTTACACCTCTCTCATCTTCATATAAAGCATTTTGTTAATATAGATTTTTAAAATCATATCCACACAGGGAATCCCTGATATAGAAACTGCCTGCATTATATGTATTGACAACTCATCTTTAGTTTATAGTTATGGATATTTGGTAAGTGGTTACAAAGTAGCAGATTATAAATATTCCCATTTTACTAATGAGGAAACAAAGGCAGCCACCAGTGAGAAGACCTACCCATAGGTCCCTCAGCTGACCTGGATCCAGGGGTTTCATGGCCCAGGATAAAATTTATTATGAGAGTTTTGCCAACCTTATAGTGCTATATAAGTGCTATCTATTAGTATATCTAATGAATCAGAGAGATCTGGGTTTGAATCCTCCCCCTAATAATGATGGCCATTCTTAGTGTCTGTGAACAAGGTTCTTCCCTATTTCTTTGCCTGTGCTTTGGTTTTCCCATCTGCAAAGAGGAGATAATAACCCTTGTACTGCCCTACATAACACAAGGAGTATGTATCAGAGATATGAATGTTGCCTTATAATATGGAATTCTTTAGTGTTCATCAAGTGGTTATTCAGGGTACTCTCCTCAAAATAATTTATTCTACTTAAAGCTAATTTTTACATAATCAGGATGGGAAGTCTATAATTATTAAGGATGAAATCTTAGATCTTCAACCATAAAAGTTTTCTGTGGAGCTATCAGACACTGGTTATAAAGAATAGATTCTGCCCCAGAGTAAACCAATTTGCTGACATGTTTTTGAATATACCTTTGGAGATTTCACAAAAGAAGCTAAAAGAGAAGATTTTGTTGTCTGTGTAGTGGCATGTAAGAGGAAATGCCACTGTCAAGGTCAAATCTCATCTGATTTTTACATGCTGAGTCTTCGGTTCCTCTCCTCCAGGACTCTGATGGCACTCAGAACTGATTGCACACTCACTGTTGGATGACCCCCAGTTCCTGTTTTATTAGAAAAAGTAGAGACAGATATACCTATTCCCCTTCACCCCCACCTTCTACACACACCATGGGCTATAGTCGTATCACCCCGTGATTATTTATGTAATTTATTTTTTTTTTGGCTGGGCCCTTCTTACCTAGGATTTTTATGTATACACTGTGCTGGATCACAAACAAGGAAAATTCAGTGGCCACTAAATCCCTATATGGTATTACTAATGTTGGTATAGTCAGAGATCTGGGGAGATATTTAGATCCCATTAGAGAGATGAGTTAAATATAACTCCTTCAGCATAGGGCTGAGGTACTAGGCATGGGGGAGGGGACAGAGGAATGGAAACTGATGCCATTTAGACGATTTGCATACAAAATAAATGTACTAATATTATACCTGTCAGGAAGTACAAATCTCCAATAAACAGGAGAACCTAAAGTAAAGAGTGATAATTTTGTAAATGTTAAGGCAAACATGAGGTGAACCTAGATAAGACCAACTTCCTAGCAGTTTGTGCTGCACAAAAGTAGGGTTGGTCATCATATCTCTTTCAAGTTGGATCCCACAGAATTTGCTAAACAAGGTCATGCTCTATATGTGGCACCTAGTTCTTTTTCTTTAGCAAACAATTAAGATCCTGGTGAATTTGTGATGCTTACTATTTATATTGTCTCTTAATCTAGGTGTGTACACACACACACACACACACACACACACACACACGGACCAAGACAAGAAGAGTTCTATTTCCTCTGAATGTTATACATCTAATTTATAACCAAGTTTGGTCTTTTCTTTCTTGAAATTACCACTCAAAACAAATCACTTCTTAGTCTTGCCAGCTGAAATCACCCTAGCTGATACCTTTGAAGTAATATCAGCACAAAACACATATGTACCCAATGGCATAACATCTAGGATTTAAAGGAAATATTAAATGAATTACAGGAGGAAATAGAAAGTAAAATATAACAGTCGGGGACTTCACATTATTCCCTGTAGAGCTAGATAAATCTAACAATATAACAAATAAGGAAGAAATTAAGGAGATGAATAGAATTTTAGAAAAGTTAGAAAAGTCCCTGGAGAAAACTAAATAGGAAACAAAAGGAATATACCTTGTTTCTCTACTGTACATGGCACCTTAACAAAAAATGATCATGTATTAGGGCGTAAAAATATCACAACCAAATAAAAAAAGGCAGAAATATTAAATGTTCCCTTTGCAGATCATAATGCAATAAAAATTATATTCAACAAAGGCCCACAGAATCATAGATTAAAATTAATTGGTAACTAAATAATCTAATCCTAAAAAATGAAATCAATTTCATTAAAGAGAATGACAACAATGAGACAACATACCAAAATTTGTGAGATGCAACTAAAGTACATCAATAAAAGAGAAAGTATATCAATGAAGTGGGAGTACAGCTAAAAAAAATGAAAACTAGGGTCTACTCAGCGCAGCAGCAGCCTTTTTCTCTCCACAGTGGTCAGTTACGACCCTCGACACCCCAGCAACCATGTCAAAGGGACCCGCAGTTGGCATTGATCTTGGCACCACTTACTCATGTGTGGGAGTCTTCCAACATGGGAAAGTGGAGATCATTGCTAATGACCAAGGAAACAGGACCACCCCAAGCTACGTCGCCTTCACCGACACAGAACGTTTAATCGATGATGCTGCAAAGAATCAAGTTGCAATGAACCCCACCAACACGGTTTTTGATGCCAAACGTCTGATTGGTCGCAGATTTGATGATGCAGTTGTTGTTGGTTGGCCTTTTATGGTGGTGAATGACGCAGGCAGGCCTAAGGTCCAAGTGGAGTACAAAGGGGAGACCAAAAGTTTCTATCCAGAAGAAGTATCTTCTATGGTCTTGACTAAGATGAAAGAAATTGCTGAAGCTTACCTTGGGAAGACTGTCACAAATGCTGTGGTCACAGTACCAGCCTATTTCAACGATTCCCAACGTCAGGCCACCAAAGATGCTGGAACCATTGCTGGTCTCAATGTGCTCCGAATCATCAATGAGCCAACTGCTGCTGCTATTGCTTACGGCTTGGATAAAAAGGTTGGTGCCGAGAGAAATGTGTTGATCTTTGATCTTGGAGGTGGTACTTTCGATGTCTCCATTCTCACCATTGAAGATGACATCTTTGAGGTCAAGTCCACAGCTGGGGACACCCACTTGGGTGGGGAGGACTTTGACAACCGAATGGTCAACCATTTCATCGCCGAGTTCAAGCGAAAGCACAAGAAAGACATCAGTGAGAACAAAAGGGCTGTTCGCCGTCTCCGCACTGCTTGTGAACGTGCAAAGCGTACCCTCTCTTCCAGTACCCAGGCCAGTATTCAGATTGACTCCCTCTATGAAGGCATCGACTTCTATACATCAACCACCAGGGCCCGTTTCAAAGAGCTGAATGCTGATCTCTTCCGTGGCACCCTGGACCCTGTGGAGAAGGCCTTAAGAGATGCCAAGCTAGATAAGTCTCAGATTCATGACATCGTCCTGGTGGGTGGTTCTACTCGAATTCCCAAAATCCAAAAACTTCTGCAAGACTTCTTCAAAGGCAAGGAGCTCAACAAGAGTATCAACCCTGATGAGGCTGTTGCTTATGGTGCAGCTGTCCAGGCTGCCATTTTGTCTGGAGATAAATCTGAGAATGTGCAGGACTTGCTGTTGTTGGATGTCACTCCTCTTTCCCTTGGAATTGAAACTGCTGGTGGAGTTATGACCGTTTTGATCAAACGTAATACCACCATCCCCACCAAGCAGACACAGACCTTTACCACCTATTCAGACAACCAGCCTGATGTGCTTATTCAGGTTTATGAAGGAGAGAGAGCAATGACAAAGGATAACAACCTGCTTGGCAAATTTGAGCTCACAGGCATTCCTCCAGCACCCAGGGGTGTTCCTCAGATCGAAGTAACATTTGACATTGATGCAAATGGTATCCTCAATGTTTCTGCTGTGGATAAGAGCACAGGCAAGGAGAACAAGATCACCATCACCAATGACAAAGGACGTCTCAGCAAAGAAGACATTGAGCACATGGTCCAGGAGGCTGAGAAATACAAGGCTGAGGATGAAAAGCAGAGAGACAAGGTGTCTTCTAAGAATTCTCTTGAATCCTATGCTTTCAACATGAAAGCAACTGTGGAGGATGAAAAACTGCAAGGCAAAATTGGTGATGAAGACAAACAGAAGATCCTTGACAAATGTAATGAGATAATCAACTGGCTCGATAAGAACCAGACTGCTGAGAAGGAAGAATTTGAGCACCAGCAGAAAGAATTGGAGAAGGTCTGCAATCCCATTATTACTAAGCTGTACCAGAGTGCAGGGGGCATGCCAGGAGGTATGCCTGGTGGGTTCCCAGGGGGTGGAGCAGCCCCATCTGGAGGTGCTTCTTCTGGACCCACCATTGAAGAGGTCGACTAAACACACCAGAAGAAAGAGCATTCCACACAGCTTTCCAAAAATTGAAGGACTCAAATTTGTAGCCAAGGCAGTAGCAGTTTAAAAGTTAACATTTAAGCTACTGTGCAAAATCTGGGCATTCTGAATACTTGAATGTGTGCAGAGGGAGAGAAGTGAACAACATTGCACTTTATCAGTACTGTAAACAAGTGGAAATGCAATTGTCTTGGAGAATAAAATCTATTTAAAATTGGCACCATAAAAAAAAAAAATGAAAACTAGAAAAAGGACAAATTACAAATCCCCAACTAAACACCAAAATGGAAAGCTTGAAATCAAAGGCAAAATTAATAAAAAAAATTTAAGTAAAAACATTGAGCTGGAGGTGAGTTTATAAAAAAAACAATAACATAGAAAAATGACTGATTTTTAAAAAAAGAAAGTCAAATTATAAGCATCAAAAAATGAAAGGAATATATACACCACTGGTTAAAATGAGGTTAAAGGAATTATTAGGAGCCATTTTGCCCAATTATATTCCAGTAAAACTGATAATATAAGTGAAATGGAAGAATATTTATAAAAATATAAACTGCCCAGGTTAGTAGAAGAGAAAATAGAATACTTAAATACCCCTATCTTAGAAAATAATTTGAACAACACATCAAAAAGCTCTCTCAGAAAAAATCCCAAAACCAGATGGATTCACAAAATTTAAGGAACAATTGATCCCAATACTATACAAACTATTTCAAAACACAGAAAAAGATGGAATCCTATCAAATTCCTCTTATGACACAATTATGTTTATGATATCTAAAACCAGGGAAGACAAAAAGAGAGAAATAAAAGTATAGATCCATTTCCCTACTGAATACTGATACAAAATTTTTAAATTAAATACTAGCAAGGAGATTACAGCAATATATCACAAAAGTCATATGCTATGACCACCAGATAGAATATATACTAGGAATGCAGAGCTGGTTCAATATTAAGAAAACTCTCAGCATAATTGATGATGTTGGTAATAAAAAAACAACAACAAAAATTATATGATTACCTCAAGAGAAGTAGAAAAATCTTTTGACAAAATATAATACCCATTCCTATTGAAACAACAAAGACAACTAGAAAGGACAAGAATCAATGGAGTCTTTCTTAAAGTAATAAGCAGTATCTATCTAAAATCAAGAGCAAGCACTATCTGTAAGACGGATAAATGAGAAACCTTCATAGTAAGATGAGAAGTGAAAGAAGGATGTCCATGATCACCACTATTATTCAATATTGTATTAGAAATGCTTGGTGTAGCAATAAGACAAGAGAAAAAAGTTAAAGCAATAAAAAATTGTCAAAGATGAGACAAAACTATTATTCTTTCCAGATGATAAGAGAAGCTACTTAAAGAACCCTAGAGAATCAATCAAAAACTACTTGGAACAATTAACAACTTATGTAAAGTTGAAAAAAAAATTAACTTAAATCATTAGCATTTCCATATATTACTAACAAAGTCCAGCAGCAGGAGACAGAAGCATAAATTTCATTTAAAATGACTGTAGAAAATATAAAATTCTTGGGACTCTGCCTGCCAAGACAAACCCAGGGATTATATGAACACAATTTCAGACCTTTTCACACAAATAAAGACAGTTCTAAACAACTGGAGAAATATTAACTGCTCATGATTAGGCTGAGCCAATATAATGAAAATGATCATTCTATGCAAGTTTATTTACTTATTCAGTGACATATTAATCAAAATATCAAAGAATTATTTTATAGACATAAAAATAGTAATAAAATTCATCTGGAAGAACAAAACATCAAGAATACCAAGGGCACCAATTAAAAAGCTATGAAGGAAAGCAGCCTAGCAGTCCCAGATTTCAAACTATATTCCTAAGGGGTAAGCACCAAAATAGTCTGGTACTGGCTAAAACATAAAATGGTGGATAAGTGGAATAGATTAGGTATATAACATGCAAGAGTAAATCATAGTAATACAGTTTTTGATAGAAAACCAAGTTAGGTAAGACATCACCATTTGAAAAAAATTACTGGGAAAGCTGGAAAAGAGTTTGACAGAACCTAAGTGTAGATCAACGTTTCACACAATATGACAAGTTAATGTCAAAATGGATAAGTGATTTAAACATAAAGGGTGATAGCACAAGTAAATTGAGGGAGCATGAAAAAATTCCCCTGTCAGGTCTATGGATGAGGGAAGATTTTATAACCCAATAAAAGAGAAAATAATAGAAAATAAAATGGATAAATTTCATTACATGACATTTAAAAGGTTTGTACAAACAAAACGAATTCAACCAAAATTAGAAAGAAAACAGGAAATTGGGGAATTTTTTTCATCATGTTCCTCTGAAAAAGGTTGCATTTCTCAAACACATAGAAAACCTAGTAAAATTTATAAAAAAAAAAAAAAAATGAGCCATTGCCCAGTTAATAAATGGTCAAATTGTAAGAACAGGTAATTTTCTGAAGAAGAAATCAAAGTTATCAGTAATCACATAAAAAGTGCTCAAAATCACTATTGATTAGAGGAATACAAGTTGGGACAACTATGGATATCACCTCCCACCTATCAGATAGGCTAACATGATAGAAAAGGGAAATGACAAAAAAGCACACATGCACAAAAAAAAATCAAGAAAAATAAAGTGAAAAAAATGCTTCAAATGAGGTCAAAATGGATGCATAACCTACATATAAAGATAGATCGTAAAGGAAAACTAAAAGAACATGGAACATACTACTTATATATTTTTTTTAATTTCTGGAATAAAACAGACGTTTCCATAACCAAGTAACATAAAAAGATGATTGCTCATAAAACTGAAAATCTATTAAATCTATTGTGTACAATTTGCTATTCTTTTAAAATATATAATAAATATGTAATAGTTATCATGTAAATTTCTTTTTTTCTTCCCTATCACACACCCCACCCTAGATATGGCTATCATCAGACACCATTATTATACATACACACACACACACACACACACACACAAACACACTTCTATTTATCAGTTCTTTCTCTGGATGCAAGTGATGTCTTTCTTCATAGTTAATTTGAGTATTTACAATGGTCAAAGTAATGGAATATTTTGAAATGAGCACAGGATCTAAAGTTAAAGTTCTGATATTCTCCAATTCTGCTATTCAAAAAAAGTGAGCTGCATAACCTCAGAACAAGGCATTTCACCATTCTGAACCACAACTGTAAAATTATTAAGCTGGGAATGTATGATCCCCAACATTTTTTCTGGCTTCATATTCTATAGTTCTAAAGCAATCTTTCAAAACTGAAATTAGAATTAAAACTAGAACTAATATTGGGTAAAGTGTAGGAATGGTTTTTGCATTGTTCTTGCAAAGTGTTCTTGTGTTCTTGTAATACTTCAGTGCATATGATCATAAAATTATAGATTTAGATCTGGGAGGCTAATTAGTTCAAACCCCTTATTATACATACGAGGAAAGTGAAGCCAAGGAGAATAAGTGACTTGTCCTAGGTCATATAAATAGTAAGTGTTAGAGGCAAAATAGAAAAAATATCTCAAGCCTATTAAAAGCCTATCACCCCGGGGGCAGCTAGGTGGTGCAGTGAGTAGAGCGTCAGCCCTGGAGTCAGAAGGACCTGAGTTCGGATCCGGCCCCAGACACAACGCACAGACAAATAAAAACCTAGCTGTGTGACCTTGGGCAAGTTGCTTAACCCCAATTGCCCTCCAAAAGGCAAAAAAAAAAAGCCTATCACCCCAATTGTTGTAACATATTGCCAGGTTCCAGAACTTCTTTGTTCAATCCCCATCACATCCACCTTTAGATTACTTGGAGCCTCCTCTACCTTAATCTTCCGAAAGCTCATTTCTCTAAAGCTCCCATTATTTCTGTTTCTACTACTACTACTACTACTAAATATATATAATACTTTTTAAGACTTACAAACTCTGTCACTCAACCTGGTGATACAGGCAATGCTAGAATATTATAAACTAAAACTTAGTTTATTTTCCTTATCTTTCCCGCACATCCCAAAGTGCAATATTTAACTGTTTTTCTGAGCATATTCCAAATAATGATTTATTTCCCCTCAATCCTAGATTCTAATACTACAGGCAGAAATATGTTGCTGGTATCAATGTGTTGCTGACACCTTTGGGAAGCAGTAACTTTTGGAGTCAGAATTGTTGGTTTTATATAATCCTTTTTGGCACATAATTAGTACTCTGATTGCTTAGACAAAGTTTTATTCTGTTTATTCTGCCTCTAGGACTGCCGTGGCCTTACATATGCTAATTAAAAAGCTCTGTTTTGTGGAAACCTGTACATGTCATATGTGATCTGTAAAATATTTCTTGAGGGCCAGCAATGGGTTTCTTTTACTAAAGATATGTTTAATTACCATTACAAATTGATAGTAAAATAGCATTTTATTTTCTAATCCAAAAGGATTTATCCTTGATTTCAAAGGTGGGAGATAGTAAACAAGACCTGTTTACACTGTCTGAATAAACAAACTACAAGGATCTGATATCAAGACCATACCATGGGGCTTCTGTTGATCTGTTAAAGTTAAGACAAGAGGCTCCTAACCAATTATACCATGATTGACAATTTATAATCAAACCCTCCTCAAAGATTTCCAAGGACATAAGCCATTCATGGCTTATGTCTTTTTGAAATCAATTCTGTACTACCCCACCCCCAGAACAGTGTTATAGAAAAAGCAAATTCAATTCATAGTAAAATTACTACTACTGCTGCTGCTGCTACCTCTATTACTCCTCCTCCTCCTCCTCCTCCTACTAGTACTACTACTACCACTACTACCTCTACTACTACTACTACTATTACTACTACCACTACTACTACTACTAAATATATATAACACTTTTTAAGACTTACAAACTCTGTAACTCAACCTGTTGATATAGGCAATGCTAGAGTATTTATTATCCTTTTATAGACAAGAAACTGAGCTTAGATTTCAGCTGACTGACCACATATTAGTAAAATGCCTAACAATTTACAAACACATTTTCACATACACATTCTATCACTTAATTCTCATGATTCTACAAGGTAGGCAAGATAGATATTATTTAATTAATTTTACAGTTAAGGAACAAAGTCAGCATCAGAAAGTATATCATCAGGTAATGGGCTTTTTTGTTTTTTTTTTTGGTTTCAGCAAGTCATAAAAGGCATACAGGTGTTGTGATCTTCCTCAGTAGAGCATGCAAAGAGATATGTGAAGTATTGAAACATGAAACTGAGGAAACTGAGGTTTACAGAATTTAAATGACATATAAGGGATAGATAGAGCTAGCAGTAGAAAGGTGGCCTTCTGATTTTTCAATTCAGTTTTGTTGGACTAAAATTGAATAGAGGTCAGGTATGTGCAAGTCACTGTCCTGGGAATACAGTGACAAAATGATGGCTATCCTCAAAGTGCTTACATTCTACTAGAGAGAATTACAAAACATAAACAGATAAACATAATAAAAGATACAAAAGTGAAGGGGGTAGGGGCGGCTAGGTGGCCCAGTGAATAGAGCGCCGGCCCTGGAATCAGAAGGACCTGAGTTCGGAGCTGGCCTCCGACACTTAATCCACACAAACAAAAACCTAGCGGTGTAACCTTGGGCAAGTTACTTAACCCCAATTGCCCCAAAGGGGTGGCTAGGTGGCGCAGTGAGTAAGAGTGCCGGCCTCGGAGTTGGGATGACCCGAGATCAGATCTGGCCTCAGAAAATGAGCACCCATGCATAAAATAATGACTAGCCCTGTAACCTTGAGCAAGTTACTTAACCCCAATTGCTTTATTAAAAAAAAAAAAAAGTGAAGGGGGTAGGGGAAAAATAAAGATGAAACAAAGTGGTCTAGAACTGAAGAGGGAAGGGTGATAAGGAGTGGGGGAGGGTAAGTGGTTCTGCCAGGGATACCTCTCCTGGCATCCAGTCTGGAAGGAATTCACCAGGCTCAAGCAGACTTTGAAGACGAAATTGTAAAGTTAATTGTTAGGATGTAGAGAACAGCGGGCTAGATTCTTATGGAACCACCAAACTCGCAGAGGCCACAGGCATAGTTTTAAGGGGTCAATTATGCTAACTAGGTGAGTAAGGGTGGGATCAGGGAGGAACTAAGGAGTGGTCAGTGCTCAAAGGACCATACTTTTTAATATCAACTGCGCAGGTGTATTGCCCATGATTCACTGGGAAATAGCTCAAGCGGGGCTAACTGGAGGTGTGGTTTTAGGCCTGACACTAAAGAGTGCCCAGTCTGCCACCCACCAAAGTCATCAGAGACAGTGTGGGTATATAATTGACTAAGGAGTTACCCTATAGATAAGGTATTGAAGAATTTATGGTGGGGCTGGCCACTCTAACTAAGGGAGATAACATTTACATAACTTATTGTTTCAAGCAGAGATAAACAGATCATGAGTTGTTGCTGGGCAGAGTGCTGGAAGGGGGAAGGGGCAGAGTCAATGCTCTGAGGCTGGGGGGTTGGAAATGTGATCTTACAGACTGCTTTTACAAATTGATTTTACAGACATAAATCCCAAAGCACCCCATTTACAAACTGATGTTACAGATTGATACTACAGACATATATACATCACAAGGACCCCATCAGAACTACTGAGGGAGGGAGAGAAAACTTATTTCTTATAGTGTAATGTTTTGCAGTTATTATTTTGCAATTGCATAGAAAAATTATTCCAGATGCACAAGGGCAGTTAACAATAGGGTACAACTGATAGGTAGTCTTATAGGATGTTTATATTTAGTATATATTCTTGGTGACTATGGAGAGAAGGTGACTTGGAGAGATGGAGAAGGAAGCATCCAGTATATTTTTTCATATGCCATTAAAACCCTTGTTAGGGCTTTAAGGGTTAATGTTCTGAGGCAGTTTCCATGTTGGAAAATTTATTTTTCTGAACATTTTCATTAATAAAAAAGAAAGAAAGAGGTAGATAAATTCAACATGCAACTAAGAAAATTTCAGAAAACCAAGTTAAAAACTCCCAATTAAACAACACTAACACATAATGAATATGCCTCCATTATCCTTTGGCTCTATACAATAGAGCACCCCAATGAATTTCTTACTTATATCATCATTGAAGCTTGTTTTCCTCCAGACAGCTTTGTAAGTAGGAATGCAATTGACCTTTGGGGATGACAGACACACTCATAATTAAGAGAACTTGAATTTCAAATATTACTGACTACAATATGACTAATCCAATGGGCCATTCCTGCTAGTCCTGGTCCTAATAAGCCTTCTTCTTAACTTATTTCTTGGTAATTTAGAGCTCTGGATCTTCTGAGGGGAAGCAGTAAGGTTCATGACATCACATGATTGTCTTCAAGAACCACAAAGATCCCCACCTATATTGCCACATTAGAGATGGGCCAGCATATAATTAAGAACCCTGGATGACTCCTGCACTTTAGGGATATTGAAAGGAAAGGTCGAGTTCACTAATCATTTTAAATCTTCAACTTTTTAATCTTCAACTTTGTAGGAAGGGCTACTCTTTGTAGTAGACACAGTAGACATAATTTTGTGAGGTATCTTTTGAAAGGTAAGAAAAGTCCCACTGTGAAAACTCTTGCCTTCTTCAACCAGTCTAAGATCCTTGGCTTTGATTCAAGTTGAAAGGCATTTTTCAAGGGAGTTTGAATTTTAATTAGATTAAGGTCTGGTTATCTGGGAAGAATTAGGCACTGACTGGCTAACAAATTAGCAAGAATTAGTTTATCTGATGCACCAGTAACAGTTGCTGGGGAAATAGGAGGCCAGAAGGAATGGAATACATTAAATGTAAGCTTTAATGGAGGATCTCAGTGGTTAGGCAGTCAGAGCCAATCAGCAGGCAGTATCAAAGGTAGCTTCTTAATCACAGGGAACAGCTGTGAGAACTATTTTCAGAAGCATTATGCATGCAGACCAGGTTACAAGGGCAGATTGGAGGAGAATGCCACTACAAACCCATTCCCTGATTCCTCTCCCACACACACTTTTTTTTTTTTTTTTCATTTTGGAGGGCAGTTGGGATTAAGTAACTTGCCCAAGGTCACAAGGCTAGGTTTTTGTTGTGTGCATTAAGTGTCTGAGGTCAAATCCAAACTCAGGTCCTTCTGACTCCAGGGCCTATGCTCTCCTCATTGCGCCACCTAGCAGCCCCTAATTGGGTCTACTTTTACTTTATTTGAGTTCATGATTACTACTCCAGCTTTTTCTACTTCAGTTGAAGCATAGCAAATTCTGCTCTAGCCCTTCATTTTAACTCTGTGTCATTCTGTTTCAAGTGCATCTCTTGTAAGCAGCCTATTGTTGGACTTTGGTTTATTCTACTATCCACTTCCATCTTATAGATGAGTTTATTCCATTCATATTCACAATTATGACTACTGTGTATTTCTCTCCATCCTATTTTCTTCTCTTTCTATTTTTATTCTGTCCCTCCTCACAAGTCTGTTTTGCTTCTGACCACTGGCTCCCTTAAACTGCTTTCCCTTTTATCATACCCTCCCCCCTTTCTCTGATCCCTTTCCCCTCCTATTTCCCTATATAATATATACACATATGTGTCATATATATATATATATATATATATATACATTTGTATGTGTCTGCATAGTATTCTCTCTTTGAACCAATTCTAATGAGAGTGAGGTTCAAGCATTTCCCATCCCACCCCCATTTCCCCTTATACTAGAAAAGTTTATCCTTGTTTTCCTCTTTTGTGTGAGAAAATTTTCCCTATTCTATTTCTCCCTTCTTCCTGTGCATCCCTTTTCCTCATCCCTTCATTTTTTTTAGATTATTCCAACCTAAACAACTTGCCCATTCCTGTAGCAGCAAGCACCCCAACATCCTCAGCATGGCTGCCAACACAGGTTCTTAGATCTGCTTTTCAAAAGGAAAGCAACTCAAAATCGGTTAACAAGCTTACTTTAATCAATCAAACACGCATTACCTAGTTCAGGGGGAAAAGGTCAGCACCCCGAACTTCAGAATATACAGACAGATCGAACAGACAGGCTTCCAAAACTGTCCAACCATTATCAATACTAAAATCACAGTTACCAGAGAGGGAAGCATCAACATCTGGGTTTTCAAAGCCAGGGGGCTCTCAATGGCTACCCCGAGTCTCACCTGGTCAAATCACACAACACTTCTCAAAGTGAGCCCTGAAGTAGTATGCCTTGACATTTCACTGGCCTAGGAGGGGCCCATCTTTGTATCCTGAATTCTTGCAAACCCAAGAATCCTCCATTCCTCTAGGTTATCGAAACTCAGTGTACCCCAGCCCACCCTGATCTCATCTGACCAAACCCAAGAATCCTCCCTTCCGTCATTGAACAACCTGTGTTATCTAAGAGTGCCCCCGCCCCATATCCTGCCCGACCAGCCTGCCCCTGATATGATGGTAGCTTTTGGACTATTTAAACTGTGTGTCTACTGGGGTTCAGTGCAGCTCCTGGGACTTTTCCTAGGACTGCCGCTGGCCAGCTAATAAACGCTTCCTGAATTCGATTATTGATGGTCTTGGCCTGGTGATTCTGTCCGAGTGTCCATTTCAAGCCCCAAAGCAAAGCCTCTCATCAGGGTTTATACAGCCTTCTCTTGGCTCAGAGAATTAACAACCTTCTTGACCCACTGCCCAATCACAAATTATCTAGGTGTGGGCTTTCCTGAAAAACAAGCCTCCCCCTACAGGCTCCAGGTGCACTTAACCTAGGGGCAGGGAAGATCTTTAAATTTGCATTTCCATCACAACCCCCCTCTGTCTATGGAAAGTCCTTTTAACTGTCCTAAGACTGAAACAGTTTTTAGGAATGCACAAATCAACTTACCATTTGAGAATGTGTATAGTTTAACCTTATTGAGTCCCTTGGCTCTGTCTCAAGCAAGTGAAGATTCAACTTTCCTCAATAATCACTGACCAGGGCTGGCTGTTTCTACTGTGGAGAAATAAGCTGCCATCCCACAGGAGCACATACAAACCAGTGGGATTCCATTGTTTGCAAACTATTCCCTTAAAGTTGCAGAGGTTATAACTCACTCTTGGGATCCTGTAAATAAAAGCCCCTGATTCTCTGGACCATGCCAACACACTTCACAGGAACAATGCTCCAACTCTAGCCTCCTTTTTTCACTGATCATCTCTCATGCCTAGTATGCTCTCCCTACTCATCTCCATCTCTTAGGATCCCATGTTTCCTTTATATTTCAGCTCAGGTGTCATCTTCTAACATGAAAACTTTCCCAATGCCTCCTAGCTGCTAGTGCCCATCACATAAAAAAGATCTTGCATTTATTCTCTATATATTTAGTATGTACTTGCTTTATGGCCTCGGTCTTTAAAGAATGAATTGTATAAACTGCCAAGCATAAACCCATGTGAAATCTTGGAGAAACTACCTCCAGAAATATAATATGAAAAAATATGGAGGGATGGCTCTTTATCTCCCCACTTCAGAGGATGCAGAATTATTCCCTGACAATTTCTTGTTGTCTTACTATATGGTGAAAAACAAATCTCTTAAGCCAGAATTGAGTATTCACACATCTCTCTCTCTCTCTCTCTCTCTCTCTCTCTCTCTCTCTCTCTCTCTCTCTCTCTCTCTCTCTCCTTTTGAATGAGGAGGAAGAAATATTGTAGACCTCTGGGCCCTGACCCCATATGATACCTAAATTTCTTCTATTCCTGATATGCTTTTTCTTTCCATATATTGGGTTAATTTGGGTTAATGAGCATCTTATATAGAATGGAATAGATTATGAACTTATAAACTTTAAAAGTTAGAAAAGTCCCTGTAGGTCCAGCAAATGATCACCATATCAGTCCAATTATTGGACTACATGAAAGGCCTGATTGTAGGGGAAAAAAAAGTCTAGACATAGTGTTTCAAGAAATGATTGAGGAAAACTGCCCAGATATTTTAGATTCAGAGTGTAAAATAGATTTTGAAGTGATCCACTTATCATATCCTGAAAATGATCCCTAAATGAAAACTCCCAATAATATTATAGCCAAATTCCAGAGATCTCAGGTCAAAAAGAAAACACTCCAAGCAGTCAGAAAAAAACAATTGAAATCTTATGGAGCTACAGTCAGGATCACACAAGATTTTAGCAACTTCCACATTAAATGAGCATAGAACTTACAATATAATATTCTGGAAGGCAAAGGACAGGATTACAACCAAGAAGAACTTATTCATTAAAACTCATATGGTTTCCTTTAGCAAAGCTTTTTCATTAACCAGTGGAGGAGCCTTAGAATAGTTCTAATCTTCAATTACCACAAGCTCAGTGTGCAGGAGGGAACTCCTAAAAGATTAGTCCTAGGTCCAGGGCAGGTCACAAAAGCCACTTGGATAGAAGCCATTCACGCTTATACTATGACAAATAGATAATAAAGAAACTGCTGAGTAAACCTTTGGGCTGCTTTATTCCCTGACCTCCCTCTTAAGGTCTTGGGATTGCTAATCAGGTTGAGTCTATATTTTCTGAAAGGATTTTGGTTATGGATCCCAAATAGTGAAGGAATTGTGATTCTGGAACATATGCAGGTCACCAATTTTGCATTGCAGTTAAGGGTGTGAAGGGATGTGTAAATATTTGGTGAGTGATCTGAGTCATTCCAATGGAAATTGGAATGGAAGTATCCTTTCTGGTACTCTGGCACTCACAAAAAAGACACCCTCAGGGACTAGAATCTAATCTTAACAGGGACTAGAAGGCCTAACTTACTATTCAAATAGAAATGACACTAATTGTGTCATTGTGCAAATAAGTTCTAACATCCAAATACCCCACCTCAAAATCATAATAAAGCAAAATTCCATGCATGTCACATGATATTTTCTCGTTGATAAATAATATTAATGCACATTTATATTATTAAGTGAAAATATATTTGAAAAGTTCTTTGCTCAAAACAATTCTAATGAAGTTGGAAATATTTTAGGTAACAGGGACAAAATGGTAGAGTAGAAAGAGATCTGGATTTGAAGCCAAGAATCTTGGGTTCAAGTTTCACCTCTGCTATTTTTCAACTTGTGTAATATTTGCTAAGTCTATAATCTCTACAAATGCAAGTTTTCTCATCTGTAAAATTCAGAACTTAGCATAGGTAATTTCAAAGGTCTCTTCCAATTCTAAGTCTTTGTGATCCTAGGTCTGAATAGAAGGGATGATGGAAAACAATACAAGTGATGAAAATGTATATTGGTCAGAGGTAATGAGGTTTCTGACATGCCCTGTTCTAGAAATGATAGTCACAAATTTAGAAAACATTGCTTTATAGAACTCCAGAAGGGAATTTCAATGGTCCATAAAGTAAGACTTTAGGAAATGTATTGACCAAGTTTTCTGATTTATTAATTCCATAAAATGGAAATTTCACCCTTAGCAGATGCTAAAAAATTACCTGTAGTAGGTAACATGCAGAATAGATAATCTTTATTTTTTGTGGCACAGTAATTGAAGTTAAAATATGTATTGCAGAAAAGAAAGTCCAAATAAAATGTTTCCATAGAGGCAGTAAGAAAATTAATGTAGCACAATTATTTTTAAAAGTTTTACCTTAAAAATATTTAAAAAGATATTTATCCTTGTCCTTTACAGAGCTGGGGTTGGTACAGAGAATGACATGTGGGCCTCCATGGATGTGGAACATTGAATATAATGTCAGGTTTTTTCAGTATGTTTATTTTTTTCTAAATTGTTTTCTCTCCCTTTTCTTTTATTTATTTAAAAAATCCTTAATTGTCAGAGTTGCCTGTCTGTGAAGGAGAAGGGTAGAATACAGAGGAAAATCTAGGTTATGAGAAAACAAAATATATCAATAGAATATATTTAAAAACATACATACTATTCTCTAAACACTTTAATTTCTTAGTTCCTCAGTCTACCCAGTTACTATGACCTACTCTTTTATTCCATCTCAGCCACACACAGGGATGGCTACATCCTTGATCTTGCCATCACCAACAATTGATCTATAACAATAAACACTGATACCTAATTATTTGATGATGACCACTTAGAATTCCTTCTTTCTCTATTTCTAATTCATCCTCAGTGTCTGTGCTCTTCAATCTCTCATCTCTCAATACTCTCTCAGATCATAACACCTCCCATTTCTTCTTTCTACTTAAGCCTGTAGTTAGTCTATTCAATTCCACACTATCCTCTACTCCCAAATCTCTTGGTCCTAACTTTGCCTGGGATTACTCTCCCTAGCTACCTTGCACCAGAAACAATACTAACCAGAATCCCCACCATAGAATCAAGGTTATTATTTTTTTTCTTTTTTACCCTCCTGAAAGGCAAGGAAGTCTTGGGAAGTTGTTCCCAAGACTTGAATGGTCCAGGGTGCTAAGACCTAAACCAGGGATACGGGGATTCGTTGTGTGAAGTATGGATTTAGTCAAAGGGTCACACTTGAGGACCTAGAGAGACACACATGACCTCCAGGCCACAGGTTCCCAACCCCTGTAACTTGTGACTTGACTTCTTGGTCATCTAAGAAGATCAAAGAGGCTAGTCTTCAAAGAATCATGGCCCCTCAGACTTAGCAGGTATCTCATGAGCTACCACCCCTGAGCAATGTCTACCTGAAATAGTTCTATATCCTTGGTGATTATCCTTTCCATAATATGGCTAGGTAGACTTTTTGGTTTTTGCTTAATGGTTAGTCTATCACCATCTAATTGTGTTTCAATCTCAAACCTGAGCTACTAGATTGACTTGAGTCTGATCTGGTCTATAGTTCATTCTCTATTCCTACTTACATGATGCTGAACAGAACTAGAGGAAGACTTGTAACATGCAAAGTCCTCATATCATAACAAATTTGTTACCTAATCCCAACTAAACACTCATTGCTGAAAGATTAATCATTCCCTACCCTTTAGTTGATTTTCCATCCCATTCCTTACAGCAATTGTTCCAGACATTTTCTTCTCTCCTCAAGCCTCCCACACAACCCTGTTCCCAATTCTAAATTGCTCAGAATTTTTTTTAAATCACTCTCCATGAACTCTCTTCTCTTCAACATTACATAATCCTTTGATATTATTTCCCATTTCTTGAAACAAAGTAAATCCAAAGAAATTTTGGTGGGAAACTGGTGGGGGAGAGAGAATAAGGAGATGCCTCATATAGGTGGTAGCATTTCTGCTGACTCTGAAGGAAGCTAGGGAATCTAGAGACAAAGGTGAGGAGCAAGTGCATTTCATTCATGAAGAATATAAAGATGAAAAGTGTGAAATATCATTCATAAGGAATGAAAACAACTTTTGTTTTGATTAAAGAGGGCATGAATGAGAGTAAAATGTAATAACTCTGAAAAGGTAGGTTGGAGCCAGGTTATGAAGAGCTTTCAAAGCCAAATAGGAGTTTCTATTTGATCCTAGAGACAATAAGGGGCAGAATATGCTTTAATAGCCAGATGTGTCCTTCAGGATTATTACCTTGGTAGCTATGTATAGGATAATTTTGAGAGAGGAGACATGGGGTAAAGAGGCCAATTTGGAGGTCATTATATAATTTCAGGTCAGAAGCAATGAGAATCTGAACTAGACTAGTGGCCATGGGTAAAAAAAAAAAAAAACAGGAACATATATGAGAGATGTAGAGGAAAAAATGGCAAGATATAGCAAATCAATAGATGATTTCAAGGTTGCAGACTTGGGTACCTAGAAGAATAGTGGTGTCCTTGATAGAAGTGGTAAGGTTTTGAAAAGGGGTGAAGACAAAGATTAGTGGTATTTCCTGACTCATTGGACAAGAACATTGAAGTATTTGTCTACTTAATAAATTAATAAAACTAATAGAAATATCTTCAGTTTTCGCAAAGTTAGATATAAGAGAATTTTCCAATAATTGTCAAAATAAATGACTACTACTTACTTTTGTTGACTCACATGGACAGAGTGATATAGGCAAAAGGAGTTTAAAAAACATTGCCTAACAAAATCTTAATCAAGAAACTGAAGGCCACAGGTTGGCACAAATGGAGTTTAAATCGCTGCTCAGCTTTGCATGCCACAAATGCAGAAGAGGAAAACTGATCTGGAAAGTATACTGGTTTAAGACTGGATTTTGAATTCTGGACCACACCTTAAATTATAAGAATCACTTTCTCTTGGTCAGGGATTGTGTTCACTAAAAATAGATTTCCAAGAATGTATTTTCTTGATGTCTTGAAAATCTAATAAAAATATCTTTAACAAAAAAGAAATTATGAGGAAAGGAAAAAATTACCAATGCATATCCACCAGTTTGGATACCATCAAGAATAGTTGTAGTGAATGAAGAATATCTATATATACTATATATACTATATATATATATATATATATATATATATAGTGAGTACATACTCTCCCTCTCTCTCTTATATATATATAATATACATATACATAATATATATAATATATATAATATACATATGCACAATATATATAATATACATATACATAATATATATAATATACATATACACTATATATAATATACATATACATAATATATTATATATAATATACATATATATTAGAGAGAGAGAGATATATATATATATATATATAGAGAGAGAGAGAGAGAGAGAGAATATACTCATGGAAGACAAATTCATGGGAAATGTTCAAGTAAAATCCCTGACCTCAAATGTCTCTTCAGAAATGCTCCATAGGTTAGGTCTGCATCCAGAGCCATCTTTAGTAGTCCTTATTTGTATCTTGCCACTGGACCCAGAAGGCCCTGGAGAAGACAGACTGGTAACTTTGCACGACCATCCTTCACTTAAATCCAATTCACTTGAAAATCATGGCATGCTTCATTTCCCTGATGTCACAATCCTCTTCAAGAATAAAAGATAAATGACAACAACAAGTAGTTTAGGTATTAAGAAAAGTGAATTAGAACTGCTGTTTCAAGTACTCAAATTTGGTCTCACAATTATTAAGATTTGGTGAAAAGAAATCCATGGAAATATCACTCTGGATGAGAATGCTTATTTATAAAAAAAAAACAGCAGAGGAAAAAAATTGCTAGAGGTAACACTGGATATGAAATAAGCATAACTACACAATGAAATTTGCAAACCAGATGGAAGAAATATAACGAAGAACATTTTTGTGAATACTAATGAAAGGAAATACAGAAGTATTTTATTAGTGGAGGCTACACAGACAGAAAAATAAAATGGAAGAGATTAGGAAGCAGATTATAAACCTATCACAAATGAATGATACCATACTGGTAGGGGAAATCCAATTATCCAGACATATACTGTAGTTTTCTCTTTACCAGTAGTAGAGCAGCTAATTACTTCTTGATTTGCCTTAATATTATTTCATCTTTCAATACTATTTCTTTTTTAACTTCATATTTTTGATTCTCTTTCTTAGAGTTTCACTGCTGTGTTAGTATTTCCTAAATTCCTTTCTAAACCATAAATTATTCTTTTGAGATTTGCATTAAGCCATCCGATTTCACTCATTATCTCTTCTTTTAATTCTTTCATTAGGTCTTTTCAAACACTAATGGTTTTGTGGTCATTGAACTCTTTGGGGGAATTTTTATATATAATTCTGCTCTTCTTTTAGTGATTTCTCCCCAGATTTTGTTTTAATTTACATTATTATATTCAGTACAAGTATTTATTTCCTTGGTTGGCCAACTTTACTTCATATTAGTTCATAAAATCTCACATTTTCCTTAATTTCTCATCTATTATTTTCTTATTGATCAATAATATTTGATTATACTCATACACCACAAGTTAGTTATTTCTTAGTTGATAGATCTCTATTCCTTTATCTCCTTTTTATTCTATTACAAAAAGTACTACCACTGTATCTTGAGCATCATCTCTCCTCAGACTTTGATAGAAAGAATCCATAATACTAGAACTCTGGGGGTATCAATATTCTCCAGCACAATCCTGGAAGCCGTCAGCCAAGGTAGTATATCCCCTGTGGTGAATGAATTAATTAATAATAATAAATAATAATAATAATAATAATAATTAATTCTCACAGCCATCAATATTAATCATGATCAACTGCCATAAAGGGAAGAATGATAAAGACAAAAAGGGTTTATTTTTTTTAATTGCCAAATGAAGTCTTAGACAAGAAACTGAAGGTCATAAGGGCACAAGAGGAATTTAAATCACTACTCACCAAACACTGATGAGGAAAACTGATATGAGAAGTAAACATCTGGTTAAGATGGATTCTGATGTCTGGGCTATGACTTAAATTATAAGAATGACATGCCCCTCTGGAGAACAGCCCACCCATCACCACCAATTGCTTGCCAAACTGCCACTCATAAGGTATTCAAGCTAGCCTGGTTGAATTAACAAGATACCCCAAGGGAGAGTCAAAACCAACCTGACCACCTCTCTCCTCAGACTATGATAAAAATAGTTTAGCAGCCTGAGCCCAAGAAACCTGAGAATAACAGTGCTGTTGTCCTGGCCCCTGAAGCCATCATCTAAGAAATTGTCTTCTGGAGATGTGACCTAGCAACTGTTTCTGCCAGTTCAGAACATCCATCCCCCTCCTCTATCTTATACACAGCAGGCATAGCTCCTGAAGAAGCATTTTCAAATCTTTTTTAAAATAATTGCTTTTACAAGGGGAAATGACATTTTTAAAAGATACATTACTACTTTCTTTGCTGTCATCTGACCTTCATCTGACCATCTGACCTACTATATGTGTTATTTCCCTCCATTAAAGTATGAGCTCAAGGGAGGGTAGACTGGGAGAAAGGGTAATCAGAATGTATGCCACATTGGGGGAGGGACAAGGGGAGAGATGGAGAGAAAATTTGGAACTCAAAATCTTGTGAAAATGAGTGTTAAAAGCTAAAAGTTGATTAATTAATAAAAAATTTAAAAAATAAAATGTGAGCTCCTTGGTTACTATAAAGCCAAGCATGAGCAGCTTTTCAGAGGTCTGCTTCTGTGAATAGCTTTATGGTTCTGATCACATAGTATAGTGAACTCTCTATTTATTCAACAGTAAATTAAAGCAAAACATTCACAGAAACTAAAGTACACAATTCACAATGTTATAACATAACAAGTTATCACTAAAGAGGATATAGAGTTTTCACCAAAGTGGCTGCATAGTTTTTTGGCTTTGTTTCATTTTTGCTTTTTGGAGGGCAATTGGGGTTAAGTAACTTGATCAAGGTCACACAGCTAGGTTTTTGTTTGTGTGTGTTAAGTGTCTGAGGCCAGATCTGAACTCAGGTCCTTCTGACTCCAGGGCCGGGCTTTACTCTCTGCACCACCTAGCCACCCCTGTGGCTGCATAGTTTTAAAGAAAAGATACCATTCAGTAAGTCCTTAACTCAATCATCCTTCAGGAGCAATCCTCCTTGAGGGACATAAAATATAATTATTCAGTAAGTTCTTAACTCAATTATCCTTAAGGAGCAAGCCTCCATAAGGGACACAAAGTACAAAGGTCAAAATTCTCCACCCCTAGGCCAGAGTAAATCATGATCTTTTCAATCAATATTAAGTATCCAAGGAGAGGTCTTTTCATCTTGACTGGAGTCTGGCTCCAAAATTCCATGGTTCCTCTTCCATGGGTCCAGCCCTTGCCTGAATCTACCCAACTGTCACCTAGATTCAAAGGCAGGCAGCTCTCAGCTCCTTGTCCAGTTCCTTGCCCAGTTTCTTGACCAGTTCCCATTCCATATTGAAACTCATGCTATCCAGTCCTTCATAGTTTCTGTTTCTGGGAAAGCAAAACTTAACTGAGCCAAAACAACATTCATACACATTGCCATCACCATCATCAATTCACTATCTGCCTTTGAAATCAACGGAGATCCACAAACAAGATCAAGAAGTCAATAAAAGTCATCAACATAAAAATCAACATGTACCCGCAAACAAGGTCCAAGAGGTCAACACAAATCATCAGTAACGTCCCAGGACATCCAAAAGCCTCCATCAGGACTTCTATAAACAGACAACCAGAAAATCCTCTTTCAGGGCTTCCAGCGAGGTCCCAGGGCTTCTGTACAAAGTATCACAAGCAAAAATCAACACAAAACAGGCAAACATAGAGTGCTGGGATACCACAAGTTTTCTCCTTCTCAACTCTGCCACCACAAGAGTTCTTTTCTCAGTTCTGCCCTCTCCCAGCTTGGGCTTCTCCTTATATATGGTCATTAGCTCCTCCCCTTCCTGTGGTATCAGCAACAGGGTTTCACAAGTTGTGGAATTCACAAGTTCTATTTATTAACAAAGACTTGATATAATCATGGACAAGGCTTAAAAGAAACTTGAATTGAAACAAGATGCTAAATAATTAAATAGCTGAAACAAGGAATTAAGTACTTCTTTGCTTGCCATTACAATTACAGGGACTTTCTTTTCTAATAGTATCTTCAGCATTTAGTACAGTGCTTTACACATGCTTAATAAACATCTTTTAATTTAATTTAATTTCAAATGAAACTTTTGGAATATATATAAATATCTATATGTGTGTGTATATATACATACACACATATAAACATGGAGGGAGAGAGATTCAAGCACATAGTAAGTATTTAATAGACATTGCTTGAATTTTTGTTGCTATCTTTGACTACATTGATGCATATGCCCAGTAAAGGAACCATTGAGCAAGATTATAAGCTTAATGATTTTTCTCACATAATTACAAATTATTTTTCCTAAGCAATGCAGTCCACCAACAATTTACTATAGTTCCAATTAACCAATAGTCTCCCACACACACTTGCTGTTTGTTTCCCTTGTTATCTTTTGCTCTTTTTGGTGTGGGGAAAGCACAGCAATTTGGGGTTAAGTGACTTTCCCAAGGTCATGCAGCTAGTGCGTCAAGTGTGTGAAGTGGATTTGAACTCAGGTCCTCCTGTCTCCAGGGTTAGTGCTCTATTCACTATAACACCTAGCTTCCCCCTTTCTTTTTGTATTTTTAAGGATATGTAGTAATGACAACAACTCAGAAATACTTTAATTTCTTTTCTTAATTCTTGAATTTTCTTATCATTGTAATTTGAAAAATGTTTAATATACTGATTGTTAGTTTCCATTCTTCTCTTGAAAATTTCATGTCTAACCATTTATCTATTGGGGATAACTCCTCTTCTGTATTTGTGTTAATTTCTTATATGTCATCCATATAAAACTTTCATTAGAAATATTTGATGAGAAACAATATGACTTAATGATAGAAGGTAGATCTTAAGCAGAAAGATCTGAAGCAAGTACTGTTTGTGACATATAATAACTGTGTGGCCCTGGGGGAAGTCACTTAACCTCTCAGTGAACAAGTCAATTTCTTAAGACCATTGCAGAACAGTTGCAATATCTAATAGGTTGAAGATGTTTCCATACTGGTAGAACTGAATAGCCATGAAGTTACAAGTCCAAATAAAAAAAGAAAAAGGTTAGTGGACATTTTCCTTTTAATTAAATCATTTATCTTCCTTTTCTGGTGGCACTGACTTTATTTCTGCAGAAGTCTTCTACTTTTATTTAACTGAAATTATCTGTGATCGCATCTCTTTCTTATTTAGTTAAAAAAATTCCCCCCTTCTATAACTGTGAAAGTTATTTCCTCTTTTTTATTTATTTATTGTGGTATATGGTCTAGGTTGCTGGTGGAATAAACCTAATGTCTGAAGAAATGTTCTCTGGTTACCTTACAAGTTTGTTCTTTTTTTAAGAGTTCTTCCATTAGCTTATATCCTTATCATTTTCCAAACAAAGGAATTCTTAGATCACTTCTGGCTCTAGACTATGAACAAATCTACTTTTCTAGTTTTAAACCCATAACAGATTTGCATATTGCTATTTTATAATATAGTTTGAGACTCTACAATGACATGCCCCACTTCATTCCTGATTTCCCCCATCATTTCCATTAAGATTCTAAAGTTGTTGTTGCTTCAAATCCAATGTTATTATTTTTATAATTTCTATAAAGTGATGTCTTGAAATTTTGATTGTTGTGCAACTAAACCCACAAATTTAAGATAATATGATCAATTTGTTATATTGGAATGGACCAACCATGAACAATAAATTCCTTCCTAATTATTTTTTTTATTCTTGTAAAGAAAATTTACTGCTCTATTTTACAGTTATGGATTTTGTTTTGGTAGATTAATTTCTATATATTTTATAGATTTTGTAATTATTTTAATTGACTATACCTTTCTACTGTTTCTTCTCAGTTTTTTGTTAATATCTTATAGGAATAATAATTATTTTAGGAATTATTTTTATGGAGTTTGGGATTTTATGGATTTATGGATTTTTTATCCTGCTATTTTGCTATAGCTATTACCTTAATTTCTTTACTCACTGCCTAATAAACAGGATATCATGCCATCTAGAAATACAAATAATTGCTCTTCTTTGAAAATGTCTATGCCTTTAAGTTTTTCTATATTGCTATTTTCCAGAAACTATTATCTCACATAATTTCTTTAATGATTTGGAGTTTTCTAAGCAAAACGTGATGTCTTCTAGAAATAGAAATAATTGTCTGATCTTAGAAAATATACTCTTAATTTTTGTTAACTTATTTCTATAACAATAATTTTCATAATAAAATTTCCAAATAATACTTCAGTTTACTTGGACCTTTTATAGGTTCTCAATTCATTTCTTTTTTTCTTTCTTTCTTTCTTTCTTTCTTTCTTTCTTTCTTTCTTTCTTTCTTTCTTTCTTTCTTTCTTTTTACTTTTTGGAGGGGGAAGGTAGGGCAATTGGAGATAAGTGACTTGCCCAAGATCACATGGCTAGTTTTGTGTTAAGTATCTGAGGCTGGATTTGAACTCAGGTCCTCCTGACTCCAGGGCTGGTGCTCTATTCACTGTGCCACTTTAGCTACCCCTCAATTCATTTTTCTTTTTTCTTTCCTTTATGTTCCTCCATTTTTCTGCTCAGGGTTCTGACTTACTCTAACTTTTCTTAGTAACTCTTAATCTTGTTTCACTAATTTCTCTTCTCCTCATTTAAAACCTTTGCATTTCCTCTTATCCAAATAGTCAGGGATGGGAAATTTCAAAATCTCCTTGAGTAGTGTGGGCATCTGGATGCCAGATGACAACTTTAAGAGAAGACTACTTTAACTACTCAATTTGTATCCTCCATTTCTCCATCATGAAGTAATAACTCTGTACCATTTCTTTTTTTTTTTTTTGTCTTGGATCACAGTGCAAGATGAATGTGATGTTCACCCTCAGTTCGAGGGATAGTGTGTGTACATGTGCATGTATGTATCAGTGTATCTATGTGTATGTGTATGACATTGACTCCTTCCTGAAAGAGGAGTATTTGAAACCACCACAGGCATAGCTCCAAAACAAGACCTACAAAATCTGATGTGCCAGGTAGGCTAGAACAGGAGCATGAAAAATGGTCCTTTTCTATGTCCTCTCCTGTTGTTTCAGAAGGTCTTATCTGCTATCTTATTCTTTGGCTACTGCCATTTTAATATTTTGATACATTAGGAAGCAATGCAGGGTAGTAGACAGAAGGAAAGTCTTTGAGTAAGAAAGATTCACCAAGTTTCCCTGCCTCCAAGTTCAGAGCTCTGTACAATGCCACCCAGCTGCCTGGATAGATGAGTAGCTTTGGACTCAGAAAGACTGGGATTCAAGTCTTGACACACTCTAGTTGGAGTCACTAGTGAATCATTATGTACTTATGGTGAAGTTTTTAATCCTATCAGTGGTCCCTAGTCACCTCTCCAAGATTACAAACTATTTGTCTGCATCCCAAGAGAAAGTTCTCTGCATTGGGAGTTTTCTATGCCAATGAAATTACAGGTTTCAGAAAAAAACAAAAACTAACAAAAACCTTCATTATTGCTACTTCAGGTTCTATGAGTTATACTGACAATTTTTTTCTTAATGTCGTCATTATGGTCATCTGTCTAATTCACTCATTTTTCAGAGTTGGCTATTTTGCATATACTAAAGCTTAAATAGAGAACAACACTTATTGAAGCATTAAATACTAATGACAGAAATGAGAGACAGTAGGAGCTGATGGATAACAGTGGAGACAGAGAGTGAGAAGTTCATCTCAATCAGGGAAATTTGTGTTACAAAGAGTTACAAGAAAAACATATTCATTCCTCAGTTGCTTTAGGTATAATAGATAAGGAATGAGAAGTGATCAGTGTTAGGGAATAACTCTCTGGGCTTAAGGGCTCATTATTTATACAAAATAAATTCAGATGTTTTATATGAATCTAAAGCAGTTGTATAAACTGCTTTTTTCATTTCACATTATTCAGGTAGAGAGAATGATTTCATTTCAAAATGTCAAAGTGTTTATAGTTTTATAGCAAAATTGGAACACATTTTTAAATAGAAAACTTTGAACTCTGGAGCATCACGTCATCTTTGTGCAGTTTCCATATGGAATCCTGTATATACAAATCAGAAAATATTTCACGCACTATATAAGGCTAACCTTAACTACAAAACACATAAACATACAACTTTTTCCCCTTACCTCCCACCCTACTCCCAGACAAAATGACTTTGTTTAGAAAACCGAACTTAGGCAGATGCCAGAGACTATCTCAAACCTCCTCCAGTCTGACTATTTTTCTCCTTTAATCTATGGAAGCCCTGAATCTAGCCTATTTTGGTAAGTAAGCTTTGACTATTCAGTGCCCACATACTGGTCCCCTGATGAGGCATACAATGTATACAATGGAAACTTCCTTTGATTACTTGCATCTCATAAATTAACTGACTATACAATGGGCATTGTGTACTCAGTGAAACAATGACATTCTAATCACATTTGGAACACATTGTTGGACCTTGAGGATTTGTAGCATTCTCAAAACTTCTCAGTTCTTGGGCTCCTTGGAGAGAACCTTATTAAAGAGAAATGTGTGTATCAAAATTGAAAGAGCAAAAATTTGGGAGTCAGTAGACTTGGGTTCTCAGCAGGTTCTGCTGCTTACCTCTATGACCTTGGCAAGTCATATAACCTTTCTGGGTCTTAGTTTACTCATCAAATAATAACATGCAATTGCATAACACTTTAAAGTTTACAATGTACTTTATGTAAGTTATCTCATTTGGTCCTCACAACAACTCTATGAGGTAGGGGTTATTATTGTCTCCATCTTAAACACTGGGAAACTGGGACTCAAGGATATTGAAGTAACTTATCCAAGATCACATAATTAGTAAATGTCTTCAGAATTATTCAAATTTAGGTTTTTCTGACCCCAATTCCAGGACTATATATCTACTAAGTCACCTAGCCAACTCTTGTTGTTGTCCTTCATTCTCAAGGAGGACCATGACATCAGGAGGTGATGCCATGACATGTAAGTGAGTTGGATTTAAGTGAGGGAGGGCTATGCAAGGTCACCAGCCTCACTTTCTCCTCCAGAGCCACCTGGGACTAGTGGAGAAATATAAATCAGGACGACCTGAGATGGTCCTGGATGCAGTGGGAGATCTTGGCCCTTTTTAAGCTAAAGTCTTCGCCAGGTCTCAGTTTGACTGAGGCATTTCCCACTCTGTGACTCAGCCTAGGTAAGAAATGAGGCAGAGAATGATTTCTTTACCTACTAAAAAATCAATATCTTATGTGGAAAGAGAGAAAACAAAAGAAAGGAGGAAAGGAAAAGAAACAAAGAAACAAACAAAACAAAGAAAGAAACAAGAAAAAAAGAGCTGTGTTGCTGTCTGTCCAGCAGGGTCCCCAGTGGGGTAGCTTCTATTTCTACTCACAGAGGCTTTTGTTTGTCCTCCATTCTCTAATAGGGCCTTGACATCACAGATGTGATGCCGTGACATGCAAAGGAATTGGATTAAAGTGACAGAGGGCTGTTCAAAGTCACCAACCTCATTTTCTCCTTCAGGGTCATCTGGGTTCAGTGGCAAGATATAGATCAGGACAACTGGATATGGCCCAGGATACAGTGTGAGACCTCGGCCTTTTTAAACTAACTCTTAAGTTAACTAAACTGGATTTTTTTATCTATCAAATAAGGGTATTAGACTAGATAATCTTTAAGGTCTCTTCTAAAAAGAACATTCTGATTCTATGAAAGGCCCTCTTAAACTAGAATAAAGAGATGGCCTACTATCTCTGGATTGTCTTTGACTTGCTTCATTGTGCCTATTCAAACAAAATAGCAATATACTTTTGGTCTTGTTAAGGGTTCTCCTGAACTTGTCTTTTTGAGTAGCCGTATTTTCCAAAATTACTGAACCCAGAGCATGCAGGAAGCCCTGAATATGTCAAAATGAAGCCCCTCCCCACAGCTGAGATAATTTTTCATTTGGATCCAAAATCAGGCTCCCTTTGTGTTCTTGGGTATCAAGACAAGTGTCAGTCAGTATGGGTTAGATTGAGAAGCTGCTTGTGAAGCTGGGACCCTGTCAATAAGCAGACTGTCCTATCTTCATAGCTTAGAGGTACCCAAAGGAAAAGAATGTGACTTTTGCCATTGCCTTGCTCCTCCCCTTCAAGAAGAGTTCTGTCCCTTTCTCACCCTTCTTCTGCTTTGTCCTCTCCCATGCCATGCCCCTTTAGGTGGACATTTATATTTTCTCCTTGTTCTTTTGTTGTACTGTTATAAAAATGCAAACTTCTTATGGGTTGCAAATTCTTTGGGTTCCACATCCATGTTTATTTCTCTTATAAACAAACAAACAAAAAAAAACCAGGTAGTTTTCATGTAAGTTTTGTGAAGTTGTGACTGCCTGTTAATCTTTAGCAATTTGCATTAGATGAAAGGTTGGGAGAAGAAAAGTGAGAAGTTTTCAAAAATCATGGTAACAATATAAAAGTCACATCAGATTTTGAAAAAAAAATCTCAGGATTTCTATGTATCACTAAAATGTTCACCTGCCCACATAGCACTTTCACTTCTCTCTGCTATTTAAACCACTCTGCTAAGACAAGACAAGCTTAAAACTGTAGAAAAAATGTTCATATTCCCATTCACACAAGCAGCATCCTAGGCAGAAAAGGAAAACCTTTTGACTTTCTTTTAGACTCCAAATATATAGTCCTATGGAAGTATCTTACAGGTTTCACAAATGTGTTTTCAATATAAAGGAAAAAACACTGTAATTTAAAGGGTTGGCAATCTGTAGAAATATATCCAGAGGCCTTAGCTAACCTTTTTGTTCATTATTACTGATGAAGCCCTATGCAGCATGAAATCATTGGGACAAGACAAATTACCCTGGTAAACCTTAATTACATTCAGCATAAAATTTAAAAAGCAATAATAACACATTGGCTACTTTGTTAAAATTAATTTTTGAGCAGAAATGTCTGAAATAGTATTTCATCTTATGAGGTTAAAGAGTCTTGCTTCAAAAAGGAGTAAAGGTTAAGTAGCTAAGCAGAAAAGGAAGAGCAGTAAATGGAATAATACAGATGAAAGAAATTAGGTTGAAGAGTCAAAACAGAAAAAAAGATTCATTTGTTGATTCAATAAACATTTATTCTCCTGCATAGTGTGTGGTAGGTATGGTTAAGGATATAAAGAAAAATCACATAATCCGGACTCATGGAATTTAATCTAGTGGGAGGAAAAATATATATAAATGAACAAACAAATATAATGTCAGGGTGAAGTGCATGAGGTTAAAAAATGCGACGAGAGCTTAGAGGAAGAATAGATCACTTTCAGATGAGGTGATTCAACTCAACAAGGAATTATTCCATGTCTTCTAGATGCAAGGGGCTTTGTCAAATACAAAGACAAAAATGGAAGGTAATCTTTGCCCTGGAGGAGTTTACATTCTACCAAGGGATACAACATGTAAACTGGATCAGGGTTGATGAAAGGTTAATGCATTTAGAGATTAAAGATGGAATCCAAACAAAAAAAAGGATGAATGGGTTATAGAGATTTAGAGGTAATAATTACTCTTTTTATAACATAAAACAGATAATACAGTTTACATTTATGTAACATTTTAAGGTTTACAAAGTATTTTCCTCACAACAACTGCATGATAACAAGTGTTATCCTTCCTTCTTCCCTTTCTCCCTCCCTCATTTCCTACCTTCCTCAATCCTTCTTTGTTCCTTTTTCCTCATTTCTCTTCTTCCTTCTCTCTCCCTCCTTTTCTTTTTCCTTCTTCCTTCCCTCCATTCCTTCCTCACTCTGTTCCACTATCCCTCTGTTCCTCCATTTTCTTCTCTCTTCTTTCTTCTTCCTTCTTTCCTTCTGTTCTTCCTTTCCTTGCTTCCTTCTTTCCTCACTGAATGGAATGGGATAAAATTGGGTCATAGATTTAAAGGCTAGAAAGGACTTTAAAAGTTATTCAAGGCAATACCTTTATTTTATAATTGAGGAAACATATTTAGAGAGATTAAATGGTCACATAGGTAACAGTATCATACAGTGGCAGAACCAGGATTTGAACTTGGGACTTTTGATTCTCAAGTCAGTGCTCTTTTCATCTTGCTAATTTCAGCATTCAAAATCTCAAGTATGGTTCTAAGTGATGATGATCAAAGGTGTGCCTATGATGGGTGGTTATAATCATAACTAAAGAAATCCTAGGTTAGTGTGTTCAAACAAAACATTAACATGAATGTATAGCTAGGTCCTAATTAGTTGAATAAGGATTTCTTTGAAGTAGCTGCATGGATCCAAATTTTTACCACTCAAAGTTATAATTATGTAAAATATGATAGTTGGTTCTAGCCCAATCTAAATGAGCAGTGAAAATTCAAATAATTTACTTCATGGACTCATTATTTAAACCAATCAGGACCTAGGTGTAGCTCATATTTTGGAAGGAGGCAGAAAAATAACTAATATTCTGCATTTATGAGTTAGGACCAATAATTGAGGCTATTTTAATGACACCTATGATGCTATTATTTTGTGAAAAATTCTGAAATACACATTACTGAGAAATATCCAAGGAGAATAATTATTCCTCGATATGCCCAAACTTGTATATATTTTCTTCTCCACCCCCTTCAAAAATGGGTCACATATGAATATGAGTGTGCACAACTATAGTCACAGATCTCTTTCACTGCTACTAATTTGGTCAATCATTAAGCATTGCACCAAAGGGTTGTATCCCTAGCCATTCTTTACCTGGAATTTCCTTGGGTTACATATGAATATGCCATATGAATATGCATATGTAACTATATTTCTCAACATATATAAGAACTATTTAAACAGAAGAGGAATCTTGGCTAAGAGAAATGTAAGCTGGACTTGCTGCCCAATGACTTGGGTTAAAATCCCAGCTCTACAACATTCAGTATATGTGACACTTAAAACTTTCAACCCTCAATTTCCTTTTCTGGAATAAAGGTTGCTCTAAGGAAAGAGCTTAGCAAATCTGAATGTTCCAAATAAGTGAGAGCTGTCATTTTTGTCAATCTGCTTGATTCTCTACACAGAAAGAAGCAAAAGTCAAGCTTTCATAGCCAAGCTGAGTAAAGGCCTCCACACATTGACAAAAGGACAAGATAGTATAATCCTATGTATCCCTGTATGAATCCTTTCACATAACTGACATATAATGTGGGGCCACAGACAGGTTAAAACCATGGATACATTTTGAAGCAGTGAAGGAAAACCACTTTGTTGGGCATACAGAGGTTACTGGACTTTGATGCATCTCTGCTGTCATTCACTTAACAATTGTTTATCAAGCATTTATCTCAATGCTTGAGAATGGGGATTACCCTCTTCTGAAGGTGACTCACTCTCATATTACTCCTTATCTAGGTGTATATGTCAAGGACGTCTGCTTTCATTGGTATGGGAACTAATGTGAAAGCCATACAGTTTGCAACCCATTTGTGACTTATAATTGAATAGAGTTGTCTGAAACTCAGAGAGGATATGCGATTTGATCATGGTGACAGGATATATCAAAGGTAGGACTTGAACATAATTCTTCTAAGTTCTAAGGCCACTCTTACCTTACTGTTTTCTGAGCAGTACCCCAGAGTTCAGAATAGGCTTTGGCTATACCAGCAACAGACAATGGATGCAGCTATGGCAACAGCAGAAGCAGTTTCAGAAGCTCTTACCCCAGAGAAAGCAAAAGGGTCAAACAACTGGTAAGAAAGAGATTACAGGGGATCTTTTGCTGGCACTGGGTGAAGCTGGAACTGATTGACAGCTCTATTTCCTTTCAGCAGTTCTGGATCACAGTTCCAGGGTGGAGAGAAGTTAATGTAATCAGTCATAAGATAGCAAGGGGGTACTCATTATAGTTCCAAGTCAGAGAGTAGCACTAGTGCTTGTGGCTGTAGGGGAGCAGAGGCCTTTCTTGGGTAAATATTTGCATGCAGATCAGAACAGGGACCATATCTCTCCTCAGATCACATTAATATGGAAGCACCAAAACCTTGTTAATTCCAGAACTAGCTCTGCAAAAAGCAATACAAAAATAGCTTGAAGCTTGGGAAAGCGTTTCCCTAACACTAAGTGACCAGAGACCAACTGTAGCCTAAAGTTCGAAGTCAATTAATAGGCTGGTAAAATGAGCAAACAAAAAAAATAACTTGATCATGAAAAGTTACCAAGGGAAGAGGGAAGAATAAGACACAAACTCAGAAGACAACAACATGCAAAAAGTTACAAACAAAGCCTCAAAGGAAAATACAAATTGAACCAATAAGAATTCCTAGAAGAGATAAAAGTGAGAGAGGAAAACTTGGGAAAAGAAATGAGAGTGATGCAAGAAAATTATGAAAAGAGAATTGTTTGTCCTTTTGGACGAGGACCAGTGACATCAGAGAGGGATATCTTGACTCTCCCATGAAATAAATTTAAGTGAGGCAGAGTTGCACAAAATCATCTGCCTCATTTTCTCTTTCAGAGCCATTGAAATTCAGTGGCAAGGAAAAAGTCATGGGTGACTGGTGATGGACCAGGATGCAGTGGATGACCTTGGTTTTGTCCATGTCTAACCAGATTCTAAGTTCTGCATAGCACTTGATTCAGCTACCTTTATGGGTCTGGGGAAAAAAAAAATTCTCATCCATCAATTTCACCAGAGAAAATTTTGACATGCTTGGGGGAGACATTCCCCTAATTCAACACCAGCTTTCAGGCTTATTGGTTACCCTCAACCTGGTTTAGTCTATCTCCTGAGAGAGTTTTACTGGTGTGTGATTCCTGGCTTCTGGGAACCACAGAGGAGACTTAGGTGAAGGAAGTCACCAAACAATGAGTGTGGCAAGCCCTCAGAGCAGAATCAATAGTTGTCCCTGAATACTCTATATGTCCTAAATTTTTTAAATTAAAAAAAAGAATTAACAGTTCAGTAGAAGGGGCACAAAACATATGGAAGAAAATAGCACATTGAAAAATCAGTGGTTTAATGGTAAAATAGGAACATAAATTCACTGAAGAAATAGGTAAATGGAAAAATAGGTACAAAAGTCTACTGAAAAAAATACCTTAAAATTAGAATGGAGAGAGTGGAAGGTAATGATCCATGAAACATCAAGAAACAATAAAGCAAAGTCAAAAGAATGGAAAAATAGAAGGAAATTAAAATAACTCATTGGAAAAATTACTGACCTGGAAAACATATCGAGGAAAGATAATTTAAGAATTATTAGAGATAGGGAGCCAAAATGGTGGAGTAGAAACAGGTCTTCCCTGTGACTTCCACCTCTTCCAATACATGTAAAAAATGACTCTAAATAAATTTTAGAGCTACAAAACCCATAAAGTGACACAGAGAAACAAATCTCCCACTGAAGGCAGGCCAGCAGGAAGGGATTATAGCACCAAGCTGGGAGCCCAGCCCAGTCCCATGTGAGCCATGGGGTTTTGACTCTGGGCAGTCCTAACCAGCAGTGGCCAAAGCAGACTTCAGAAGAGTGAATCACCAGGAGCTGTGGTGGTTTCCAGACTTCTCAACCCATAAATGCCAAAGTCAAAGTAAAAGGTCAGTGTGGAACTCTGTTGGAACAGGGGTGGGCAAAAGAGCTTGGTCCAGCCCCTACTCCCAGTGGTGGATGTGGGGCAGCTGCACTCTGTGGTTGCCTCAGAAGCTCCTGGCCTATAGATTGTAGGGGGACCAAGTGACGATTCAGAGGGAAATTGCTCTTGCTTTAACTGGCTTGGATCTGGATAGCAGTCTTAGATGGAAGTCCTGGTGTGTGGCCAGATGCCAGAGCCTGGGGGGGGGGGGCTACAGGAGAGCACACTCCTAATTGTTACAGCAGCTGTGAAATCCCCAGTGTTTTGGGACAAAGCTCTCTCCATTATGAAAGCAGAGTTCTACCATGGCAAAGAGTTCAAAAGTCAAGTAATTGACTGACAACATGAGCAAGCATAGGAAACACAATCCTACCATAGATTCCTTTTTTGGGGACAAAAAGGATCCAAGCATGGAATGGGAGGAATACAATGAAGTCATAACTCCTGCATCAAAAGCTCTCAAGAAAAATATGAATTGGTTACAGGCCATGGAGGAGCTCAAGAAATATTTTGAAAACCAAGTAAGAGAAGTAGAGGAAAAATTGGGAAGAGAAATGGAAATGATGCAAGAAAATAAAAAAAAGTGAGTCAACAGCCTGACTGAAGAAAATAACATTTTAAAAAATGGACTAACTCAAGTGGCAAAAGAGGCCCAAAAAGCCAATGAGGAGAAAAATGCCTTAAAAAGCCAAATTGCCCAGATGGAAAAGGAATTTCAAAAACTCAATGAAGAGAATAATTCCTTCAAAATTGGACTGGAGCAAATGGAAGCTAATGACTTTATGAGAAATCAAGGTTCTATAAAACAAATCCAAACAAATGAAAAAAATAGAAGGCAATGTGAAATATCTCATTGGAAAAACTCACTGACCTGGAAAATAGATCCAAGAGAGATAATTTTAAAATTTTAAAATTACATGATAATTTAAAAACTACTTGAAAGCTATGATCAAAAAAGAGCCTAGATACCATCTTTCAAGAAAATCATCAAGCAAAATTGCCCTGACATTTTAGAACCAGAGGACAAAATAGAAATCGAAAGAATTTACTAATCACCTCTTGTAAAAGATCCCCAAAAGAAAACTCCTAGGAATATTATAGCCAATTTCCAGAGTTCCCAGGTCAAGGAGAAAATACTGCAAGCAGTCAGTAAGAAACTTTTTGAATATTGTGGAAACACAATCAGGATAACACAAGACTAGCAACTTCTACACTAAAGGATCAAAGGGCTTGGAATATGATATTCCAGAGGCCAAAGGAACTAGGATTAAAACCAAGAATCACCTATCTAGCAAAATTGAGTATAATGCTTCGGGGGAAAATATGGTCATTCAATGAAATAGAGGATTTTCAAGCATTCTTGATGAAAAAAAAAACCAGATCTGAACAGAAAATTTGACTTTCAAATACAAGAGGCAAGTGAAGCATGAGCAGGTAAACGGGAAAAAGAAATCTTAAGGTACTTATTAAAGTTGAACTATTTACATTTCTACATGGAAAAAAAGATAATTGTAACTCATAAGACTTTTCTCAGTATGAGGACAGTTAAAGGAAATAAATATGTATATATACATACATATACATATGTGTATGTATGTATAGGAGGGTGTAGGTGTGTATAAATATATATGTGAAGGTATGCATATGTATATAAACATATACATAGAGGATATAGGATGAGTTGAATATGAAGGGATGATATCTAAAAAAAATTAAGAGGTGAGAGAGAAATATATTGGGAGAAGGAGAAAGGGAGAGATAGATTAAGGTAAATTATCTCTTATAAAAGAAACAAGAGAAAACTATTTCAATGTAGGGGAAGAGCAGGAAGGTAAAAGGGAATGGGACAACCTTACTATCATTAAATTTGGCTTAAAGAGGGAATAACATACACACTCAACTGGGTATCTTACCCTAGAGTAAAAAAGGAGGGAGGGCATAAGAGAGGGGGATGATAGAAGGGAGGGCATATTGGGGGAGAGGGTAGTTAGAAGCAAACACTTTTGAAAAGGGACAGGGCCAAAGGAGAAAATAGAATAAGTGAGGGTCAGGATTGGAGGGAGGGAAATATAGTTTTTCACAATATACCCACTATGGAAATGTTTTGCATAACTACCCTTGTGTGATAGTAATGTAATTTTATCCCTTTTATTGGAAATGCTAACTTAGCACTTAATAATCAATCAAGCCTCTGTTAAACAAACAGGAGGTATGAACCCCTGTTGCTGACATAACAGGAAGGGGTTGAAACAAGAAGGAGCTAATACCATGTGTATATAAGGAGAAGCCCCTGCTGGGTCAGGCAGATCTTCTTGGAACCAGGTCCTGGAGACTGAGGAAGAAGTGGTTTTGATTCTGGGAACCAGCTGAAACTTCTGCTGAGTCTGGGGGCCAGCTGGAGCTGCTGAGAAACTGCTGAGGAGCTGCTGAGTCCGAGGGCCAGACAAGCTGCTGAGGATTTCCAAGGACCATCTGGAGCTACAGAAGACTGAGGAAGCATGACTGTGTGCCAGTATTTTGTCTATTTGTGGCTGTGTTGAGCCTTGACTTCCCAGGAACAGAGATTGTGATGGATTTAAGGTGGACTGGATGCTTTGAGCTTCAATGTGGAACAGGAACTGCATGGAGGACTAGACAAGGAAATGGGAGCTGTCTGCCTTTGAACCCAGTTGACAGTTTGGTGAATCCAGGTAGGATCTGGGACCATGGAAGGGGATCCAGGGAATCTGAGAGCCTACCCCAAGTCAAGATTAAAAGACCTTCTCTGTGAATACTAAGTAGTGACTAACCCTGATGTGAGATTTTGCTTCGTGACTCATTTTGGGAAGAGTTGTGTGATTTGACCAGATAAGACTCTGGGCAGCCATTGAGCCCAGATAAAATATGGAAGGGAAATCATGAGGTGCTTAATATGTTTAAACTATTTGCATTCCTCTATGGAAAGATAACACTTGTAACTCCTAAAAAACTTTATCATTATTAGAGCAATTAGAAGGAGTCTGCATAGATGGCATGAGTATAAGTCAATTATGTTGAGATGATCTATGCCCCCTCAAAAAAAGTAATAATGAAAGAGGGAGAAACAGGAAGTCTGGGAGAAAAGAGAAGGGAGAGGTAAATGGGGAAATTTTTCTCACATGAAAGAGGCATACAAGGAAGATATTTTACAATGAAGAGGAAAATGATGGTGGGGTATGGGGCAATGTTTGAACTTCACTCTCATCAGAATTGGTTCAAAGAGGAAAGAATATATAAACACACTAATTTGGGTATACAAATCTATCTCATTTAGTAGGGAAATAGTATGGGAAGGGGATAAGAAACATGGGAACAGTGATAAAAGGAAGGCAATTGTTAGAAACAAAACTAACTTTTGAAAAAGGGCAGGGGGAGAGAAGAATAAAGATAACTAAATAGGATGGAGAGAAATACAAAATTAATAATCATAACTGAATGCAAAAGGTTTGAGCTCACCCACAAAACAGAAGGGAATATAGAATGGATTATAAATCAGAATCAACAATCTGTTGTTTCCAAGAGCCACACTTGAAACAGAAAAACACACACACAGTTAAAGACCTGGAGCAGAATCTATTATGTTTCAGATGAAGGAAAAAAACAAGGTAGTAATAATAATCTTAGACAAAGTAAAAGGAAAAATAGACCTAATTAAAAGAGAATCAGGAATACTACATTTTGCTAAATTACACTTAAGGCAATTTCAAAAAATTCATGGTAAAATATGTTCTCTGCTTCCAGAGGGGGGAAAAACTGATAAGAGTCTGAAAAACTCTTAGATCAAAGTATACTGTCTTTCACTTTCTTTATTCTTTCGGGATTCAAGTTTTCCTCCACAAAATGTTTAATGTAGAAATGTTTCATTTGATTTCACATGTATTACTAATATCAGATTGCTTACCATATCAGGGAAGGGATAGGGAAGAAGAAAGAGAATTCAGAACTCAAAATTTAAAAAAAAATGAATGTTTATATTTAACTGGGAAAAATAGAGACAGAGTCATAAAGTTGTTACTTCCCTACCTTCATCATGTCATTTTTCAACTTATAGATACTAGTAGTATAATTACTATCATGTGTCAGGCCAAGCTGAGTTCAAATTCTACATCTGACCATGAGCACCTAAATTCTCTGAGTCTCATGTTCTTTATCAATAAAATTTGAATAATACCAACTATAGTGTCTATGTCACAGTGTCCTCTGTCTCTGTCTCTCTGTCTTTATGTCTCTCTCTCTCTCTCTCTCTCTCTCTCTCTCTCTCTCTCTCTCTCTCTCTCTTCCTCTCTCTCTCTGGCAATCAAGGTTAAGTGACTTGCCAAGGGTCACACAGCTAATGTCTGAGGCCTGATTTGAATTCGGGTCCTCCTGATTCCAGGACTGGTGCTTTATACACTGTGCCACCTAGCTGACACTCTTACAGTAATTTTAGTGACATTCAGAAGAAATAAATAAAATGCTCTAAAATATTGTCTTATATGTATTTCAGTGATTATTATTAATAGCATCATTATGTGTAAGATTTTGGGGAAAATAGCCTTCGTCTTCAAAGGGAGTTCTCATACTTGAAAAGTTTGGAATGACTATTCAAGTCCTAGCTCTTCATTTTACAGAAGTGAAGTGAAAGGTCCAGGGAGGTACAGTGAATCACTAGGCCTCATGTACTGTTTTCAAGAAAAAGGATGTATTTTATTTGAATGGGAATTTCCAAGATTTATTGGATAGTATTTACACATGGTATTATGAGGAACTCTGGGCATTATATTTTTCAAAGGCAACCAAATCATTAGTTTTATAGTGAAAAAGTTTTTTTTTTCCCCAAAGTGAAAAAGCTTCTGCATAGTTGCTTCTGAGTTATAATCATAATTCCCTTTTCTAATCCCCAACATGGATACATTGTTTAAAAGCTGATAATGAAGTGCTTTGCAGTAATTTTTGGGTATACATCTTAAATCAATTCCTATTGCTTTGATTCTCACTTTGTAGAACTAGTCTGGGTTCAAGAGATGTATAGTCCAGCTTTGACACTAACCAGCTGATCAGTCATGATATCAGATTTGATAGTTGGGTTTCTCCTGAATGTCCCAACAGTAATGAGGTTATTGAGGGTTTTGTTTTTTTTCCGCATTCTTAGACAATTATGTATGACAGTGAAAAACAATAGAAATGAATTCAAACTTCATTTGGCCTAATTGTCCCTAACCTGTCCTTTCATGTATGACTTCAGCTACTCTACATATAAAATAGCAGTGATAAGGGAAGCAGAGCTGCCTGATTATCATGTGAAAAAATGCCTTATAAACACTGATCCCAAAAGAGAAGCCACAGATGGATTTTAATCAGCAGGAATGGATGGAATATCCATATTAATAACATCATAGATACTTTGAAGTTATGAAGTAATTTTTAGTTCAGTTGCTTCATTTGCATCTCTCTTTGCAACCCTTTTGGAGGTTTTCTTGGCAAAGATACTAGAGTCATTTGCTATCACCTTCTCCAGCTGATTTTACAGATGAGGAAACAGAGGCAAACATGGTTAATGTGACTTATCCAGGGTCAGACAGCTAAAAAGTGTCTGAGGATGGATTTGAAATCAGGAAGATTTGAAATCAATCTTTCTGACTCCAGGCATGGGGCTCTATCCCCTGTGCCATCTCAGGTGCCCCGATAAAGTAATTAATTCTCCTTAACAAATATAATCCCAACTCTAAATGATACAAGGGATAGTTTTATTCCTGTTAACTCCTAAAATTAGGGGTAGATAGCCTCCATCTTTTCAATCCTTATTTGTCAGACCAGAATGAAAAATGCATAGCCAAATGTTAGCAAACTTTTATTAAGTGACTACAATGTTCTAGTACCTGTGCTAAGCTCTACAGATATGATAAAAGGCAAAAGACAGCCCATATCCTCCAGGAACTCACGACCCATTGGGGAAGACAACAAGAAAATATGTAGAAACAAACTAGATAGAGGTAAATAGAAAATAATCAACAGAGAGAAGGCCCTATAATTTAGAGAGATTGGGAAAGGCTTCTTTTAGAAAGTGAGATTTTGTCTGGGACTTGAAGGAAGCCAGGAGGCAGAGGTGAGGAGAGAGAGTATCCCGGTCACTGTGGAGACAGCCAAAGAAAATACTTGAAACACAGAAATGGAGTAACTTGGAATTATTCCAGCATAATTAACTCATACCAGTGGCTTGACAGAGGATTTTATATTTGATACTGGAGGTGATATGGAGCCAGTGGAGTTTATTTTGGGGGGAGGTGATGGTTAACATCATCATTATCATTAGCAGCAGCAGCAGCAGCAGCATCACTAACATTTATGTAGCACTTTATGCCAGGTCCTATGCTGATAAGTGCTTTAAAAATACTTTCTTGTTTAATTCCCACAACAACCCTGGGAAGTAGGTGCTATTATCATGTCCATTTTACAGATGAGGTATTGAGGCAAAGAGAGGTTAAGTGACTCGCACAGAGTTACATGCCTATTAAGTATACGACACCAAATTTGGAATCAGGTCACCTAGTTGTGCCTTCCAATGTGGTTGGAATTAAGAATCCCCTATGCTGTGAAATATCTGAATTGAGTTTGTCAATCAAAAAGTATGGGATAAACATTCTCTCCACACACCCCCCCCCCCCAAATGTAGACAGTATGTCATTAGCAAATTTAATTACAACCCTTTGATGTGTTGACAATATCAATGCTAGAAGGTAGTGTTATTGGGAAATTGGTAAAGATTAGGTCTTCATTCTTCAGTAAAGTCTTTGAGAAATGGGCTTAGAATTAAATTTCCCTAATGCTAATTTTGTTCTCTAAAAAAAGATGATGTTTATAAATGTGAGTCATTGGAAATGATTTTATGAACAATTTTGATTTGTTTACTGACAGCTTTTAGATATACATGTATTATGTCATTTTAAAAGTGAGAGGACTTGTAAATTTATTTAAATATAATCTGTTTTGTTTTCATTATGAGTTTGAATTTATTCAGTGCTTTCCTAATTATACATTTCTCAAAGGATAATGCTCCTAAGGAAATTGCTGATGTGCACATATTCCGTTCAGTAAAATTTAATAAAGTAAATCAAAATAAAAATGGGTGACACTCTGCCTCATATGCTGTTAAAGTTATTGCTTGTCTTCCATTACCAAAGTTCGTATTCTTTTGAAATGTAATTTTTGTCTGGCTTTTTTTTTCACTGATGAACTTTCTCAAGGTTATCTCATAAGGTGAATGAATGAATTAAAAAGCATTTATTAAACATATATACCAAACATAACGCTTTGTGAAACACAAATTTAGAAGTAAGAATGGACAATAAAGATCACCCAGCCTAAGCCCCTCATTTGATCAATGAAGAAACTGAGGCCCCAGAAGGTCAAGAGACTTGTCCAAAGACATACAGGTTTTAATTGGAAATTTTAGGATTTGAAGCTTAGACATCTGAGAGTTCAATGTTCTTTCCACTGTACTATACCGAGTTTAAAGATTGTTTTGGGATGAACATTTTGTAGGAATCTGTTAGGGAAATTCCTAGGAAGTTCTTCGTTACTAATTTTCTCTGATAGTGAGATTGGAAAGACAATTTCATCATGATCCTTTATAAGTCCCTGGTTTCAGCCAGTTTCAAATGACAATTAAAAACAATTAAATCAGACTTTCTTGATCTTTGTCTCTTTCTATTGAAACCAAAAGGCACCGCTATACCTCTAACTATCTGCAAATTAAGCTTGTGTTTTGGGAGCTTAATGAATATTTTACTTAATCATATCCCTAATTTATTCACTCAATGAATCTAAATTACACTACTGGTTTTTCCCCAAACATAACATGCCACTTTCTCCCCTTATTCATTTTCCCAGCTTGTCCCCCATGTTTTGAATGCATTATCTCCTTTGTATCTTCTGTTTCTGTATTTTTCTTTGAGGTTCAGCTTAGGCTCTACCTTCTCTGCTTTTCCCTTCACATTTTGGAGAAATTATCTCTTTTTTCAAATATTCCAAGAGAACTTTGGATTTCTCATCCATTTTCTCATAACTTCCCACTACATATTATAAGTTTTTGGTTTTTTGTTTGTTTGTTTGTATATGTTATTATATTTCCCAGTATATAGTTAGCTACTTGAAGACAGGAAACGTTTTATTTTTGTCTTTATTCTCAGAGTAGGATCTAGCATGGAAATATTTAATGACCACTTATTGAGTTGAATTGAACTAATTCATTCACATTATATCCAAAATTCCATTATTTTATCCATGATTCAAATGTTAACATCATGAAAAGAAATAAAATAAACTATTCTTAGCATAGTAATTTTTAAAATTCTATTTATTAGTTAATTTATTTATTTTTAGTTTTCAACATTCGGTTCCATAAGTTTTAAATTTTAAATTTAAATTTCCCTCCCCAACACAACATGCAATATGATAGAGGCTCTACAATACATTCCTATTAAACATATTTTCACATTAGTCATATTGCATAGAAGAATTATAATGAATGGGAGAAACCATGAGAAAGGAAAAACAAAACAAAAAGGAAAATAGTCTGCTCCACTCTGCATTCTGACTCCATAGTTTTTCTCTGGATGTGGATAGCATTTTCTATCATGAGTCCTTTGAAACTGTTTTAAGTCCTTGCATTGCTGGGAAGGGCTAAGTATATCAAAATCAGTCATCACACACTGTGGCTGTTACTGTGTGCAATATCCTCCTAGTTCTCCTCACTTTACTCAGCATCAGTTCCTATAAGTCTTTCTGAAGTCCTTCTGTGAATCATTTCTTACAGCACAATAGTGTATCATTATATTCATATACCACAATTTGCTCAGCCATTCCCCAATTGATGGACATTCACTCAATTTCCAGTTCTTGGCCAACACAAAAAGAGCTGCTGTAAATATTTTTGTACATATGGTTCCTTTTCCCATTTTTATGATCTCTGAGATACAGCCCTAGGAGTGGTATTGCTGGGTCAAAGGGTATGCACATTTTTATAGACTTTTGGGTATAGCTTCAAATTGCTATCTGTAATGGTTAGATCAACTCACAGATCTACCAACAATGAGTTAATATTCCAACTTTCCCACATCTTCTCCAATATTTATAGTTTTCCTGTTTTGCCATGTTAGCCAATCTGATAGGTGTGATATAGTACCTCAGATTTGTTTTGATTTGCATCTCTCTAACCAATAGTGATTTAAAACATTTTTTTCATATGACTATAGGTAACTTCAATTTCTTCCTCTGAAAACTGCCTGTTTATATCCATTGACCATTTATCAATTGGGGAATGACTTGTATTCTTTTTTTTTTTTTTTTTGCTCTTTGGAGGGCAATTGGGGTTAAGTAACTTGCCCAAGGTCACACGGCTAGGTTTTTGTTTGTGTGTGCGTTAAGTGTCTGAGGCCAAATCCGAACTCAGGTCCTTCTGACTTCAGGGCTGACGCTCTACTCACTGCGCCACCTAGCTGCCCTAATGACTTGTATTCTTGTATTAGTGTGTCAATTTTTACCTATCATCAAAGTGATGGTTAAAAAAAAAAAACATAGAAAACAGAATCACAATAAATTCAGTAAGACAAGTAGAAAACAATGTTAAGGATTTTCAAAAAGCCATACACAATTACCAAAGAAATCTTGGAGAGGCAGGGGTGGTGAACAGTATCAATAATCAGAGGTCCAAGGAGCAGCTAGGTGGCGCAGTGAATAGAGTGTTAGCCCTGGAGTCAGGAGGACCTGAGTTCAAATCTGACCTCAGACACTTAACACTTACTAGCTCTGTGACCTTGGGCAAGTCATTTAACCACAACTGCCCTGCCTCCCCCCTCAAAAAATTAAAAAAGAAATAATTGGAGATCCTCCAAAATGAAGATCTCTAAAAGATGGAACCACACTTTATCATTTTCTCTTTTCCACTTGCATGAGGAGTATAGGAATGATTTTATATTAGCCTAGTAATTCTCACAAAGAAAACAACAACAAAGTAGATGAAGAGTGCCCAGTGAGTAAACACATATATACAGCAGAATAGGAAGCCCACTGAATTAAGTCATCATTATACCCATCTTGGGTAAGCGATACAGATACAGAAGAAGCTGGGTTCACAACTGAGTAGGAGTAAGAGAGAAGACTGGATTGAATTTGGGAAATTGTATTAGCATAGCATTTTCATTGATCCTGAGTCATTTGCAGACCTTTTTATTTAAACAAACTTTTTAAATTACATGTACTTTTAAAACAATTATTGATATATTTAATAAATGGTAATACCTGAGTGGATTATTCTCAGTCTATGAGAGCTCTCTTGTAACAGTAAAGTAACTACACAAAACTAACAGTAGTAACTCCATTGAACAATGCATTCAACATTGCATATCTGTAGCACCACACCCAGTAGTGAGGCCAGCCTAGTAGTGCCTTCAACCATTATATGGGGAATGTGGAGATGCAGCCCTAGTAGTACTCCAGCAAGTGCTACATCACAGTGACTGAAGACCTCTAAAGGAAAGATTCTGACACCAAAATCGCTGGTGCTATCAAACAGTTTAAAATCAGAAATTAATAGGGTTTTCTCAATAGAAATTATGTTAAAGAAGAAGCACTGACATTTTTGCTGCTTTGCTATAAGGAGTATGGAACTTTTCCATCTAGCTTTCAGATGAAACCCTCCCTATGTGTTGTCTCATTACCAAAGAAATCTTGGAGAAGCAGGGGTGGTGAGCAGTATCAATAATCAGATGTCCTCCAAAGTGAAGTTTCCTAAAAGATGGAACCACACTTTATCCTTTTCTCTTTAACACTTGCATTAGGATTGTAGGAATTATTTTATATTAGTCTAGTAATTCTCACAGGGAAAGCAACAACAAAGTAGATGAAGAGTGCCCAGTGAGTAAACACATAGATACAACAGAATGGGAAGCCCACTGAATTGACTCATCACTGTTCCTGTCTTGGAAAAGTGATACAGATACTGAAGAAGCTGGGACTGTCCAGCCTCTCTATTTGTGTCCCCAGTATATGATTTCAAGGGAGTCTCTTATAAACAACATATTGTTGGATTCTGGTTTGTTATCTACTATTTGCTTCTGTTTTATGGTTGGGTTCATATCATTCACATTCACAGTTATAATTTCTATTTCCCTCCATCATATTTTCTTCTCTTTCTCTTTCTATTCTGTCACTCCTGAAGTCTGCTTTGTTTCTGACCACTGCCTGCCTTAACCTTCTTTACCTTTTATTATACGTCCCTCTTGTCCTTATTCCATTCCTCTCCTGTTTCCTGATTGGATAAGATAGATTTCTCTACTCCACTGAATTTGTATATGTATTTTCTTTCTGAAAAAATTCTATAGTTTTCCCTGTCAGTCCCTTTTAATTAGGGCTTTTCTTGCTATACCTTTGTCTGAGATTATGATTGCTACCTCTGCGGATTTTTTACTTCAGCTGAAGCATAATAAATAATAAATAATGAGCTCCACCCATTCACAATTTTCATTAATTGCATATTTCCCTTCATTCTATTTTCTTCTGTTTATCTTTCTTTCAATTGATTTATCCTGTACCTCCTATTTTTAAACTAAATTTTGTTTATTTTTAGTTTACATCATTCATTTCCACAAGATTTGAGTTACAAATTTTCTCCCTGTCTTTCCCCTACCCACCACCTCAAAACAGTGATCCCATTGTATAACCCCTCCCCCAATGTACTCTCTCCTATATCTTCCCCCATTCCCCCTCCGACTTTGCAGTAGGGCAAGATGGATCTCTAAACCCCAGTGCCTGAGTGTCTTATTTCCAAGTTGCATGTAAAAAAATATTAATTTATTTTTAAACATTTGATTTTAAAATTTTGAATTCCAGATTCTTTCCCTTCCTCCCTCATCACCCAACATTACTGAGAAGATAAGCAATTCAACATAGGTTATACATGTGTAGCTATGCAAAACATTTCCATAGTGTATATATTGTGAAAGACTGACTATATTTCCATCTATCCTATCCTGACCTCAACTTGTTCTATTCTCTACTTTGAAACTGTCCCTTTCAAAAGTGTGTACTTCCAACTTTCCTCCCTCACCAACCTTCCTTCACTTCCATCATCCCAACTACTCCCCTGTAGGGCAAGATAACCTATTTAGTGTGTGTGTCATTGCCTCTGTAAGCCAAATACAATGAGAGAGTAAGGTTGACTTATTCCCTTTTACCTTCCTGTTCTTCCCCTCCATTGTAAAAGTTTTTCTCTGTCTCTTTTATATGAGATAATTTACTCCATTTTGTCTCTCTCCATCTCCTCTCATTATATTCCTCTCTCATCTCTCAATTTCACCTTTTAAGTATCATCCCTTGCTATGCAAAGGGTCCTGTGCCCTCTGTTCATGTATACCTGTACACATATATACACACACTCACATATGTACTCATTCACCCACATACCCTCCTATATAGACATATATATATATATATATATATATATATACATTTATATTTATATTTCCTTCAACTATTCTCATACTGAGAAAAGTTTCATAAGTTACAACGATCATTTTTCTATGTAGGTATGTAAATAGTTCTACTTTGATAAGTTCCTTATGATGTCTTTTCCCTGTTTACATTCTCATGCTTCTCTTGCTTCTTATATATGAATGTCAAATTTTCTATCCAACTCTGGCTTTTTCACCAAGAATGCTTGAAAGTCCTCTATTTCATTGAATGACCATATTTTCACCTGAAACATGATACTCAGTTTTGCTGGGTAGGTGATTCTTGGTTTTAATCCCAGATCCTTTGATCTCTGGAATATCATATTCCAAGCCTTTTGATCCCTCAGTGTAGAAGCTGCAAGATCCTGTGTTATCCTGATTGTGTTTCCACAATATTCAAATTGTTTCTTCTTGGCTGTTGTAATATATTCTCCCTGATCTGGGAACTCTGGAACCTGGCAATAATATTCCTAGGAGTTTTCTTTTTGGGATCTTTTTCAGGAAGTGATCTGTGGATTCTTTCTACTTCTATTTTGCCCTTTGGTTCTAAAACATCAGGACAATTTTCCTTGAGAATTTCTTGGAGAATGATTTCTAGTTTCTTTTTTTGATCATGGCTTTCAAGTAGTCCAATAATTTTTAAATTATCTCTCCTGGCTCTATTTTCTAGGTCAGTGGTTTTTTCAATGAGATATTTCACATTGCCTTCTATTTTTTCATTTGTTTGGATCTGTTTAATAGTATCTTGATTTCTCATAAAGTCACTAGCTTCCATTTGCATCAGTCTAATTCTGAAGGAATTATTCTCCTCATTGAGCTTTTCAGATTCTTTTTCCATCTGGAAAATTTGGCTTTATAAGGCATTCTTCTCCTCATTGGCTTTTTGAGCCTCTTTTGACATTTGAGTTAGTCTGGGTTTTTTTGGGGTTTTTTGGTTTTTTTTTTTTTTTTGCTTTTTGGAGGGCAACTGGGGTTAAGCAACTTGCCCAAGGTCTAGGTTTTTGTTTGTGTGTGTGTTAAGTGTCTGAGGCCAGATCCGAACTCAGGTCCTTCTGACTCCAGGGCCAATGCTCTACTCACTGCACCACCTAGCCGCCCCGAGTTAGTCTATTTTTAAGCTGTTATTTTCTTCAGTCAGATTGTTGACTCATTTTTCATGATTTTCTTGCCTCATTGTCATTTCTCTTCTCAATTTTCCTCCACTTCTCTTATTGAGTTTTCAAAATCCTTCTTAAGCTCCTCTATGGACTACAACCAGTTAAAATGTTTCTTGGAAGCTTTTGGTGCAAGAGTTCTGACTTCATTTTCTTCTTTCTGTTTCATGCTTTGATCCTTTTTGTCCCCACAAAAGGAATTCAAAGTCAGATTGCTGTGCTTGCTTTGCTTCCTTTGCTTGCGCATGTTGCCACTCAATTACTTGAGTCTTGAGCTTTTTGTCACAGTAGAACTCTGCTGCCAGAGAGGAGAGCTTTGTCCCAAATTTCTTGGGTTTTTGCAAATGCTGGAGCTATCAGTTGGGTGCCCTCTCTGAAGCCTCCATTGTCTCTGGAACACTGGTCACACACTCCAGGACCTCCATCCTAGGCAGGGATACAGATCCAAGCAGGTTAAAGCAGGAGCAATTACCCGTCAGACAGGTCATTTGGTTCCCCTACAATCTGCAGGCCAGGAGCTGTGAAGTAGCCACACAGCAAAGGCTGCTGTGCCTCAGCCACTTCTCTCTCTAGTGGCAGAGGCCAGACCACACTCCAGGAATCCCTGTTCCCACAAAGTCCACACTGACCTCTCACTTTGTCATTGGCATTTATGCGTTGATAATCCTGGAAACTTCCACAGATGCTCACATCCACTCTTCTGAAGTCCCTCCAGCTAAGGCTGGTCGTGTCTGCCCTGAGGCTAAAACTGGGGACTCACTTGGGACTTGGCTTGGCTCCCAGTGTGCTACCATGGACCCTTCTTGTTGTCCTGATGGGCTCTTTTCAGTGGGAGGTTTGTTCCTCTCTGTCACTTTGTGGATTCTGTAGCCTTAAAGTTTGTTAGAATCATTTTTATAGGTATTTGAGGTAGTTATGGAGGGGGCATAAGGAGTTTTCCTTCTTCTACACCACCATCTTGGATCCACTGCACTATCCTGTACCTCCTTGAAGGACTATTTGCTTCTGACCATTGACTCCCTTAAACTGCTCTCCTTTTTATCACTCCCCATATCTTCTATTCCCTTCCCCTCTTATTTTATTATTGAGTAAGATAGATTTTTATAAGCAACTGAGTGTGTATATATAAACTTTCTTCTTTGAACCAATTCTAATTAGAGTGAGGTTCAAGCATTGCCTGCTACCACATCCTTCTTGTTTTCCTTTTCAGTGTAAAAGCTCTTCCTTAAATGTTTCTTTTATGTGAGAGAAATTTGACCTTTCTATTTTTCCCTTCCCCTTTCTCCCATTGCATTCATCTTTTTCACCCATTAATTATGTTTTTAGATAATCATTTCATTATACTCAACCCACACCTTTGCTTTCTGTCTATATTTCTTCTAAAAGCGCCAATAATGATAAAGTTCTTAAAAGCGACAAAAATCATTTTCCAATATAGGAATGTAACTAGCTTAACTTCATAATGTTCTTATGAATTCTTTCATGTTTACCTTTTTGTGTTTCTCTTGAATCTGGGTTTGAAAGTCATATTTTTTATTTATATCTTTATTTATATCTTTTATTTATATCTTTTTTCATTAAGAATACTTGAAATTCCTCTATACTCAGTTTTGTTGGATAGGCTATTCTTGGTTACAATCCCAGCTCCTCTCTCTTCTAGAATATGATATTCCAAGCCCTTCACTCTTTAATGGGGAAACTACTAAATGTTGTGTCATCCTGACAGTGGCTCCATGATATTTGATTATTTTTTTCTTTCTGGCTGTTTGAAATATTTTTTCCTTCACTTGGGAGCTCTGGAATTTTGCTATAATATTCCTGGGAGTTTTCATTTGGGGATTCTCTTTTAGGAGGTTATTGGTGGATTCTCTCAATTTCTGTTTTATGCTCTGGGTCTAAGATATCAGGTCAGTTTTCCATTGTTATTTCTTAAACTATGATGTCTATACTCCTTTTTAATCATAGCTTTTAGGTAGTCTAATAATTATTAAATTATTTCTCCTCAATCTGTTTTCTAGGTCAGTTGTTTTTCCAGTAAGATATTTCCCATTTTCTTCCATTTTAATATCTTCACTTTGTTTTATTATTTCTTGATTTATTATGGGGTTATTAGCTTCCACTTGCCTAATTCTAATTCTCAAGTAATCATTTTCTTCAATGAGCTTCTGTATCTCTCTTCCATTTGGCCAATTCTGCTTTTCAAGCTCTTTCCTTCAGTGCATTTTTTGCTTCTTTTTATCATTAGGTCAATTCTATTTAATCAATGTATTGTTTTCTTCAGATTTTGTGCCTCTTTTACCAACATATTAGTTCTCTTTTCATAATTATCTTGCATCACTCTCATGTCTTCCCAATTTTTCCTTTGCCACTCCTATCTCTTACTTTAACTCTTCTAGGAATAATTGTCTGGCTTGGGTACAATTACCATTTCTCTTTGATAATTTTTTTAATTTATTGGTTTTTTTAGTTTACAAGATTCAATTCCATAATTCCTTGAGTTTCAAATTTCCCTTCCCTCCCTCCCCCCAACCCCCACAACAGCATATAGTCTGGTATAGGATCTGCAAATACTTTCACATTACACATTAGTCAAGTTACAAAGGTGTATTGTACTAGATGGGATGAAAAATAAGGAAGAAATAAAACCAAACAATGAAGAGAAAAATATCAATTAGTTTGCTTCCATCAGGATTCAAGCTCAGTTCTTTCTAATTATTTCTCTGGATGTAGGCATCTCTCTCCTTCACAAGTCTTTCAGGATTGACTTATATCACTGCATTTCCGGGAAGAGTCCAGTCTGTCATAGTTGGTCATTACACATATGTTGTGTCTGTGATTGTATACAAATTTCTCCTGTTTCTACTCTTCTCAATCAGCATCAATTTGTAATAGCCTCTCCAGGTAAATACGAAAACTGTCTCCTCCTCATTTCTTATAGCACAATAGTATTCCATTGCATGCATATACCACAAATTGTTTAGCCATTCCCCAATTGATGGGCACCCCTTTAATTTCCAATTCTTTGCAACCATGAAAAGAGCTGCTATAAATATTTTTGTGCATATGGGTCTTCCTCCCTCTTCTATAATCTCTTTGGGATATAACCCTAGAAGTGGTATTTCTGGATCAAAGGGTATGAAATTATTTATAGCCCTTTGGGCATAATTCCAGATCGCTCTCCAGAATGGTTGGATAACCTCACAGCTCCACCAGCAATGCATTAGTGTTCCAATTTACCCACATCCTCCCCAGTATTTGTCATTTTCCTGTTTTATCATCTTAGCCAATCTGACTGGAGAGATGTGGTACCTCAGAGATGTTTTGATTTGCATTTCTCTAATCAATAGTGATTTGGAGCATTTCTTTATATGTTTATAGATATCTTTAATTTCTTTCTCTGAAAACTGCCTGTTCATATCCTTTGACCATTTATTAATTGGGGAATGACTTGTATTCTTTTGGTTTCACTCAATTCTCTGTATATTTTAGAAATGAGTCCTTTATCAGAGACATAGGTTATAAAAATTCTTTCCTAATTTCCCACCTCCCTCTTGATCTTGGTTACATTGGCTTTGTTTGTACAGAAGCTTTTCAATTTAATGTAATCAAAATTATCCATTTTGCATTTTATAATGCTCTCTAATTCTTGTTTTGTCCTAAAGTCTTTCCTTCTCCACAAATCTGATAAGTAAACTATTCCTTGCTTTCCCAGATTGCTTACAGCATCATCCTTTATACCTAGATCATGCACCCATTTAGACTTGATTTTGGTATATGGTGTTAGATAATGGTCTATGCCCAGTTTCTGCCATACTGTATTCCAGTTTTCCCAGCAGTTTTTGTCAAATAGTGCATTCTTACCCCCAAAACTGGAGTCTTTGGGTTTATCAAACAATAGATTCCTATACTCATTAACTGCTGGATCTCATACACCGAAGCTATTCCATTAATCCACTACTCTACTCCTCAGCCAGTACCAAGCAGTTTTGATGACTGCTGCTGTATAATATCGATTAAAATCTGGTATAGCTAGTCCACCTTTCCCTAGCATTTCTTTTCATTAATTCCCTTGATATTCTAGACCATTTGTTCTTCCAAATACATTTTGTTAGTATTTTGTCTAACTCTATAAAATAGTTTTTTTGGCAAATTGATTGGTATGGCACTAAATATATAATTTAGTTTGGGTAAAATTGTCATTGTTATTATATTAGCTTGACCCAGCCACAAACAATTGATATTTTTCCAATTAGTTAGATCTGACTTTATTTGTGTGAAAAGTGTTTTGTAGTTGTGATCATATAGGTCCTGGGTTTGTTTTGGCAGGTAGATTCCCAAATATTTTATGTCTACAGGGACTTTAAATGGGATTTCTATGTCTATCTCTTGCTGTTGAATTTCATTAGAGATATATAGGAATGTTGAGGATTTATGTGGGTTTATTTTATATCCTGCAACTTTGTCAAATTTATTTATTGTCTCAAATAGTTTTTTACTTGATTCTCTAGGATTCTCTAAGTATATCATTATATCATCTGCAAAGAGTGATAGCTTGGTCTCTTCTTTGCCTAATTTGATTCCTTTGATTTCTTTTTCTTCTCTAATTGCTACTGCTAATGTTTCTAGTACCAGATTGAATAAGAGGGGTGATAGTGGACACCCTTGTTTCACTCCTGATCTTATTGGAAATGCTTCTAGTATAACTGCATTGCATATAATACTTGCTGATGGTTTAAAATAGATGCTATCTACTATTTTAAGGAAGGCTCCATTTATTCCTATACTTAGTATTTTTAATACAAATGGATGTTGTACTTTCTCAAAAGCTTTTGCTGCATCTATTGAGATAATCATGTGGTTTCTCCTAGTTTTATTGTTGATATGATCAATTATACTGATGGTTTTCCTAATATTAAACCATCCTTGCATTCCTAGAATAAATCCTACCTGGTTAAAGTGTATTATTCTTGTGATAAGTTGTTGTAGCCTTTTAGCTAATATTTTATTTAGAATTTTTGTGTCTAAATTCATGAGGGAAATTGGTCTATAATTTTCTTTCTCTGTTTTATCTCTTCCTAATTTAGGAATCAGTACCATATTTGGGTGATAGAAAGAGTTTGGTAGGACTCCTTCTTCACTAATGTTCCCAAATAGTTTGTAGAATATTGGAATCAATTGTTCTTTAAATGTTTGATAGAATTCACTAGTAAACCCATCTGGCCCTGGGGATTTTTTCCTAGGGAGTTCACTGATGGCTTGTTTGATTTCTTTTTCTGAGATTGGGTTAGTTAGGTAATTCACTTCCTCTTCAGTTAATCTGGGCAACTTGTATTTTTGTAAATATTCATCCATTTCACTAAGATTGTCATATTTAAGTGCACAATTGGGAAAAATAATTCCTAATTATTGTGTTGATTTCCTCTTCATTGAGGTAGATTCACTCTTTTCATTTTTGATACTCATAATTTGATTTTCTTCTTTCTTTTTTTATCTTATTGCCTAAGGGTCTATCAATTTTATTGGTTTTTTCATAAAAAGCCACTCTTAGTTTTATTTATTAATTCAATAGCTTTCTTTTCTTTTCTTTTCTTTTTTTGAGGGCAATTGGGGTTAAGTAACTTGCCCAAGGTCACATGGCTAGTTTTTGTGTGTGTTAAGTGTTTGAGGCCGGATCCGAACTCAGGTCCTCCTGACTCCAGGGCTAGCACTCTACTCACTGTGCCACCTAGCCTCCCCAGGATTATGGTTTTTAATCCATTCTGCTATCTGCCTCTGTTTTATGGGAGCGTTCATCCCATTCCCATTCACAGTAATGATGACTATCTTTCTCTTCCCCTCCATCATATTCCCTCCCCTGCTTACGTTTTTGTTTCTTACTTCTCCCTTCCCTTCCTTGAAGTTTTCCCTTTTGACTGCTCCCTCCTTCAGTGTTCCCATCCAGTGACCCCACCTCTTAACCTACCCTCTCCCCTTACTACTATTTCCCTCTCCTCTAATCCCCGCCTTTAGACTTCTCCTTTTTATCCCTCCCTTACCCTCCTACTGCCTATAGGACACAATAAATTTTTATACTTATCAGAGTAATTTACTCTCCATTTGACACCAAACCAATGAGAGTAAATTTCAAACAATACTCCTCTCCTTCCTTTCTTTTCCTCTATTTAATGAATTTATGTGTCTATTCACAGTAGAATCTTAAACTTTACTGATTAAGTTGATCCCTCTTTGAACCAGAACTAGTGAGAATAGTGTTTAAATGTTGTTCCTCTCCCTCTTTCTTTCCCCTCTACTATAGTGTGTTTTTATGCCTCTTCCAATGGCATACCTTTTCCTATCTCATCCTTTCTTTTTATCCCATTACAGTCCCTTTAATACCCTTAATAAGGTTTTTTTTTTTAAATCTTCAGGTTAGTTCATTCATACCCACACCCTCTATGTATAACCCTTTTGAAGGTCATGATAATCATAAAAATTTCAATACTGACAGTTATAGCTCCTCATATAGGGATGTGAACATTTTGCTGTTGTTGCATCCCAAGTTATGTGCATGAGTGTGGGTATGTGCATGTATTTTTGTGTGAGTCTGTGTTTTCCTTGTTTACTTATGTCTTTCTTGAGTCTTGTAATTGGAGATCAAATTTTCCATTGAGCTCTGGCTTTTTCATCAGGAAAGTGTGGAATTCCCTTATTTCATTAAAGGACCATCTCCTTGCCTGAAAGATTATGCTCAGTTTTGCCAGGTAGTTAATTCTTGGTTGTAGTCCTAGCTCTCTTGCCCTGTGAAATATCAAATTCCAATTCCTCTGATCTTTTAAGGCAGAAGCTACTAGGTCCTGTGTGATCCTAACTGTAGTTCTGTGATATTTGAATTGTTTCTTTTTGGGTGCTTGCAGTATTTTTTCCTTAATCTTCTAATTCTGGAATTTGGCTACTATATTTCTTGGAGTTTTTAATTTGGGATCTCTTCCATGAGGAGTCTGGTGAATTCTTTCGATAACTATTTTATCTTCTGATTCCAGGACTTCAGGGCAGTTTTCTTTGACAATCTCTTGGATGATGTTGTCTAGGCTGCTTTTTTCATCATGGCTTTCTGGTAGACCAATAATTCTTAAGTTATCTCTGCTGGATCTGTTCTCTAGGTCAGTTGTTTTTCCAGTGAGATATTTTACATTTTCTTCCAATTTTTCAATCATCATGTTTTGTTTGATTGACTCTTGGTGCATCATAGAGTTCTGAGTTTCAATTTGATTGATTCTAATTTTTAGCAAATTATAGTCTTCAGTTAATTTTTGAAGGTCCTTTTTTAGGGAGGTATTTTCTCCAATTACTTCACTAATTTTATTTTTTAAGGATTTGTTTTCTTCAGTGAAACTTTTTATAAGTTGTTCACTGCCTCCCTGATTTGGTCTTTAAAATCTTTCTTAAGCTCCTCCAAGAATGCTATTTGGGCTTGAAACCAGTTCATATTTCCTTCTTTGTTCTCAGGTGTGGGTAAAGAGTACACGTTGTCCTGTGCATTTGGTTGTTCTTGACCTACATAGCAAGCTCTGATTCATTTTCTTGCCTTCCCCTTCTCCTTCTCAGCTTCCTTCCTTCCCATTGTAATTTCCTATTTCCTAATTTCTTGGGCTGTGAGCTAAGGGCCTGGTCATTGACTTTGAATGCTGTAGCCTCTGGGTATCTTAGTTTGAGGCTAAGGCAGTAGTCTTAGAGGGGTATGCTGATGCACACAGAATAATCTGTGGAGAAGGGGTAGTCTGGCCACTTCAGATTTCTGCCTCTATACCCCTGGGCTACACCTCAGGCAGGCTTTTGCTGGTTAGGACAGGTGGGGCTTGTTGGGACCCCTCCCTGTCTTCTCTTCAGACTCCTAGCTGCCTGCTGACTGGCAGTAGGAGAACTATATTCTCCCTGATTAGACAGAGAAGGAAGCAGGACAAAAAGAGATGTCAATCAAGCTGGAATCCCTCACTCATTCAGAATTCACAGGTCACCATCATCACTCCTCCTAAATTTTACCTGATCAGCAATGAAGTTCTAGTCTAACCATTGTTTCATATTCTGAGTGTTACAATCATCCCCTGTAGCAGATCATTATTTCCCTTCATACCAGCATGACCCTCTGCCATATCCACATGGCATATCTTCTCTGACCCTTACCCATTCTCCTTACCTGCCAGTCAAATGTGATATAACAGATCTCAGGCCCAACATTCTTACATGGCTTCTGAGTCCTCACATTAGTACTGGTCTTGGGTATACAAAATTTTTTAACTGTATTATATTGTCAACATTCCTTTGCCTACTCTAAATTGTGACAAAGGAAACTCAAAAAAAGAGACATAACTGGACATTTCCTAGAATTATTGTATTCAAAATATCTTCTATACTGGCTGGGGACTAGGAAAGAATCAAGTGGATTGATACCTGGTAGGTGTTTAATATAAATTTTTCATTGCTATAGTGTGCTGTTTCTTTGATGATAAATTCTATGCTGAGTAAAACTAAACAATTATTTTCAATTAATAATTTTTCTCTGCTTCCATGAAGACAACTCCACTATACCAAGGTCACACAATTAGGGGTCAGGGCACATGGTAAATCCAAGAAGGAAGTGAGGTTTTTCCAGGTGGTAGAGACTCAGAGCTATTTTGAGTTTTTTTTTAAATCCATGATATTTTAGACACCCTAGATCAGAGGTGGGGAACTGAAATGTTGAGGCCACATGTGGCCCATTAGGTTCTTTAGTGAGGCCCTCTGATTGGAATCTAAGCTTCGCAGAACAAATCCCCTTCATAAAAGGATTTGTTCTGTAAAACTTGGACTCAGTTAAAAAGCAACACCCAAAGACCTAGAAGGCCACAAGTTCCCCACCCCTGCACGAGATCTTGAGTTGGCATTATTGCACAGAGAGAGATGGAACTAAGGAACAGAAAGTTCAAAGAGGCTTCTCAGGCTTACACACCTGAGGAACATAGAGAACTTTCAACTTTGTATATAAATATAATCATTGGTCTAGTTTTCTTGCCATCTGAGCCATAAAAAAAGCCTAACCTGTATGGAGTGGGAATCAGAGATTTCATCAGAATTCCTACTGTTCTATGGGGATATCTTTTTGACAGTGCCATGTCATGGTGAATATGGAGATGAAGGGTATTATCTGAGTTGGTTGTCCTTTTTGACTTTAGAAATTATATAATTTTATTCATTCTAAATAAAGATGTTTCATTATATTATGTGGCCCATGAGAATTTTCCTTGTAATTTAATCCTTAAGTTGAATCACCACAATAACCTCAGTTAGGCAGAACATCATATTAGGCTTGAACATCATATTTAACAGAATATAGAAAGTCTTCTTTCTGAAAATCTAACTTTTACACACACCAAGTAAGAATTCTTATGCACTGTTATATGTTGTCTGCAGGAGGAATGAGGGAGAGCAAAGCAGGAAGGTGAGTTGAATGTAGTGGCCTCCTGTGTCAGCCCCTCTGGCTGTCAAAGAACATGCAACTTTGCCTTGCCTGCTCAGAGGTCAGAAATAATCCAGTTAGAGTGGAACTCATTCCTCATTTAAGTCTAAAGTTGATTGATGAGAGGATATCCTTGGCTGCAAGCACTCACACAGTTGCCTGTCCCTGATTGGGTGCTTTTTTTTTGTAGTCGCAAGCACCCAACATCCCCAGGATGGCTGCCAACTCAGGTTCTTAGATCTGCCTTCCTAAAGGAAAGCAACTCAAAATGGGTTAACAAGCTTACTTTAATCAATCAAACATATATCATTTACCTAGTTCAGGGGAAAAAGGTCAGCACCCAAACTTCAAAGTGTACAGACAGACTTACAGTACAGAGAAACAAACAGATAAAGCAGGCAGGCTTCCAAACTGCCCAACCATTACCTCAATACCAAATCAGTTACCAGAGAGGGAAGCATCAACATCTAGGTTTTCAAAGCCAGGGGGCTCTCAACAGCTGCCCAGAGTCTCATCTGGTCGTACAACACTTCTCAAAGTGAGCCCCAAAGCAAAGCCTCACATCAGGGATTATATAGCCTTCTCCTGGATCAGAGAGTATAACAACCCTCTTGACCCACTGCCCAATCACAGAGCATCAAGGTGTAGGCATTCCTGAAAACCAAGCTTCCTGCCACAGGCTCCATGTGACCACATTCAGCCTATTAGGGGGAAGAGTATATTTTCAAATCAAGGAACGTTCTCAGAGTCTCTCAAGCCCATCAAAGGGCCAAGGGGCAGGGAAGATCTTTAAATTTGCATTTCCATTACTTTTACCCAAGTAGAATAACAGAGTGAGAAATTCCAAAATGTAGCTATTTTGGCTTTTCTTTTTTGGGTGTATAATAAAGAAATTATCTCGGGGTAACTAGTATACTTGTTGTCTTACATTTTCTTTGTGTAAAACTGGATTAAGTAATGGCACAGTTTCTTAATGGTCCACTATCCCAAATGCCCTCCTAACTCTTCAAAAGAGCTGGCTGTAGTAGACAAAAATGACAGAGTTAGCTAACCCCTTGGACAGCAATATTCTCATCTTTAATCCATCACAGGCATCAAAAAATAATGAGATTTCTTGAAACTGTGCCAAGAATGAGCTCATGTGACACAGAGATGATAAATTAACTCAACCACTTAGATAGAAGCAGGCAGCCAGAGGATGAGAATGTGCAGGTGATTTCACAGCTTGTGGCAGTGGGATGCGCATGAAAAAAGGCTGAAATCTGACCACCTTATCTAAATGGTCTCTAGCCACGAAATCAAGCCCATTTCCATTTCTAATGCTAGTCCAGTTATTCTGTATTTTATTTCTTCGTGAATTGCACAGAAATGTAACCCTGCCATAATCCTGCTGGGAAAACTGATAAGACAGACAATCAGGCCAACTGAGTGTTACATTATTGCTGCTCCAACACCACAATAACACCTCCATAACCCAACAGGATATGTGTTACAACAGAAAAATGGGAAGATTGGTTTTTGTATTTGAGAGGGGGGAAGGGTGGGGGAAGGAATAAGCTAAGGTTAAAGATTGCTCTAAGGGGATGTGGAATTATTTCATTCCAGAAGAGTTAGACATGAGTAAGGGAGAAAACCATCTCTTCTTTGACCTCTCCAAACAGTAATCCTTCCTTTTCTCTGGTTAAATTTTTTGTGATATTCTTTTTAGCTTTTGTTCCAATAAGAACAAAAGATTACACTATGATTTTATGATTAAAAGAAACCATAGGGGAGTGGGGGAGGATGGAATATGTTTTAGCTTTTAAAAATCTATATTAAGTTTTGCTTTTTAGAAAATTATCTATAATAAATGTTATATGTCAGTCAAGGACACCTACAATATGCCAGGCGCTGTGATATGGTCTGGAGGTACAAAGCAAGGCCAAAGATAGCTCCTGCTCTCAAGGATCTCATAGTCTAATAGGAGAGACAAGATGAAAAATAATTTTGCACAAACAAGATATATACAGGGTTACATTGGATATAATAGCATGGGGGAGACACAGATATTAATAGGGATTGGAGGAGTATTCTTGTAAAAGGTGGGAATTAAGGTGAAACTTAAAGAAAGCCAGGTCAGGATGGGCAGATGATGAGGAAAAGTATTCCTGGCATGGGAAAAAAAAAAGCAGTATTTTGTTTTCCTTCTTTATTCTGAGCTATTTTGTTATTAATCATAAGGCTGAGCTGTATCCTTTTGATCAACTTTATTGAAAATAGAAAAGTGCCCTTTCACATCCAAATCAAGGGAAGATAAATTTTCATCAGGTCGCTTATTTCTTAAACTAATGTACAAACAGTTTCCTACTAAAAGATATAGAAAGTCCTCCAGATCCATTATGAAGCAATTTGGTAACCAGTTCATATCTATAGAGGGAAGATGAGGGGTTCTGGAGTGGTACAAACTTTATTATAATATGCTTTACTGATTTTAGTAGGTTAAGCCTCTAATCAGGATAGCTAGGTAACATAGTGGATAGAGCACCAGGCTTTGAGTTAGGAAAACTCATCTTTGTGAATTCAAATCTGGTCTCAGACACTAGCTGTGTAACCCTGGGCAAGTCACATAATCCTTTTTGCCTCAGTTTCCTCATCTGTAAAATGAGCTAGAGAAGGAAGCAGCAAACCACTCTCTGCCTAATCTCTCCTAAGAAAACCCCAAATGGGGGCATGTAAAGTTGGATGCAACTGAAGCAACTAAAAAATAACACAAAAGCCTGTGCTTCAACTGAATCCTTGGTGAATGTCCTATACATGTATTAAACTGTGTTTAATACAGTGTTTAAATTCAAACACAAATTCTGAGTCAAATGATAGAGAGTATGAGAAGGAAGTAGGCATGAGAAGTAGAATTTAAAAAGAGAGAAACAGAAAGGTACTTCATTTTGGAGTATAAGAAGATGTCGGAATATTTCTTTTTACTTGAGTATTTTACTAATAATGATATTTGCTTTTATATGGACCTAGAACCAACTCCACAATGTGCCTTTGAGTTCTCTCAAAGTACCTTTGATTCAAAGTACTCTGTGGATTAGCATCTTCTATAAAATAAAAGACAATCTTCCCTAAGAGAGATTTATTGAATGGAAATCACTATGCACACGAACTAGAGGGGAAATTATTACCTCAATGATGACCAAATAGATTCAATACATATTGTGAATTATCAGACACATCAAATATTAAAGTAAATTTCTATTCCGGTACAAGCATTCAAATCTATCATGTATGTTCTATAAAATATAATAGAATCCTTAAATTCCCCAAAATGCAAAACTCTTAATTATTACTGGAAAAATGACAATGAATTAATGACACATACTTATCCTAGGCTAAGAAGAACCTTCCTTGAAACAAGGTCACGTGGACTTTCTATTGTTTAATAGACAAAACTCTTTCCTCTTCATGTACCAGAAAAGCAGTCTCTCCATCATAAAAGACAGGGAGCTGCTCTGTATCCCCTCTACTGCTCTATCTTGTAGAAGATAAAAGAGACAGGACAGGGAGGGGGCTTTAATTTCCTAGCCAACCTAAGTAAGAGAGAAGAAAAGGTGCAGAACCAAGAAACTCTTGTCTTCATGGCTAGCTGAAATTAAGAGATAAATGTGTCAGGTTATATAGCAAGAATCTCCTTACATAATCCAAGCAATATTCCTTACTTATCTGAAGTGATACCTTCTATCGCTAATTCTAAGCTCTGTTAATGAAAGAAACAGTTTTTAATTAAAGAAATCGAGGGTATCTTATCCTATTAAGGAACATAAAATTGCTTCCTCAATCTAGTCTACATGACTCTTTGAGGAATTGAGGATATGGAAGCTTTGAATGACCCCAAGCCACATAACATGAAGTTCCTGCTTTAGAGACCCATTTGGAGGCATAGATTGTCTAGTGCTCTGCTGGTAAGCTGCTGTCATCAGTTCTACTGATTTCTCCATCACCAGATATCATTAAATTGGTTTGCTAAAGAAGGATAGAAAGGCTTATGGTATTTAGAGCAAATTTTGTCCAATTATCCTTGCTACAAGATTTTCTCCCTACTCCAAGATATCTTCTCCTCTGAATACACAAAATAAAGAATATAGTTATCCCTTCCACATTGAGAGTTAGAGTAACGGTGTCCCAGTGTAATGGCAAGCAAAGTTGTGCTTTGCTCCTTGTTTCAGCTATTCAAGTACCTTTGAGCCTTGCCTTTGATTTTGTCAAGTCTTTGTTGGAAATGGTATACATTGTGTGGCCTTTAATAGCCCTAAGGGAGTTTGGAGACCTTCTCTGCCCTTAATAGGCCTGATGTCATCACATGGAGCCAATGGAGGGAGGAGCTTGCCAAAAGAGTGGAACAGGAAGGTTGGAATAGGAAGGAGCAGAACAGATAAAAGCTCAAGTATGAGCTGGGACCATGCATAGCTAAGAGAGAGAATGTTTGTGATGTTGGCAGTCTGTCTGTTGTTCTATGCTGGCATTACTTTCTCAGACAGAAGCACTGTCTGTTGAATTATGTTACTTTGTCAGACAAAAGCATTCTGTTGAATTATGTTATTTCTCAGACATAAAGTGAATTGAGATGATAGTGCTGGCAATGTGTGTAAATATTGTTGTAATCCTGTTAAGGTTTGTTTTCCCAGAAACAGAAACTGTGAAGAGCTTGGGGTAGAGCAGTCTTGTAAGCTGCATATGGAGCAGAAGCAGAGAGCTGCCTACCACTCAGTCCAGGAAAGAGCTGGGGGAGCTGTCTACCTGTGAATCCAGGTAACAGTCAGGTGAAACCAGGCAAGAACTGGGAGTGTGGAAGAAAAATCAAGAGGTTTGGAAGTCAGCCTCAAGTTAAGATGAAAGGAGACATTATTTGGATATGCAGTATTGACTGATGACATTGTAACTTACTGTGACCTAGGGGTGGATGGCCTTTGTACTTTCCACTACCCTTTTTAATAGTAATGTAATTTGATCCCTTTGTATTGGCAGAGCTAGCAGGTACTTAGTAACTAGTTTGAAATTAATTAGATCAAGCCTCTCTTAAGAAACAAAAGGTATGGGGGGCAGAGCCAAGATGGCGGAGTAAAACCAGCACTTCCAAGGTGCTCTACTCCACACAACTTCCAAACAATATAAAAGGGGAATCTGAACAACTTCGGGATCTCCAGCACCCACAGAACGACACAGAGAAGCTAACCTCCTGCTGAGGACAGCCCAGCAGCCCTGCAGGGAGCAGCCAGCACAGCGCTCTGAGAGTAGGCAGCATAGCATGCTGGGAACCAACTGCGCAGTGCTCTGGGAGCTAAGCCCAGGCCCATGTGAGCCACGGTTTTAGCCTTAGGGCAGCTGGGCCAGCTGGCTGGAGGGACCCCAGAACACCAGCAGCTGTGGCAATTCCAGAATTATCAGCACACATATGCCTAGGACAAAGTGAGAGGTTAGTGCCCTATGGACTTTGGGACCAGTATTTGGGGAACACGTCGGCTTCCTCCCCTGGGGGTGAAAAGCTGCTGAAGAAATATGGAACAGAAGCCATTTTGCAGCGTCACTGGTGGCTCTAGCTCCTGGTCTGCGAAATGTAGGGAGATCCAGCAATCAGTCTGGGGGTTAATCTCTCTTGCATCAAACCACCTGGATCTGGATTGTGGTTTGGGGTGGATGCTTGGGGTGGGTATCCAGATTGCCAGAATGGGTGGAGGCTTTACAGCGGCCACCCAACCTGCAGAAGCTGTGAAGACCCCACATTTGGGATGGAAGCTCTCCTGTCTGGTGGCAGAGTCCTACTGTGGCAACAAGCCCCCAAATCAAACAATTAAGTGGCAACATGCCTAGGCAAAAGAAACAAAATTAACAGGAAAATTCAACATTGGACTCCTATTTTAGGGGCAAAGAGGATGAAAGCATGGAGGAGGACTGTGAGGTCAGAACTCCTGCACCAAAAGCCCTAAATGAAAATACAAGCTGGCTACAGGCATAGAGGACCTTAAGAAGCAGACAAGAGAAGTGGGGGAAAAATTGGGAAGAGAAATGATAAAGATGCAAGAAAAGTATGAAATGACACTCAACATCCTGACTGAGGAAAATAACACCTTAATAAATAGACTAAGTCAAATGGCAAAAGAGACTCAGAAAGGCAATGCAGAGAAAAATGCCTTAAAAAAAGCCGAATTTGCCAGATGGAAAAAGAATCTCGAAAGCTCACTAAGGAGATTCATTCCTTCAGAGTTAGATTGGAGCAAATGGAAGCTAGTGACTTTATGAGAAAGATGCTGTTAAACAGATCCAAACAAATGAAAGAATAGAAGGAAATGTGAAATATCTCATGGGAAAAACCACTGACCCGGAAAATAGATCCAGGAGAGATAATTTAAAAATCATTGGACTACCTGAAAGCCATGATCAAAGAAAGAACCTCGAAATCATCCTTAAAGAAATTCTCAAGGAAAACTGCCCTGATGTTTTAGATCCAGAGGGCAAAATAAAGGTTGAAAGAATCCACCTGAAGAAACCTCCTGAAAAAGATCCCAAAAAGAAAACTCCTAGAAACATTATATACCAGGTTCCAGAACTCCCAGATCAAGGAGAAAATATTCCAAGCAGCCAGGAAGAAACAATTTCAATATTGTCGAAACACAATCAAAATAGCACAGGACCTAGCAGCTTCTACACTGAGGGATCAAAGGGCATGGAATATGATATTCCAGATAGCAAAAGAGCTGGGAATGAAGCCAAGGGTCACCTACCCAGCAAAACTGAGTATCTTGCTTCAGGGGAAAATATGGTCATTCAGTGGAATAGAGGACTTTCAAGCATTCTTGAGGAAAAAACCAGAGTTGAATAGAAAATTTGACATTCTGACACAAGAAGCAAGAGATGCTTGAGAAGGTTATCAAGGAAAAGAAACCAAAAGGAACTTATCAAAGTTGAACTATTTACACTCCTACATGGAAAAACAATAACTGTGTCTGATGAAACCTTTCTCATTATGAAAATAATTGAAGAAGGGTATATGGGCATATGTTTACAGGTATACATGGACAGAGGGCACAGGTTGAATTTAATGGGAAGGGATGATACTTAAGGGATGAAGTTAAGAGGTGAGAGAGGAAAGTGGCAAGAAGAGATGGGGAGAGACAGGGTAGGGCAAACTACCTCATGTAGAAGAGGCAAGGGGAAGTAGTTCCAGGGGAGGGGAAGAACAGGAAGGCAAAAAGGCAAAAGCATATTCTCATTGAAGTTGGCTCAAGGAGAGAATCACATACATACTAAATGGGATATCTTACCCTCACTCACTCTCCTGAGTAGGGGAAAGGGGGATGAGAGGGGGAATGATGGAGGGGAGGCTATCGTGGGGGGAGGGGAGGTTGGAAGTATGCACTATCAAAGAGGGACAGGATCAAAGTAGGGAATGGACCAGGTGGGAGGTGAGATGGGTGAGAGGGAAATATAAGCAGTCTTTTACAATATATCTACTATGGTAATGTTGTGCATAGCTATGCATGTACAATACATACTGAATTGCTTATCTTCTCAGAGAGAGTGGGTGACAAGGGAGGAAGGGAATGGATATGAAAATCGAAGTTTTAAAATTAAATGTTTCATAAGATGTCCAGGCATTGGGGCTCAGAGATTCACCTTGCCCTAATGGCAAAGTTGAAGGGGGTATGGGAGAATATATGGGAGAGAGCAGATTGGATGAGGGGATATCTAGTGGGACTGCCATTCTGGGGTGGTGGGTAGGGGAAAATGGGGGAAAATTGTAACTCAAAATCTGGTGGAAATGAATGATGTAAACCAGAAGTTAAAAAAAGAGAGAAAAAATGAATAAAAATATTAAATTTTATGGTTATAAAACATAAAAAAAAATTACAAAAAGAAAGAAAAGGTATGAACTTCTGTTGCTGATGTAACAGGAAGTTGCTGATGTAACAGGAAGAGGCAGAACAAGGAGAAGCTAATAAGTATATAAGGAGAAGCCCTAGCTGGAATTTCATGTCTTCTTGGATCCAGCTTCTGGAGGCTGAGGAAGAGAGGCCCAGTCTGGAGAGAATAATTTTTATTTTGAGAGCCTAGATAAAGTGATTTTGATTCTGGGAACCAGCTGAAACTTCTGCTGAAGACTTCTGAGGGTCAGCCAGAGCTTCTGAGGAGCTGCCAGAGGAAGCATGACTGTGGTGTGGGTACTTTGTTTGTGGCTTTGTTAAGCCTTGACTACCCAGGAACAGAGACTATGAAGGATTTAAAGTGGACTGGACATTGTGAGCTTCAGTGTAGGGTAGGAACTGCATGGAGAGACATGGACAACTTACTACAACTATCTACCTTTGAACCCAGGTGACAGTTTGGTGAATTCAGGTCAGAGATGGGACCGTGGAAGGGGATACAGGGAAGCTGAAAGTCTGCTCCAAGTCAAGCTGAAATAAGATTTTACTTGGATACTGTGTACTAACTGAGATTATGATTTACTTGTGACTGAGGGGTGGATGGCCTATGTATTTCCCACTAACCCTTAAGAGAGTACTAAGTAGTGATTCATGACTGAGTAGTGACTGATGATTAAATAGTAACTGATGACTGAATAGTGACTGATTTGTAACTTAGTGTGCCCCATGGGTGGAGGACCTTTGACCTTCTGTACTTTATGATTGAATGATTGAGTTACTAAGTGATTAATTGACTAAATGATTGTACTTTGTTCAAAACTATGTGACCACTGTGGTGAAAACTATGTGGCCATTTTAGTAATAAGTTGCTGAGTTGTAACATGATGAATGCTGTATTTTGATTTTCCATGATAAATTGTAACACTGTGAATGCTTTACATTGATTTTCTGTGAATGTTTTGATCTGATTTGTTATTGAATAGTGTTCACTATACTAGGTAATCAGAACCTTGAAAAGCTGTTCACAGCAGCATTCTTCTGAAAAGCTGCTTATGTATGATATTATACTCTTTAAGCATGATTCACTTAAGGATGATTACCCATTAATGATTGATTTAATGATAACTGGAAGCCAGCCTCCAATCAAAACGAAAGAAGACTTTAGATGGGTAGTTTATATTGATTGAGGAAATGGTGACTTACTGATTGATATGTTTTGTTTAGGACTATGTGACCACCTTAGTAATAAGTTATTATGTTATATTGTTGTTAATGCTGTGCTTTATTTTCTTGAATGTTTTGCTTTAGTTTATTGCTGAATAAATAGAGAGTTCACTACACTATGTGATTAGATCCTTAATGTTATTCACAGAGCAGTCCTCAAATTCATGTAATTTTTGACCCTCCTTTCATGACATAGAATAACTCTAAATTATTATATTTTTAAAAGATAAAATAATTTTATACATTTCTGAATTTCTAAATTTTTTCTGTGTCATCTATTGGCCTTTGTGTGTAATCCACGGCTTCCTCTAAACTTCCCTCAAATTCCCATTTAATTTCTTATGCTGAATCATAATATATCAAAACTGCAGTGGGGAAAGTCATGATGTGGGAAGGATAACTATAGTTTAATTTTCTCTATAACTTTCTCTCAAATCAGAATGTATACACATATTCATTTTATTCCTTTTACCAGTCTTAATCTTAATTTCTCTGGAGAGCACCTCATTAAATTTCACTAATATAAGACATCTGCAATATCTTATTTTTATAAGATTAATGTAGGGATGATTTTAATATCTAACAATAGGCAATAGGGTAAATTCCATAAAGATACTTATTATTTGTCTCATGAAAAAGTTGTTAATTTTTTCCTTCTATTTATGGTCAACATTCTGATAAAAGCATATAAAACTCAGTGATTTACTTTGTACAAACCAAAATATCTTTGCCAGTAAATTTGCCCAATGCCACCAATAAATGATTAAGCTTATCCATAAATAGACTCAGAAGTTCAACTGGATTCATTCCATGGAAACCGAGACTTGTGTTCAAAGCAGACTGGCTGGAATAGGATCCTAAATTCATCCTATCCTCTCCAAGATAATCCATTGCTGAGTTTGTCTCCAACACAATCTTTCCACCTAGCCACTGCCTTCATCCATTATAAACAGTGCTTCCTTACTATACCCCACCACCACTAGCTTTCCTTTGGTATGTAACATCATACTCCCTCTTTCCCATCAGACCTTGACAACTCAAAGTGGTTATAGCTTTTTTCTTGCCAATCTATTTTATTCTTGGTATGGTTTGCCAATCTGAACCCCAAGATTAACCTTACCATCCTTACTCCTACATGCATGCTTCTGAATGGTGCTGGATAACATCAGGCAACTGTGCTGATTATGTTTACTGCACACTTGCTATCTTTTTTTCCTTGCTGGGCTAGGCAATCTTTTTAGTCTTCCTTAATTAATTACATTGTTATAAAAGTTGTTTTGACCTTTCTATTTTCATATTAGTTCTCCAATAACATCCCCTTCCTTCTTCTCAGAAAAAAAATCACCTATTTACTGAAAAAAATAGAGGGCATTTTCTGTGATCTTTTCCCCTAATCTACATTTCACAGCCCCTCAACATCATTTTTGATTCTTTCCTTCTTGGGCAAAGAGGTTAAGACTAGCATGACTAATTGTATGATCTTTTCTATTTGCCTTCTTGACGTTATCATTTAGCTAAAACTACTTTCCTCAATGGTAGCAATGACCTCTTTTTACTTTTTAAAAATTTTGAACTTAAAAATAAAAATGACATTTCCATATGTATAACAGAACAAAAAAAGGATATTGCACATGTACATAAAAGCATGAGCTTCCATTTCATATCACTTGCTTTAAAATGTATATGATGTATTCCACATGTTAGCTTCAAAACTCCCCTGTTTGTTTTCTTATGTTCAATACCTCTCCCATCCTCCCTCCCCAAGACAGCATGCAATCTGATATAGGCTCTATATATACATTTCTATTAAACATATTTTTACATTAGTTGTGTTGTATAAAAGAATTAGAATGAATGGGAGGAACCATAAGAAAGAAAAACAGAACAAAAAAAAGAGAAAAGAAAATTTTTGAAAATCTTTGCTCTGCATTCAGACTCCATAATCAAAATTATCGATTTTGTATTTCATAATGTTCTCTATCTCTTCTTTGGTCATAAATTCCTGCACTCTTCAGAAATCTGACAGATAAACTATTCCTTGTTCCTCTAATTTTTTTTTTATAGTAGCAGCCTTTATATGTAAATCATGAACCCATTTGGACTTTATTTTGGTATATGGTGTCAGACATTGGTTTGTGACCAGTTTCTTCCATACTATTTTCCAGTTTTCCAAAAGTTTTTGTCAAATAATGAGTTCTTATGAAGTGGTTATAATTTAAACGCAAATCAGAACCTATAACAACAAATGCAAAATTACATATGAACACACACACATGAACACACACACACACACACACACACACCTGCCACAAAATCATTCCATGACTGTGGCTGATGTTTCTGGGATCAGGAGGTCACATGGTCTCCTTTCTCTGGGCTGTTAACCAGTAGTAACCCTGATCCCCACTCCTCTTATATAGGATTGAGGGAATACAGAATTAGCAGGCATGGATGGTTGAGAGTTGACCTGTAGATCTCATTGCATTATCTTCCCCTCCAAACTCTTGTTTGTTTTTCTATTAGGGGGGTACCCTATACTCCTAGTCACCTCAGTTCACAATTTTGGTGTCACTCTCAACTCATTTCCACTCACTTCACATATCCAATCGGTTGGCAAATCTTGTCATTTCTATCTCCATAACATCACTTGTATCTTTGACCTACTCTATACTTACACAGCCTCTACCCTAGTTAAGGCCCTTGCCTCAAGTCTCACCCTACTCCAAACCATTCTCTACTTAACCACCAATGGTTTCCTTTTTAAAAAATGTTTTTATTTATTTTGAACTTAAACACATAAGACAAAAAAGAGATATTTCCATGTTATCAGCGCAATATATAAAGAAGATTATCTGTAAAACTTTGAATTTATATTTCACATTATTTTTAAAAACCTATGTAATAAATACTACTTATTTTCAAAGCTACTCTGCTTTATATGCTTCCTTCTACATTTTCTTTTATTCTCTGCTGTGTACCTTTTATAATTTTCCTCTCTCACCCTCTGCCACCAATGGTTTTCCTATATGTTGTTTTTCAGTTGTATCCATTTCTTTTCATGACTCTATTTGGGGTTTTCTTGGAAAAGCTACTTCAGTGGTTTGTCATTTCCTTTTCCAGATCATTTTATAAATGAGGAAACTGAGGCAAACAGGGTTAAGTAACTTGCCCAAGATCACATAGCCAGTAAATGTTTGAGGCCAGATTTGATTTCAAGTCTTCTTGACTCCAGACCCAGCACACTATCTACTGAACTACCTGTCATCATTTTCCTATATATGAATCTTTAAATAATATGGTCATCAAAACCAAAAAGCAAAAAAAAAGAAGAAGAAGCCATCATATTTAACACACATAATCTCTAAACCAATCAGAAAGGCAGAGCAGGTGAGAGTGATATTGATATTAAATGAATGATGGATGGATGGATGAGAAAAATATATGAAAAGCACTAAGGACTTACTATGCACTACATACTGTACTTAGCAGTAAGGATGCAAATACAGTGGCAAGATAGACCATATGCTCAAAAAGTTTAGATTCTAATGGAGGAGACAAGAGATATATAGTGGTCATAAAAGGTGCTTAGTTTTTAAAAAGTTGTAGAGAAAGTGAGTGGTGCCATAGGGGAATCCACTGATATGCCTTTTCCAGAAGCAATGGTTGTATTGATTATTATTCTCAAACCCTTCCAATAAACCAAATTTTATGTCAACCAAGACTAGGCTGTGTTAACTAGAAATAGATATAAATCTAAAGTTAATCAGAGAGCCTACCTAATGTATGCCCAAATGTTATGATTTTTCCTAACTAAGGGCTTGGCATGATTGTGACTGAATTTTGTCAAAATATTCTTTAAATATTTTGTCTAAAATGAACTCCCAAAATCTGGAAAGAAACACCAGGACTTTAGGGGTCATTATATTCCCCTCCAGCTTAAAATGAGCTAATTTTTGTAACACTGTTACATAGCCCCCAAAATTTTAGTATGATAAAGATTCAAATTGGATCAGAAATGAAATAGAAAGCTTGTGTACCATTACTATGGTGAATAATGCAACTTTTATATAAAAGGATACGTGTACCTTCTTTGCAAACCTGGAAGCCATCAAAGTAGAATGAGATCCATAATTATTGGCTTGAATACTTCAGGGTAAAACATCAATTACTAGAAAAATACTTCACCAGATTCTTCTCAGTTATAAACCTGACCCTATCCTTCTTGCTAGAAGGTGATGCATATGTACTACCAAAAGATAAGAACATCAGTGACTCTGCAAAACATAGGTCATTTGCATATTTATGTACGTTATAGAAAGCATTACAGCTTGTAGCACTAAATAAACTCATATATGTGTGTATATTTATATGAATGTATGTATATGTGTGTGTTGTCTGTTTACTCCTGTGTTTACTCCTGAACTTGAATTCAAATGAAAGGGCTGGATACCAACAGGGTAGCTGCTATTTACATGGATTCTAAGGCAGGGAATCTCAACCAAAGGTCTGTGGATCCCCTAAAGACCTATGGACAGATTTTTCGAGATCCAATGACCTTGGATGGGGAGAAAATTTACATCTGCATTTTCTCTAACCTCTAATTGAAATTTAGTTTCAGTGGCCACATTTCTTTATTGCAGCTCTTACAAAATTCACCATGAGCACAGGATCCCTGTTTATGAGTGTGCTCAGCTGGTCTCACAGGGTCTGATAATCTTGTCAGTACAACTCTCAATTACTATGATTAGAGCTCTTTTGAGTTTATGATTAGCTCTCTTCTCTGCTGCCAGGAGTCAAGCTGCAAGAAACCACTTCTGACCTTGGGTGAGTGCCTGTCTATATCTATATCTGTGTGGAGTTCATATCTCTGTTTTGTTAACTGTGCCTCAAATGCAACTCTTGAACTGTTAAATGGAATGTCTCCATCTGGAAAAATATCTCTATTACTAGATACCATCACTGATGTTCCAGACAGAAGGTGAGAAGAAAAAAAAAAGACCTTCCTCTTAATCTCCAGGAAATGAAGGGTTGCATTGTTCCATGACAATTACCTCTCTCTTCAAATTATCCCAATTGCTGAACTGCCCAGTTGGCTCCTGGGCTAAGGAATATAAAGATGCTAGGCTAACCACTAACTTCTTTAACTATCCAGTCAAAGTACCCTGAATTCTATCAAGGGAATACTGGATGTTAATAACTTGTTACCATATTAACACCTAGTCATCAATAATTACATTCTGTGACTACATTAACTTAATTTTAGGTAGGGTTATGGGAATCAAAATCCCCTCCTACACACACACACACACACACACACACACACATGTGCAGGCACACACAATCTATTAACAAAAACAAATTATTATTAATTCATTAATTATTGAATAAGCTGCCCCAAGTAATCATCATTTTACCATTTAAAGGCTGACCATATGTTGACCTCATTGGCTTTTTCAAATGAAATCAAAAGTGGTTCATTCCCATATGGAGCTCATGAAACAACTAAGACCCAAGGGTGAAAACAAAAATTTTTTTCCACTAATGACATCCACATGAATTCAACCAATAATATATTGACAAACAAGCATAAAATAAATTGTTGAGTCATATGGATTTCTTTATAAAAATAGAAAGATTTATGAGGGCAATCCAGACACTGGTCATTGTCACCAGAAATCAGATGGATTGTTATTTTGGAGCCCATACTTACTAATCAATGAAGACTGTGCAAAGAAACAGAAAAGTAACACACATTACCTCAAGCTGAAAAAAATTAGCATCTATCAAAAACTTGGCAAGATATGCCTTGGTGGCTAGTATTATAGCTTATAAGCCCCCTAGATGACAAATATGTTACCACAAATACAAGCCTCAAAATAACCAACATATTAATACAGCCTCCATTATTGCATATACTTGCCCAAACTGGCCTGAGGTCAACTTCTGGAAGGGAAAAAATACTCCATGCAACTGATTTTGTCCTCAAATCACCAGACCTGCTTCTGGTCCAGCACAACAGTCTTCATAATTGTGGAAAAACATTGTGTAGGACACCACCAGTAAAAACTTCTGATCAACTTTCAATTGTAGGTACATGAGCCCTGGGAATGTCAGCACATCCCAGACCACCATTATCACTTCCAAATCAACTCCTGAAACCAACACCTAGAGAAGCAATGCCAGGGGAGAAGGGACCAGTCCTCCCCAACCATTGTGAACCAACTTCCACTCAAGGGACTGATAAGTCAGTCTAGCATTGTGAAAGACATGCAAGTGCAGTGTTTTTCATGAAACTTGATATATTTATGAGTAATTCTGTAGCTTTCATTATTAAACTATGATCCTTATCCACTGGTATGTGCCAGAAGACCTACACTAAACACACTGAGAGAATAACTAAGAAAATTTGACAGGAGAAAAAGGTGATGTCTTTTCCACATAGCCTTAGAATTATTTTTATTTATTCTTTTTGTTAAATTATTATCATTTAATCATTAACACTTACTGTCTCTGAAGTGTTGACAAGAATGACATAAATATTTGGCTAATTGGAAGAGAAGTCAAATGCAAATGCTTAAAAACATTTTTCAAGGACTGAAGTATCTCCTTACATTGATGACAATTTCAATAGCAAATATATCATATGCAGTTAAACTTTAGGAATCTATCAGTGGGAATTTGCCATCCATGATATTCTCAGGATTATTAAGACTCTGGAGTTAACAAATTTGACATTGCTTGACTTTGAAATGCCTTGCTATTGTTGTTTAACAATTTTTAATCTATATATCATGGACTTTAGGATAAAACACCAATAAGTCACTAGCACCTGCTCAAGAATAGGAAATCAAAGAAAGGTATGAGCTTTTAGCAGAAAGACATAAATTTCATTTTTATAACAATATGCCTACTTGGTGTTATGAAAGAAACCTGGCTGAAGGTATGAAAAGCAATTTTTTTTTTAATGACTGCGGGCTGGGGATGTTGGCTCTGGGGCAGTCGTTTTGGGTGACAACTTTTCTTGAGCAAAAGCCAACACCTCATGTTATCACCACACAGTGCACAATCATTTCTTTTCTTGGATGGGGAGAAATAAAGGAAGAAAGGTCATTTTATTGAGAAAATTATGCACTGCTTGCTAACAATCTCTAAGCCACTGAAACTCATTTGTATTTAGTTACGCTTATGATTTTAAAAGAACAAATTTGTGGATTGTCTTGAATATGGTATTAGTCTAAAGTAAATCAAGTTAGACAATTTATATATCTGCTTATTGGAGTAGTTATATGGCATAGTGGATAGAGTGCAGGACCTGGAAGAGTCTTCCTGAGTTTAGATCTGACTTTACACACTTACAAGCTGTGTGACCCTGGACAAGTCACTTGACCCTGTTTGGCTCACTCTCTATGTCTGCAAAATGAACTGGAGGAGGAAATGGCAAATCACTCCAGCATCTTTGTAAATAAAATAGTCATGAAGAGTCAGACATAACTGAAACAATTAAACAAAAACAAAATATATGCTTATTAATTACTCATGAAATTACATTCAACTTAAAAAGCTGAAAAAATGCAGTATTTTTCTTTCCAAAACAATGTTATGATCTTCAAAGTCTTTATAGAGAGAATATTATTATTGTTTCCTTAACTATTTGACAGGGAACCAGCAATAATAGGCAGAAGATAAAACATGACCAATTTAATGAAACATAAATGTAGGCTTAATCAGTGAAGAATATCCAAATTAAGTATACCCAACTTTTATAGGCATTTTATAGTTTTGAACCTGCATTTGTTTTAGAAAAGAAGAAAATATGTTTAAATAAGACTAGTGCCTAAAAATGTTTTAACTGCTTATTCAGATACTCTCCAAAGAAAGTAAAATTTCTTCTTCCTGATGTCAACAATCTGTTCACCTCATGTGGATTATGGAATAATCATTTTATTTTTCCCTGTTATTTTTAGCTCCTTATTTAAATGAATCTTCAGCCTAAAGACAGCATTCATTCTCCCACTTCAGAGGTAGCAGCAGCTGTTGTGTTTTCAGTCAAGAAGAAAATAAGTACTAGGTTTCGATTTGTTTGACAAAATTAGTGTTTGTGCCTTTGGACAAAATGAACATGCCATTACCCATCATTTCAAAAGTATCCCCTGGGTGCTTTCATCTCTGTCTGGCTAGTGCGCTTGACATCTGCTTCTTTGTCTTGCAAAGCAATTCTTGGAGTGGCGTTAAATCGGATTAAAATATCCCAATTATTTTTCTGTATGCAAATTGCTTCAAGTTCTATGCTTTAATTTTTAGGTGAAACCCATGAAATTGAGTGATCTTGGCTTCAGTCCCCAGCTAATTCATATATATCCTTGTCTTCCCTACTAGGGTCACTCTCAATTGGCATTAGTTTTCTGTGAATTGTAGCTTGGATAAAAAGGGAGACTAGATTGAGGATAGGAAATAGGCACCTCTGCAATTATTTATTCTAAGCTCTTACCTTTGGCAATAGCTTTTCCTCTCCCTTTTAAGATACACACACACACACACACACACACACACACACACACACACACCCTTTTACCTAACTTGATAGGTAGTCATTGCTATGCATCTACAAGACACTCTTCAAAAGTTGGTATAGAAAATGAGTCTGGAAGCACATGGTTTGATGGGTGTCAAAATTGGGAGCTTATTAGTTAACTACTTTTATCTTATAGTACTAAACTCTAACTGGAACTATTGTTGTGAGAGGTGGTTTTTCTCCTATAGTGAGAGAAAAAAATCATCCATAATCATTTAATTCACCTTTATTTTCTCTTCCTTTTTAAGGATGTATTATCAATGCAAGGAAAAAATGTACCAATTATTGTATAAATTCTCTTAAGAAATACCCCCAGGCTCTAGTATAACCCCTTTTGTGATTATTTTGATAAAATTTTGTAATTTTGAATACATTTTAATGATGACAAACCTCTGTACCATGTGCAAGGTTCACTTCATTTCACAATTTCCCATTTAAGTAACTCTAACTGATGTGATATCTATAGCTTGATGTCAAATTATTACAGTTTCTGATTTCTGCACACATTAGAAATTGAGAAGACAGGTTTCAAAATTCAGAATATTTGAATATCCAAATCAGTTGGAGAAAATGAACTCAGAGTGGTTTCTAGAATGAAATGATAAAGGCTTGTGGACAATGGTTTAAGTCTGCATTGACCAAAGAAGTTATAATACTGGCTCCTGGATAAAATGATGCAGTAGTGGAGATTGGTTGTGGTGATTCTTCCCTCCCAGAAGTTTCCCTTTCACATTCTATTTCTTGAGTCTTGTCTTTCCAGGTCCAGTGACCTCAAACCGTCTTCTCATCTGCCTAGATCTGTTTTCCTAAGTACTAGTTTTCCATAGTATTATTTAAGGCTAGAAACACATAAATCCCCACTCATGAAATGCCACCTACCTATATTTAATCTACTTAGGCTTAGATTCTTAGTGCCTTCCAAGGTGTCAAACTAATATTGCAAACACAAATATGCTAATGAGCTAATGCCAAAAAACTTCCCCTCTGCTCCCAGGAATTATATATGCATTTTAACAGTGGACTTCAGGAAACAATAGCTGAACTTTTCTCAAAGGACTCAGAGGAATGACTTCAATAATTGGGAATTTCAGGATCAGTAGACAGAATATATGGTTAAAAGGTCAGAAGAAAAATATGTTTTTGAACATATCTGAGATCTAACAGCAGGCTGCTACCTACTTTTCCTATACCTAGAGCCAGATTTTCTTAGTAGAAGGTTAAAGGGAAGACAAGGTAGGAGCTAAATTGCAAAGGCCCCTAGGAAGGAAGGGGTTCCTATGTCTTCACTCCTACAGACACAACCCTAGTTCAGGCCTCAATCACCTCTTTCCTGGACAACTGTAATCTAACTAATCTCCCTACCTAAAAAGTTTCTCTTTCCTCCAATCATCTCACCCACCAAGCTGTTTGCTTGTTGTTGTTGGGTTGGTTTTGTTTTTTTTTTGGGGTCGGGGGAGAACAGAGAATCAAGTAAACTTGTGGCTAACATTTTGGTTTAAGTTAGAGAAGGCAAAATAAAGGAATGGGAGTCCTCCTAAGGAAATCAGATGAATGGAGATAGATGACTAACAGTCTGTGACTGCCTTGCTTCTGGCCACTTACTGTGCATCTTCTCAGTAATACTGGAGGGGAGTGGTGTTCCCATTGGTCTGATGGGATTAACTCTTTGAATGGGTAAGAGTTTGACACAGGATAAAATTACTCTTGGTGTCAGCATTCCCTGGATGTTATTATCAGTCCAAGAAAAGATAAGTAAAATAAAAATTAACTGTTCACACCCATTCAGCAACTAGAGGAAGGACACTTGATTTTTTCCATAAAATTATGTTTTTAAACAATGTATCTGATAAATTAAAGAAATAATATTTTTCTGAAGAAAAAATTTAGATTTCCTTACAGAATAGGTCTATACAATGGTGAGCATTACAAAATGATATCTTCTTTATTAGACATGTAGAATGACTTTGCAAGTAACAGGAATTCTATAAGTGGCATATAATTGCATTCTTAAAGAAAAGTCACTTATAAAGTGAAAAAATAGAAATAAAAAATAAGACGTTCAGTTCAGATTCTTATTTATGAAAGATTAATTATGGAAATAAGTAAAAATCTTCTGAAGTTTCATTTCCTTAATGAACCTTAAATGGGAGTAAGACAATGATTTTTATAATCTAAAATGGCAATGGACAATTTCCTTTCCCCCAAACATAAATGTAAGCCTACTAAATGCTCTGGATACTACACGTATATTTCATTCCACAACTTTTCCAGAAAACTTATATGAAAATCAAATCACATTGAATAAAGAATTCTGTATAGTCTAAAGAACATTTTTCTGGCAGTTAGTAAAACTTCAGTTATAATCCTGGTTCTACTACTGACTTACTCTTTGTTTTGGCCAAGTCATTTCATGTCTCAGAATCTTAGTTTCTCTAGCCATAAAAATGTTCAGCTCTAATAGTCTATGATTCCAAAAAATCTTTTTACATATAATTTGCTATAATTTATCTTCTAAAAATTCAGATTTTTATATATTGAACTTTGTTAAAGGCATACCTGCATACCAAGTCCTTGGATGCTTCATGTATGCATGATTTTCAATTCATAATTATATTCACATAAAGAATCTGAGTTTCATTTTTTTCTAAGGTGAACTGTGCATAACTCTGAAATGGTTTGGATTAGACATCTGGAAGTTGTTCAAATGAATTAGGATTATTTGGCCTTAAGATAACTAATCAGTTGATGACAATGGTAATAATCTCTTCTCCACTTCTGAGACTTGAGACCAAGATGATGATATAATCTTTTCCTTTGGAAAATTTGCTACAAAGAAAAAACACTTATCTGTGGAATGACTTGTGCACTCTCTACAAGATCTTTTGAAGTTCACTTTAGAATTCTGCAGTGCTAATATAATTATTCTGTCATGACAGGTAAGATTTTTCCAAGGTATCCAATCTCCAACATAATTAAGCATATGTATGCATGTATGTATGTATGCATATATATTTTATACACATATTCCAAATAATATCAAAATGGTTGTCTTTTTAATATCAATATCCAAACTTCATGATTGACATGCTAAAAAAAACATCAAAATTCAAAGAATCACAGGGATAAAAGAGACAATGAGATATGAGTAATCTGTGTCTCTTCTCAAGCAGAATTTAGACAAAGCAAACTATAGGATATTTTCCATTCTCATAGTTACTTAGAATTCTTCATTGACTTTTACCCGGCAGCTATGGGGGGAAAAGACAACACAAAGAGCAAAAGCAAAACCAATTTTCTAGAAAATAATATGTAGACAATATATATTGTATTAGAATTAAAAGGTTCTTGACTGGTTTGGTTATTTTTCTCTTACATATACCTACTATCAAACAAATTAAATTATTTTTTAAAAAGAAAATCTACTAGGATAGTTTATGACTGTAAACATATGTCACATGGATATCAATTGCTTATTCATTAAATAATGGAAAAGCAGCTAATTTGTGCTGTGTGTAAATATATTTCTCCAATAAAATTCAAATGATATATTTTCAGTGCAAGTGATCCTGAGTCCTGCAAGGCTATGTCAGTAAGTTTGGACAAGGCTCATTAATAGAGTATACTTGTTCCAACCACCACCAGACTAACCATGCTTGGAAAGGCTCATTAGTAGAAGGAAGCCATAAGAATACAAAATTATTTTGGCCACAGCAATTTAAAAAAATACTATTTACTATGACACAAAGTTGAGTTTCAGTGTGAACCAACTTTAAGTCTGTCCATGATAATGATTAAATTAATATTTAAGTACTGATGCATGCACACATCACATACCTTATATTTTTCTTAACTATATGTACTCTCATATTTCTTAAAAATAATGTTTTAACAAAATAATATAAAATTTTAAAAGGTTGAGAAATATGAAGAACTGGCCCATTAATTGATGTTTACTTTATCTCAGTGGTATCAAATCTAGCTGACTCCCTTTGAGCAATATGATACCAAAGGTTTTTTTGATTTTCAAGGATGAAGGCCTAGTTGCACATGTCTCATGTTGCTTTTTATTTTCCATCTCTTCTTTGCTTCAAAACCTCTTGCAAGTTTAATCTTTTTTTCAAGCTTCCTGTGAAGTTTTAGCATCTTTGCTTTTAGCTTTTATAAATTTGCAGCAAGCAACAGCTTTGACAATTTTTACCCCAAGCTCCTGAGTAGCTAACCTACTACTTAGTTCTTCAACCTTCTCAATATCCCCTTCAGCTACAGATTTGTTGATGTACACTTCAAGGCCTGACTTCAGAAGAATTCTATTACTTATGAAGCATTCAGACTTTCATTTATTCCAAAATACTGAATAAGGTCCTTCTGCTGTACATCATTTGAAGATTGTTGACTATGAGATTCTTCTTTATTCTTCAGTTTACCTTTTCTGGGATGTTTCTTTTGCTCCCTTTACTTGTAAACATGTTAGCACTTTCAGTTCAAAATGTCTTTTATATAACTCTTGAAACTTATCCCATATATTTCGGGGGGCTCCATTTAGACACTCCTTATAAGAATTTTTGCATTTGTCTTTGACCCATTTTTAGGTCCATCATTATTGAAAACAGAAAACTTGACTTTTTCAACCACACCATTTGCCTTATCTTCCTTTGAATTAATTTCCATGATTTTCAATGTAATCTCATCCTCAGAACTCAATACAATATCACTTTCATTCATCACAGGCAGTAACAATCTACTCTACATCTTCCTTTCCAAATGATATGATAGACAGAAGGCTATTTGAGTAGCATCAGGCTTTATATATAAGCCTTCCTTGCTACATTGCCATACTGGAGTGGGCAGATAAACTGGTGAAATTTAACACAAGGTCAGAATATCCATAATAGTTATCAGGATAAATAGGGACTTTGAGGATACTGGAATGAGGTAAAATACCTACCACCCCTCTAGGTAGAAAAGAGTAATGACATCTCAAATTAGGTAGTTAGACAGTAATTGTTGGGGATTTCAAGTTATGTTTTTTAGATTTAAAGAAATCTAACATAAATATAAACAAGAACTTAAAATCTCAAAATAGTTGCATATAATTCTATGATTAAAGTTCACTTATTAAAATATTTAATAAACTATAAGACATTATAACCTATAATTATTGAATAGGAATCAAAATACATTTTATATATACATTATAGATGGAATATCACAGCAATTTTATAAATATTGATTTGTGCTAGAGCATAACATTAATAAAACAACAATATAGAAATATTAAACATCCTTTATAGACTAGACAATAATACATATTAAAATCAACAACAGAAATATGAAGGACTCCAACATAAATGGAAACTAAATAATTTAATTCTAAACAATGAGTAAATCAAAGAGACAAATTATTATATAAAAATAATTGACCATGAGGAAAAGAAAACACAAAAATTTGTGGGAAAGCAGTCAACAGGGGAACTATATATCTCTAAATTATATCAACAAAAGTGAAATAAAGGAATTGAACATACATAATAACAAACTAGAAAATAATCATCTCTAAGCAAGCCCAAAAGCAGAGGATATAAAAATTAATAAAATTAAAAACAAAAATTCCTGAAATGATAAATGAAATACCTTTTTAAAATAAAAGTGAATGATTAGTTAATTTGATCAAGAGAAAAAAGGTTGTTTGGTTATAGCACTTCATAATCTAAGAGGACCAGTGGCTTCTCTATATTGGGTGAAGGTACAATACATCTGACTATGGCTGATCAGACCAATTTCCTCTCCACATATCAAGCACAAATAACCCATATGAACATTTGGTGCGGAGATAGCTCTGAATTTGTGCATCTCATATTTCTTTTGAGTTACAGCAATTCTGCTTCACTCATGGATCCTTCTTTGATGCAGGTACACCATGCTTGGTGACCCTGTGCCAATGTCTCCCATATCTCACAATCAGTTCCAGAAGTTTTAAGACCTTGAGAGCATTCTTGTATCATTTCTTCTGACCACCATGTGAGCACTTGCCCTGTGGAAGTTTTCCATGAAATAGTATTTTAGGTAAATGTCCATTTGGTATTTGAACAATGTGTCCATTCCATTGAAGTTGCACTCTCTGCAGTAGAGTTTGAATGCTTGGCAGTTCAGCTTCAGAAAGGACCTCAGTGTCTCACACCTTATCTTTCCAGGTGATCTTCAGAATATTCCTAAGACGATTCAAATGGAAGCAATTCAATTATCTGAAACCACACGGGTAAATGGCACAGGTTTCACAGACATACTACAATGAAGTCAGCACAACAGCTCTATAGACAGTCAATATGGTATGCAGCCTAATACCTCTTCTCTCCCACACATTCTTTCAGAGTCTCCCAGACACTGAGTTAGCTCTGGCAATGTGTGCATCAGCTTCATCATCTAGTATATATCCCTGAAAATTATACTGCCTAGGTCAGTGAGCTTAATAACAACATTCAAAACTTCTCCATTTGCTATAACAAATGGTTGCACATATGGATGGTACAAAGCTGACTGGTAGACAACTTCTGTTTTCTTGGTGTTAATCATCAAGTCAAAATTAGCAAAAGTGGAAGAGAATCTATCCATACTCTGTTGTATTTCAGCCTCAGAGACTGCACTGAACTCACAGAATCATGTACCAACAGTCCTTTCTCTTTAGTCTTGAATTGGAACCTTTTAAAGTTAAATCATTTACCATCACTATGATAGCCAACCTTGGTGCTGCTTTTGCCCTTGTTGAAAGCATCCAATAACATTGCTGAAAACATCACTCTGAATAGCATGGAAGCAAGTACACAGCTTTATTTCACTCCATTGGTGACTGGGAAAGTATAAGAGTATCTTCTACTATCCAGAACTTGGGCATGCATAATGTCATGAAACTGGCATATAATATTGACGAACTTTTCCAGGTGAAGAAATTTTGCCACAATCTTTCAGACTGACAAGCATTGCATATGGACCTCTTTTCTGCTACTGGTACTTTTTCCTTGGAGTTGTTGGGCAGCAAAAACCATATTGCCCATTACTTGTCCATTTCTAAAGTCATACTGGCTCTTGGGATAGACGTCCATTCTCTAGAAGAAGGGTCAACCTATAAATGAGAACTCTGAAAAGAACTTTGCTGCCAATGAGTAAGAGAGAGAGACATACACAACCCAGTGACTGTCACAGGACAACAACGACAATTTCCTTTTCTATGAGAAAAAGATAAAATTAAATCCCCAAATAAAAAGCAAATATACGGAAAAGTAAAGGTAATTATTAAATGTTTTATATGCAGTTATATGCCCACAGAACCAAAAACTTAATCAAAAAGAAAAAAAAATTTACAAAATTATAAAAACCTAGTTTAACAAAATAAACCCCACACACAAACACACACACACACACACAGACACATCAGCTTCCCCAAATAGATAATTCAGAGGAATTGATTTTTTAAAAAAGAAATCATACATCATACACAAATTCTGGGAGAGGAAGGGGGAAAGGAAAAATGATTAAAGACTGAACTTTAATTCTTTAGAAACTTATTTTGTTCCTTATAGACATACACAGTTAACAAAAGAATGTGTTAAACATGGGATCTTTGTTTTATGGAAGAGCTTGTAGTCATTAAAAGTTCTGTTTAATTCTTTTTTACTTTTTGGTCTTTATTAATTTGTTTGTTTATTTTTAGTTTACAAGATTCCATTCCACAATTCCATGAGTTTCAAATTTCCTGCCCCTCCCACCTTTTCCCCTCCCCCCATGGTGGCATATGATCAAGTATAAGATCTGCAAAAACTTTCACATTAGACATTAGTCAGGTTATAAAGGATTGTATCAGCTGGAATGAACAATTGGAAAGAGGAAACAAAATCAAACAAGAAAAAGAAAAAGAGCAGGCAGTTTGTTTCAATCTGGATTCAAACTCTGTTCTTTCTAGTTCTTCTGGGAATGTAGACATTTCTCTCCATCATGAGTCTTTTGGGGTTGGCTTATAACCCTGCACTGCTGAGAAAAGTCCAGTCTATCAAAGCTGGTCATCAAACATATGTTGTGTTTGTAATTGAGTACAAATTTCTCCTGGTTTTACTCTTCTCACTCAGCATCAGTTCATATAAGCCTTTCCAGGTAAATATGAAGTCCATCTACTCCTTGCTTCTTATAGCAAAATAGTATTCCATCACATTCATATGACACTACCTGATCAGCCATTCCCCAATTGATGGGCATCCCCTTAATTTCCAATTCTTTGCCACCACAGAAAGAAGTGCTATCTATATTTTTGTACATATGGATCTTCCTCCCGCTTCTGTGATCTCTTTGGGATACAACCCCAGAAGTGGTATTGCTGGGTAAAAGGGTATGAAATTATTTGTAGTCCTTTGGGCATAATTCCAGATTGCTCTCCAGAATGGTTGAATCAGTTTACGACTCCACCAGAAATGCATTAGTATTCCATTTTTTCCATATCCTCTCCAGAATTTGTTGTTTTCCTGTTTTGTCATCTTAGGCAATCTGACTGGAGAGATGTGGTACCTCAGAGTTGTTTAGATTTGCATTTTTCTAATCAATAGTGATTTAGAGCATTTTCTCATATACTTGTAAATATCTTTAATTTCTTCCTCTGAAAACTGCCTCATTTGACAATTTATCAGTCATGGAATGACTTGTATTCTTATAGATTTCACTCAGTTCTCTGTATATTTTAGAAATGAGTGCTTTATCAGAGACATTTGTTGTAAAAATTCTTTCACAATTTTTCACTTCCCTCTTAATCTTGGTTGCATTGGCCTCATTTGAACATAAGCTTTTGAATCTGATGTAATCAAAATGATCCATTTTGCATTTTATAGTGCTCTCTAATACTTGTTTAGTCATAAAGTCTTCCTCTCTTCACAAATCTGACAGGTAAACTATCCCTTGCTTTCCGAGATTGCTTACAGTATCAGCATTTATGCCTAGATCATGCATCCATTTAGACTTGATTTTCATATATGGTGTTAGATAATGGTCTATGCCCAGTTTCTGCCATACTATATTCCAGTTTTCCCAGCAATTTTTGTCAAATAGTGAGTCCTTATACCAAAAACTGGGGTCTTTGGGTTGGTCAAACAGTAGATTACTATAGTCAGTGACTGCTGAGTTTCGTGTGCCCAATCTATTCCATTGATTCACTACGCTATTCACCAGCCAATACCAAGTAGTTTTGATGACTGCTGCTTTACAATACAGATTAAAATCTTGTATGGCTAGGTCACTTTCTGTAGCATTTTTTTTTCATTAATAGCCTTGATATTCTGGACCTTTTGTTCTTCCAAATGAATTTTGTTACTATTTTTTCTAGCTCTATAAAATAATTTTTTGGTAAATTGACTGTTATGGCACTAAATATGTAATTTAATTTAGGTAAAGTTGTCATTTTTATTATATTAGGTTGACCCAGCCACGAATTAAATCTGACTTTATTTGTGTGAAAAATGTTTTGTAGTTGTGTTCATATAGGTCCTGGGTTTGTTTTGGCAAGTAGATCCACAAATACTTTATAATTCTACAGTAACTTTAAATGGGATTTCTCTTTCTATCACTTGCTGTTGGATTTCATTAGAAATATACAGGAAGGCTGAGGATATATATGGGTTTATTTTATATCCTGCAACTTTGCCAAATTTATTTATTGTTTCACGTATGTTTTACTTGATTCTCTAGACTTCTCTAAATATATCATCATATCATCTGCAAAGAGTAACAGCTTTGTCTGTTCTTCACCTAATTTGATTCCTTTGATTTCTTTTTCTTCTCTAATTGCTACTGCTAACATTTCTAGCACCAGATTGAATAAGAGGGGTGATAGTGGACACCCTTGTTTCACCCTGATCTTATTGGAAATGCTTCTAGTTTATCCCCATTACATATGATACTTGCTGATGGCTTAAAATAGATGCTACTTATTATTTTAAGGAAGGGTCCATTTATTCCTATACTTTCTAGTGTTTTTAATAGGAATGGATGTTGTATTTTGTCAAAAGTCTTTTCTGTATCTATTGAGATGATCATGTGGTTCCTGCTAGTTTTATTGTTGATATGATCAATTATACTGATGGTTTTCCTAATATTGAGCCATCCTTGCATTCCTGGAATAAATCCTACCTGATCAAAGTGTATTATTGTTGTGATAAGTTGCTGTAGTTTTTTTGTAAATTTTTATTTCAAATTTTTGCATTTATATTCATGAGGGAAATTAGTCTATAATTTTCTTTCTCTGTTTTATTTCTTCCTTATTTAGATATCAGTATCATATTTTTGTCATAAAAAGAATTTGGTAGGACTCCTTTTTCACTAATTTTCCCAAAGAGTTTGTAGAGTACTGAAATAAATTTTTCTGCTCTGCTCACTGTGCCACCTAGCTGCCCCAAGGAAGGGATGATTCTTAAGGGGTGAAGTCAAGAGGTGAGAAAGGAAAGTGGCAAGAGGAGATGGAGAGAGACAGGGTAGGGTAAACTATCTCATGTAGAAGAGGCAAGGGGAAGTAGTTGCAGGGGAGGGGAAGAACAGGAAGGCAAAAAGGCAAAAGTATATTCTCACTGAAGTTGGCTCAATGAGAGAATCACATTCATACTAAATGGAATATCTTACCCTCACTCACTCTCCTGAGTAGGGGAAAAGGGGATGAGAGGGGGGATGATGGAGGGGTGGGCATTCTGGGGGGAGGGGAGATTGGAAGTACCCACTATCAAAGAGGGACAGGATCGAAGTAGGGAATGGACCAGGTGGGAGTTGGGATGGGTGATAGGGAAATATAAGCAGTCTTTTACAATATATCTACTATGGTAATGTTTTGCATAGCTATACATGTACAACACATACTGAATTGCTTATCTTCTCAGAGGGAGTGGGTGACAAGGGAGGAACAGAATGGATCTGAAAATTGAAGTTTTAAAAGTAATGTTTCATAAGATGTCCAGGCATTTGGGCTCAGAGATTCACCTTGCCCAAATGGCAAAATCGAAGGGGATATGGGAGAGAGCAGATTGGATAAGGGGATATCTAGTGGGACTGCCATTCTGGGGTGGTGGGTAGGGAAAAAATGGGGGAAACAATGTAACTCATAATTAGGTGGAAATGAATGATGTAAACCAGAAGTTAATAAAGCATTTGTTTAATTTAAAAAATAAAAATAAAAAATGAAAAAAAATAAATAAATTTTCCTTTAAATTTTGACAGAATTTGCTAGTAAATTCATCTGTCCCTGGAAATTTTCCTAGGGAATTCATTGATGGCTTGTTCAATTTGTTTTTCTGAGATGGGGTTATTTAAGTAATTAACTTCCTCTTCAGTTAATCTGGGCAACTTGTATTTTTGTAAATATTCATCCATTTCAGTAAGATTGTCAAACTTATGTGCATACAATTTGGCAAAATAATTCTTAATTATTGTTTTAATTTCATCTTCATTGGAGGTAGATTCACCCTTTTCATTTTTGATACTCATAATTTGGTTTTCTTCTTTCTTTTTTTTATCATATTGACTAATGGTCTATCAATTTTTTTTCCATAAAACCACCTATTAGTTTTATTTATTAATTCAGTAGTTTTCTTAATTTCAATTTTATTAATTCCCTCCTTTGGTTTTCAGTATGTCTAATTTAATACTTAGTTGTGGATTTTCAATTTGTTCTTTTTCTAGCTTTTTCAATTGCATGCCCAATTTATTGACCTCCATTTTCTCTAACTCATTCATGTATGCACTCAGGGATATGAAACTTCCCCTAAGAACTGCCTTTGCTGCATCCCACAAATTTTTGTATGTTGTCTCATTATTGTCATTCTCTTGAATGAAGTTACTGATTGTTTCTATAATTTCTTGTTTAACCCACCCATTCTTTAAGATTAAATTGTTTAATTTCCAATTAGTTTTTAGTCTATCTTTCCATGGTCCTTTACTGCATATAATTTTTATTGCATCATGATCTGAGAATGATGCATTTAACATTTCTGCCTTTCTGCACTGAATTCTGGGTTTTTTCATGCCCTAGTACATGGTTGAGTTTTGAGTATGTGCAATGTACCACTGAGAAGAAGGTATATTCCTTTTTATTCCCCTTCAGTTTTCTCCAAAGATGTATCATATCTAGCCTCTCTAAAATGCTCTTCACCTCCTTAACTTCTTTCTTGTTTATTCTGAGGTTATATTTCTCAAGTTCAGAGAGGGGGAGATTAAGGTCCTCCACTAGTATAGTTTTGCTATCTATCCCTTCCTCTAATTCCTTTAACTTCTCCTGTAGGAATTTGGATGCTAAACCACTTGGTGCATATATGTTAAGTAATGATATTACTTCATTCTGGATGCTGAATTTTACCAGGATATAGCTTCCTTCTTATCTCTTTTAATTAGATCTATTTTTGCTTTTGCTTTATCTGAGATAAGGATTGTTATCCCTGCTTTTTTATTTTAGTTAAAGCATAATATATTCTACTCCAGCCTTTTACCTTAACCCTGTGCATATCCCTTTGTTTCAAATGTGTTTCTTGTAGGCAGCATATTGTAGGATTATGGTTTTTAATCCATTCTGCTATCTGCCTCCATTTTATGGGAGAGTTCATCCCATCCACATTCACACTAATGATTACTATCTGTCTCTTTTCCTCCATCCTGTTGCCTCCCCAGCTTATGTTTTTCTTTCTTCCTTCTCCCTTCCCCTCCTTAAGGGTTTTCCTTTTGACCACCATGTCCCTTAATTTTCCCTTCCTGTGATTCCCCCTTCTTTACCTACCCTTTCCCCTTATTACTATTCCTTTCCCTTCTAATGGTCCTCCCTTTCTTATCCCGCCCCTCCTTTCCTTCCTACTGCCTATAGGACAAAATAGATTTTTATACTTATCAGAGTATGTTATTCACCCTTTGACCCCAAACCAATAAAAGTAAATTTTATTTACTCCCTCCCTCCTTTCCCTTTATTGAATGAGTTTTTGTGTTTTTTCACATTAGAATCTAAACATAACTGATTATGTTGATCCCTCTTTGAACCAGAACCAGTGAGAATTATGTTCAAATGATGTTCATCTTCCTCTTTCCTTCCCCTCTACTATAGTATGTCCTTATGCCTCTTTGTATGCCATAATTTACCTTTTTCCTGCCTCAACCTTTCCTTTTTTCCCATTACAGTCCATTTCAACCCCTTAATAAGGATTTTTTATCATCAGATTAGTTCATTTTTACCCACATCCTCTATCTATGTATATCACTTTTAAAGGTCATTATAATCACATAAATTTCAATATTGAAAGTTATCATCTTCTCATATAGGGTTGTAAACAGTTTGCTATTATTGCATACCAACTTGTGTTCATGTGTGTGAGAGTGTGCATGTGTATGAGCGAGTGTGTGTTTTCCTTGTTTATCTTTTTATGTCTTTCTTGAGTCTTGTGATTGGAGATCAAATTTTCCATTTAGCTATGGCTTTTTCATCATGAAAGTCTGGAAGTCCCTTATTTCATTAAATGACCATCACATTGCCTGAAAGGTTATGCTCAATTTTGCCAGGTAGTTTATCCTTTGTTGCAGTCCTACCTCTTTTGTCTTACAAAATATCAGATTCCAATGCCTCTTATCTTTTTTTTTTTTTTTTACAAATGCTTTATCAACTTCTGGTTTACATCATTCATTTCTGCCAGATTTTGAATTACAATTTTTTCCCCATTTCCCCCCTACCCACCACCACAGAATAGCAGTCCCACAAGATATCTCCTCATCTAATCTGCTCTCTCCCATATCTTCTCCCATACCCCCTCCGACTTTTCAATTAGGACAATCTCTGTACCCCAATGCCTGCACATATTATCTCCAAATTACACGCAAAATTGTATTAATAATAGTATTTCTATGTATTTGAAAATCTAATTTTAAAACTTTGAATTCCAGATCCATTCCCTTCCCCTCTTGTCACCCTCTACCTCTGGGAGGATAAGCAATTCAGTATGTGTTGTACATGTATAGCTATGCAAAACATTACCATAGTAGATATATTGTAAAAGATTGACTATATTTCCCTCCCATCCATCCTACCCCCAACCCAGTCCATTCCCTACTTTGATCCTGTCCCTCTTCAAAAGTGGGTGCCTCCAACCTCCCCTCCCCCCAGCATGCCCTGACCTCCATCATCCCCTCTCTCATCCTGTTCCCCCCTACTCTCCTGCAGGGTGAGATATACCATTTGGTATGTATGTCATTCTCTCCCTGAGCCAAATTCAATGAGAATATGGTTTTGCCTTTTTGCCTTCCTGTTCTTCCCCTCCCCTGCAACCACTTTCCTTGCCTCTTCTACATGAGATAGTTTACCCTACCCTGTTTCTCCCCATCTCCTCTTGCCACTTTCCTCTCACATCTCTTAACTTCACCCCTTAAGTATCATCCCTTCCCACCAAATTTGACTTGTGCCTTCTATCCATGTATATCTGTAAACATATATACACACATTCACATATGTATTCATATGCCCATATACCCTTCTTCAATTATTTTCATAATGAGAAAGGTTTCATCAGTCACAATTATTGTTTTTCCATGTAGGAATGTAAATAGTTCAACTTTGATTAGTTCCTTTTGATTTCTTTTCCCTGTTTACCTTCTCAAGTATCTCTGGCTTCTTGTGTCTGAATATCAAATTTTCTATTCAACTCTGGTTTTTTCCTCAAGAATGCTTGAAAGTCCTCTATTGCACTGAATAATCATGTTTTCCCCTGAAACAAGATACTTAGTTTTGCTGGTGGGTAATTATTGGTTTTAATCCCAGGTCCTTTGCCCTCCTGAATATCATATTCCATGCCCTTCAATCCCTCAATGTAGAAGTTGCCAGGTCCTGTGCTATTTTGATTGCGTTTCCACAATAATGAAATTGTTTCTTCCTGGCTGCTTGGAGTATTTTCTCCTTGATCTGGGAATTCTGGGACCTGGCTATAATATTCCTAGGAGTTTTCTTTTTGGGATCTTTTTCAGGAGGTGATTGGTGGATTCTTTCAACCTCTATTTCCCCCTCTGGGTCTAAAACAATTTTCCTTGAGAATTTCTTGAAAGGTGATTTCTAGGTTCTTTCTTTTTTCATGGCTTTCAGGTAGTCCAGTAATTTTTAAATTAAATCTCCTGGATCTATTTTCAAGGTCAGTGGTTTTTCCCATGAGATATTTCACATTGCCTTCTATTTTTTCAATTGCTTGGATCTCTTTAACAGCATCTTGATTTCTCATAAAGTCACTAGCTTCCATTTGCACTAGTCTAATTCTGAAGGAATGAATCTCCTCAGTGAGCTTTTGAGATTCTTTTTCCATCTGGTAAATTCAGCTTTTAAGGCATTCTTCTCCTCATTGCCTTTTTGAGCCTTTTTTTGCCATTTGAGCTAGTCTATTTTTAAGGTGTTATTTTCCTCAGTTAGGCTGTTGACTCTCAATTCATACTTTTTCCTGCATCCTTCTCATTTCTCTTCCCAATTTTTCCTCCACTTCTCTAATTTGGTTTTAAAAATCCTTCTTAAGGTCCTCTATGGCCTGCAACCTGCTCATATTTTCCTTTGGGGCTTTTGGAGCAGGATTTCTGACCTCACAGTGCTCCTGTTCTATGCTTTGATCCTCTTTGCCCCCAAAATAGCAGTCTAATGTTGCATTTTCTATTTATTTTGTTTCCTTTGCCTAGGCATGTTGCCACTTAATTACTTGACTTTTGAGCTTGTTGCCACAGTAGGACTCTGCCATCAGCCAGGGGAGTTTCAGTCCCAAGTGTTGGGTTCTTCTCAACTGCTGGAGGTATTAGTTGGGTGCCATTTCTGAAGCCCCCACACACTCTGGCAAGCTGGATATACACCCCAAGACCCCAGACCACAATCCAGATTCAGGGAGGTTAAAGCAAGAGCAATTAACCCTCCCCCCGCCCCCCAGACTGATCGCCAGATCCCCCTACAGTTTACAGGCCAGGAGCTGAAGCTGCAACTGAAGCTGCAAAAAGGCAGCTCTGCCGTGACTCTTCAGAGGCTTCTCACCCCCAGGGGAAGAAGCTGACACATTCCTAAATACTGGTCCCAAAGTCCATAGGGCACTAACCTCTCACTTTGTCCTAGGCATCTATGGATTGGTAATTCTGGAAAAGCCACAGCAGCTGGTGTTCTGGGATCCCTCTAACAGGCTGCTGGTCTGGCCACCCTCAGGCTAAAACCATGACTCATGTGGTCCTGGGCTTGGCTCCCAGAGCACTGTGCTGTCAGTTCCCAGAGCGCTTTGCTAGCTGCTCCCTGCTGGGCGCCGAGACTGTACTCAGTGGGAGGTTATCTTCTCTCTGTCATTCTGTGGATTCTGGAGCAACAGAGGTTGTTCAGAGTGCCTGTTTCACATAATTTTGAGGTGTTGTGGGCTGGAGCTCTGTGGAAATGTTGTTTCTACTCTGCCATCTTGGGTCTGTGCCCTGCCTCTTATCTTTTAATGTAGAAGCTGCTAGGTCCTGTGTAATCCTGACTGTAGTTCCAGGTTATTTGAATTGTTTCTTTTTGGCTGCTTTTAATATTTTCTCCTTAACCTTGTAATTCTGGAACTTGGGTACTATATTTTTTTGGAATTTTTAATTTGGGATCTCTTTCTTCTGATTCTAGGACTTCAGGACAGTTTTCTTTGACAATATCTTGTTGGATGTCCTCCAGGCTGCTTTTTTCATCATGGCTTTCCAGTAGACCAATAATTCTTAAGCTTTCTCTCCTGGATCTGATCTCCATTTCAGTTGTTTTTCTGGTGAGATATTTTACACTTTTCTTCCAATTTTTGAATCTTCATGTTTTGTTTGATTGACATTTGGTGCATCATAGAATCCTGAGCTTTGACTGATTCTAATTTTTAGTGAATCATTTTGTTTGGTTAGTTTTTGAAAATCCTTTTTAGGGAGGTATTTTCTCCAGTTATTTCACAAATTTTACTTTTTAAGGATTTGTTTTCTTCAGTGAAACTTTTTTCCAATTTGGTCTACTTCTCTAATTTGAAGTAAAATTTTTCTTGAGGTCCTCCAAGAATGCTTTTTGGGCTTGCGACCAGTTCGTATTTCCATCTGTAGTCTCAGGTGTGTATATAGAGTCCTTGGTGTCTCCTGAAAGTGATTCTTCTCATTCAGAATAATAGGATTCTATTGTCTTCGGTCTTGCCTTGGCAAGTTGCTTCTGTCCCATTGTAATTGACTATTTCCTGTCCTTTAAAGTGTATTTCTGCTCCTGGTGTACAGTGGGTTTTGACCCAAGCTTCTCAGGTTGGCTGTGAGGTCCCTGGTAGTTGGCTTTGTGTGCTATAGCGTCTGAGTGTCTAGACTGAGGCTATGGCCAAGATTCTTAGTGTGTCCCCTGAGTTACTCTGAGGCTCATAGAGTAGTATGTGGGGGAGGGTGGTCTAGCCCCTTCAGATTTCCACCTCTATTACCGCTCAGGCAGGCTCTTGCTGGTCAGGTGATGGGGGGGGGGGGGGGCTTGTTGGGACTGTCCCACCCTTCACTTCAGACTCCTTACTGCCTCACTTACACCCTTTCTCCTAAGCCTGAGACTATTTCCTGCTATTTCAGGATTTTACTCTGGGTGGGACCTTTATCTCTGGGTTTTCTAGGTCAGGGAGGGGGAATCAGAGCAGCTAGAGTTTACTTTGTCATCTTGGCCTCTGAAAAATCAAGTAGGTGATTTTTAAACTTCCAGACTGTGGGCTCATAGCCCCAGGAGAAGCTGTTGTCCCTTCTGTGGGCCCTGCTCTTGCCCAGCTCCTACAGATCCTCCTATCCAGTTGTGAGAGGCTAATGAGACAGCTATGAATCATCCTTGGGGTGAGTGATTCTGCTGGCTGGGGCTCCTTCTCACTCTGCTGTGGTCTGATCTCAAGTCTGTGCTAGTGCAGGCCCCACATGCTCCTCTGTGCTCCCCCCTGCCCAGACCCATGTGGACACTTTCCTGGGCTGGATTCTGCCACACTCTGTCTCCCAGTGGATTCTGTCACTCCAAAATCCATTCAGATTCACTTTTTAAAGTTTAGTGAGGGGATTCACTGAGGAGCTTAGAAAAGTTACTGCTTCCATTCTGCTGTCTTAGCTCCACCCCCCCCATTTAATTCTTCAAAGGTAATCCATCCTGCTCTCCCATTCAATTATAAGTACAGTTCATTTTCCATTCACAGGGTCCATCCCACTTATCTGTACTCATAATGATAGTCTTGGTTCTCAAAAGTTAATCCAATGGAGTAGATTTGACAATTTAGTCCCTGCTATAAAGTTTTTGTGTACCATCCCAGCAAATAGATATCTCCTTTTTGATGACCAATTTATCTAAGTGAGAACAGGTTTATCATGAATAGGTTAACCATTTTGTGATGTATTTTTTACTCATGGAAATCTGACTTCTTTAAATAAGATGTTGATGTTCCACCTCACCCAAAAATGAAAATGGAAAGGAAGATGGATATTGATAGTGAATGTAATTATATCAAGTAAAACTTTAACCAAATTTAAACAATTACCATTCGAAGGAATTCAAAAAGGACAGAAGATGCTTTGACCTACTAGCAAAGTGGGAAAAAAAAGACATGCAAGGGTCATTTTTATGTTAACAGAATATATATGCATGTGTAAATATATATACATATATGTGTTTATGTATACACATATGTGTGTATATGTATATATGTGTATATATATATATACATTTATGCATTCATGTGCCTTTATAAAATCTTACAGAGGATTGTGGAATTAGTGATTAGTGTTGCTTTATAAAACAATGAAAAGCAATAAAGGAAAAGAAAGTTTGGTGAGATACCCAACTAAGCAAATCATTCCAAGGGCATTTAGGTATAAAACTGCACAAAAGTTTTTAAAATGTTGAAATTGTAAAGGATTGTAAAATACTTCTATAAAACAATGTTCTCCATGAGTGAGAATACAACCTACATGTTTAGATTCTGACATCATAATCCTGGATATGCTACATAATAAAGTGGAAATGGCACCAAATAAATTAGGAAAAAGAAGTCTACCCTCGTTTAACTAAGCATACAAAGGGAAGGTCCATGCTGGAGGCTACACAACTTTGAGAGCATTAAGGAAATGATTTTCTTTAAGATTTTCTTTACAAATATCTTGGAAAAATCTTGGAACTTTTGGTGACCAAGAAAAGTTGATCAGGATAGTATTAATAATTAATTGACCCATACGACTATGGTCCTGCCTTTAGGAAAATTTTATGAGAACAATCTTTATGAACAAGGCATCAATAATGAAAGTATAAGAAGAAGCTAGCCATTCAAAGTTGTGAATTGGTCCATACTTTCTGGGAATCAATTGGGAATCATATGAAGAAGCCACCTAACTATCTCTACACTTTGGTCTAGTTATTCCACTTCAATACTCTAGTTCTTCAGTAGATTTCTGATCCCATCAATGTAGGTGTTCCTCCCAATAATGCCAATTGCAGCACATTCATGCCTATCCTTTTTGAATAACTTTGTATTCTCCTATAAATTTACCACCAGTGATTCTTTCCAAAATGGTAGAGAATCTCCATTCACAGCAATATTCTTCCCCTATTCTGGTAACGCTATGAAACTTGAATCAATACTCTCAGAGAATCAAAAATGAATGTCAGCCAGAGGGCATTTTATTTGTTCAGTCATATTGTTTGTTGGCTACAGAAAAAAAACAAAACATTGATCTAATTGAATAAAATGCTTCTTTAAAACCTCAAAACAAAATGTAACAGAGACAAATGTGTTCAACAACCTTCTACTTATTAATATTAAATAATACATAAAGTACAGAGATATGTGTTCACCACTGTCATAAATGTGTGCCAGTAGATTCCAAAAAGAAGAGGTATTCTTTGTAGATGAGGTCCTTCAAACATCTTTTTATTGAGAGCAAAACAAAATTGAGTGGTCCTCAACTGGGAGGTGGGTGAACAAATTATGGAATATTAATATAATTGAATTTTGCTGCTCTGTATGCTCTAGAAAATATGAGCAGTTCAAAGAACCACAACCCCACTTATTAATTGCAGTGCAACAGCTTCCCCTCCCAAATATCTGGTGATCAAATATATAACTAACTAGATGAGTATAAATGAAAACAACACTAAACAGCATCAGAATTCATATTGTATACAATGTCTAATCTTGGTTCTGGAGATCTGATGATGAAAAAACTCTCATTCTAATTAGAGGCATGGTGGATCACTAGTGTGGATTATTTTATATCAATAACTATTGCTGTAAAGAATACTGTATTTCTTAACCACTCACCTAGTTTCTTTCCCATGGTTTACCCTTCTCAGTGCTCTTTTAATTCTTTGTTACTACTTCCCCAAGAAAGCTTCCATTAGATACTAATAATACCTGCCTTTAACTTCTGCTAACCTTTTACCAAAGAGGGTATGCCTAAGGCTTTCAACAGCCTGTAGCCAAGAGAAACTGTAATAGTCAATGAAAGTAAGGTAAGTATCTGCCAAACTCCAGATACTGAATCTGTACCTCAGGATACTTAGAAAACCTTAGGGTTTCTAAGGAGTTCGGCTCAGGACTTCCTGCCTTCAGTATAATAAGTCTTATTTTAGGTTGGTCCTTATCCCCTAGTCAGTTCCTCCAAAACAAGTGCCCTTGCAAATCTTGAAGCCATTAATATTTTCTATAAACTTCAAATTGCCAGGGACCTACAAAGGGTGATAACACTGTGGAATATGAACCATATGGAATGATTTTCTCTTGAATCTCTGAATAATGCAATAGATGTACTTGATAATTCAGTGAATACATCTTAGGTGGTAAATAACAGTGATGACATTCACTCCCCATGTTTAGTTTACATTCTGCTTAAGATTGTCTCTGAATCTATTCCAGTTCCAACCACAGAAGAGCAAATATATTAACACTAACATGAAAGAGATTTGCTTTCACTTTGCCCACTTTCATTAAGTTCACAAAAAAAAATCTTTCCATTTGAGAACGATGTGGAGAGCTGAACTGATTGGTAGGTTTTCAGGTCAAGTAGTATTTTTTTTTCCTCAGGTGCAGGTTCAGTGACAGTGGAGATGAGGGGGGAGGATGTCTCTTGCATTCTTATGGTCATTAGGGAATGAAGTTTGAAATGCCATTAGATATGCAGTAGGGGACAAATTCACATCCCATATGTCAAGAAATCGTCCTTGTTAAAATACGGGTGATTTCGTGTCCAAGTTGCAAATATGGAAAAGAAAAAGTACACTGGTGATATCCTTTCTTTTTTTTTTTTTTGAGGGGAGAGGTGATGCAATCTAGATTAAGTGACTTGCCCAAGGTCACACAGGTAGTAAGCGTCAAGTGTCTGAGGTCATATTAGAACTCAGGTCCTCCTGGCTCCAGGGCCAGTGCTCTAATTCACTGCACCACTTAGTTGCCCTAATATCCTTTTCTTAATGGAATATCGTATTGACTAAGGGTGTAGAAACCTACACAATGACAAGAACAAGCAGGAGAATCAGAGAAATTTCCTGCTGAAAAGGAGCTTCATCCAGTGCTCCAATTTTCCAGATGAAGAAGCTGAGAGGGCGATTGGTTAAGTGCCTTGTTCAAGTAGTATGTGGCAAAAGATATTCTTAAAAACAGAATTATTTCTTATACTTCCATTCCCATTTTAGCTACTTCTACTTATATCCCTATAATTCTTGGATATTTGGCAAGGCCAGAGACACTAAAAGAATCTGGGAAATAGGAGGCACATTTCTCAGCCCCTCTCTCCATTTTTGTAGCTACTACGCTAGTTTAATCTCCATTTACCTCTCACCTATACTATTGCATGACTCCAAAGTAATCTCCTTCCTCCTTAGACATGGTGTCATGTAACTTACAAATTAACCTTCCTAAGGCATAGGTCTACCATGCCAGTCCTACTCAAAACTTTCTGATGGCCCCCATTCCCTTTAAGGGAAAAAAGGGGCATACTTCTTAACATGGAATTAAAACCTCCATAATGAGTCCATTCTATAATCCAGATATATTTCATGTAACTCCTCTCCTACTCTGCATGTTCTAGCTAAGTTAGACTATTACCTGACCTCAAGATTCCATCTTCTGACTTTATGTTTTCTCACAAGCTGTGTAGTATATACTTGGAAGACGTGCTCTTTTCAGCTCAACATCTTGGAATTTTGATTTCCCTTTAAATCTCAGCTCAGTTGCCACTGTGTGAAGCCTTTACTGATCTCCTTGTTCTCAGTACTATCTCCCTCCTCAAATTATGTGCTGTTCACTTTTATTTGTGTGTATTTATATGTACACATGCATATACATATAGATACATATATGTCAACACATGTTTGTACAAATCCCTACATAGAATGCAGACTCCTTTAAGCAAGGACCTTCGTATCACTAATACCTAGTACAGTGCTTTTCACATACTAAGTACTTAATATTGGTTAAATGAAATTAAACTTTCTCAGCATGAATGACATAAGTTTTATTAGAATTTCTATCTTTTTTTTAAGTCAACTAATATCCTTTGTCCTTCTCCTGTTTGGAAATCTGTTAATTCTGAAAGAAAGATGGCCCATAGTCCCTAAAAGATTTTGCCCCTGTAAGGCTACACAAATTTGTTAAGAATCCAGATGCTCATCATGCTATTGGTAAAATTCAAGTGAATACCTTACATTTCTTTCTATCTCTCAGATTTAATCTGAATGCAGAATTGAGTCTGGTCTCATGCTTTTAGGCCTATGATGTCTTGGTAGCATCCAAGGCTATTTCTTCTATTACTCCTCCATGGTATAGAAATATTTTATCTGCCAAATCTCAGGTTGTGACAATGAAGGAGTCAGTTTTGAATTCAATGTTTCCTTCTCTTTTAATGAATAGAAACTGTCTGCTCCACCCAGTCCACGACTCTTTGAGGACCAGAATTTAGAATCATGAGGGTTTGTCACTTTCATGAACACTTATCACTTTGATCTATAACTGCTGGGTTAACTTCCCTATACTATCCAGAATCAAGGGGAGATCTTGAATATATGACTCCCTTTTCAACCAGCTAGAAGGTATCAATGGTTAACTATTGATAACTATGTTAATGATAGCTAAAATGACAAAAAACATGTTACAGTAAGGGCCAACATTCTAGCAGTGAACCTCCCCAAACTTAGCTAAGCTGATGCTTAGACAACAAACATATACGTCATTATGAGGCCTGTTCTTCAAGTATTTCCATCTTGCTATGACCTACCAAAACTTAAACACTTTAGTTATAGTTTTTTGTACCACAAGATGGTGTGTCTTTAGTGAAGAATGTTATTTACATATATTAACAAAGTGGGGTGGTTGCCTGAACAAGCACACTGATTTCTACCACCCAATGTCATTGGTTCCATTTCTCCTTTAGTTTATTCACAAGTATTCCTCTTTGTTTGTTAAGTTTGTTCACAAAGTATTTCTCTTTGTTCACAAGTATCCTAGAATAAGAAAATTTCAGAGATTATTACTGTTCTAGATATCTTCTCTTTAGTTGAATGCTCCAAACTATTCCCCAACTTGAGCTGAAGAAAGTCTCTGCTCCCTCTAGGGTTGGTTTCCCTTTCTCTCAATCCTAGTATTTAGCATAATACATAGTAGGTACTTAGATTCTGATTGAAATCCCACTCTGACATAAATTATAATAAATGGCGATACATTTTATGCCAATTTCAAGTTGTGTATATTGGAAATTAGCATTTAAAGAGTTCTACTTGTAAGTGATGATAACAGAGACCAAGTGTTTAAACCCTTCCCCACCACTATTACTTTTATGAGTTTGTAAGGAAATGAGATGGGGTTGGATAGGCAAGAGGGAGTTACAGTTTATCTTGGGTAGTGCATCAGGGAACCTGAAGAAAGACAGGTACTATGGGCTGGATCCAAGTAATCCTAATAACCTTGGACTTCCGATCTAGCTATCTGCTATCTGCTCCACTTTGTTCTTACTGGCTCTTCCCATCCCCGTCCCTCCCCTGTGTACACTCTGCTCCAGCATGAGCTCCTATCTCTACTTTCTGTGCTTTGTGTCACAGAGGCAGCTCATAGATCCAGGGCTCTCCAGCAGGTTTTATGTCATGTCTTCTCCTTACCTCTGACCTTGAGGGTCCATGCTCCTGATTGGTGAAAGTTCTCTAGTACTCCATAATTAAAACAGTCCAAAACCAGCATGTTGCTATTACTGTTTGCTAGTCATGCTAGAACTCCAAACCCCAAATAGCCTTTCATTTCTAGTTCTTGAACTGTTAATGAAAGCCACATTGCAATTCCTAAAAAAGTATGTGCTGGTGAATTTTTTTTTACGGCTCCATTCAACATCCCTGTAACTTTCCAAGCCAAGATATCCCTCTCTGGCTATCATTTCTTTATATGTGTTGCCCTTCCTCATTAATCTTCATGTAGACAGAGACTGTCTTTCTTTCTGCATTTGCATCTGCAGTACTTAGCACAGAGGCTGGTACATAGCACTTAATTAATGCTTTTTATTTCATTTATACTTTCAGTGTCCTAGTTTTATGCCAGTCAAGTCAGAAAAGCATGGAGGACCAAACAGTTCTCTTTCCTCTGACTCTTCACAGGGCTTCTCTTTGCCAAGGCCTTCTATCTTCTCAGAAGAAGAAAGTTCCTTACAATGCAAAAACTTGAGGAACACTGGGTAATGCCTATGTGCTAGCATTCTTACACTAGAAAACCTCAATGACAACATCCTTAGGGGATGGGTCACATACTTATTTATTTTGGTCTAGATCTATAATTTCATTGGTGTAGGTAATTCCTGATGAGAGAATTTCCTCTAGCAACTCTACCTTATCTTATAGACCTAGAGAACTGTCTAAGGCACTGAGAGGTTAAGTATCTTCTCTAGTGTGACACAGCCAGTTTGTGGCAGAGACAGGACATGACCCTGCTAAATCCAATGACAAAGTTTTGTTCATTCTCTGTATCAGTTAAGAATTATATAATGATCTGAAAACTGGGGGAATATGGAAATATCAAATAACACCAAACCACCTAACATGGGGTTTCAGGCCTTTGGGACCCATTTGGAGACAGGGATGGACTGCTGCTCTTCTGGATGAGTACATTGATAAATTCTTTTTATTTTTCCACCAATTCATGCCTTTAAGCTGCTTTATTAAGGAAGTACAGACATTTTCAAGGGGTTTTTTGACAGCATATCTTATTCAGTTATCTACATCCGCACTACATTTTTTTCTATGCCTCCTACCCCACAGTTCTTTCTCTAAACATTCAAAATAAAGAACAATTCAATTTTCTTAATAACTGTCTTTCTACCTAAATGCATACATGATCAGTAAATACACACACATACATATGTTTATGTGTATTTCATATGTGTGTATGTGTCTATATACATATATATGCATGAGTGTGCATATATACAGCACATACATTCATATGTGTGTGTGTGTGTGTGTGTGTGTGTGCCAGCATACAGATTGAGGGAGCTCTCTGGCAACAAGGTAACTCCTCTCAACCAAGAGAGAGTCCAAGATCTCACCCAAGGCTAATTCACACACATTTCTGCTTTAGCAAGATAGAAAAGGAGAAATGGTTGAAATTCTACATGTCAGCTTCTTCTCATTGCCATTTTTCTTCTTTTATCAAATTAAATTGATTTTTCTGATGTTTAATGTTTTTAAAAGAAAAAAAAAGATTACCCCCCAGAGAAAGAGAGAGAGAGAGAGAGAGAGAGAGAGAGAGAGAGAGAGAGAGATAAAATGCTTCTTCAACTGCTTCTCAGTATTTTAAGATCTCCATGAAAAAAAAATCTCCTTCGTCAATAATTGGAGGGTAGCACTATAAGGTAGATGTCACTGTTGAGATACCTCTCTGCACTTGTTTCCAACTAGTCAAATAGTTCAGATGTCTTCAGCTAACTGGAAAAGCTAAGAAGGAAGCTAGGTAACTTTTAAGAGAGCCAAAGTGCATTGCTATAGTGCTAGTCTTGTAAGTTACAGAGGAAGCCCCATATTTGTGGCCAGGGTGGGTTGTAAAAAAGAAGTCAGGTTTTTATTTTTTCTTGGGGAAGGAACTCTGAAAGTACATTTCTGAGATCTCCCTTAATTCCCTGGTCAGGAATTCCATGACATAACATTCTTTCAGGGTCTCACAGTAGTGGGTTTAGTCCTGTCCAACTTTTCTAGATGCTGAAAGCCAAAAGTTCCCAAAGAGAGACTGACAAGAACAGATCTTCAGTAATGCCTCCTGTGTTACTCAATCATTTATAATAATTGATAGATGAAAAGTATCTATTTTTGTATCCTTAAAATGCTGGTATCCATGTCTCAAACTGTATTACAAAACAATTATTATCAAAACAATCTGATACTGGCTAAGAAACAAAAGAATAGCACAGTGGAATAATTAGGTATAGAACATATTAAAGTAAATGACCATAGTAATCAAATATATAATAAACCCAAAGATCTGAGCTTTTCATGAAAAAATTCATTATTTGACAAAAACTGCTGGGAAAACTGGAAAAAAATATGGCAGAAAAGAAGTAGAAACCAATATCTTATATCATATACCAAATTAATGTTAAAATAGGTACATGATTCACACATAAGGGGAGATACCATAAACAAATTAGCAGAGCATGGAATACTTTACCTCTCAGATTTATGGATAAGTGAAGATGTTAGGACCAAACAAAATATAGAGGGCATTACAAAATATAAAATATATAATTTTGATTATATTTAATTATAAAGGGTTTGCACAAACAAAATGGATAGAACCAAAAATAGAAGGAAAGCAGGAAAGTGGGGGAAAATTTTACAAGTAGCTCTGATAGTCCTCATTTCTCAAATATAGAGAGAACTGAGTCAAATTTATAAGAATACAAGTCATTCCCAATTTATAAATGGTTAAAGAATAAGAAAGGCGGTTTTCAGAAAAAGAAATCAAAGCTATCTATAGTCATATAAAATGCTGTAAATCATTATTGATTGGAGAAATGCAAATTAAAACAACTCTGGGGTAACACTCAAACCTATCAGACTGGCTAATATAACAAAAAAGGAAAATGATAAATGTTGGAGGTGATATGGGAAAACTGGGACGCTAATATAATCTTGGTAGAGTTGTGAACTGATCCAACCTTTCCAGAAAGCAATTTAGAACTCTGACCAAAGGGCTATAAAACTGTGTATCCAACAATACTACCACTAGGTCTGTATTCCAAAGAGATAAAAAGGGGGTGTGTAACAGAACCTATTTATACAAAGATATTTATAGTAGCTCTTTTTGTTGTGGCAATGAATTGAAAATCAAGGGAATGTCCATCAATTGGGGAATAGCTGAACAAGCTTTGATATATGATCATGATGAAATATTATTGTGCTTTAAGAGATGACAAGGGGGATGATTTCAGAAAGGAAAGGCTTACATGAAACAATGCAAAGTAAAGTGAGCAGAATTTTGGGGAAGTTTGGGGAAGCAGAGGGGAATGTTGTATACAATATATACAATAGAAGGAAGCAAGAGGAACATTGTATATAATGTATACAATAGAACATGCAATTCTGTAAAGTGCTGTAAATTATTGTAAATGACTTAGCTACTCTTAGATATATAATGATCCAAGACAATCCCAAAGGTCTCATGGTGAAACATGCTACCTACTTCCAGAGAAAGAACTGATATTGTCTGAATACAGACTGGAACATACTATTTTTTCTTTTTTTCTTCTTTCCTTCCTTGATTTCTTTCTTTCTTTTTCTCTCTTTTTTTTCCTTTCTTTTGTGTCTTCTTGCACAAAATGACTAGCATGGAAATGTTTTACGTGATTGCACATGGATAACCTATATGGATTACTAATCATCTCAAGGATGTGGGAGGTGATAATGAAAGAGAAAAATAGAATTGTATTAAAATGCAATTGTGAGAAAATAAAGTCTCACTGACAAATAAAATGTTGGTATTCAGCTCTAGAAATGCTCTTTGCTTTTTCTTTTAAATCAACCTAGACAACTAGTTTTACTGTGAGATCCTTTATGGACTTCAGGTATATTGTATAAGATTTGTCTGTTTACCTACAAGTCCCAAATAATCAACCCAAAGTGTTTTTTCTTTGAAGTGTCACGCTCAGGGTTTTCCTGAGCCTATTTTCATTATTTTCAAACTGGGACTGTACTATTTTTGACTGAGTTTGACATTTCATTAGATTTGTCTTTCCAATGAAAAAGGAGCCACCAAGGGAAGTTTCAAGTACATTTTATTGTAGAGACCCAGAGGAAACTTGCCTGAACCTCCAAAGAAATTACCTATGGTCCTACACTCCTGGGAAGAAATTTCAGTGTGTCTTCTGTTCAGAAATTCTGTTCAAACCTCAGTTAGGATGGCACTATGAACAGAAAAGTTCACAGACCTATTATCACCAAAGATGAATACATGGCACCCGTTTCTTTGCCTTTTCATTTGTTCTTTCCTAATATTAGGTGAATTGGTGTTGGAGACAGATGGACTAGGTCATGGCCTTATGTGCTTCAAAGGTTCTGAAACTGGAGTCCCTAGCAGAACCTGAGCTTGCTACAACAGTAACGGGTGGGCCCACTGTGGAGTCAATGCAACCCTAGGGAGCAATCTGTGTGACCCAGCACAGCATATAATCAACCACGCAGCTGAGCCACCATGCCCTGCAAGACTTGTACATTGACCATGCTTGCATTTGGTAGTAAATGTGATGGGAGGAATGTTTATAGCAACTACTTTGATTTTGAGTACACTTTCCTTGGAACAAAGGTAGTTGTGGGAAGATTATACTGTGGTTAAGGGAGATGGATTTGAACTTCTCTCTCACTATATCTTTTTAGTAAATGTCCCTTTGTAAAAAGCAATTGATGTTAAATACTTCCCAAAGATAAAGAAGAAATATCAACTGGTTAAATAATACTGTGGATATACAGAATGGCAATGGCAAAGGATATTGGAGTATTGATAATGGGTCACTGGTACTGGGAAAAGCCCACAGAAATAGCATTAGAAAAACCTTATAGCTTCTCAGGGGATATACCTAGAACCCTGAGGAGAGATTTAATAGCAGACTTTCTCTGGGGATCCTATCTGTTAATGCAAGGGAGGGGTGCTTATAAGGGCTGCACAATATATATGCTAATTTTAAGCTAACTATTTAACCTTATATTGGATAGAAAAGCATTACAGTTATAAATACATTAATTTAAAAGTAGAGGTCTATGTTGGAGGGAATACAAACCAGAATGTGTACTTATCTCTTTTGCCCATTTTATATATCTTAATTTAGAGCTTCTCCGAAAAACTCTTCATTAAATTCCACTAACCTGAGACTTCTCTGAAGCCTCATTCTTATCAAATTGAATTAGGAATAATGAAAACTTTTGAAGATTCAGTAAAAAAATGCTGATTGCCTGAATTTGGAAAAATAGGGGAATATTTTCTATCATTCTTGATAGTCTTGCTGCTATGACATGTGAAAGTCAGTGATTTTTTTTATGAGAGAAAAAAAGAAGCCTGCCTATAAGCTTGACCAATGTCAGCAATAGATGAATTAGCTGAGCTCTAAGGGAGGATGGGGGGAAGGAAGAGAAGGTTGTATGAGATTTAAAACTGTGAATCCCTTTCCTGGATCCAGCATTCACTTGTTTATTTATTTTTTTCTCTAGACAACCAGTTCATTTTTAACTATGTTAAGCATATCTTGCATTTTAAATTCAGGTATGTTTGTCAAGCTAGATACACTAACAAGACAGCTACCAGGTCTTCAAGGCTTCTGCTTCCTGTTGGGAAACCTTAATGTCTAATTTATGAACCATTTGGACTATCACAAAAAACAGCAGTGCTGGCAACTTGAATTTGTCAAATTGCAGATTGCCTTCATAGTAAATGCTCCCATCCAGCCCTTGCTCATAAGGTCAAAATGAGACAAGGTTATGTGTTCCACTTTCTGGGTTGTGGTTTGGGAGTCTATGGAGTGACAGGCACAAAATTAGGTCAAGTCTTTTGCTTGCTCCAGGGTATCTTTGCAGTCAGATTGCATAAATGAACATAGAAAACACCCAGTCTTTTGAAAATGTGATATTTTGGCATACATAAATACAGGCTAAAGGGAACCTGTGATACATGAATATTTAAATGATCTGATATGCAAACAACATAAAACTCAAGAGCAGTTTGTGTGGCTAGAACAGAAAAGCTTCAAGATGGGCCCTTCTCTTTCAGATTCCAATTGTCAACCAAGAAAAAAGTCCTACTGACACTTTGCACATCTCATACATTAATATATTACATTTTCTGTTACAGTTCCATTTGCATGTACCTAATCTTTACTATATTACAAATTTCATAATGTTAAACACTTATTCATCATTGTATCTACCTTGAGCTCTGTACACAATAAGTGCTTAGCAAATATTTATAAAATTAATAATTATTGAACTATTGAATTATTGAAATAATGAAGGCAAGTATTTGTGTAGCACTTTAAAGTTTGCAAAGTACTTTATACATTCAATATACTTTTATCTTCACAATAAATCTGGGAAGTAGGTGCTATTATTATCCCTATTTTACAGCTAAGGAAACTGGGGAAAGAAACTATTGATCCCAAACCACAACCCAAAAGTGTCAGGGTCACACAGGTAGTAATTGTGTGAAGCTGGATTTGAACTCAGATCTTCCTTACTCTAAGTCCTGTGCTCAATCCACTGCACCATCTAGATGCTTCTTAGTAACTCATGGATGTCTTCTCCTTGATGGTAAGATATAAGATGTCTTATAGATGAAATCAGATAGAATTCTTTTAAATTGATCTAAAGTTTGGAGGAAATGATGTTGACTGTGCATTATTGACTCAGATCTTTTGCACATTTAATTGTAGAAGAGTGATATTCCTATAATTAGAGAGAGACAAACACAGTGAAATAGCAGATAAAGGATCATATATCTGGAATTGGAAGGAATCCTAGCAATGCTTTTATTTTACAGATAAAGAGAATTGGACCCAAAGAGGTTGCGTGACTTGTTCAATGTAAACATCAGATGTGGGATTTGAAATCAAGTTCTGACTTCAAGGCTAGAATTCTTTTCCCTGTGCCAAGATATCTACCATCTTCTCTAGGCTGTCTTTAATGGCTCCAAAGAAGGAAGATGTGCAGAGGCCAAGGCTTTCTGTTCCTCATCCCCTATAGCACCAGAATCTCAGGTGTACTCTTGACTCTGCTATGATTCTCTTCTGTTAGCCCTCAGAATCAGGATGAAGGACTCCCTGATCCCTTTTAAAGTCCTTGTACAAAGGGGATGGCTCCAATCCAAAATATCCTGAACCCACCCACATCATCCCCAGATGCTGAGAGCCAATCATTACCTCTCTCTGTGGCAAAAATGAATTGACAAGAACCTGGATACAGGAGATGGCCTCAATCATATCAATTTGGTATTAATGGGTATGTGCACACCCTCAACGGTTATTGAAAAAAAGATCTCACCTTTAAAGTTCTAAATGTTAAGTTAATGTTTATGGAAGTCCTAAAAATTGTCACTTTCGGCCCCTGCTTTAGCAGTTACATCTACTCCACATCAGCTAAGCCATTTTTTCCTTAATGTAAATATATTAAAATTATCTTTGGGATTTAGTTGATCCACTGGGGACTAAGAATCTAACTGACAATTTTCTGGGAGCTAGGTACAAAAGTAAGCCCACAAAAGGGGAAGGACCCCTCTCTTATGCTTGACACATATTTCTAAGTGGTACCTGAACCTGACCAATGCAGAGAAAAGGGAAGTGATACCCAAGCAAATCAATATTATATCCTTGCTGAACATTGTTTCCATTCTAGGCCTAAGGAAGTTTCCTTTTGTTAACTGTTGGAGGGTTTGGCATACCATATTTCATTTCAATCCAGAACCTGAATCACAAGAGTGGCTTACAACATTTGATGTTTGTTTATCAACAAACTTGGATAAGGGTGATATTGTGGTGAAAGTGTGGTAAAGGGCAATGTAGGGGGGGAAACAATAGGATACCCTCCCCCCCACCTCACAGAGGCGTCATTTTTTTTCCAGGTGATACAGAAGTTTTGAATCCTGAGGCCAATTTAAGTCTACAGATGATTCTAGCTAAATAAAAAAGGTTCCCCCCTCCCCGTCTCTCTCTCTCTCTCTCTCTCTCTCTCTCTCTCTCTCTCTCTCTCTCTCTCTCTCTCTTTCTCTCTCTCTCTCACACACACACACACACACACACACACACACACACACACACTGACTTGGTAGGATTACAAAGAAAACTATGGGCATTAAGCAACTAAAGACAGATGTGGATGTGCTCTATATGAGCTGTTCCCAGAAGGTAATACATAGTGTTGAATTTAAATAAATTGTTTTCAATTTGGAATCCAGAATGATTAGGCTACTACAAAGCTCCACCAAATGTGCCTTCTTATCTTCTGTCATTTAAGACAATTTGCATACTATTAGGTAGAATTTCTAGAGGCATTTTATTTTGTATTTCTCTTATTCTTATTGAATATTCTCTTATTCTTCAAAGAATATTTTCATGTTATCAGTTAGAATTTGCCCTTCTTACTCATCTCTTTTACTAGTTATCTATCAAAGAATGGCTTTTAGTCTTTTATATTAGCATCAAATACAGATAGATAGACAGATTTATGTATACATCATCCCATTGTTTCTCTCAAAAGTTTACTCTGAGAACTTGCTAACTCCTGTTACAAGCTTGACGCTATAAATTTTATCTCACAAACATGTGTGTATATATGTGTGTGCATGCATGTATGTGTATAAATACACACACACACACTCATCTTGACTTGTGTCTTGCCACTGGACTTTGATGATTCTGGAGGAGAGAGTGGCTGACAACTTGTGCAGCTCTATCTTACTCAGATCCAAATCAAGACATCACCACAACAGCGACCACCACAACATACATATACAAACACACACACACACATATAAACATAGACACATACGCGTATAGGCATACACACTCATATATACATATACATACACATACCTATTGGTGATAAGGAAAGGAGTAGGCACAGAGTTTCCATGATTGCCTATAATTTAATTGGTGTTAGCATATCACTCAATACCAGTGGAAATGTTGTCTTGAGCTCATGGTCATAGAGAGGTGTCAAGGGCACTGAGAGGTTCGATGACTCATCCAGGATCTCAGAGTTAGTATGTGTCAGAGGTGGAACTTCTACCCAGAAATTCTTGGTTCTTGAGGTACCACATTATGTTGCCTCGGTCTTTATAAATTAAATTTGATATTACATGGCTTCTCTTCTAATTCTATCTTCATTGATTATGCAAAGGTAGTGGAAATTGTGTTTATATTTCTCATCTTATACATAATTGATATATTATAACAAAATATTAAATGAGCAAAAATTTCTGAAAATGGCAAAATACATGTACATATGGATATATGCATGTGTCATATTTGCATTTATGTATGCATACATATGGCTGTATATATGTATGTATGTACAGATATACTGTTCAAACAAACTTTACACATATCTTGCCTTGCTTATGTAGCAGTGACTACTCTGACTACCATTGCCTAAAGGCCCAGTGTGTTAGATTTTCCCTTCCCCAGGGTTCCCCAGGAGGTTGGGGGTAGGGTATCTAGTCTCCTACTGTCCCAAAACCAAATTGATTGTTTCCCCAATTTCATGGAGCCCCTGGCACCCTAGTCTCATTTAACCATTTGATAGATTAACTTTTACAAAGCAATATTTATTTCAAAGGTATAGCAAAAAGAACCATTTCTCACACACCCTCAACACCTGGCAGCATAATCTCCCCTATATTCCCTCAGTCTCTGGGGAGGGGAGGGAGAATAGGTCCACAGCTTTTCTCAGTCCCTATGTATCACAATCCCTGCAAGCTCCAAGTCCAACCCCCTCCACCCCTGCCCCTTACATCTTAGCACTTCACCTTCTCATGGCTCCCCTGCTGGGCTGGCAGCACTCTATAATCTTGGCTAGAGTTCTCAGGGCTGGTCACTTTACTACCTGCACCTAGAACTGAAAAAGGCCTAAACTTCCAACCAGTTTCACAGGGCTTAAGGGGAAGGGACAGGTGGATCTTCCCCTCAGCCAGCTTAATGTCCATACTGCAAGTCAGCAAGAAAATTATCCTTGCATATTCCTAGAAAGAGAAAACATGGCCTTCTACCTTGCCAGGTAGATTTAAAGACAGTCAGTTCTGGCTACATAGCCAAATGGAAGAGACTGCTCAAACCCAGAGAATATATTCTCTTAAAAGCACCTCCATGGCATTTCATATGTGGGTGCCTCCATCTCAGGTGATATAAGTGTACACTAAAGGCTTGTTACACTAAAGTAAAATAGTACCTATCCTTAAGGAGCACAATATATTTCCTTGAGTGGAATAGACAAAACCTACATTTATTCAACCCATCAGGGGCCAACCTTCTGAAGTACACGACACTTTTCTGAGTACCATCATCCACCAGGTTAATAAGAAGCACCAACCTAGGTGTCGTTTTTGACTCCTCATTCTTTCTCACCCCCAGTATCGAATGTTGCCAAGGCTTGTTGATTTTGCCCTCCCAAACACTTTCACACACTCTCTTTCCTCTGACATTGCTGCCTTGGTAATACCTTATTAACTCACACCTGACCTACTGCAATAGTCAGTCTATTGGTCTCTCTGCCAGAAGTCTTTCCCCACTCTTGTAAACCCTCCACTCAGGTATCAAAGTGATATTTTTGAAGTACAAGTCTGACCACATCACTCTTCTACTCAATAAATTTCAATGGCTCTCCATTACCTCCGGGATCATATATAAAATCCTCTGGAATTGAAAGACCTTCATAACCTGCCCCTCTTTTCCCTTTAACTTGTATTTGTTAGACCTTATGAACCACCTCCCCCATGTATTCTGCAAAACAGTTACACTGGTCTCCTTGCTGTTCCCCAAACCAGATGCTCTCATCTCCTAATTCTATGAATTTTCTTTTTTTATTTTAATTTTCAGTTCCAAATTCTCTCTCCCTTGCCCCTCCCTGACCCATTGAGAAGGCAAAAATTACTATACATCTCTCTTAGTTTCCTCATCTGGAAAATGGGGATAATAATACCACCTTTCATCTAAGGCTTGTTGTGAGGATAAAATGAAATATTTGTGAAGATTTGAAAATCCTATATAAATATTAGCAATGATGATTAATCTAAGGACAGAACTGGGATGATGATGATGATGATGAATGATGATGATGGTGATTCATTTGAACTAAAGGGAGATAGATATGGGTTCAAAATAGGGAAGAATGTTTTGAAAATTACCTTCTAGGGGCGGCTAGGTGGCGCAGTGAGTAGAGCGCCGGCCCTGGAGTCAGAAGGACCTGAGTTCGGATCCGGCCTCAGACACTTAACCCACACAAACAAAAACCTAGCCGTGTGACCTTGGGCAAGTTACTTAACCCCAATTGCCCTAAAAGGGGTGGCTAGGTGGCGCAGTGAGTAAGAGCGCCGGCCTCGGAGTTGGGATGACCCGAGATCAAATCCGGCCTCAGAAAATGAGCACCCACACATAAATAATGACTAGCCGTGTAACCTTGAGCAAGTTACTTAACCCCAATTGCTTAAAAAAAAAAAAGAAAATTACCTTCTAAGAAATAGAATGGATTGTTTTATAGCTATTGAGTTTCCCATCACTCAAGCAAAGATCGGGTGATCAGTTTTCAGGGATATTATAACAAGTGATCTTAACCTGGGGTCTGTGTGCTTTAAAAATATTTTTGATAGATAACCACATTTCAATATTATTGATTTTCTATTTAAAAGAGCTATATGTTTTATTCATTCAAAATATTATTCTGAGAAAGTTATCTAGAGTTCCAGAAGACTGCCAATGGTGGAGGGAGGAGAGAGAGAGAGAGAGAGAGAGAGAGAGGAAAAAAAATACATCTAGTGATTCTAACTAAATTCTCACCCACTAAGTTTGAAGCTATGGAGCTTTCCAAGATTGTCAAGAAAGGAATAAACTGCAACCACAAAGCCTAAGACAGTATCAAACATTTAGTCTGTGGGAAAAAAGTGTAAGTATGTTATCAGTTAAAACCATAGCAATCTTCTTTTGGGAAATGAGATTATTTTTGGACTGTAGCATGTAGTCTTATGGTATTTCTCTCCTTGAAAAAGAAGTTTGAATAATAGTTTAAAAAATAGCTCTTTGGTTTCCCACAATCCACAGGAGGCTTATGTTTTTGCACTCATGCTCTTACCCCCAAGTTCTGTTATATTAGTCCCCCTCCTTCCCCTGTGTACAGACACTGCCTACTCACTTCTTGTTGAAATGCTTGCCAATGAGTAATTGAAGTCTACTGAAAAATGTAAGGAAAACCAAGAAAAAAGAAAAGTGTGGGTTAAATATATACTTTAGCTGCAAAATCTCAGTAATGACGTTAGTTCCTTGAGAAACTTCCACTCCCTCCCCCTGCACATAGGTCCCATTTAACATGAAAACATTCTCTATTTAAAGTACCTAGCCTTGTACCCTCCCCACCCTGAAATTTATTCGCATACTTCTAAACTGAGACATACCACCAGGACAAGCAAAGCATACACAAATAACTCAGCCCTTTAAGTGCTGTTGTCATTAAGAAAAATGTATTTAATGATGCTAAACATCTGTTTGGATGAGCTGAGAGAAAATGACCATTGTGAAATTTCTCAGCCAAATCTGGCTGACTGTACTAGGGGTTGATTTAGAAGGTCAGGAAGGATCTTTTCCTCCTGCAGCTGTGTAACTGCCAGCTATAAATGACTATACTGGACTGGCTCCTTTGTTTCATTCCCGTGATGCAACTCATTGTCTGGAAAGTTTCTTTCTTTCTTGTTTTTCCTTTTTTATTTACTTCTTTCTTTTTTTAAAACTGTTTTAAGGCCAATACTGAAAATAGGTCTGTTTTCTACTAACTCTGCAGGAAAGAAAGTGTTTAGCTTTCCCTCAGCCAGGCAATGTTGCAGTGAAGAAATGCCACCAGGATACCTTTTATAAGTTTTTGGGCTGTACAAACAGCTGTGTAAATCATGAAAGATGCTCTTTTCCACTGTTAGTCTGGGTTAGCATCATGGCCAATGAACTAAAATAAGTGAGAGAGAGAGAGAGAGAGAGAGAGAGAGAGAGAGAGAGAGAGAGAGATGGGGGGGGTGCGGGGGGGAGAGGTTGCACTAATGACCAAAATAGTGCCTGAAAAGGACACATGCATCAGCACTCATATGCTTGGGCCTGGATCTTCTGAGATAACCATTAAAAGTCATCTGTGGGACTAATCAGAGCATTCCTGAAGTTCACTAGCCAGTGAGCAAAAATGACAAATTAATACAAAAGACCAAGCCTTTAGGAAGAAGAAAAGAGGGGGGAGAAAGTCCTGAGAAAAACAGTGCAAAGGATAATGTTCTCTCATAAACTAATACTCTTCCCTTGTCAAGCTGATATGGAAAAAAAAATAATCAAATCCCCTAACAGGAGGCTAAATAAAGTCACCGAAGTACACAGTAAAAATGAGGGAAGCTCTTGAAACAATTTTTTTTTTTGTTTTTTTGGAGGGCAGTTGGGGTTAAGTAACTTGCCCAAGGTCACATGGCTAGGTTTTTATTTGTGTGTGCATTAAGTGTCTGAGGCCAGATCCGAACTCAGGTCCTTCTGACTCCAGGGCCGACGCTCTACTCACTGCGCCAGCTAGCCGCCCCTTGAAGCAATTTTTAACCAGAGTGGTGACAAATAATTTTCTTCTCCCTTGAATTTTTGCTTTCCTGAAACTTCCTCCCTATCCCCCACCCTACCCCAAATACTGTGCCTGGTATCACAATACATGTCAACATTAAATGTTTTACTGTTATGGTCCCAAACTATTTTCTTCATATCAGGGAAAGAAAAGACATATTTTAGAACTGGAACTACAATTGGTTCCTTAAGTACACACATTGGGCAGGCACAATATAATATACAAAGTTTTTGTCTCTGTTGTATTTGCTATAAGGTGACATACTCCAAGCTATCCTTTTTCATTTGGATTTTTTTCTCCTTCCTGTGATAAAAGATAGGTTGAGAGACACTTAGGTATTGAAGGTAGGCTTTTCAGTTTGAAACAGTTTAGCAATAATCATTGGGCATTTATTATACATAACACTCATTTTTTGCCAAAACAAAACAAAAGACCAGGCATTTATCTATATATCCAGCCTTAGCTTCCTTCCTAAGCTGTAATTCTGCATCATCATCTGCTTTTGACTTTGTTGTTCAGCCATCTCACTTGTGTTCAACTTTCATGACCTCAGTTGAGAGGGTTTTCTCAGCAGAGATACTGGAGTAGTTTGCTATTTCCTTCTCCAGCTCATTTTACAGATGAAGAAATTGAGGCAAAGAGGGTTAAGTGACTTGCCCAGGGTCACACAACTAATAAATGTCCAAGGCCAGATTTGAATTCAGGAAGACAAATATTCCTCACCCCAGGCCTGGCTCTCTATCTACTGCACCACCTCAATATCATACTGGCATCTCAAACTGAACATGACCAAAACAACAGAACAATACAAAACAGTATTAAGAAAGAAATGAGAGATGGGGCGGCTAGGTGGAGCAGTGAGTAGAGCGTCAGCCCTGGAGTCAGAAGGACCTGAGTTCGGTTCTGGCCTCAGACACTTAAGGCACACACAAACAAAAACCTAGCAGTGTGACCTTGGGCAAGTTACTTAATCCCAATTGCCCTCCAAAAAGCAAAAAAAAAAAGAAAGAAAGAAAGAAAGAAATGAGAGCTATCAAAGAAAGAGTTGGGAAGGGAATTAACAACTTATCACAAGAGGTACAAAAAACCTTGCCAAAGCAAAAAAAATTCCCTGAAAATTTGAATGGATCAAATAGAAGCAATAACTTTATAAGGCGATAAGAAAAGTTAAAACATATAAAAGACTGAAAAACGGCTCATCTTTCCTCTTAAACTCCTTTTTCCTATTTAGGGCATCACTCTTCTTTCGGTTATTTGTGTTTACAATTGTAAATTTAACCACAACCCTCCAGTCTCCTTCACATATACAATTACTTGCCAAGTCTTGTCAAATTTTTTCTACATGCATCCCTTTCTCTTCGTTGCCACTGCCAGCATAAGTTCAAGCTTTTCTAGCTTTTTTCCTGAATTATTGTAATAGCCTCCTCCTAATTGACCTCTTTGCCTCCCTCAATTTTCTCCCCTCTCCAATACATCCTTCCCACAGCTGCCACATTGACATTCCCCAACTCAAAAGAGTACATTCTTACATTCTCATTTGGAGGAGATTTGAGTGTCAGTGTGAGAAGGTAGATCTTAGTTGATTAAAACTTTCTATATAATATACATATAATATATGTATATATACACATACACATACATGTATACATACATACACACATACATATATACATACGTGTATAGATATGTATGTATGTTTACACCCACAATTTTGAAAATAAATTTGGGAAGCTAGGTAGGGTTCATATTATCCAGACTTTGAATGCTAAATAGATGTTTTATTTCATCCTAGTGGGAGTGGGAAACCACAGAAACTTCCTATTTTGCCTTTGTCTTTGATTCTAAGACATATTGTTATTTTTCTTTTAAACTTTCTTGCATAGGGGTGGCTAGGTATCACAGCGAATAGAGCATGGGCTCTGGAGTCAGGAGGACCTAAGTTCAAACCTAGCCTCAGACACTTAACACAAAACGAGCCATATGGCCTCGGGCAAGTCACTTAACCCCAATTGCCCTACCTTCCCCCCTCCAAAAAAGAAAGCAAAATAAAAAATTAAATTTCTTGAATAGGATGTCTAGGTTCTCTTTTTTGGTCCTAGAATTCAAATAGACCAATTATTCACAATTTTTTACTCCTCAAATTTGTTTCCCAAGTTAGTTGTTTTTGCTTGTTTTTTTTTTCTGCTTTCAGTCTTTTATATTTGTTTTAACTTTTCTTATTGCCTTATGCTTCTATTTGATACATTCAAATTTTCAGGGAATTTTTTTGTTGCTTTGGCAAGGCTTTTTTGTACCTCTTGTGATAAGCTGTTAATTCCCTTTCCAACTCTTTCTTTAATAGCTCTCATTTCTTTCTTTCTTTCTTTCTTTCTTTCTTTCTTTCTTTCTTTCTTTCTTTCTTTCTTTCTTTTAGCAATTGGGGTTAAGTAACTTGCTCAAGGTTACACAGCCAGTCATTATTTATGTGTGGGTGCTCATTTTCTAAGGCTGGATCCAATCCCAGGTCATCCTGAGTCCGGGGCCAGCGCTCTTACTCACACTGCCACCTAGCTGCCACTCATTTCTTTCTTAATACTGTGCTCAGGAACTCTCATTTCACTTATAAAAACATTTTCCAATTGTTTTTTTAAAACCATTGCATCATCTCCTCCAGGAATTCTCGCTGAGTTTGTGCTCAGAATGTATTTTTCTCTGAGAATTTGCCTGTAGATATTTTTTGCAGTCATTTTCTTCTACTTTTCTGCTGGAGCACCCTGGCCATCATTATATATATATACATACCTATATATATATATATACATACACATTATAATATACATTATATATATATAATATACATTATATATGCATATAATATACATTATATATGTGTGTATATATACATCTATATACATATATACATACATATATGTGTGTGTATATATATATGTGTATATATATATATATATATAGTTCATTATGATGTGGTTCTCTTTTTGTTTGATCATCCATCTAGCTTGCTTCCTGACTTTAAACTTGATATTAGGGCTGGGCTCTGCCACACTTCTGTAGGAAAAGCCTGGGCTGGTCCTTTTGCAGCTTTTTCAGGGGTATTGAGTGCCCAGGATATCAGGGACAGGCTGGGGACTTCTAAACTTTCACTGTTCTAAGAATGATCCAGGAAGGTAAAATCTGTTGCCCTCTTGGTCTAAGTTCTGCAGATTCCTGATATGGACTTGCATCTGTGTAAAAGTAGACTGTACCTGGACTCAGTCCCTATCAGATAAATGGAAAGCCATTGGTTTAAAGTTCTAGAATTGTAGCCTCCCCTTTAGTATGGGTTTTCTGCCTTCATTATTCTTCTGCAAGCTGGGCTAGATGTTGTAAGACTCTGCTTTGCAACTGGTCTGAACCACATTGCTGCTGATGCTGGTGACTTCTGAATATCCTCCTTTCCCCATATACAGCCTAAAACCTCCCTGTACCATGGCACAGGTTCCCTTCTCACTTTGCCCAGAATCTATCTGCAAATTGGTCTGGGATACTGAATAACAAAGCTACTTGTTGGCACCTGACCCCATGATACTCCTCCCTCTGTGGGTCTAGGGGTACTCCAATATGGATCTGGGACATCTTTTTTTCTGCAGCTTCTCCCTGGTTGTTCAAGTGCCCCATGCTGCTTTCTCCTACCCAGACTCTGCCCCCAGTGTCTGTAGATGTCTGGGTCTGTCTCCCTGTGCAGACCTGGAACAGACAAAGGACTGATTGTAAGATTGATTTCTGTACTTTTCTGGTACATTGTATAGATCTATTTGGAGAATTGGTACATGGGAACTCAAATGGATTGCTTCCTTTTACCCAAACACCTTGGCTCACCTCTACACACCCCAACTGAGATTTACTTACACATTATCCCTCATTCACCTATTCTTTGCACTTGCCAAACTGGTCTGTTTGTTCTTTATACATGAAATCCCACCACTGTTCTCCATCATTTTGGCTCCATGTCTCCTTATCTCTTTCTATTAAACTAGTTATGTTGTTAAGCTTAGCTCATGTGCTGTCTTCTTCATGAGGCCTTTCCTGATTCCCATAGCTGTTGATTCTTTCTTCTCAGAAATTACTTTCTAACTACCTTGTATATACAATATACTTAATGGTATGTATATATGTTGTTTCTCCCAACAAAACATAAACTCTCCATCCCTATAACACAATATAGTAAGTTCAGTTTCATAAAAGTTTGTTGGGCAGCAAGGAGGTACATAGATAGAGCACTGGACTTGGAATTAGGAAGACTCATCTTTGTGAGTTTGTATCAAGCCTCATAAATTTACTAGCTCAGTGACCCTGGGCAAGTAACCTAACCCTGTTTGCCTCATTTCCTTATCTATAAAATTAGCTGGAGGAGGACATGACAAATCACTCCAGTATCTCTGCCAAGAAAACCCCAAATGGCATTATTAAGGGTCAGACGTGACTGAAAAATGACTGAAAAACAAAAAGTTTGTTGAATGAATAAATGAATACACTCAACCTTCACTATCTGAAGTGATGTTTCTTACACAACAGACAGTTGAGATTAAAATACAGTTTTATTTCCATAAAGGGTTTTTATATATATTCTTTCATTTGATCCACAAAAAACCCTGTGAAGGCAATACTATAGGTATTGTTCCAATTTTATTCAATACTGAGATGAATCTTTGATCTCATTGCTATAGATATTCTCTCCTATGATGCAAACTGCAGCTTGACCATGGTCACTCATTCTTGTCCATGTTTATCATATATTTGCTATGAGGGTGCACCCAACTTACTGGGGGCTTTCTTCAGTTTCTTTTGATATTGAGAGGGTACAAGTGGAATACTTAGGTCATCTGTTTGTGATCCCTTGTTGTCCCCACGTGACTAGTAGACCATCTTCTTTTCATTTCCTGTTTCATCAATGGCATCATTTACCTATGTTTAATGAAGCCCTTCACAGATCATCACCATCTGCTACCAATAACACCTGATGACACCTACTATGTGCTTTTCCACTTCATTCTGTGAGATATTATTTCCAATTTTTTTATCACATTCTTATCATGCAAATGAATACACTGAGCATCAGGAAGTTGAAGTTACTTTCTTAAGGTACTATAACTAACTAATAGCACAACTCCAACCTGGATCTTCCAATCCAAGTTCCATGCACATAATAATGCTATACCTTACTATCTCTCCTCAAAATAAAAAAAAATACCAATGTAATCACATCAACAATACTGAAATTATTAACTTGAATATCTCCCTTTGTCCCCCTAGCAAGTGATTTATATTTCTCAACCATACTTCTCCTCACTTCCTATCCCCTTAATCAAAGATTTTCTTGAATACTAACATATCTGGTATGATGGTACACATTTTATAATGTTTCTATCACTGCAGCCTAAGGACATTCCATTCCTACCTGACCAAAGTCAGAGATACCAATTGGACCTGGAGAAAGAGTGAGATAGTTTGTGTGTTTGGATTTGGATTTTCTTTGTTGCCTGTGTTTCCTTATACATTTCTGTACTCTATATGTAACTATCTTTTCCTCTCTCTTCTTCATATTTTAGTAAATGTTTGGATTATATAACCCAAAAAGGGTTACTGCATTTAAAATTCTTTCAGGACAAAGAAAGTAGTGCTTAGTTATTTGTGTTTTTATATTTCTCTGTGGAATCAAGGAAAATCAGAAGATGAGAATTTATTGAACTTAATAGACTTGAATGGTTCTTTCTCTCCATAGAGTCCAACTAAAATGTAAAACTCCTAAGATGCTCAGTTTCTCAGGAATAACTAGGTATAGATTCTCTCCTACACAGGAAAGAGAGCCTGCCTTTCTATACGCAAAAAGGAGGGTGTGCTGTTGTTGTTTAATTGTTTTAGTCATAACCAACTCTTTGTGACCTCATTTGCAGTTTTCTTGGCAAAGATATTAGAGCAGTTTGCCTTTCCCTACTCCGTCTCATTTTACAAATAAGGAATTGAAACAAAAAGGGTTAAGTTACTTGCCCAGGGTCACAAAGCTAGTATGTGTTTGAGGAGGCATTTGAACTCAGGATGATAATTCTTCCTGATTCCAAGCTCTGTGCTCTGCCCACTATACTACTAGCTGCCTCTATAAGATGATGTAGTCTATTGGAAACATTACATAATATAAGTGATTACAATACATAATGTGTGTTATTTTTTTGTACTTTGGGGGAAGATTAGGTTCCCAAGCCTTTCATGTCTTACATATTGTTAGCATTAAAAAAAAAATACTAACTTTACAACTTCCCTATGGGATTCATAAGATTCCTGCATTTTTTCTTGTTGTTGATGAAAACAATGGATTCTTGTATGAAGCATGGATTCCTATGTGAATGTGTTCCATACAATTTTAATAATACTTTTTTTAACCTACTCTTCAAGGCATGGGTACTAAAAAGTTATTTATAATCAAGAAATTGATATCCAATAACTAGAGGGATGCAACACAGATATCAGACTAATACCATTCCTGGATAAAAGGTGAAAATATAAGAACAGTTTTCAAAAGAAGAAAAATACATCTTTTTTCCAAATTTATAGTACCCCATTCCCTCCACATATTATTCTCTCCTGCCAAAGTTAGCTACTTACCATTGGGTGCTGGTAATACATCCCTAAGCTTTCCTGCCTCCATGCATTTGCCTGTATTATTTCCTCTTCCAGTGTAACATTCATTTACTATTAGGCAACTGTCAATAGGGCAACATTATTTTTTCAATGCCTCTCAAATTTATAATAATTCAATGCTTTGAAGTATAGTTATGAAATGGCTCATACATATGCCCCCAGTTAGAATGTGCAACTTTTTAACAAGGGGATTTGGGTTTGGAATCCCAGCCCTATATGGAAAGGTCACTCTCTCCTGTGTTTCCTTCATGCCTTGAATGAGGCAACTAAGGACAGGGGCAACTATAAGTGTTTAGGTGTTGCATTGACTAATATTAAATCCCTCAAATATTTTATTTAATTGAATAAAAAACACAACAAAGTGGAAAGAAGTCTTTTTTCTCTTAACATTCCTGCTTCCAGGGTTAGGGCCTACAATAAAAACACAAGAGGTCATCTCTCCCATGATATTGAAAAGAAATGGAACTACCAGAGCAGTGGGTCATGCTGCTGGACAATCTCCAGCTCTCACTTTTCCTTCCTTGGTTGTCTCTAGAGAGCTCCTCAAAACTCCCACAGTATGAGAAAAAATCCCACTGTCTGATCTTGAATTAGCTTCCTTTCTTTCCAAGATGGGAAGAATTATAACTCCCAAAGATGATGTGGACAACCAAAGCCAGAGCAGAGGTCATCAGTCAAGTCAGCTCTGGGGATGCAAAGAAAAGCAAAACAATTCCTGTCTTTGAGAAGCTTACAATCTTATGAGGAAGATAATATGCAAACAACCATGCACAAGCAAGATATATACAGAATAAATTAAAGATAGTCTCAGAGGGAAGGCGTTAAGATGAAGAAAGACTCTTAATGACTTCTTGCAGGAGGTAGAAATTTAGCTGAGATTTGAAGCCAAAGTCAGAGAAGCCAGGAGATGGACATAAGGACAGAGAGCATTCCAAGCATGGTGGACAACCATTGAAACTGCACAGAGTAAGTCCCAGGCATCCTGGCTTCTCAGGGCTTCCATGCTATTATGGCTAGCTGCACCACCCCACCTGTAATCCTGGCTACAACATAGCCTTAGCACAAATTCCTTGTCCCATGGGGATCACCTCTGGCACCTGGAATTGAAGACAAATAACACGGAAACAAATACACTTAGGCCCCTTTCTTGGGCCAGGATAAAAGATAGGGAAGAGGGGGAAAAGCATCCTTCCTCTCTCACCAACTCAGTTCATAGTGTCCTTACCCTCTGCACATAGCAGACAAGGGTTGTCCAGAAGAAAGGAACAGAAAAAGAGGTGGTGGAAAAGAGAGTGAATGGTTCAGTCTTGACAGTTTTAAAGACACAAATAGATGATAAAGGAAGCTACTCTCTACCACTTACATGTTAGGAAATATAGGGGGCTCGATGATAGGCAAACTGGACATGCTCAGAAGACCCCTCAAGGGTATGTCCATATTAGAACTGGACATGCCCAGGGAAGCTGGGATTATATTTAATATATACATTTGATCCTGCATCATATCCACTGTGAGAACACAAATTCCATCAAGGCATGCTCTTTGTCTTATCTATTTGGTATCTTTAATGCCAAATAGAGATTTTTTTTATTTTTTTAATTCAAATTTTCTATTCCTTCCCTAAAGACTCCTTTTTTTTAAAAAGGGCATTGGCTGCAAAAGATGTATTTTTAAAAATGACTTTTGGGTTGTGCTCTTGCTAACTCCTCAATACTGTCATCATCATCTTTGACTATAATAGTAATACTGACAGTCATACTGTCCTGTTTCCACATCAGTGCAAATGATGAATCTCCACTGCTTTATCGATCCACAAACAGTCCCACATCAGACTTCATCATTGCTCAGAAGGGTAAAAATATCTTCTATCACATAAAATGACTTAGTCTATGACCTCAGGATAATATTCAACTTCACTCTTCCTCTATTTACTTATCTTTAAATTATTTCTCAGGGTTGAACAAAATACAAAGTGCAAAGGCAAAAAAAAAGTGGGACTGACATAAAACTGCCAAATTGAAGGGAAAAAATAACAAAATTTAGAAAGCTATGTTTTCAAGCTGCTTGAAAGTATGAAGCCACTCATTACCTTGGGGATAAAGTATGAGGGACAGAAGAGGAAGAAAGCAGAGTACTTAATATTCCATTCTCACTCACCTGCATGCAGTTGCAGTTCCTTGAACTGTCTTGCCTCAGGGAAAAAAGAGAGAAAGATGGAAGAAGTTGGCATTTGCAAAAAATAAAACTATATTATTCTTTGTTTCATATGTACATCAAAGTAAAAACTCTGCACTGCTCCAGTCAAAACCCACTAGAATTTGCCATGAAAGGAAAATTGACTCTTTTGCTATGAAAGACTATCTCTGCTGCTCTAATATTTGACACTTTAGGCATAAATAATGAACAATCGAATTCAGTAAGTAGGCAGAGCACCTTTAATAATAGATAAATAAAATCTACAGCAGCTGTCTGCTGGGCACATGGCAGGCAGGTCCTTGAACCACATCCATATCCACATTTCACTTTTGTTCCAGGTCATTTTACTTACTTTCCCACTGGGATATAGAAGATGCATTAGAAGATAAAAATAACTCATGCAGTAATAACAATAATAATTATTATTACAAGTAGCATTTACATAGTGTTTTAAGGTTTGTGAAGCACTACACATAAGTTGTCATTTGATCCTTTCAACAACCTCATAAGGTTCATGCTACTATTACCTCAATTTTACAATGAAGGAAACTGAGGCAGGTAAAGATTAAATCCCTCATATATACATATATATGTCATTTGTATAGAGTTGCTTACATATTGTATCCCCTATTGTACTCTGAGATACTTGAAAGCAGGGACTGTTTTTGTTTTTGTCTTTACCTTGTTTTGTATCTCCAACACTTAGCACAGTGTCTGTCACATAGTAGGTACTTAAAATTCTGGTTGACTGATTGAGTGTTCACAATGTTGGGGGATCACACTGTCTGAGAAAATATTTATTAAATCACAGGCAAGCCAGAAAAAAAGATTGCGTCTTCTAGGCAGTTTTCAGCAAAAGCAGGGAGGTGGACTTATGAAATATTGGTTCTTACTTAATTATAAAGAAAGTAGGGATGGAGGGGTGAACCTAGAGTTAAGAAGGTTGTGTTCAAACATTGCCTCTGGCATTTATTTTTTTTTTCAATTAAACAAATGCTTTATTAACTTCTGGTTTACATCATTCATTTCCACCAGATTTTGAGTTACAATTTTCCCCCATTTTTCCCCTACCCACCATCCCAGAATAGCAATCCCACAAGATAACCCTTCCGCAATCTGCTTTCTCACATATCTTCTCCCATAACCCCTTCAACTTTTCCATTAGAGCAAGGTGAATCTCTGTGCCCCAATGCCTGCACATCTTTTTTTTAGTCTTTAAACAAATGCTTTCTTAACTTTTGGTTTACATCATTCATTTCCCCAGATTTTGAGTTACAATTTTCCCCCATTTTTTTCCCTACCCACCACACCAGAGTAGCAGTCCCACTAGATATCCCCTCATCCAATCTGTTCTCTCCCATATCTTCTCCCATACTCCCTTCGACTTTGCCATTAGGGCAAGGTGAATCTCTGAGCCCCAATGCCTAGACATCTTATGAAACATTTAATTTTAAAACTTTGATTTTCAGATCCATTCCCTTCCTTCCTTGTCACCCACTCCCTCTGAGAAGATAAGCAATTCAGTATGTGTTGTACATGTATAGCTATGCAAAACATTACCATAGTAGATATATTGTAAAAGATTGCTTTTATTTCCCTCCCACCCATCTCACCTCCCACCTGGTCCATTCCCTACTTTGATCCTGTCCCTCTTTGATAGTGGGTACTTCCAACCTCCCCTCCCCATAAGGATGCCCTCCCCTTCACCATCCCCCCTTTCACCCCCCTTTCCCCTACTCTCCTGCAGGGTGAGATATCCCATTTAGTATGTATGTCATTCTCTCCTTGAGCCAACTTCAATGAGAATATGGTTTTGCCTTTTTGTCTTCCTGTTCTTCCCCTCCCCTGCAACTACTTCCCCTTGCCTCTTCTACATGAGATAGTTTGCCCTACCCTGTCTCTCCCCATCTCTTCTTGCCTCTTTCCTCTCTCACCTCTTAACTTCACCCCTTAAGAATCATCCCTTCCCATCAAATTCAACCTGTGCCCTCTATCCATGTATACCTGTAAACATATGCCCAAATACCCTTCTTCAATTATTTTCATAATGAGAAAGGTTTCATCAGACACAGTTATTGTTTTTCCATGTAGGAATGTAAATAGTTCAACTTTGATAAGTTACTTTTGATTTCTTTTCCTTGATTACCTTCTCAAGCATCTCTTGCTTCTTGCGTCTGGATGTCAAATTTTCTATTCAACTCTGGTTTTTTCCTCAAGAATGCTTGAAAGTCCTCTATTCCACTGAATGACCATATTTTCCCCTGAAACAAGATACTCAGTTTTGCTGGGTAGGTGATCCTTGGCTTCAATCCCAGCTCTTTTGCCCTCTGGAATATCATATTCCATGCCCTTCAATCCCTCAGTGTGGAAGCTGCCAGGTCCTGTGCTATTCTGATTGTGTTTCCACAATATTGAAATTGTTTCTTCCTGGCTGCTTGGAGTATTTTCTCCTTGATCTGGGAGTTTTGGAACCTGGCTATAATATTCCTAGGGGTTTTCTTTTTGGGATCTTTTTCAGGAGGTGATCAGTGGATTCTTTCAACCTCTATTTCCCCCACTGGGTCTAATACATCAGGGCAATTTTCCTTGAGAATTTCTTTAAGGATGATTTCTAGGTTCTTTCTTTGATCATGGCTTTCAGGTAGTCCAATAATTTTTAAATTGTCTCTCCTGGATCTATTTTCCAGGCAGTGGTTTTTTCCATGAGATATTTCACATTGCCTTCTATTTTTTCATTTGTTTGGATCTGCTTAACAGCATCTTGATTTCTCATAAAGTTATTAGCTTCCATTTGCTCCAGTCTAACTCTGAAGGAATGAATCTCCTCAGTGAGCTTTTGAGATTCTTTTTCCATCTGACAAATTCGACTTTTTAAGGCATTCTTCTCCTCATTGCCCTTTTGGGCCTCCTTTGCCATTTGAGTTAGTCTATTTGTTAAGGTGTTGTTTTCCTCATTCAGGCTGTTGACTGTCATTTCATACTTTTCTTTAATCTTTATAATTTCTCTTCCCAATTTTCCCCCACTTCTCTTATCTGCTTCTTAAGGTCCTCTATGGCTTGTAGCCAGCTTGTATTTTCATTTGGGGCTTTTGGTGCAGGAGTTCTGACCTCACAGTCCTCCTCCATGCTTTGAGCCTCTTTGCCCCTAAAATAGGAGTCCAATGTTGAATTTTTCTGTATATTTTGTTTCTTTTGCCTAGGCATGGTGCCACTTAATTACTTGATTTTGGAGCTTGCTGCCACAGTAAGACTCTGCCACCAGAAAGGAGAGCTTCCACCCAAACGTGGGGTCTTCACAACTTCCCCAGGTTGGGTGGCCTCTGCAAAGCCTCCACCTGCTCTGGCAAATTGGATGCCCACCCCAAACTTCCCCCCCCAGACCATAATCCAGATCCAGGTAGTTTAAAGCAAGAGTGATTAACCCCCAGACTGATTGTTGTATCTCCCTACATTTCGCAGACCAGGAGCTAAAGCCGCTACTGACTCTGCAAAATGGCTTCTGTGCTGAGTTTCTTCAGCAGCTTTTTGCCTCCAGGGGAAGAAGCCTATGTGTTCCCCAAATTCTGGTCCCAAAGTCCATAGGGCACTAACCTCTCACTTTGTCCTAGGCATATCTGTGCTGATAATTCTGGAATTGCCACAGCTGCTGGTGTTCTGGCGTCCCTCCAGCCAGCTGCTGGCCTGGCCGCCCTGGGGCTAAAATTGTGGCTCACCTGGACCTGGGCTCGGTTCTCTACATGCTGTGCTTCTGGCTCCCAGAGTGCTGTGCTGGTCCTTCCTGCAGGGCTGCTGGGCTGTCCTCAGAGGGAGGTTAGCTTCTCTGTGTCGTTCTGTGGGTGCTGGGGCTCCAGAAGTTGTTCAGAGTCCCCTTTTACATAATTTGGAGGTGATCTGGGGGGAGGTTGCCTTGGTCACTCTGTTTCTACTCTGCCATCTTGGCTCTGCCCCCACTCTGGCATTTATTGGATGTGGACCTCTGAGCAAGTTATTTCATCTCTCCAAGCCTCAGTTTCATCATTTGTAAAATAAGGATAATAGCTATGGTACTGACATCAAAAGGTAGCTGTCAGGCTCAGACAAGATAAAATATGTCAAGGCATAAAACAAGCAAAAAACACTCCACATCTTATTTTGTAAAATATGGTGCAGATGTCTATCAGTGATTATACATTTGATTATCAAAGGCCACACACTTTGATGGAACTTAAGAATCATCAACTGAAATCTCCTGTATCAATTTAAAATGTAGCAAAAGTAATTCAGTACATCAGCATACAACAGATTAACAACCAGATCCAAGCACAAATACAAATCTATTTTATAGATCAAACATATTTGGATTATAAATCAGAAAATAGGATTGCAGGTATAAAATCATTGAATCACACTAAGAAAAAAGTTAACCAAACAAATTAGGAGGACAGGATTTACAAATATGTCTGTACAAATACATACATTCATGTACATATATACGTGTGTGTATGTGTGTGTATAAATGACATATGTCAAATATTATTTATTCATATCTATGTATATGCATATTATTATTTGGGGTTATACTTAAATAAGAGAGGCAGCTAGATTGTGAAGTAGATAGATCACTGGGCCTAGAGTCAGGAAAACTTGAGTTTAAATCTAGCCTCAGACCCTTACTAGCTGAGTGACCCTGAGAAAGTCACTTAACCTTTCTCAGCCTGTTTTCTTAACTGTAAAATGGGGATAATAGCCCCTACCTCCCAGAATTATTGTGAGAATCAAATGAGAAAATATTTGTAAAGCACTTAGCACTTAGGACAGCTCCTTCACATTGTATATATGTGAATATCTCACAGAATCTCAGTGTTAGAAAGTACAAAAAAAGATCACCCAATCAAATTTAGAGCTCAACAAGAATCCCCTTCACAAATCTCCAGCAAGGAGGAGGATTCAGGAATCAAATTCCTGTAAGCAAGACAAACAGCTGGGACCACTGGGTACTTAAAAGAGAAAAAAACAAAACAAAACAAAAAACGAACCCATATTAAAGAACTAAAGATAGGGCAGGTAAGTGGCACAATGAATAGAGCACAAGCCCTGGAGTAAGGATGATCTGAGTTCAAATCCAACCTCAGACACTTGACACACTTACTAGCTGTGTGACATTGGACAAGTCCGTAACTCACCTTTCCTCTCAAAAAAAAAAAAGGGTGGGGGGAGGAGGCTAGGTGGCGCAGTGAGTAAGAGCACTGGTCTGGAGTCCGGGAAGACCCAGGATCCATTCCAGGCTCAGTACTTAGCGCCCACACATAAGTAACTAGTCCTATAACCTTGAGCAAGTTACTTAAGCCCTGGCAACTAGGTGGTGCAACGAATAGAGCACTGGCCCTGCAATTAGGAGGACCTGAGTTCAAATCCAGCCTCACCTAACACAAAAACTAGCAGTGTGACCTTGGGCAAGTCACTTAACTCCAATTGCTCTACCTTCACCCCTCCAAAAATTAAAATAAAAATAAAATTACTTAACCCCAATTGCTTTAAAAAAAGAGAGAGAAAGAAAGAAAGGAAGAAAGAAAGAAAGAAAGAAAGAAAGAAAGAAAGAAAGAAAGAAAGAAAGAAAGAAAGAAAGAAAGAAAGAACTAAAGGGAGGAAATCATGAACTTAAAAGTTATATCTTAAATGTGGATAAAAATTAAACACTAATAAAGTAAAAGTAAATTATAGAATCAAGAAGCAAACAAAAGCTAACCATTTCTGCATATTCTCTTTTCAAACAGATTTTTAAAATTAAGGTTAAAATTGTTTTTTATATGTGACTGGGAAAAATTAAAATACTAAATAAAATAAATAAATGGGGAAAATAAATAAGTAAATAGATTTTTAAAATGAAAACAGTGAAAATTAAGAACTAGAAGAAAATGTACTGCAGAAGCAAAATGGTCTACTACAAAAAGCTGGATTCATGAACTCATTTTAAAAATATTTTTATTATCTATTTCAATATAATTGGTTTCCTTTATAATCATTTGTATTTTATTTTATGCATTCCATAGGCTTCATTAGATAGCCAAAAGGGCCCATGACACAACATTTTAAGAACCACTGTGGTGGATCACATTTCAGATTACCTTCACTCCAAGAGAAGTCTCATAGCAAAGCAAAACAATTGGGAAAACTAATAATAGGGTAACCCTATCTGAAAGTGCATTTAATATAGCATATGTTCAGTCATTTTTTCAGTTGTTTCTTATTCTTTGTGACCCCATTTGGATTTTGTTTCTGTTTTTATTTTTTGGCAAAGAGATACTGGAATAATTTGCCATTTCCTTCTCCAGTTCATTTTACAGATGAGAAAATTGAGACAGTTAAGTGACTTGCCTAGGGTCACACAGCTAGTAAGTATCTGAGGTCAGATTTAAAGTCAGTAATATGAGTCTTCCTGATTCCAGGCCTGGCATTCTATCCAATAAGCCACCAAACTGCCCCAACATGGCACCTTTTGTTGTTGCTGTTGTTGTTGTTGTTGTTCAGCCATTCAGTTGTTTCCTGCTATTCCTGACACCATGGATCATAACATGCAATGTCTTTCTATCCTTCATTAACTCTTGAAGTCTGTCCAAGTTTATCTTGATTGTATCCATCTTAGCCAACAAAAACCCAAATGGGGTCATGAAGAGTAGGACATGACTGAAGTAACTGAATAACCTGGAACATAATAGGCGCTTAATAGATATTTATGGAGTTGTATCAATTTCATTATCTGTTATATATATAAGTTTAGATTAAGTAACCTTTAAGGTTTTTCCCATTTCTAAATCTAAGAACCTAGGGAAGTAGGACCCATTGAAATTAAGGCCACAAGAAATAAAGACGTGGAGCCAGGGCAGAGTCCTATTCTACGTATGCCAAATCTTCTTCTTGATCTATTTATCAACATTTGTATATACACTGGTATTAATATGTAAAGCTTCTTTGATTTTGATGGTATGTATATATAAGATTCCTTGAAGAGGAAAGGGAAAGGAAGGGAAAACTAAAAAGTTGTCTGGCAGAAACTGGATAGAGATCAATTTATTACACCATTTACAAAGAGAAGGTCAAAATGTATATATGGACACCTAGACATAAAGAGAGATGTTATAAGGAAACTGGAAAAACATGGAGCACATTACCTATCAGACTTACATATAGAAGAATTTATGAATAAACAAGAGATAGAGAACATTGAAAGATGTAAAATGGGTCATTTTATCACATTAATTTAAAAAAAGATTTTGTAGAAATAAAAACACTGTAGCCAAGATTAGAAGGAAAGCAGAAAATTGGGGGGGGGGGAATTTACAGTTTCTCAGATAAAGGTATGACAAGTTTGAACTTATTAAAAATATAAAAGATAACAAGAGAAGATACTTTTATAAACATGGTTGGGGAGGAGTAATAATTCTTAGCCAAATGAATAATGGAGATAATTTCAAAAGATAATTTTGATATTATGAAATGTATAAACTTTTCATAATTGAAATCAATGAAAGGAAAATAAGAGAAGCAGTTGGTTGAGAGGAAAATCTTTGTATCAAATTTCTTTCATAACAGTCTGATATGCAAAATTACCTAGTCTGATATACTAGATCAGCTAGCAACTAGCAGTAATATGCATGATCAAAACCATTCCCCAAAGAATAAGTAGTCAAAAATATGAACGCATTATTATAAAAAGAATAATCATAGACTTTTAACAATCATAATAAGAGGAATGTAAATCAAAACAACTCTGAGTTTTTACTTCTCAGTCATTAAACTGGCAAAGATGACAAAAGAAGGGAACAGTAAATGTTGGATAGGATTTAGAAAGACAGACACCTTACTTTATACTGTTAGTGGAACTGTGAATTTGTCCATCCATTTAAAATTATCCTAAGAACATGACTAAAATGTTTGAACTCTGACTCAGAGACCTCAATGTCAGACATATGCCCCAAACTGACCAATGATGAAAACAAAGGCTCCGTAGTAGCCCATATATTTATAGTAACACCTTTCATAGTAACAAAGAACTGGAAATGAAGGAAATGTTGATCAGTTGAGGAATAGCCAGATGTATATGAATGTAATGGAATTTACTACACTTATTAGGATGATTACTTGTGAAATATCTTTGTATTTTTACAAATCTTAGGTTTTCATCCCTGTAGGCAGACTCAGTAAATATAATTATATATCTTGAAAATGAAAGCTGCAATAGGTGCTAAAAGCTTATTGAATTTTTTAAGAACTTAATTTAGATTAGAAAGTTGAGCAGAGACATCATTAAGTCCATTTGTTGATTGTTCTTTCCTCGTTGCTGGGGCAACCAGGTGGTACAATGGAGAGAGCACCAAGTGTGGTGACCAGAGTCAGTCCTCCTGACTAACTAATAATGGTATTGCTGTATCAAAGGGTATACACAATTTTATAACTCTTTGGGTGTAATTCCAGATTGCTCTCTGAAGTAGTTGGATCAGTTCATGGTTCCACTAACAGTGTACTAGTGATCTAATTTTTTTGCAAGTCACTTAATCCCAGTTGCCTCAGTTTCCTTATCTGTAAAATGAGCTAGAGAAGGAAATCACATACCACAGTGGTATCTTTGCTGAGAAAACCCCAAATGGGGTCACAAAGACTCAGACATCACTGAAAATGACCAAACAACAACAAACAACTAATTTTATCACTTCAGACATTAAACAAAGTCTGGTCTTTAACTGTTCAAGGTAATTAACAATTCTTCTGAATCACCATTTATAGTATTTACATGTGTGCATGTGTATATATGTGTGCATGAATGTGTGTATGCATGCATGTGTGTATACATGCGTGTATATGTGTGTATGGGGTAGTGGTTTTGGAATCAAAAAATCAGGGTTCAAAATCTAGCCCTGAAACTTACTAGCTTATTAATTCTTTGACTTAGTATAAATTCCTTTCCATCCTGGAACCTATGGTACTGATCATATTAAGTTTCTATAATACTTGACTATCAGAATTGAAGAATCCCCCAATCACCAAGACCAAAGATGACATTTATTGTTGAGTAAGTAACTTCTACATTTACAATTTGAAGTCACAGACTACATTCCAAGGGCATATCTTCACCTTACTTAACATGTAGGAGCACCTTGAAAGTCAAAGATTTACTATCTCTAGGTGCTAAGATCATTTCAGGAGCTAAACCAGGCTCAACATACCTCCAGTAATATCTATCTGTCCCTTCTCCTCTAAGATCAGAAGTGACAAAGGTCATAGTTAGGGCAGGTTAAATTCACTTAGGTGTCCTGAAGGATGTCACTGAAAGAATATTGAATCTGAAGTCAAGCATTGTCTGTGTAACCTTGCATGAGTCACCTAATGTTTTTATGGTGATCAGCAAAAAAGCAGGGCTGCACTAAACTGACCTTCCCATTCTGAATCTGTGAGCCTGGAATCCTGAGAGAAAGGAAGCCTGGCATTGTGGATAGCATGCTTGACTTGAAGTGAGAGAGTGCAAAATCTGGGTTCAGATTCAAACAACAGGGCAAATCCCCTAAGATCCACTGGCCTCAGACAACTCTTCAGAATTTATCAGCTAAGTCCTAGACATATTGGAGAGAACAACTCCAGGAGAAGGAATTGCCACATCAGGAGTTCTTATGAGACTATGAATCAAATCAAATTAAAGCATGTTCTGTGCACATATTTATTGTAAATATGTATAGCACAACAATATTCAATACATATATACATACACACACACATATACTTTTGTGCACACGTGTATGTGTGTATGTATGTATATATATGTGTGTATATGTGTATGCAAATGTGAATATGTGTATATATGTGTATATGTATATAGACATATATATACATTTTTTCCTAACTTTTAAAGTTCCATACTTAAAAAAGGTTTCCATAATTCCATGACTACTGTAATTTATATCCTATTAAACATTTAAATAAATTCTGAAACCAATCTTCTAATTACTCCACTGTCCTTAAGGATCTGATTCCTTGGGAAATCAATTCTTGGATTCAGCGAATTTTTGTGCCCCCTCCCGCCCACCCTCCACTCCATCTTACAGAAGATGGAAAGGAAATATATACCGACTCTATAGTTTGCTAAATTTGGGGCATCAAGTGAGATTCAGCATAATTTATAAGTCCTTTATTCTTGATAACTAGGTTATTATTTCTATCTCCCCTAGTTTTATGACCAGAGGCATTTTTCTTCCTAAATGAAGCTGTTGGGCATATTTTTCTAGATATTGTAGTATATTTTAAATACACACATGTATATTTCTTAATTACATTATATATTTTAATATATTTCTTAATTTGATAGATTTCTTAGTTATTCTGAATAAAAAGCTTTGACAGTGACTTTAAAGGTCAATCTACAAGGATTTTTATGAACTTATGGTTCACAAGTATCAATATTAGTTTTTACTTGATGAGAGATAGACAGGTGGTATAAATGTTTTTATGTTATATACAAAGACACAGCCATGCATGTTTGCACAGATATAGATGAAAGTATGTGTATACAGATGCAGATCTATATGCATATGCTATGTGATCATATGTCAATGTATGTCTGCATATATGCATATGCACACATAAAATAATGGATAGAGTGTACCTCTCAGGAAGACCTGCATACAAAAACTTCTGTTTCTTACCAGCTGTGTGACCCTGGGCAAGTCACCACCTCTATAATCCTCAGACTTCTCCCTAGGACTTATCTTCTAGGTCACAGATAAGTTGAATTGTCATTGGAGGAAGGAATTCTCATGCTTTGTAATTCCCTAAACTGATGAAAAAATCACAAATCCAGAGTGTTTGTATATGTATTATGCTGCATATATTAGGATAACATGGATATCATCAAACTGAGTCCTGGAACAGCATCTACAGTTACCCAGACAAGAAGTGTGAGAACCACAACTCACACATAGTTCATCTGAATCTAAGAACAGAGCTCTTTACATCACACCACATTGCCCCACATTCTCACCTCCTGAATTAAAGCATAAGGTATGACTACAATGTAACAATACACATCTTCTTAACAAGCACATCTAAATTTATAGAAAGATAGCATTGGTAGAGTGGGTAAAATACTGTCATTAGAGTCAGGAAAATTTATATTCAAATTCTACTTCTTGATACGTGCTAGCTGTATGACCATGGGTAAATCCTTTATGCTCTCTGTGTTTCCATAGCTATTAACTATAAACTTGAAGTTATAACTTTAGCTTACAAATTACAACTGCCTAGAGGAAGAACATTTCCATACCAAAGAAATTGCAGCTTAGACAGTTGACATTTTCCCAAATAACGTACTGGCCCCTTAAAGATGGGGCTGAAATGTTATTCCAACAATACTGCCGTTGCTCAAAATATTTTTGGAAGTATTTTCCCCTCTTTTGGGATTGCCTTCATACCTTGAAGAATATTCTTCTTCATATCCCTAGTGGTGGTAAATCTTTGTCCCTGGAGGGTGGATTTGACCTTTAGCAATAATTAAAAATTATCTGAAGTCCTGAAACTCTATTCACCATACCTATGAGTCCTCAGATTATTTCCCTCCATGGATTGTATTCGCCCATTCGAATATAAGCTCCTTGATGGCCAGATTCCTATGATTTTTGTGTTCTATATCCTGAGTCAATCAAATTGCCTGTCACAAAGTAGGCAGTTAATAATCATTTGTTCATTCCCTCATTCACTTATAAGACCATGCTGCAATCATGAGCTATATATAGTGTATTTCTTTTCTGAGTTGCAAATCCTGATAAAAGGTTTTCATAACATTTGGGTAACTGAATTACCAATGGTTGAAACAACTGCATAACAACCTATTTACATAGTGGTTTAATGTTTGCAAAACACTCAATGTATATTATTCCATTTGGTTGCTGCATCAACAGGAGGCCATCTCCAGCCATCCTGATCTATGTTTTGCCACTGACTCAAACAGCTCTGGAGGAAAGAGTGAGGCTGATAACTTTGCACAGCCCTGCCTCACTTAAATGCAATTCACTTGCGTGTCAAGACATCACTTTCCTGATGTTTTTGTTCCTCTTTGAGAATGAAGGACAAACAGCAAACAACATCAATAACCATCTGTAAAAGGCATAACACTATTTATTATTCTTCCCATTTCTCTAAGGAAACTAGTTCACAGAAGTGACTTGTCCATTGACATATGACTAACATGAGGAGGATTTGAATTGCAAGTCTCTAGCCCACTGGCCATTGAGATCATACTATTTCTCACCTCACTATTTAAAATAACTACATATGGGACATTTTACCATCCACCTGAATATAGGATTCATCACTTGATAAAGAAAGGATTCTGTAAAGTCAAATTCCCAAATACATACCTAACAATAATAACTACTATTGGGCCCAGGATCTTGGAAGGTTCATTATCCTTTTCCTTCAGTCCCAAACAGAGCAAAGTACAAAAGCATTGTGCTAACACATTTAATCAGTTTGACAGAAGCAGGGAGAAAAAAACTATATGCATCCTCTGCATTATACTATACTGTCAACTATACTTTATGATTTAATAAACTTATTCAAGCACTGAAAAATTCCTGACAATTGGAGTAAAAAAACAGAACTCAGAACCTGGCTTGTAATCCTACCCTATCCCACTACCTTCCTGTTCCTGACAGAGTTTTGTGACAAACCTGAAACATTAATTAGTAAAGAGTAAGTGTGACACAGCACAACATTTGAGGTACAGTCTTAAACATATGTTGTGGGGAAGTATGAAAAGGTGTTTCACCTTTATCATAAACTGAGATGAGATTTTTTGCTGTCTATATACTCTTTGCCAAGATGAAAGCACTATCTGTACCCAGACTGATGTTTGGTTAGATAGAGCAATGACATCTGGGAAAAGAGCTAAATCTAGGGCCTACAGTGTTGCAAAAAAGGTCATTTATATGTATATCAGGCAGGAGTTAGATCCTCTGAATTGTAAAGAAAAATACCACCAGTAATTAGGTTCCAGATAAGACATTTTGTGACAGAACACAAAGCTAAACTGAAGGAATAAAATTCTGGAAAAGGATCCTTAAACTGCTGGGAAAGACTATGGAGCTCTGGGAAGAGAGTGCAACAAACATCTTACACACCTAGAGGGCTTCTGGAAGGAACAAATTGAATTACTGGATGGAAAGTATTAAAATCTCTGGATTTGAATACCTCTATGGTTTAAAGAAAAGAATCACTGAATGTCAAAAATGCAAGCCAAAGCTCAATTGATTCTATAGACCTGGCCTGACAAGATTCTGTTGAAGACCATAGACATTCACATTTCTGTCACAAATAGGTAACCACTTATTGAGACTGTTGGCAAGAGGAGAGATAAAGTCTGAAAACGAAGAGATGAGTGTTCCTCATAGCCAAAGGGCAACAGACTAGACAAAACTCAAAGATATCCCTAAAGAGTTTAATTTTGTTTCATTTTCAAACAAATTATCAACCTCCTCCCCCTCCCAATTGCCTTCCCTCATGAAGGGAAAAATGAAAAGCATAACTCCAATTACAATATGTGTAGTCAAGCAAAATGAATTTTCACATTGGGTTTGTCTAAAAAAATATCTCATTGTGTACTCTGAGTCCATCATCTCTCTATCAGGTGGTGGGCAGCATGTTTTGTCATGAGTTCTCAGGAGTTTGTGTTGGTCATTGTTCTATTTCATCAGGGTTCTTAAGTCATATATGTGTGTATGTATATATATGTATATGTATGTGGATGTATACATGTATATGTATATACACACATATACACACATCACACACATATACATACATATACATTTATTAGCCAAGAATCTTCCTCATCCTCTTATGCAAATCACCCCAACCATTAAGAACACAAGAAAAATTAAAGCCATGCCATATCAATCAATTTACCAAAAAATTACTTTATAGAGCTAGAAAAAATTATAACAAAATTCCCTTGATGTTCTGAACAAACGGTCCAGAATATTAAGGGAATTACTGAAAAGAATGCCAGGGAAGGTGGACTACCTATACCAGATTTAATCTGGATTATAAAGCAGCAGTCATCAAAACTACTTGGTACTGGCTGAAGAATAGAGTAGTGGATAAATGGAATAGATTGGGTACATAAGATTCAGCAGTCAATGACTATAGTAATCTACTGTTTGATAAACCCAAAGACCCCAGTTTTTGGGATAAGAACTCACTATTTGACAAAAACTGCTGGAATATAGTATGGCAGAAACTGGGCATAGACCATTATCTAACACCATATATACCAAAATCAAGTCTAAATGAGTGCATGATCAAGGTATAAAGGCTGAGACTGTAAGCAATCTGGGAAAGCAAGGAATAGTTTACCTGTCAGATTTATGGAGAGGGGAAGACTTTATGACCAAACAAGAATTGGAGAGGATTATAAAATGCAAAATGAATAATTTTGATTACATTAAATTGAAAAGCTTCTGTACAAACAAAACCAATGTAAACAAGATTGAGATGGAAGTAGAAAATTGGGAAAGAATTTTAACAACCAAGGTCTCTGATCAAGGCCTCATTTCTAAAATATACAGAAAATTGAGTCAAATCTATAAGAACGCAAGTCATTCCCCAATTGATAAATGGTCAAAGGATATGAACAGGCAGTTTACAGAGTAAATAACCATATGAGAAAATGCTCTAAATCACTATTGATAAGAGAAGTGCAAATCAAAACAACTCTGAGGTACCACATCTCACCAGTCAGATTAGCTAAGATGACAAAACAAGAAAATGACAAATGCTGGAGAGGATGTGGAAAAATTGAAACACTAATGCATTGCTGGTGGAGTTGTGAACTGATTCAACCACTCTGGAGAGCAATATGGAACTATGTCCAAAGGGCCATAAATAATTTCATACCCTTTGACCCAGCAATACCACTTCGAGGCTTGTATCCCAAAGAGATCATAGAAGTGGAAGGAAGACCCATATGTACAAAAATATTGATAGCACTTCTTTTTGTGGTGGCAAAGAATTGGCGGGGCGGAGCCAAGATGGCGGAGTAGAAACAGCTCGTCCAAGCCTCTCTGCCCCCAGATTCTCCACAAACCATGTAAAAAAGGACTCTGAAAATCTTCTGGAGCCCCAGCACCCACAGAACGACACAGAGAAGCTAACCTCCCGCTGAGGACAGCCCAGCACCCTGCAGGAAGGACCAGCGCAGTGGTCTGGGAGCCGGCAGCGCGCAGAGTGCAGGAACCGAGCCGAGCCCAGGTCCACGTGAGCCGAGGTTTTAGCCCCAGGGCGGCAGGGCCAGCAGCCGGCTGGAGGAACCCCAGAACACCAGGAACTGTGGAGACACCAGAATTATCAACATAGACTTGCCTAGGACAAAGTAAGAGGTTAGTGTCCTATGGACTTTGGGACCTGTATTTGGGGAATGCGTCAGCTCCCTCCCCTGGGGGCTAGAAGCTGCTGAGGAGACATGCCACTGTGTAGTTTTCAGAGGAATTTCCGGCTCCCAGCCTACAAATCGTGGGGAGATCCAGCGATCAGTCTTGGGGGGTAATCGCTCTTGCTTTAACCTCCCTGGATCTGGATTGTGATCTAGGGTGGAAGTTGTGGGAGGGTTTATAGCTTGCCAGAAACGGAAGTTGCCCCCCACACGTTCGGGACGAAAATTCCTCTATCTGGCCTTAAAGCCATAGTGTGGCAACAAGCCCAAAAGTCAGGTAATCAAGTGGCAACATGCCAAGGCAAAGGAAACAGAAAAAATGCAACCCTAGACTCCTATTTTGGGGGCATAGAGCGGGAAAAGGACTGTGAGGTCAGAAGTCCTGCTCCAAAAGCCCCAAGGGAAAACATGAGTGGGTTGCAGGCCATAGAGGACCTTAAGAAGGACTTTAAAAATCAAATAAGAGAAGTGGAGGAAAAATTGGAAAGAGAAATGAGAAGGATGCAGGAAAAGTATGAAATGAGGTCAACAGCCTGACTGAGGAAAACAACACCTTAAAAAATAGACTAACTCAAATGGCAAAGGAGGCCCAAAAGGGCAATGAGGAGAAGAATGCCTTAAAAAGTCAAATTTGCCAGATGGAAAAGAATCTCAAAAGTTCACTGAGGAGATTCATTCCTTCAGAGTTAGACTGGAGCAAAATGGAAGCTAGTGACTTTATGAGAAATCAAGATGCTGTTAAGCAGATCCAAACAAACGAAAGATTAGAAGGCAATGTGAAATATCTCATGGGAAAAACCACTGACCTGGAGAATAGATCCAGGAGAGACAATTTAAAAATTATTGGACTACCTGAAAGCCACGATCAAGGAAAGAACCTAGAAATCACCCTTCGAGAAATTCTCAAGGAAAACTGCCCTGATGTTTTAGATCCAGAGGGCAAAATAGAGGTTGAAAGAATCCACCGATCGCCTCCTGAAAAAGATCCCAAAAAGAAAACTCCCAGAAATATTATGGCCAGGTTCCAGAATCCCCAGATCAAGGAGAAAATACTCCAAGCAGCCAGGAAGAAACAATTTCAATATTGTGGAAACACAATCAGAATAGCACAGGACCTGGCAGCTTCTACACTGAGGGATCAAAGGGCATGGAATATGATATTCCATAGGGCAAAAGAGCTGGGATTGAAGCCAAGGGTCACCTACCCAGCAAAACTGAGTATTTTGTTTCAAGGGAAAATATGGTCATTCAGTGGAATAGAGGACTTTCAAGCATTCTTGAGGAAAAAACCAGAGTGGAATAGAAAATTTGACATCCAGACACAAGAAGTAAGAGATGCCTGAGAAGGTAATCAGGGAAAAGAAATCAAAAGGAACTTATCAAAGTTGAACTATTTACATTCCTATATGGAAAAGCAATATCTGTGACTGATGATATCTTTCTCACTATGAAAATAATGGAAGAAGGGGGTGTGGTCATACGAATACAAATGTGAATGTGTGTGTATATGGCTACAGTTATATATGGATAGAGGGCATAGGTTGATTTTGTTGGGAAGGGAGAGTACTCAAGGGATGAAATTATGAGGTGAGAGAGGAAAGTGGCAAGAGGAGATGGGGAGAGACATGGTAGGGTAAACTATCTCATGTAGGGAAGTGGGTGCAAAGGAGGGGGAGAATAAGGAAGGCTAAAAAGGCAAACCACATTCACATTGAATTTGGTTCAGGGAGAAAATGACATACATACTAAATGGGATATCTCAACCTGCAGCAGGATAGGGGGAAGGGGGATGAGAGGAGAGATGATGCATGGGAGGGCATCCTTGGGGTGAGGGGAGGTTGGAAGTACCCACTATAGAAGAGGGACAGGATCATGTAGGGAATGGACCAGGTGGGGGGTGGGATGAGTGGGAGGAATTATAAGCAGCCTTGTACAATATATCTACTATGATAATGTTTTGCATAGCTAGACATGTACAACATATACTGAATTACTTATCTCCCCAGAGGGAATGGGTGACAAGGGAGGAAGGAAATGGATCTGAAATTCAAGGTCGTAACATTAAATGTTTCAAATATATATATTAAATACTATTATTAATACTCTTTTGCCTATAATTGGGAGATAAGATGTGCAGGCATTGGGACACAAAGATTCATCTTCCTCTAATGGAAAAGTCGATGGGGGAAATTAGGGGGATGCCAATCAATTAGGGAATGGCTGGACAAGTTGTGATATATTAATGTAATGGAATACTATTGTGTTATAAGAAACAAGATGCAGATGGACTTCATATTTACCTGTAGAGGCATATACAAACTGATGCTGAGTGAGAAGAGCAGAACCAGGAGAAATTTGTATACAATCACAGACACAATGTATGTTTGACAACTAACTTTGATCGACTAGACTCAGCAATGCGGGCTTATAAGTCAACCCCAAAAGACTCATGATGGAGAGAGATGTCTACATTCTCAGAAAGAACTAGAAAGAACAGAGTTTGAATGCAGATGGAAGCAAACTACCTGCTCTCTCTTTTTTTTTCTTGTTTGGTTTTGTTTTCTCTTTCCCATTGTTCATTCCATCCATTACAATCCTTCTTTATAACCTGACTAATGTTTAATGCGAAAGTATTTGCAGGTCCTATACTTGATTGTATGCCACCATGCAGTGGGGAGGGGTGAGGAGGGGGAGAAAATTTGAAACTTAAGGAATTGTGGAACTGAATCTTGTAAACTAAAATTAAACAAATTAATAAAGACCAAAAATTTTTTAAAAAAGAAAAAAATAAAGCCCACTACAAACATGTATAAATCAAATCAAATTTCCACATTGTTCATTTCCTGTTTTAAAAAAAATCTTCTTATGACCTGAGACCTTCACCTCTTTATCAAGTGGTGGGTTTGATGAGTTATCCTCAGTTTTCTAGAATCCTCATTGCTCATTAAGTGTTCAGCATTATAGTATTCCATCACATCTATGTATCATAACTTTTTTATCCATTTCCCAATTTATAAGCTCCCTCCCAGATTCCCATTCTTGTCTATCTCAAAAAGAGCCATAAATATTTTGTATATTCTTAGAATTTGTTTTGCTTCAGACCAATCTTCCCTTTAGCTACTGAGGCAAATTTGATTAAGTTATTTGTCCAGGGTCACACAGCTAGTAAATGTCTGAAGCCAGATCTGAACTATAGTCTTTCTGATTACAGGCCCAATGCTCCATGGCACCACTGTACCACCTAGCTTACCATATAAGTGAACTTAAAGACTATCTAGGCCAACCCCCTTGTTTCAAAAATAAGGAATTTAAGGCCTAAGGAGATTAAGTGACTTGTCCAAAGTCACAAAGACTGTAAGTGAAAGCAGTTGGGTTTGGGCTACGCATTAGTTCATCTTACATCATTGACAAGTTTCTAAAGGACTTTAACTATTGGGTAAGTACAACGTCACAAAGAATTCTGGCATTATTGGAATCTCAGATATCGAATACAGCTAAGCTATTCTAATTAAAAAGAGATAAATCATGTTATTTACAAGAAATTTGTTCTGTTTTGTGGGGAAATAACAGCCTTTCTTTTATTCTGTGAATGATAGCAGGCACATTATTGAGTCATCCAGTTTGTGTTTGCATCATTAGGCATGATGGATCATCTACTAACAAAGGCAATTACCTTATCTGTGTTCATTGATGTAAGAAATAAATAAATTGTGGGCTTGTATACCATTTCAGCTAGAATTACATTTGGAAAGGACCTCCAACCTTGAACACCATCAAACAGGCCTCGTTTATACCACACTCTCAATATTCATTTTATTTAATTAGCTGCACTCAGAGAATATGATGGTTGCTTTGAATTACCTGACTATTCTCTGTGGTAGCAATTAACTAGAGTTGATGGCTTTTTGGTCACAAATAGATCAAGTTACACAAAATCTGAACAACAAAATTGTCCTTTGTTCATTTAAACGTTATATAAAAACAATAGAATTCACATCATTTATATACCCATAGTCTAAGCAGGGCTGTGACATTATCAGCAATATTTCTTGGCATCACAAATGAATGAAAAATTATATAGGTACTTATTTTCACTATTATCATTTACTAGAGGCATACATTGTATAGTTCAGTTGTAGTTCAGCATGTCATGCTTTTCCTTTCACTCCCTTTTTCATAGTCTCTTGTCATTCTCTCTTTCCCTTTTTGCTTTGCTTATTTTCTTTCTTTCTTCTCTCTATGCCACATTGCCCCTTCTTTTTCTTTGCTTTATTCTTTCTTCTCCTGTCTTTCTGACAAAGAACTACTACTGCCCTGGAAAAAGATAGAAGACTGTAGGCTTCAATTTTAGGGAGGAATTTCTTTCTTTTTTTTTAATATTAATTGTCCTTTTTTCTTTATGTTATTATTTTTTTTACAAATGCTTTATTAACTTCTGGTTTACATCATTCATTTCCACCAGATTTTGAGTTACAATTTTTCCCCATTTTTCCCTACCCACCACCCCAGAATAGCAGTCCTACTAGATGTTCCCTCATCCAATCTGCTCTCTCCCATATCTGCTCCCATACCCCCTTCGACTTTGCCATTAGGGCAAGGTGAATCTCTGAGCCCCAGTGCCTGGACATCTTATGAAACATTTAATTTTAAAACATCCAGTGATGCTGCAAAATGGCTTCTGTGCTGAGTTTCTTCAGCAGCTTTTCACCCCCAGGGGAGGAAGCCAATGCGTTCCCTAAATACTGGTCCCAAAGTCCATAGGGCACTAACCTCTCACTTTGTCCTAAGCATATCTGTGCTGATAATTCTGGAATTGCCACAGCTGCTGGTGTTCTGGGGTCCCTCCAGCCAGCTGCTGGCCCGGCCACCCTAGGGCTAAAACCGGGGCTCACACTGCACTGTTGGTTCCCAGCACACTGTGCTACCTGCTCTCAGAGGGCTGCACTGGCCGCTCCCTGTAGGGCTGCTGGGCTGTCCTCAGCAGGACGTTAGCCTCTCTGTGTCATTCTGTGTGTGCTGCTGCTCCAGAAGTTGTTCAGAGTCCCCTTTTACATGGTTTGGAGGTAATCTGGGGGCAGAGCACCTTGGAAGTGCAGTTTCTACTCTACCATCTTGGCTCTGCCCCAGGGAGGAATTTCTGACTTCAGAATGTTGGAGGTGATAAAGTTTGGGATTTAGTGGAATCTAAGGTATAATCAACGAAGTATAATGAAGAAGATAGTCTTGAAAGTTGAACTTAATGAATTAAGAGGTCCAGGTATTTAAAGAAATTAATTAAGAGCTTAATAGCATGTATGGAAATCTTGAATCTCATATAAAATTATAGTGTATCCTTGGAGTCAGAACCTCAGGGACAACATCCAGTGTAGAAAGGAATAACCAGGGTCTCCAGTACTAGGTCTTCCTTGTATATGAGTGAACAGATAAGATCTGGGTTTGCCTTAGCCTTTATATTGTTGTGTATAACTTGTGTATAACATCAACATGATTGATGCCACTTGAGTTTAGTACTAAGTTCAGATCAATGGTCCAAATTTTCTTTAAATTCTATGGTGTCTGGAAAGGCTCCCAAACCAACTAGTGTTTCCCAAATAAATCCTAGGCTAGCAAATACATCTCTTGCAACTTTAATTTTTATGATCAGAGCAACTATTTCTTAAATAAAAAAAAAACTTTCTTCATTTTCTATCTACTTGCCAAACTCAACCCTACCCCTTCCCCATTCCTTTACTTCTCTGCCTTCCCTTTCCACTGTGAGCTTTGGATTCCTTCTCTATTGTTAACAAACTTACCACCTCCATTTCCAAATTATTCCTTTGTCCCTAACATTCAGCAATTTTTGAAGTTGATTCCATTCATCTATATTAGATGGAATAGAACGTTGTGACTGTGAACAATTTATCATACTCCCAAAATTTTGCGTGTGTTTGTTTCTTTTTTTAATTAAATTTTATGTTTATTTTTAGTTTACATCATTCATTTCCACAAGATTTTGAATTACAGATTTTCTCCACATATTTCCCCTACCCACCACTCCAAAACGTCAGTCCCACTGTATATCCCCTCCCTCAATCTGCTCTCTCCTATATCCTCCCCCATACCCCCTCTGACTTTCCAGTAGGGCAATATGGATCTCTATATCCCAGTAGCTGCATATCTTATTTCCCAATTGCATGAAATAATAATAATAATAATGTTTTTAAACATTTGATTTTAAAACTTTGAATTCTAGATTCTTTCCCTCCCTCCCTTGTCACCCACCCTTACTAGAGAGATAAGCAATTCAATATAGGTTGTACATATGTAGCTAGGCAAAACATTTCCATAGTGGATATACTGCAAAAGACTGACTATATTTCCCTCCATCCCATCACGACTCCCACTTGTTCCATTCTATATTTTGACCCTGTCCCTTTCCAAAAGCATGTGCTTCTAACTTCCCTCCCCACCCACAACCTGCCCTTCATCATTCCCCTCTCATGCCCTTCCCTCCTACTCTCCTGTAGGGTGAGATATCCTATTCAGTGTGTATGTCATTCCCTCCCTAAGCCAAATTCAATGAGAGTAAGGTTGATTCATTCCCTTTTGCCTTCCTGTCCTTCCCCTCCATTGTAAGTTTTCCCTTGTCTCTTCTATATGGGATAATTTACCCAATTCTGTCTCTCTCCATCTCCTCTCATTATATTCTTCTCTCACCTCTTAATTTCACCTTTAAGTATCATCCTTTTCTATTCAATTGGTCCTGTCTATGTATAGCTGTACGAATATATAAACACACTCATATATTATTCATATGCCCATATACCCTCCTATGCAGACATAGGTATGTATGTGTGTGTGTGTGTGTGTGTGTGTGTGTGTATGTCAATATATAGAGAAAACTATATTGACAATATATCGACTCTGCTTCCAGAAAGGAGATCTTTGTCCCAAACTTCTGTTGTTTTTGCAGCTGCTGGAACTATTAGTTGGACACCCTTTATGCCACCCCCAGTAGGTCTAGTTCACTGAAAACACACCTCAAGACCTCCGCTCTATACCACAATATAGATCTAAGCAAGTTAAAACAAAAGTGATTACCCTCTGAATAGTTGCATTGCTTCCCTATGATCTGCAGGCCAGGACCTCTGAAACAGCCACATGTCAGCAGCTGCATGGCCACCGCACCTCAACCACTTCTCCAGGCCAAAGTTCACAGGAAGAGAGAAAGGAGACTCTCAAGCAAACTGAGGGTCACCACAAAGAGAAATAAAAAATACGTAGCCTACAAGCTTTTGGGTATGAAGGGTTCAAAGCAGAGGGTTCCACTGAGAAACCCCAAAGCAGGTCGTAAAACCCATGATTATAGAAAGACCAACATGGTGCTATAACACCCTGACTAGGACAATCTAGGCCTAGTGGCATTTAAACCCCAAAATTTCTGTCCTGAGATGGCAAAGAAAGTTGTGAAGATCAAGTGCTTTGAACCTTTAAGTTCCAAGGGTACTTAATTTTGGGAGGTGGAGAACAGACCAAGAACCTAGAAGACTCAGGGTGAGAGCAAAGAATAGTGAAGACCAAAAAAAAAAAAGGGTCATTGATACAGTTTTAATGCACAGTTAATAATAGAAGGAAGTATAGGCAAACACAGCAGTTTTGAAAGTAACATGTTGAATAATTACTTATGTAGGGACTAGCACATGCAGGGTATCTATGACAGTCTCTCTCCACATAGAGCACTCTAGGGAGCCTATTTCTGGAAGAATCATGATGATATATAGTGAAATTGCCCTAGAGAAATGTGAGCATACATAGACATTCCGTAATTGATTCCAATCTATTTACTATATGGTTAAGAGAAGTCTTTTTTGCCTACATAGAACTGAGGGGGTCTTTAAAAGTCACTAACAACCAGAACTTTGGCCTCTTTGCTTTTAACTGGTCTTTCTTGTTTTGACTCCTTCATTTATGATGAGAGACAGTTTTTGTTTTGCTTTTTGAAGGAGGGGAGGTATGGTAATTGGGGTGAAGTGACTTGCTCAAGATCACATGGCTAGTTTTTTGTGTTAAGTGTCTGAGGCCAGATTTGAACTCAGTTCCTCCTGACTCCACGGACGGTGCTCTATTCACTGCACCACCTAGCCACCCCAGAGGGAAAAAAAAATTTTAAAAGGAAAGAGGACTGTGGCTTTTTCCCCTTTGATGCCCACATGTGGGCCTATAAAACAGTCTTGGTTCTTTGATTTTGCATTTGTTCTTTTTCATTTTAGGTGAAGGAATTGGAGATTCCAAATTTGCGAGTTTTAAAATACCAGGAAAATGATACTGGTATCCCATCATCTCCCAGTCAGTTTTGGTAGTCCACTCAAATGAGCAATAAGTAATCCTTGAGAGTTGCCTTTGGGAACAAACTCAGAGATAGTTCTTAAGAGGACTAATCTGGGAATCATGTCTCATCTAGACTGGAGAGATGAGACTCAGTGTTAAGTGAGAGCAATGTTACATACATGTTATGCTAAGAGTGAACCCACTCTACCCCAAAATTGAGGTGATATAGGAAACACCTCAAGGATTGGGTGAAAATATTTGTATTGTGTTCTTGTGTCTTCAAAGAAAAAAAATAGAAAACATTAGTAAAAAAAAAAAAACAACTATTTACATTGATGGCAAATGGTTAAGTGGAACTGGAGTATTACTCACTGGCTCCTAACACTGGGAGACATAACCAACTCAGGCTTAAACTAATAGTCTTTAAAAAGCAATACTTGGGCCTTTTGGGGTACCACTAGAACACAAAGACACAAAGTGATTCCAGAATGAATCAGATTCATATACTTTTAAAAATTATTTTTAAACAAGCATGTGAAATAGAGTACATAGGGTCTTTTGTTGTTGTTCTGTTGTCTATAAGGACATGGCAATGTGTCTATTTTTTCTTCTTTTGAGTTTTTATTTAGAAATAAAATGAACAAAACAAACATAACTCACATAATCAATTCTGCCCTGTCATTCAAAATAATCCTCTTTGGAAGAAGCTCTACTTCCAGAGATGCTATCACTGCTCCAATAATTTCTCAATGCCCTCTTTTGGAATTGCCTTCAGAGCCAATTTTTAAGCCACACATGAAAATCAGTGTGTATTTTTTAAATCATAGGCAAAACTCCTTTAGTCTCATATTGTTTTTTAATCCTCTCTCCCTGCTTCATTCAGCTTGGCTTCCTCTCTCCTCCACTGATTAGCAAAGATCTGGAAGAAAAAAGGACTTATCGCTACATGTGGTAGCTGACAACAGAAAGACCCTGGTGGTATAGAGGTCTTGCAGTTAGGGAGCAAGAATTAACTACAGATTCAGATGTGACTGGAAGCTTTAGGGAGCTTTCCATGGAACACAACAGAAAGTAGATTAAATAAAGGTTGATTTTAATTTTTTTCTGGCTCCTGTTACAAGTGCTATAAATTGTTAACATGGATATAAATGGCTGAGCTATAATTACTTTCAAAAGCTTAAAAACTATATATTTTGATGTCACTTTGTGTAACATAAATTTGCCCTACTATGCATGAAGATTGCTTTGTTTTGATTTAGTTTCATCTTATCTATCATCTGTCTATCTTTGTATCCATCTATGTCTATTCATTTATTATTTTTCAGTAAAAGATCCTTTTAAAGATGTTCAGTCTTGTTTAGGGAATGAAGAGAAAATGAGATATTTTCTCTTATCAATAGATTGAAGTAATAGTAGTGATGAATCCAGTTCTAGTCCAGGAAGACCATAGGCAGTTGGGGCCAGAGAGAAGATGGAAACCCAGGAGAGAAAGGGAAGGACCACCTCTGTATGCTGGTCCCTCCCAAAATGAATTGTTTTATTAGACCAGTCTGCAATCTCTTTTGCTTCTAGCAAATTCTTATCTAAGATAATTTAAAAACTCTCTGAAGACAAAGTAAAAGACAAAATGACCATTTCTAATGTAAATAAAATGAGATTTCATTCATCTAGCACAAAATAATGAAGTACCCTCCATGCCAAAATAGCTTACTCTTTTAAATACCCAAACTTAACTTTTTTTAAATTGAAATTCTTTCAAAATGTTTCCCCTTTCTTCCCTTCCTAAATAGTATTAAATATCTACAGCAAACACTTTCCTGAGTCTTAAATAACTACATAGGCCCACCTAGCCCAATATCAGAGCACCAGTCACTAGGGACAGTAAGGAGTGTGGGGGTGGGGGTGGGGGCGGGAGATGACTATATCTCGATCCTTTGATGCAGATGCCATTGCCTTCCAGGAAGAGGGAAAAAATCAACTCCCTGATAACTCCTCCACTTCTTCAAGTCCCAGGTATTGAGAGTTTAAGACTGCTTAGGTAAAAACTCCTTCCCACAGCTTCCATTTTCTGCTCCCAATGCACGTCTGTAATAATCTTCTGGACTCTATATCTTACCCTGCCTTCTATGCTCCCCACATCATTTCCTTGTGTTCTCTTGAGCCTAATTCTAACTTCACAAACTTTGCTTTGTTTTAAAACTCTTCTTATCACATTCCTTTCATTTTCTTACACTCCAGAAAATATTGCATTCCTGGCCACCCTCCACAATATTGGATGAATCTTTTCTCACCCCCTCACTCTATCCCCCAACATAATAAGCCAAGTTAAGAACACTCATCACTCCTCACTGACACTTTCAGACATTTCCTCATCAAATTCTCTTGGTATGGGGTTCATTCTACCAATTTGTCCTGGTTGCTATAAAATTGATGATTTTACAATTATTCTCCATCCTTTCTGAATTTGGTTAGCAATTTTTGTCACAGTCTTTACCTCCATTGGCTCTCATATGTGTGAATTTATTGGTGTCAAGCACTCTTGCCTTACAGTTCATCAACTGCTTCAAATTCTGTGTTCTGAACTATCACTCTACCTCAGCCGCATATAAAGACAATGATTCAGTAAAAAAAAATAGGGGAGTGTTCAAACAGATACTCTCACTGCCGACATATATCAGCAGAAAACCCTGTTTCTTTGAAGTTCACTCCACCCATATATATCACCTTTTCCAATTCATGATTGTTGGTTATGTTAGTAGGTCTTATCATTCCTTAAAACATTTTGATAATCATGAATCAGAATTTTTACATTCTTTTCAGATCATATCTTTCTATCCTTCTATTCTTCCTCTACTTGACTCCTCCTAAAACTATTATTTTTATATGTAATTGAGAATTTCTATTACATACGGTTTTGTTTCTTTTAAGTATGTATTAGATTTAAATAATAGTAGCAATATTACTTTGTTTCTCTATTTCCTCTTATGAATATCCTTTTGCTCTCATCTATAGATTTTAATGGTTAATTGATGTTCATTTCTTCTTTTTTTGTATGATTATCATTGCCCCTAACTCTTCCACACATATGCACAAATCCTACAACTCAAATAGATGCCCTTCCCTTATGACAAAGTATAGTTAAACAAAACCAATCCATACTTTGACTGCATCTGAAAACATCTTATTCTATTCTTGTAGCCCAGTGGTTCTCATTTAGTGGTCTTCAAATGCCTTGGGGGTTTCTCATAATGGTTCAAAAGGTTCTAATGGCACCATAAGTATTAAATAGTTGCCCAATGATGTTTCAAATACGTACATACATAGAAACATACATACACACACACACATATTCCCTCTGGGACAACAAGCATGTGCATTTTTGAAGCCTTATAATTTTATTTCAGAAGCAATTTATAATTGTCATGATAATACACACAATAATTTTTGTGTTGCAGTGATTACTTCAAACCCTAACCACTTTGAAGTGCAACATATTCTTGCAGTTTCTCAACTTTTCATCAAATTGTTTCTAAACCACTTCAATATTTGAGTGAAAGCTGACTCCCAATGCATAGTCAGATGCACATGTATATCCTTAGTTGTGTTCTGTGTACTGCACCAATGCATCTCCTTCATTTTCTCTTCTACTTTGTAATTAAACTTTATCAGCTATGTAATCACAGGTACAGATGTTTACTTTCTTGCAACACAAATGTCAGGCTATTTGCAAACCATGATTGCTGGGTGCATTACAAGCCATCTTGAAACCATCATGTACCATCGCAAGTATTCCTTAGAAACAAACCTTCTATTGCCTTTCATTGAAGTATTTTTTTTAAAGTTGATTAAGTGATAATTCTAAGTGAGTTAATTTGTTTATTTTTCAAAAGGTTTTTCTGCATTTATTGATATAATAATATAATTTTTGTTACTTTTGTTCTTGATATAATTAGTGATATTAATAGCTTTCCTTATATTAAACCATCCCTGTATTGCTTTATTTTTTAAACAAATGCTTTATTAACTTCTGTTTTACATCATGCATTTCTGCCAGATTTTGAGTTACAATTATTTTCCCCCCCTGTTTTTCCCCTACCCACACTCCCAGAATAGCAGTCCCACAAGATATCAATCCCTCCAATCTGCTCTCTCCCATATCTTCTCCCATATTCCCTTCGACTTTTCCATTAGAGAAAGGTGAATCACTGTGTCCCAATGCCTGCACATCTTATTTCCCAATTACAAGCAAAAGAGTATTAATAATAGTATTTATATATATATTTGAAACATTTAATTTTAAGACCTCGAATTTCAGATCCATTCCCTTCCTCCCTTGTCACTCATTCCCTCTGGGAAGATAAGCAATCCAGTATATGTTGTACATGTCTAGCTATGCAAAACATTACCATAGTAGATATATTGTACAAGGCTGCTTATAATTCCCTCCCACTCATCCCACCCCCCACCTGGTCCATTCCCTACTTGATCCTGTCCTTCTTCTATAGTGGGTACTTCCAACCTCCCCTCCCCCAAAGATGCCCTCCCATCCATCATCCCTCCTCTCATCCTCCTTCCCCCTATGCTGCTGCAAGTTGAGATATCCCATTTAGTATGTATGTCATTCTCTCCCTGAACCAAATTCAATGAGAATGTGGTTTTGCCTTTTTGCCTTCCTATTCTTCCCCTCCCTTGCAGCCACTTCCCCTTGCTTCTTCTACATGAGATAGTTTACCCTACCCTGTCTCTCCCTATCTCCTCTTGCCACTTTCCTCTCTCACCTCATAATTTCACCCCTTGAGTATCCTCCCTTCCCAACCACTTCAACCTATGCCCTCTATCCATATACAACTGTAAATATATATACACACATTCACTTATGTATTCATATGACCATACACCCTTCTTCCATTATTTTCATAGTGAGAAAGATATCATCAGTCACAGTTATTGTTTTTCCATGTAGGAATGTAAATAGTTCAACTTTGATAAGTTCCTTTTGATTTCTTTTCCCTGATTACCTTCTCAGGCATCTCTTGCTTCTTGCATCTGGATGTCAAATTTTCTATTCAACTCTAGTTTTTTCCTCAAGAATGCTTGAAAGTCCTCCATTCCACTGAATGACCATATTTTCCCCTGAAACAAAATACTCAGTTTTGCTGGGTAGGTGACCCTTGGGTTCATTCCCAGCTCTTTTGCCCTCTGGAATATCATATTCCATGCCCTTCAATCCCTCAGTTTGGAAGCTGCTAGGTCCTGTGCTATTCTGATTGTGTTTCCACAATATTGAAATTGTTTCTTCCTGGCTGCTTGGAGTATTTTCTCCTTGATCTGGGGATTCTGGAACCTGGCTATAATATTCCTGGGAGTTTTCTTTTTGGGATCTTTTTCAGGAGGTGATCTGTGGATTCTTTCAACCTCTATTTTTCCCTCTGGGTCTAAAACATCAGGGCAATTTTCCTTGAGAATTTCTTGAAGGATGATTTCTAGGTTCTTTCTTTGATCATGGCTTTCAGGTAGTCCAATAATTTTTAAATTGTCTCTCCTGGATCTATTTTCCAGGTGAGTGGTTTTTCCCATGAGATATTTCACATTTCCTTCTACTCTTTCATTTGTTTGTATCTGCTTAACAGCATCTTGATTTCTCATAAAGTCATTAGCTTCCATTTGCTCCTCTCTAACTCTGAAGGAATGAATCTACTCTGTGAACTTTTGAGATTCTTTTTCCATCTAGCAAATTTGACTTTTTAAGGCATTCTTCTCCTCATTGCTCTTTTGGGCCTCCTTTGCCATTTGAGTTAGTCTAATTTTTAAGGAGTAGTTTTCCTCAGTCAGGCTGTTGACCCTCATTTCATACTTTTCCTGCATCCTTCTCATTTCTCTTTCCAATTTTTCCTCCACTTCTCTTATTTGTTTTTAAAGTCCTTCTGAAGGTCCTCTATGGCCTGTAACCCGCTCATGTTTTCCTTTGGGGCTTTTGGAGGAGGATTTCTGACCTCACAGCCCTCCTCCTGTTCTATGCTTTGATCCTCTTTGCCCCCAAAGTAGGAGTCTAAGGTTGCATTTTTTCTGTTTAATTTGTTTCCTTTGCCTTGGCATGTTGCCACTTAATTATTTAACTTTTGGGCTTGTTGCCACAGTATGGCTCTGCTGCCAGACAGCGGAACTTTTCGTTCTGAACGTGTGGGGGGACAACTTCCGTTTCTGGCAAGCTGGAAACCCACCCATGACCTCCACCCCAGATCACAATCCAGATCCAGGGAGGTTACAGCAAGAGCGATTACCCCCCAAGACTGAGCGCTGTATCTCCCTACAGTTCGCAGGCCAAGAGCTGGAGCTGCCTCTGAAAACTACAAAATGGAGTGTCTCCTCAGTGGCTTCCAGCCCCTAGAGGAGGAAGCCAACGCATTCCCCAAATACTGGTCCCAAAGTCCATAGGGCACTAACCTCTCACTTTGTCCTAGGCATTTCTATGTTGATAATTCTGGAATCTCCCCAGCTGCTGGTGTTCTGGGTTCCCTCTAGCTGTCTGCTGGCCCGGCCACCCTGGGGCTAAAACCTCGGCTCAGGCGGACCTGTGCTCGGCTCCCCACACACTGTGCGCTGCGCTGCTGGCTCCCAGAGCACTGTGCTGGTCCTTCCTGCAGGGCTGCTGGGCTGTCCTCAGCGGCAGGTTAGCTTCTCTCTGTAGTTCTGTGGGTGCTGGGGCTCCAGAAGTTGTTCAGAGTCCCCTTTTACATAGTTTGGAGGTGATCTGGGGGGAGAGTGGCTTGGACGGGCCATTTCTACTCCGCCATCTTGGCTCTGCCTCCTTTCATTGAAGTATTAAAGTTGTTTTTCAATTTAAGTTTATCCTACTCTTATATTATTATTTTTCTCTTTGGTGGACTTTCAAATAACGTGGTTGGCAATGTTGGTCTGTCATTCAGTGGAGTCTCTATGAGGATATAGCTGGTGTGGCAGTGGTAAAAGAAACTAAAGCCTGGTCTAAAGGTTCTTTGCAGAGACTAGTTTATGTATAAATATTATAAAAAATATGTAGCTGTATATGCAACTGAAGTTTAAATACATTTATCAGTCAACATAGTACTTGTTGTTGCCAATGGAAAAGTAAATATTTTCTATCATAACTAGCTATACATTTTCATTGATTGGTTAGAAAGCCATTTATTTCAGAATCCAAACATGGTAGTAACAGCAATATTTAGTTATGGGGCAGTGTCCCAATGCCTGTATGTTTTCAGGACTCGAAGTCACTAGGAGGAATATCCACTTGTATTATCAGTCTTCTTAAAATCAAGGTCACTTATTGCATTGACAAGAATTCTTAAATGTTTCAAAATTATTTTCCTTTGTATTACTGTAAGGATTTTATAATGTGTTCTCCTAGTTCTGTCAACATTACTATTCATCAATTCACCTCTCTTCTCATGTTTCTCAGAATTTATCCCTTTCATAATTTATATCACAATAACACCCCCTTTTATTCAAATATCATAAGTTGTTCAACTGTTTTTAATTGGTGGCTGCTCACTTTGCTTCTATAGCTTTGCTCAAACTAAAAATGCTGCTACAAATATTTTTGTGTTAATAGACACCTCTCTTTAATCTCTTTGGGGCATATATTTAACAGTAGTTTTGATACACACACACACACACACACACATAGTTTAATGATTTGGGGGGGAGTGTATTTAAGAATTGTTTTGATTTTAATTTGACCCACTATTTGCTATTTAAAACATTTTATATGACTTTTGATTACTTGCATTTCATCTTTTGAAAATTGCTTATTCATGTCATTTGGAAATTACCTATTGGAGAATAGTTTTTGCTCACATGTATCTAAACTTATCCTTGAATGGAGTCAATATGGCATCATGGTAGACATAAGTGCAGCAATTTCCTCCCACCTCTCGCAAAACTTCTCCTAACATATCTAGAAAATATACCAGACCAAAGGGTGAGATGAAAATCTGAGATACAATGCATCATTTCTCTATCCCTAGGCAATATAGGAGGACAGACTGAGAAGGCTGTGGATACTTAGAATGGGGTCAAACTAGAATTATGTCCTGCCAAATACTCTAACACATGGAGAGAGTGGGTCCTGCAATAACAGGAGGACCCAGATCCATACTGGACACCTCATGAAGGGTGAAGAAACAAGGGCCAACTAGCAACTTTGTCATCCCCTCCTCTGTTCCAAATCATAGATCCTGGGCAGACTGAGGAAGGGAACTACATACAGGGATGGAATTCTGAGAGAAGGAGTAATCCTTGGTCTTGGACTGCATAACTAGAGAGGGGCAATTTCAGAAACAAAAAGTACAAGTAGCCTGGCTTGCATTTGGAGAGCAGAGCCTCAATTTCAGCTTCCAGTCCATCCTGAAGACTACAGAGGAATAGCTATGGCAGTAATTCCAAAGCAAAGGGAAATTTGCATTGCTGTCCCTCAATCTAAAGAACTTTCCAAACTGGCTGATAGTGACTAAGTACATCAGCAGTCTACTGTTGTTCAGACACAAAAGCAGCTCAAGAACTTACAGAGCTAACAGCTGGATCAGAAAATTTTGTAAACACCGAAAGCTTGCAGTTACCCAGCTTGCTCTGTTTCTGAGATCCTTGGATAATACAACACTCAATGTCCCAAGAAAGCAGCAAGAGGACCAGCACAGGAATTTCCTCCAAGGGAATTCAGAGCATAGCACTAACATCAGTCCAAAATCCAAAAATAGGCTGAAAGAATGAACACACATGCAAAAGAATCCCACAATAACAGGTTATTGTAGTGAAAGGGATGCTCAAGAAATAATTATATAAAAGAAGAGAATGTCTCCAAAAACATTGATAGGTAAAACCACAAAGAGAAAGAGAATGTGGGTTTAAATTAGAACTCCTTGAGGAAACAAAGCAAGAAGGTTTTAAAAAAAAATTTTATAAAAAAAATGAGAATGATTGAGGGGAAAAATAACAAAAGTAAAGAGAGTTATGGAAGGAAGAAAGAATGGAAATTAACAAGAGGTATAAAAAATATGGCCAAGCAATAAACTCCCTAAAAATTAAAATGGGTCCAGCAGAAGCCAATAAATCCACGGAACAGCTAGAATTTTTTTTAATGTCAGAAGACCAAAAAAATTGTATCTCTTTATATCAGCAAAATGATGACCTGAAAAACAGATGAAAGGGGAAAAATTTAAGAATCATTGCACTCCCTGAGGCCATGACTAATAAAAAAAAATCCAGGCATTTAAAAAAATAATGAAAGAAAATTGTCCAGGTTTTTTAAAACCAGAAAGCAAAATAGAAATAGGAAGAACCCACTGGTTGCTTCCTGAAGGAAATGAAAACTGCTGAGGAAATTATAGCCAAAAATCTATTTTCTAGGTCAAAAAAGGAATATTGCAAGCAGCCAGAGAGAAAAAAAATTAAATATCAAGAGGTCGGTCAGAATCAAACATAATTTAGCAGCCACCACTACAAAGTAGCAATGAGTTTGGAATATGCTAATTCAGATGGCAAAGCATATAAGCTTACAATAAAAAAAAATCTTACCCAGCAAAATCAAGTATATTGTTACAAGGGTAAAGTAAACCCTTAATAAATAGAAAACCTCCAAGCAATTCTGATGAAAATATTGAAGTTTAGTAGAAACCTTTAAGTTCCACCATAGGAAAAAAAAGGCAAATATGAACAAGCAATGATAAATGACAAATTAAAGATAAACTGGTTACATTTAAATGAGGAGAGATGATATTTGTGTTCCTTCTGAACTCTATCATCATCAGGTGGCTCTAATTAGGAAGAAGACCAGGGAGTAATTCTGCTTTGCCTTAATAACCTTAAAAGAAGCATGGAAAGGGTGAGGAAAGGGTATACATGGAGGGGAGCAGGGAGGTTAAGGAAAGGTAGAAAAAAATGAACTCACAAAATTCCTATGCTCAAGCAAAACCTATACAAAACAAGGAGAAAGGGGTGGAGGGAGCTTTAACCCTTTAACCCTACTCTCATCTGAATTTGTCAAAAGAGGGAAGAATACACACACACACACACACACACACACACACACACAGAGAGAGTACAGAAATGCATCTCACTCAACAGGAAAATAAGATAGAAAGGAAAGAAGAGGAATGGGAATTAGAGGGATGATAAATTAGGAGAGGAAACACTCTCAAGTAAAATAAATTTTAAGGATATTAAAAAAAAACCTATACATTGTGGTATTCTTTGGAGGGGCAAAGAATGGAATCTAAAGGGGTGTCCATCAATTAGAAAATGTCTGAATGGGTTGGGGTATAGGGATGCAATGAAAATTCACTGTTCATTAGAAATGATGAAGGGGTCGATGATCGAGATAGCTAAGACAATTTATATGGATTAATATTGAGTGAAACAAAAAGAATTAGGAGAACAATTTGCATACTGAAAACAATATTATAGAAACAAGCATTTTTTAAAGACTGTAAAATAACTTTGATCAGTTTCATGACCATGATTCCAGAGGATAAATGATGAAACGTGTTATCTACTTGCTGATAGAAAAGTGAGAGACAGATAGGGCAGAGAAAGAATCAGACAGGGCAGGCAGATAAATGATACATAGAAATACAATAGATGGATAATCTATAAAGATATACTGGAAAGATACATATTTTTATTTTATACATTTTAATTGTTATTGTCCAATTGTTTCAGTCATGTCTAACTCTTTGAGACACCATTTAGGGTATTCTTGGCAAAGACCTCGGATAATTTGCTATTTCCTTTTACAATTCATTTTACAGATGAGGAAACTGAGGCAAACAGGGTTGTCCAGAGTCACATAGCTTGTGTCAGAATTGGATTTGAATTCAGGTCTTCCTGACTCCTAGCCGCATTCTATTCACCATGCCACCTAGCTGCCCATATTTTAGACTTAGTCAATCCATAAATTTGTTTTTCTTGACTGTTTGTAATAGGGGCTTGTGATTGTTTGTTTTTTTCATTCTCATTTGAGATCGATATATAAGGGAGAGTCTGCAAATCTGGTCTAATTAAAATAATTAATAATAAACCTAATCTTCATCCTCATCAGGATTGTCAATCTACCCTTTCCTCACTTTCTAACCCATTATCCTCCTCTGAATTCATTTTCTTTCTTTAAAAAATCTTTACCAAGATATTTTGGGGTGGTGGGTAGGGGAAAATGGGGAGAAAATCTGTAACTCAAAATCTGGCAGAAATGAATGATGTAAATCGGACATTAATAAAGCATTTGAAAAAAAAATCTTTACCAAATATTTAACCAATTTGACCTTAAAATGTCATATACCCTTGAATCATCACCCTCCTCTCTATTGTCCTGTTTTATTTTTTTGCCACATACCTCGCCTCAGTTCCTTTAATTATATGCCTTCTTTCCTGTTCCTAAATTGCTAGAAAAAGTAACAAAACCTTATCAATTGTGTTCACTACAGGTTACTATTATCTAATCACAGTTAGATTCTCACTGTTACAAGGTAATCCTAGAGTTCTCAAATTGGTTCCCTATCACAGTCCCTAGTGGCACTTACGACCTATGGTTTTGAGTAAAAGTCAACTCAGAAAATGCTCTGACCTTGGAGTACTTTTATGAGGACCCATGTGTGGAGGTGACCCCTAGATACCATATGATCCATTATTACTATGTAATTTCAACTGAAGATTGGACTGTTATTTTTCCTTCTCCTTCAACTTAACTAGGTAATTTGGGCCAGTACCCAACAGAGACATAGCTTAAAGAAAAACCTGGGAAGAACGGGCACCAATTCAGATACAACACTTGCTACTCCACATTACCTCTTCTCCCTCCCCCTCCCAATCTAGAGTCAGGCTGCCTTTTTATTGCAAGCACATCATAAATTCTTGCAAATAAAGCTCACTTCAGTCCTCAGAATTTTAAAAAAGAAAGATCTCAAACCAGGATCTAATAGGGAGAAAACATTTCATTTTTAGAGCTTCAGAAGTGTCTGGGAAAGAAAGCATAACTGAGCCATGTGCTTTGATCTCATGCAAGAGCTTCTCTCAGCATTTCGATTTCATTTGTAATTTCAGGGTGGGGGCTGGGGGAAACAGCTGACTCTCAAGAGAGCTGGTAGGAAATTGCTATAGAGTTACCAGGCAGTACTTTTGTTGTACCTCAATAATTAAACCATGTAGGCAGAAAGTGATTGAGCCACAAATGTGGGTTCTCTCTAAGACAAAGACAGCCCATTTATTTTACATTATGACAATGACAATGACGATAATGTTGATGGATTTTGAATACCTCCACTTTAGTACATGCTCTATAAAATACCTAATTAAACAAGCCAGTGAGGTATCAACATTTTTGTTACTACATACATATATCAAAACATAATGGTGCATATTTGAGTGTTGTCTGGCCTGCAAGTTTCTCCTTTCCATTTACATTGGCACTGGCAAGCATGAAATGGGCAGGTGATGAAATTGGAAATATAAAAAGTTATAGCTTCCCTTTCTAAAAGAGCTTGGACAGTAGATCCTTAGTTTGAAATTGCTTTATAAATGGATATTTCCAAATCTGTTTCTTTATTCAAACACTGGATGTGAGAGGGATCACTTTGGTAAATATACTGTCAAACTTTTCTCTTTCTTACATTTTTATCAGTCCCTTCTCATCTTCTCCTCACTACTCACCCCTTTTTCTTCAGGAAAGATGCCACTGTTAGGTCTTACAAATTTCTGATTCACCTTAGGTGAGATAACAAGTGCCTATTTTCAAAGCTACATCACAACATACAGCACAAAACATTGATTTTCTGACTAATTTTCCTTTAAATGTTTAAAATTGATTCCATTTGTTTTTTTTACAGCATTTACATCATTCCATTTGGAAAAATATCTCCTCTACCTCTCCCATTGAAATGAGATTTCCTTTGTAAAAAAGATTAAACAGGAAGAGGGAGAAAACAATACAGCAAAACCAAACAGCACATCAGCAACAAGCATAGTCCTCTCACCTCTGCTTTGAAGAAACAGTGGTACATTTTCTCATCTCTTCTGTTGGGTCAACATTTGTTATTATAATTTTTAAAAATGCTCTGTTCTATTTGAGGCATAGTGAGGCTATTTCTTCTGTTAATATTGTTGTAGGCATAGTTTACGTTATTGTTATGATTCTGCTTATTGCATTATACATTACTTCATTTAAATTTTCCTGTTTTTCTAGTACTTCTTCTTATCCATTGTTTGTTATGGTGGAATAATATTTCATTATATTTATATAACACAATTTGTTTAAACACTCCACAAGAAACCCCAATTTTCTTTCTAATTTTTGTTACTGCTAAAAGATCAGCAACAATATTTGCTGCAACATGTATGATATATAGTGGATATTTCCTTCTATCTTTGATTCTGGGGGATGTATGACCATTATGGAATTACTGGGTCAAGGGATAGAGACATTTAGTAACTACTTATTTTTATCATAATTACAAATTATCTCCTAGATTGATAAGCCAATTCACAGAGCCAATACCAATATATCAATGTAACTACTTATAATTCCTGTCTCTATCATTTCTTTTTTATCCTACTCATTATACCAGAATGTTATTTATAAATTTCCACATAGATTTACATCTTTTGTTCATATTTCATGTATTAAATAAAAATTTTGTTGTTATAGTTTGTAAAGAATGTGTTCAGTATTCTAGTTACAAATGTATTACTACACATCTTGAGGAAACCTTACCTTTTTGAGGAGTAGGGCACCCATGGATAGACATAATACATTACTCTTTCACTCTCCTAGCTTGGAAAATCTATCAATTCCATTTCAAATATTTGTATTCTGAGAGATAGAGGAGAATTCAAGAGGAAAGCAACTTTCCTTGATATACTAAGATGGAAAGGAGAGAAGAAAAAAGGGATTTGGCCCCTTAACTTTCCTTCCCCAACATAAGATTATTACATAAAATATTATGAAATAATAAAATAAAATAAAAATAATTTAAAATAATAAACCCATAAATGCCAATAAAATATTATTGATCATAAGTGGTACATATTTTTGAGAGGAGGAAAACAAAATAGTAATTGAGAATACTGTATAGATTATCTTAAGCAATAGAATATATAAGGTGGGGAGAGCTATGACACCAAAACAAGATGAAATATTAGATAAAATTGGGATAGAGTGATCTTACCTGAGAAGTTACTTTTCAGCAATCTGGGGCATGGGGGTGTGCAGGCATTGAGAATCAAGGGATTTGTTGGGCTGCTAGATTTCCTGGCATGACTGTGGTTCTGGGGATCTTCTACCCCCTAATCAAAGTCTGTGCCATAGGGGATGGAAAATAAAGTCAAAATGTAATTGCCTAAAACTTTTAAAACTGATACCTATAATGAAAAAATTGAAATACTAAGAAATTTTGAAATATTAAGAAAGAAAATGTCCTACCAAACCACTCTTCTATGACACAAATGTTGTCCTAACACTCAAAGTAGGCAGGTAAGAAGGTAGGGATAGAGTTAAAAAAAAAAAGGAAATTATAAACCCATGCTATTCATGCATAATGATTGAACTTTTAAAAAACAAAATTTTAGTTTTAAAAAAGAGTATAACAACATCCAAAATATGTGTCTATGTATCTATGTATTTATGTGTGTATATATATATTCCCTATGTTCAAGAAGGAATTTTTAACAGTAATCTAAGGATAATTAAAATAATTAATGATTTTTAAGCATTATTTTATTTTAAATACATGTATTTTAAATACATGATTATGCTATAGTTGTGGAAAAAATCTTTTGAGGAGAAATCATGTATTCTGAAAAAAACTTACAAAACATAGGGATAGAAGGGCCTTTTAATTTTATATTATAAATATAAATAATATAATATATGGTATATGTTTTCATATATATTAGTAGATTTGCAGTTTCATATGCAATCATCTTTTTATTATACCATGTTTTGGAAATGATTGTTTTATTCCATTAATTAAAGATAAAATCATTCTTTAAGAAATATATTAAATCAAAGGTAGGACTATATGCAAGGGGGAAAGATTAGAAGTTTCCCAGAAAACCCAAGAGTAAAGCAAGAATACTCCCTTTCCTTGCTTTTCTTAAAATCTAGAAATGTTATCAATAGCAATCAAAAAAGAAAAAAAGAATAAAGGCAGGAAGAAAATAAAAGAGGAGACCAAAGGAGGCACAGCCGAGATGGTGGAGTAGAAGCAAAACTTGGTGTGGGCTTCCCTCCAATCATTTCCAATACATGTGAAAAAATGATTCTAAACAAACTTTAGAGCTACAGAACCCACAAAGAGACAAAGAGAAACAAATCTTCTGCTAAAAGAAGCCTGGAAGGCTGACAGGAAGGATCACACCAGGCTGGGAGCTGAGCACAGCCCCATGTGAGGCACATGGTTCCCAGTCCCAGGGTGGCCAGGACCATTGGTGGGCCTGGAGCAGACATCAGGAGAGAGAATCACCAGCAGCTATGGCAGTTTCAAGAATTATCATCCCATAAATGCCAAAAAGAAAGTAAAAAGTCAGTGTGGAACTTTGTGGGAACAGAGGGACCAAGAGCCCCTGCCTCTGTGGTGAAAAGTGGTGGAGGTGTGGTGGCTGTCCAGATACCATTACCTGGCTGTATCAGGAGCTCCTGGCTTGCAGATTGCAGGAAGAGCAAGTGACTATTCAGAGGCTAATTGCTCTTGCTTTAACCTGCTTGGATCTGGATCATGGTCTTGGGTAGTGGTTGGGGTATGTGGCCAGTGAGCCAGAGCATGTCAGGGCTGTAGAGATTGCACCCTTCTAATAGCTCCAGCAGCTGCAAAAACCCAAGGAACTTAGGACAAAGCTCTCTCAATTCTGGAAGCCGAGTTCCACTGTGGCAAAGGGCTCAAAAGTCAAGTAATTGACTGGCAAGATGAGCAAGCCCAGGAAACATAATCAAACAAACCATAGATTTCTTTTTGGGGACAAAAAGGGATCAAGGCATGGAGTAGGAGAAAGGCAGCAAAGGTAGATCTCCTGTATCAAAAGCATACAAGAAAAATATGAATTGGTTACAGGCAATGGAGGAGCTCAAGAAGAATTTTGAAAATCAAGTAAGAGAAGTGGAGGAAATATTGGGAAGAAAAATGAGAATGATGCAAGAAAATCATGAAGAGTGAGTCAACAGCCTTCTAAAGGAGACCCAAAAATACACTGAAGAAAATAACACATTAAAAAATAGACTAACTCTAATGGCAAAAGAGGCTCAAAAAGCCAGTGAATAGAAGAATGCCTTAAAAAGCCAAATTTGCCAGATAGAAAAGGAATTTCCAAAACTCACTGAAGAGAATAACTCCTTCAAAATAAGATTGGAACAATTGGAAACTAACAACTTTATGTGAAATCAAGATACTATAAAACAGACCCAAACAAATGAAAAAATAGAAGGCAATGTGAAATACCTGATTGGAAAAACCACTGACCTGGAAAATAGATCTAGGTGAGATAATTTAAAAAATATTGGATTACTTGAAAGCCATGATCAAAAAAGAGCCTAGACACCATCTTTCAAGAAATTATCAAGCAAAATTGCCCCAATATTCTAGAACCAGAGGGCAAAATAGAAATTGAAAGAATTCACTAATCACCTCTTGAAAAAGATCCCCAAAAGAAAATTCCTAGGAATATTATAGCCAAATTCCAGAGTTCCCAGGTCAAGGAAAAAATACAGCAAGCAGTCAGGAAGAAACACTTTTGAGTATTGTGGAAATACAGTCAGGATAACACAAGACCTAGCAGCTTCTACATTAAGGGATTGAAGGGCTTGGATATTCCAGAGGTCAAAGGAACTATGACTAAAACCAAGAATCACATAGGCACCAAACTGTATATAATGCTATAGGGGAAAATATGGTCATTCAATGAAATAAAGAGTTTTCAAGCATTCTTGATGAAAAAACCAGAGCTGGACAGAAAATTTGACTTTCAAGAATAAGAAGCAAGAGAAACATGAGAAGGTAAATAGGAAAAAGAAAACATAAAGGAACTTATTAAAGTTGAACTATTTACATTCCTACATGGATAAATGATCATTGTAACTCTTAAGGCTGTTCTCAATATGAGGATAGTTGAAGAGAATATATGTGTATATACATGTATACATATATGTATATATGTATGTATAGGAGGGTGTGTGTGTGTATATATATATATATATATATATATATATATATATACATACACATAAGTGTAGACATATGTATGTTCATGCATATGCAGACAGAGGGGCATAGGATGAGTTTAATAAGATAATAAGAAGGAATGATACCAAAAAATAAAATTAAGAGGTGAGAGAGGTATTTATTGGAAGAAGGAGAAAGGAGGAGATAGATTAGGGTAAATTATGTCATATAAAAGAGTCAAGAAAAAACTGTTACAATGGATGGGAAGAATAGGAAGGTGAAAGGGAATGGAACAACCATATTCTCATTGAATTTGGCTCAAGCCAGGGAATAACATACACCCTCAATTGGGTATCTTACCCTACAGGAAAATAGGGTGGTAGCAGATAGGAGTTGGGGATGATAGAAGGGAGGGCAGATTAGGGGAGAGGGTAGTTAGAAGTAAACATTTTTGAAAAGGGATAGGGTTAAAGGAGAAAATGGAATAAATGGGGGGGGCAGGATGGAGGGAAATATAGTTGGTCTTTCACAGTATGACAACTATGGAAATGATTTAGCTAACTGCACATGTACAACCTATATTGAATTGCTTGTCTTCCCAGTGGGGGTGGATGAGGAGAGAAGAAGAGAAAAAAATCTGGAACTCAAAGTTTTAAAAACACATTTTTAAATAAATTGTTTTTTATATGCAACTGGGAAATAAGATGGGCACTGGGATATAGAGGTCCATCTTGCCCTGCAAGAAAGTAAGGGGGGGTGATGAGGGAGGATATAGGGGAGAACAGACTGGGGGAAGGAGTATTCAGTGGGCTTGCTAGTGTGGCATGGGGCTAGGGAAAAGACAGGCAGAAAGAATTGTAACTCAAAATTTTATGGAAATGAATGTTGAGAACTAAAAATAAGTAAATTAATTAAAAACTTAAAAAAAGATAGAACAAACAGCCTATTTTGAGGCAGCTTGCAAATTAAAGTACTCTGTTTTTTATCTGGTATATTTTCTGTACACATTTAGTTGTAGACATGCTGTCTCCCTTAAGTTCCTCGAGAGCAAGGGACATTTCATTTTTCTCTCAGTAGTATATAGCATTGGGCCCAGCACACAGTAAGTAATAAATTAATTGCAGTTTGGTTGAGGATACACATGCTCACATACAAGTGATGCTTCCTGGAAAGCCTTTCCAAAAGTCATTATTTCTGATCCAGTATATATTTTAACTTTGAAGCTAAAATTAATTTTTAGAAGCAAAAACTGTTTTCATAAAGAAGAGGAGACCAAACTATCTCTATTTTCTGATAACATGATGTTTTTACTTAGAATACTTTAGTCAACCATCAGAAAAACTAATTGCTAATTACTTTTCAATCAAAATAAATGTACACACACAACACACACACAGACACACACACACACCCTAGGGTTTCTATATATCAATAATAAAAATCCAAGGGGGGATGATGAATAGAAAGGGAAATATGATCAAAAAAATTACAAAATATATTAAATATCTGAGATCATAACACATAAGTACTTAATAAATACTTGTTGACTGACACTGCATACCTGTCTAGATACAATATCAAAATGTTCTTTAAAGCAACAAAGAACAAAGTGGTCAAAATAAATATGAAAATACTACCAAAATTAACACATACATTTTGACACTATATCAAACTACCAGGTGATCCTTTATAGTCCTAGCCTAAATAACAAAAGACTTCATTTTGAGGATGAAAATAACAAGAATAAAAAAGGAAGAATTTTTTTAAAGAGGAGTAAAGGAAAATAGCACTTCCAGAATTCATATTATGTTTAAATAAAAAATAGTATTCAAAGAACCATTTTATAAAGGTATGAAAATAGTCATTGATCAATGTAAAAGACTAGAAAAGGATGAATTTTTTAAAATTATTTCAATGATCCAGAGGTCTATAAAATCCAAAGCATAAATCATTCAGAGAATAACTGCCTATTTGATGAAAGTTACAAGAAAAACTCGAAAGCAATTAGGTAAAAATTGGAATTAGATAAATATCTTACAAAATAAATCACAATAAACTCAAAACAGATACAGAACTGGAATATTAAAGGTCAGAGCATTAAAAAAAGTTCCAAGATAAGCAAATAACATACCTTTTACATCTAGTGATAGAAGGTAAATTTCTAATCAAAGAAAGGGTATTGTTGCTGTTTAACTGTATATGACTCTTCATGACCCCATGAACCATAATATATATGGGGTTTTCTTGGCAAAGATACTACCATAGCTTGCCATTTCCTTCTTTGGTAGATTAAGGCAAACAGAGGTTAAGTGACTTGCCCAAGTCACACAGCTAATAACCAAATGAGGCCATATTTGAATTCAGGTCTTCTTCACTCCAGCCCAGCACTCTATGCACTGAACCATGAAGCTGCCTCATAAACACGGGGTAGAAAATAATAAAAGATAAAAACTGATATTTTTGAATACACCAAATGGAAAACGTTTTACAGAAATGAAATTAATACAACTAAGACAAAAAGGAAAGCAGTCAACTTGGAAAAAAATTAGTATCAAATATCTTTGATGAGCATATATATATAGCTAATAGAACTCTATTAGATAAATATGTGACCAAGAGATAAGAAAAAATAGGTATCAAAAGATGAATTACAAATTACTAACATGAAAAATTTATCAAAATCACTAAGAATGAGTGAAAAGAGAATTTAAGCAATTCTGAGGTTTAACCCTATGCCCTGCAAATCAATATGTATCACAGATGGAAAATGACAGTTGTTGGAAGAGCTATTGGAGAACAAGTATATTAAAACAATGATAGTGGGCGGAGTAGAAACAGCTCATCCAAGCCACTCTGCCCCCAGATTTCCCCCGAACTATGTAAAAGGGGACTCTGAACAACTTCTGGAGCCCCAGCACCCATAGAACGACACAGAGAAGCTAACCTCCCGCTGAGGACAGCCCAGCAGCCCTGCAGGAAGGACCAGCACAGTGCTCTGGGAACCGGCAGTGAGCAGCTCTCAGAGTGCGCTGAGCCAAGCCGAGTGGAGCCCAGGTCCCCATGAGCCACGGTTTTAGCCTCAGGGAAGTAAGGCCAGTGGCCGGCTGGAGAGACCCCAGAACACCAGCAGCTGTGGCAACTCCAGAATTATCAACATAGACATGCCTAGGACAAAGTAAGAGGTTAGTGCCCTATGGACTTTGGGACCAGTATTTGGGGAATGCGTCGGCTTCCTCCCCTGGGGGCTAGAAACCACTGAGGAGACACGCCATTTTGTAGTTTTCAGAGGCAGCTCCAGCTCCTGGCCTGTGAACTGTAGGGAGATCCAGCAATCAGTCTTGGGGGGGTAATCACTCTTGCTTTAACCTCCCTGGAACTGGATTGTGATCTGGGGTGGAGGTCTGGGGTAGGTTTCCAGCTTGCCAGAAATGGAAGTTGTCCCCCCACACGTTTGGGAAGAAAGTTCCCATGTCTGGCTGCAGAGTCCTACTGTGGCAACAAGTCCAAAAGTCAAGTAACTAAGTGGCAACATGCCAAGGCAAAGGAAACAGAAAAATGCAACTCTAGACTCCTATTTTGGGGGCATAGAGCGGGAAAAGGACTGTGAGGTCAGAAGTCCTGCTCCAAAAGCCCCAGGGGAAAACATGAGCGGGTTGCAGGCCATAGAGGACCTTAAGAAGGACTTTAAAAATCAAATAAGAGAAGTGGAGGAAAAATTGGAAAGAGAAATGAGAAGGATGCAGGAAAAGTATGAAATGAGGGTCAACAGTCTGACTGAGGAAAACAACACCTTAAAAAATAGACTAACTCAAATGGCAAAGGAGGCCCAAAAGAGCAATGAGGAGAAGAATGCCTTAAAAAGTCAAATTTGCTAGATGGAAAAAGAATCTCAAAAGTTCACTGAGTAGATTCATTCCTTCAGAGTTAGAGAGGAGCAAATGGAAGCTAATGACTTTGTAAGAAATCAAGATTCTGTTAAGCAGATACAAACAAACAAAAGATTAGAAGGCAATGAAATATCTCATGGGAAAAACCACTGACCTGGAAAATAGATCCAGGAGAGACAATTTAAAAATTATTGGACTACCTGAAAGCCATGATCAAAGAAAGAACCTAGAAATCACCCTTCAAGAAATTCTCAAGGAAAATTGCCCTGATGTTTTAGATCCAGAGGGCAAAACAGAGGTTGAAAGAATCCAACTATCACCTCCCAAAAAGAAAACTCCCAGGAATATTATAGCCAGGTTCCAGAATCCCCAGATCAAGGATAAAATACTCCAAGCAACCAGGAAGAAACAATTTCAGTATTGTGGAAACACAATCAGAATAGCCCAGGACCTGGCAGCTTCTACACTGAGGGATTGAAGGGTATGGAATATGATATTCCAGAGGGCAAAAGAACTGGGAATGAACCCAAGGGTCACCTACCCAGCAAAACTGAGTATTTTGTTTCAGGGGAAAATATGGTCATTCAGTGGAATAGAGGACTTTCAAGCATTCTTGAGGAAAATTTGAATTGAATAGAAAATTTGACATCCAGATGCAAGAAGCAAGAGATGCCTGAGAAGGTAATCAGGGAAAAGAAATCAAAACGAACTTATCAAAGTTGAACTACTTACATTCCTATATGGAAAAACAATAACAGTAACTGATGATATCTTTCTCACTATGAAAATAATGGAAGAATGGTGTGTGGTCATATGAATACATATGTGAATGTGTGTGTATATGGTTACAGTTATATATGGATAGAGGGCATAGGTTGAATTTTTTGGGAAGGGAGAATACTCAAGGGATGAAATTATGAGGTGAGAGAGGAAAGTGGCAAGAGGAGATGGGGAGAGACAGGGTAGGGTAAACTATCTCATGTAGAAGAAGCAAGGGGAAGTGGTTGCCAGGGAGGGGGAGAATAGGAAGGCAAAAAGGCAAAACCACATTCACATTGAATTTGGTTCAGGGAGAGAATGACATACATACTAAATGGGTTATCTCAACCTACAGCAGAATAAGGGGAAGGGGGATGAGAGGAAGGATGATTGATGGGAGGGCATCCTTGGGGGGAGGGGAGGTTGGAAGTACCCACTGTAGAAGAGGGACAGGATCATGTAGGGAATGGACCAGGTGGGGGGTGGGATGAGTAGGAGGGAATTATAAGCAGCCTTGTACAATATATCTACTATGATAATGTTTTGCATAGCTAGACATGTACAACATATACTGAATTACTTATCTTCCCAGAGGGAATGGGTAACAAGGGAGGAAGGAAATGGATCTGAAATTTGAGGTCTTAACATTAAATGTTTCAAATGTATATAAATACTATTAATACTCTTTTGCTTGTAATTGGGAGATAAGATGTGCAGGCATTGGGACACAAAGATTCACCTTCCTCTAATGGAAAAGTTGAAGGGGGTATGGGAGAAGTTATGGGAGAGAGCATATTGGAGGAAGCAATATCTTGTGGGACTGCTATTCTGGGAGGGTGGGTAGGGGAAAAACAGGGGGGGAAAATGATTGTAACTCAAAATCTGGTGGAAATGAATGATGTAAAACAGAAGTTAATAAAGCATTTGTTTAAAAAAAATAATGATAGTGGAACTGTGAATCAGTCCATTTATTCTGGAAAGCAATTTGAAACTATTCTAATGACTAAAATAGCCACACTTTTTACCCAGAGATTCCACTACTCTTCATATACCATACAGTGAGATCAATAAAATATAGATCATATAAATGCCAAAATATTTATACCAGCATTGTTATGGTAGTAAAGAACTAAAAAAAATAGATGCTCATTGATTGGGAAATGTTCAAATAAACTATGGTACATGGATCTGTATAATTTTTATTTCACTCTAAGAAATGATGAATGCAGTTTCTGAGAAGACTTAACTGAACTGATGGAAAATGAAGTATGAAGAATCAGAAAAACTGCAATATAAATGGAAAGTACAATAAATAATCAAAACTGAATGATATAGAGTTTTTTTGTCCATGTTTGACCCCAAGGCACATTCCAAGGTGCTGGTTTCTTTATAGAGGTGGACGACTATGACTATAGAACACTGTTCATATTGCCTGGCTCTTTTTTATCCTTCCTTCCTTCCTTCCTTTCTTCCTTCCTTCTTTTCTTCCTTCCTTCCTTCCTTCCTTCCTTCCTTCCTTCCTTCCTTCCTCCTTTTGATCTTTGTCTTTTTTATTTTCCTTGAACCCCCTCCATTCATGTTTTTGTTAGTTTTGCTAAACTTATTTTTCTTTTTTCTTTTAATAAATTATATATTAGTAATATAATGGTAGGGCTCACCAATGTGGACCCAATACTGGAAGCATGTACAAGCAGTTCTGTCATCTTATCCCCATATCCACTGTGGGTTTGGTAAGCCTGATTCTGGAAGTTTTTGGTGATAAATAATAGAGACTCCTTGTCCAAATTTATAACGTGTATAGGTGTTGTACAACTGTTTCCTAGACCGTAATATGTGGTTAAGAAAAGGTTTTAAGCTGGATGCAGAAATGGAACTGAATGTGCAGACAAAAGATATAGATATGGTAAATCATGCTTTCTCACTGGGACATTAAGTGTATGGAAGATATACTTAAGTCTCTATATGGGGTTGCACCTCCTCATTCTTCTACACATGCTCCCATAAGTGGGCTCTCATTGGAACATTTCCCCCACCATGACTGTGAGTAAGGGGAATGAGTTCATTGGGAAATCTGGATAACACAAAAACTAAAAGTTCTTCATTAAAATTTATTTTAAGCACAACAAAAAAGGAAATACACTTCAAAGGAGAGAAAGGGGTTATTGTAGGTCAAGATGCATTTTGTTAGGCTGAGATGAGAAGCCTGCAGAGGCCGTGGGAGCAATAGCCTCCTAAAGGACTTGATTTGACACACCAGGTGTCTTCAATATTATTACTAGAAAACTGAGGGGGTCTATTTGAAGGATGACGAGGAATAGTTTGCTGTGCCTATTAGCAAGCCTTCTATCATCACCACCAGGAACAAGGTACTGGCAATGGAGATGACACATTGTAGTTTCTCTAGCAAATGAGAAATAGCAATATGGGGCATGAGCCAGGCTGTAACAGCAGATGGATAAACACTTCTTGTTTTTGCTGTTAAGTGCCAAGAACAGCTTATAATGTATTAGGAAAATTGGGCTTTTAGGATAAGAATAATTTAGGTAGGGGAGGCTAGGTGGCGCAGTGAGCAGAGCGCCAGCCCTGGAGTCACAAAGACCTGAGTTCGGTTCCGGCCTCAGACACTTAACACACACAAACAAAAACCTAGCCATGTGACACTTGGGCAAGTTACTTAACCGCAATTGCCCTCCAAAAAAAATTTTAATAAAGAATAATTTAGGTGAATAAGAATAGAGTTACTATAATATGGGAATATATTTTAATTATTTGCTTAATTTTATTTGCTTAGTTTTCCTTGTTTACTTTTCCCTAGTCTTACATTTTTCTCATGAAAAATACTAAGATTAAATGAACCAATCTGGCCATTAAAATAGTACTCAACATTTTTTAAGACTTTTGCAATCACACTTTTAAAAAGTTAATCAATTCCCCAATTGATAAATGGTCAAAGGATCTGAACAGGCAGTTTTCAGAGAAAGAAATTAAAGATATCTATAAGCATATGAAGAAATTCTCTAAATCACTATTGATTAGAGAAATGCAAATCAAAACAACTCTGAGATACCACATCTCTCCAGTCAGATTGGCTAAGATGACAAAACAAGAAAGTGACAAATGCTGGAGAGGATGTGGACAAATTGGAACACTAATACATTGCTGGTGGAGTTGTGAACTTATCCAACCATTCTTGAGAGCAATCTGGAATTATGCCCAAAGGATTATAAATAATTTCATACCCTTTGACCCAGCCATACCACTTCTAGGGTTATATCCCAAAGAGATCAAAGAAGTGGGAGGAAGACCCATATGTACAAAAATATTTTTAGCAGCCCTTTTTGTGGTTGCAAAGAATTGGAAACTAAAGGGGTGCCCATCAATTGGGGAATGACTAAACAAGTTGTGGTATATGAATGTAATGGAATATTATTGTGCTATAAGAAATGAGGAGGTGACGGATTTCATAATTACCTGGAGAGACTTATACAAACTGATGCTGAGCGAGAAGAGTAGAATCAGAAGAAATTTGTATACAATCACAGACATATCATATCTGTGATGACCAACTATGACAGTCTGGACTCTTTTCAGCAATGCAATGACATAAGTCAATCCCGAAAGTCTCAAGAAAGAGAGAAATGCGCCATCCAGAGATATAACTAGAAAGAACTGAGCCTGAATCCTGATGGAAGCAAACTAAATGATCTTTTTCTTTTCATTGTTTGGTTTTATTTCTTCTTTACCATCTTTCATCCCACCTAGTACAATACACCTTTGTAATTGGAATAATGTCTAATATGAATGTATTTGCAGATCCTATACTGGACTATATACTGTTGTGGGGGGTGGGGGGAGGGAAGTAAAGGAAATTTGAAAATCAAGGAACTATGGAATTGAATCTTGTTAACTGAAACTAAACTAATAAATTATTTTTAAAAAATTTAATCAAAATATTATTTTGTTTAACAATACTACGGACAGTGTCCTCTCCTAAGCTTCAATAGAAACATCAACCAATGGTCTTTGTACCCTAATACACCATCCCTTAGTATCTTAATATACTATATGGCATATTAAGATACTATATACACTTCAAAAGGTCAGTCATCAATAATGCATAATTATATTTTTATATTTTTATTATGAGATAATTAGGATTCTAGGGCCCATGCATCTGTGCACCTGCGCCACATGCCCTAGGGGTGTGGTTAATTTTTCATAATCTCACCTACTGAAGTGTTGTGTTCCATTACTCATTTACCCCAGTAGATGGTTCAATAAAAAATTTCCCTCCTTTCAAATAATGTGGTTTTTCTCTCCCCATCATCTTTTAGACTAATGACAATGTAATCATATATAAATGCATTCCTGCTCCTGTACCCAAAAGCTCTGATCCCTTGCTTTGTCTCCTTTTTTTAACTGTATTATCACCTTGGGACTCACTCTCCTAACTCCCACTGAAATTGAGAAAGTTCCTAGAGGGTGGTCACTACTCCTACCCATGGAAGAATAACAGAAAGGGGCTTAAGACAGGACATTTGAATCACTTTTGCATGCAAAATCAGTTCTTTCTTCCTTGGTTCTTGGCATTCTAAAGCCAATCAAAATTGCCACACAGCACCAGCCCCTGTAACTCATGGCCAGAAGATGGCTCCCCAAACTTCTCTGTGTTGGATTGAAATGAGACAGAATCACAAACTCTAAGGACAGGCCCTCTTTGGTCAGTCCCCATTAGAGTAGCCTACTCCACAGTATACTATCCCTAATAAGCAGACCATATTCATGATCTTTCTTTATCCATACTGAAAGCCATTAATGCACTTTTTTTCTCCCATCAGGACTTTGATAATAATAATAATAATAGAAACAAGCAAGAAAATAGCCATAGGAAGAATATCACAAGATCTTCCTGTGCCAAACTGAAAATTACTCTGTATCATTTAAGAATTGCTTCTACTCTATAATTGACCCTGTTTCTGTATTTACTGCACTATTTTGTATAATTGCTCATCACATTTCTTCATCCCTGAGTTAAGCTCAGAAATTTGGTTTTCCCTCATAGTTTAAAGGTTATTATTGTTATCATTCATACCATTAATTCCTGGGATATTTATTTGTTCTCTGTAAGTCCCAAACAGGTTAACCTGGTGTCATCCCCCAAAAGATGTCTTCTGTTCTTGCCTGCCCTTGTGCAGTTAGAGAATATTTGATCTCCTAAAAGGGGACAGTGAGGCTGGTTGTACTGATCCCATAGAAAAGAGGCAGATGAATCGCCCCCCCCAAATTAACATTCCTTAATTGTCAGAGAGAAGCATGATTAGTTACACCTGGATGATAATTCACTTTGCTTAGTATGGCCAATTATAATGTTTCTGAACTACCCAGATCCCTACTTTTCCTGTATGTCAATAAAGAGGATCCTCCCCTTCTCATCAGGGTCACTGATCTTACTGAGGTGGCCAATCTAACCTGTTTTACAACAGTAATACATGACACTGTTAATAAACTGTTTTTGCTTGAAGTATGTACCTCAGTTTACTGTGAGTAAATTGGATTTACTCACAACAGAACCTAGTAAAAATTATTACCTAAGATCCAACAAATATTTTCTGCTGAATGTTGGGGAAATGAATCTCTGAATGAATCTCTGCTCTGAATTTATTTTTCCTTTAGGAAAACATATCTTAATATTCCAATAACACTGAGGGGCTCCCACCTCTGAAAGTCAGAAAGCACTTACTAAGGGACTGCCTATCTTGGTATCTGAGAAAAAGGAATTCAAGGTCTAAGATTTTAAAACACAGTAATCATAAAAGGTTGCCTAAATGAGAAATTTATTTAGGAGGAGGGAAGTAAAAAGAGTTGACTGAGGCTTGTCCTAGTATCCTGGGCACCTGATTGTTTGCTTTGAGATTTAGAAAAAGAACAGAAAAAAAAAAATTCAGAGAACAACTATGCCTTTCTACAAAATGTTTAATTACTTTGGATAACAAAGGAGTGGAAACAAAGTTGGAGTTCAAAGAGTAATGAACAACTGAAAAAATCTTGGTATATAAATATGATGAAATATTATCACAAAATAAGAAATTCTGAACGTGAGGAATATATAGAAACAGGAGAGAAGATTTATAAGAGCTGATATAGAGTAAAGTAAGCAAAGCTGGAAGAACCATTAAGTAAAATGACAACAAAATTATTATAAAAAAAAAACTAAAAAGAAGCCAGACTCTTGAGTAATTACAATGGCTTATATGCTGGGCATGGTCTCACAGAACAAATCACGAAACATTTCTTTTCAGAAGAAATAAGTGACTGTGGGGATAGAACACTACATCACTGTCAAACCCAGTAACTGTACTGTGTGTTTTCCTTATTTCCCTTTTTCTTTTTTTAATTAATCTTTAACTTATTTACTTTTAGTTTTCAACATTCATTTCCACAAAATTTTGAGTTACAAATTTTCTCCCCATCTTTCTCCTATCCCCCACCCCAAGATAGTGAGTCCACTGAGTACCCTTTCTCCCAATCTGCTCTCTCTTATATCCTCCCTCATGACCCCCCTTAACTTTCTAGTAGGGCAAGATGGATTTCTATACCCCAATGCCTGTATATCTTATTTACCAATTGCATATAAAAAAACATTTTTTTCACATTTGTTTTTTTAACTTTGGTTTCCAGATTCTTTCCCTTCTTTCCTCTTCACCCATCCCTGCTGGGAAGACAAGCAATTGAATATAGGTTATACATTTGTGGTTACACAAAACATTACCATAGTAGTTATACTGCCCTGCACTTATCCTATTTTCTACATTGACCCTGTCCCTTTCCAAAAGTGTTTGCTTCTAACTACCCTCTCCCCAAATCTGCCCTCCCTTCTCTCATCCCCACTCTTATCCCCTTCCTCCCTACTTTCCTGTAGGGTAAAATACCCAATTGAGTGTGTATGTTATTCCCTCCTTAAGCCAAGTCCAATGAGAGTAAGGTTGACTAATTCCCTTTCACCTTCCTGCTCTTCCTCTCCATTGTAACAACAGTTTTCTCTTGCCTCTTTTATGTGAGATAATTTACCCTATTCTATTTCTCCCTATCTCCTTCTCCCAATATCCCATTCATTGTAATTAGAATCTGAAGTATTTGTTACCGAATGGGGCATATGGAACAATTTGTGTTCTGTTCATAATGTTCTCAGCTGCTTATATCACCCATTCACTCTAATGCCATGAAATAAAAATGTAGTTAAATATGAAGGTCATAAGATTCAGGAAAACTAGTGGACCTACATCAAATTTTAAAGATGTGCTCTAGTAATTAAGGCCTCAAATTTAAATAGCTTTCATTTATTTATATAAAGATGACTGTGCATAGTTGTACTTCAGATTTGAAAATGTCCCTTTCATTCAAGATAATTTTTATGAAAGTGGTTGAAAGGGACATGCTTTCACAACTTTCCCACATTTTCTCCTCATTAGTGATGGATACAAGGTCAGCTGCACAGCTCAAAAGTCATTTTAGCTCAACTTCTTCTTTTTACAGATGAGGAAACTGAGGCTAGGGGGGGTTATGTGATTTTCCTAGGGTCACACGGTTACTAAGTGGCAAAAGTAATATTTGAACCCAAGTCCTGGGGCTCCAAATCCTTCTTCTTTTCCACTACATCAAGTTACCCTATTAACAATCTGCATGCTCCTTTGTTCAAAATCAGATTGTTTCTTCATTTTTGTACAGAAAATTAGATTGAGAGCAGAAAGAAACCAAAGAGATCAACTAGCTGAATATGCACACTCAACTTATATATGAGGTAAGTGAGGTCCTCAAAGGTTAAATGATTTACCCATGATGGGTACAGCTAGAAAGCAGCCAAATAAGGAACTGGATTTAGGTCCTATGATTGCAAGGGCAAAGTTTACTGTTATATTTTCACTGAAAGGGATTTCTAATATCTAAATATTTCATTTGCCAATAGCAAGCCTCCACTCCTTATCTATAGCAATCTAGCCTTGGGAACTCTAAGCAAATGTTAGTAGTCAGAGCGTTGGAGGGGCTCAAAGTAAAATGGACTCTAGTTTGAGCATTAGAAATTAGATAAAAGGCATGAGGCAAATTCAGAAAGGGAGCATTTCAGGCAAAAGCCATTGCATATAGGTAATCAACTATAAAAAGACTTCTCAGAAATAAATGAATTTGCAGTATAACCTGAAGATGTTACCAATGAAATTAATTTGTGCACCAGGAGTCAGAAGAGTAGCCCTAAGATTTGAACCTAGGTTCCCCAACTCCAGAGCCAGTGTTCTTTCTACTCTACTATGTCATTCTGGTCTATTCTTTTTTTTTCTTTTTGGAGGGCAATTGGGGTTAAGTAACTTGCCCAAGGTCACACGGCTAGGTTTTTGTTTGTGTGTGAGTTAAGTGTCTGAGGCCGGATGCGAACTCAGGTCCTTCTGACTTCGGGGCCAACGCTCTATTCACTGCGCCACCTAGCCGCCCCTCTACTATGTCATTCTAATAATAAAATCTAGAGCTTAGAGGGACCTTAAAGAAAGCTAAATTCAATCTTCATTTTTAAATGAGAAAAAATGAGGTCCAGAGGTGTCACATGGGGGCAATCTTAAGATGCTACAAATAATGGCTTCATGATAACCTTGATAAGAACTCTATCTCACATTTTCATCTTTTATCATTCTTTCCTTCTCCCAACCGCATACAAACAAATAAATGTATGCACTACTGTCCTAATAAGAGAACACAGAGCCTAACTCAATTCAGAAAAAAAAAATACAGCTGGGCAGCTCAAAATACAGCTCCACAGCTTACATTGAACTAATATTTATTTATTTATAGAATATTTACAGAATCACATGTTATCCTGAAGCAAAAGATCGATGGCTAGGTTCCATAAAACAACACATTCAGAAAATTCTTGATGACAAATGGAGAAATGAGGCACACTTCCTATGGAAATAAACTGAGAGAATATGTACTATTTTTTCTAGACATTTCCGCCAAAATCTAGAAAAGTTTAAACTGGAGTCCAAATAGTGAAAAACATAATGTGGCATCGGGGAAAAGGGAAATTTGAGGATATAATATAACTTTTAAGGATCATGCAAGATGATTGAAAATATTCTGGAAAAAAAACTATATGTATTCATGTGGATTCTCCACCACTGTTTTGTTTGTTGGAACATATAAAAATAAAATATCACATTATTCAATTTTTCTGTTAAATGGCATTTGCAGTTTCATTAGCTCTCAAGCTCTATAAGCTCATAGTTAGGTAATACTTTCATGCTTTCTACTATTTGGTAATTATTACTCAGTGTCACCTGTGAAACTGATCTGCATGATTTTTCCCCTTTTAAAGATGTGGAAAATGAGGCAGAAAAGGCTGGAAAATTTGCCAAAGATTTTCATAAATAACCTTAGCATAACTTGGACTTAGCCTCTTTTAGCTGAATTTCCCAAGTTAAAACATTTATTATCCAAATAAATGTGAATACTTGGGGTCTGAGCCTGGACTAGATTTGTAAAGTCACTGACCTGAGTAATCTATGGTTTTGATACATGCAATTCTCTCAACACTAGACCTTCCTAAAAGTCTGCAGGATAAAGAATGAAGAAAACAAGATGGTGAGACGAGATGCACTTTTCTGATGGAGAGTCACTGGAAAGGAATTTTAGTGTGTTATGCATTTGATCATGAATGATATATATTTCTATGAAAAATTACAGCTAGAGCTGTAATACAATCATCCTTTCGTTTCTCCTCTGAGAGGGAAAACTTAAATATTTTCTTTGTAGAAGATTGATCTTCGGGTAATATTTTGAGTTGTACCTTGAAGGGAGGAATGACGGGGTTGGGTGGAGTGAGTAATAGATAAAATAGTTGTATAAATATGGATATGAGGTAAGTTCAGCTACATATAAACTGAAGGAAGAACATAGATGGTATAATGGAACACTTACAAACAGCAACTGATAATAAATCACCCAGTTTCTCTTCAGTAAGCAGTCCATTTTTCAAGCGTGAATAGTTGATATTCGCACAGATTTAACAGGGTATACATTAGAAATTTTCAAACAAGCCATGGAAAAATTTCATACTAACGGCAAAAGCAATCTACCAAGTAGAGAACAGAATTCCACGTGGGCTATTTTGACAGCATTCCAAAGATGACTTTACCATTGAAGTCCATATTATAACTTCTCAAAAACGACCATAGTTTTATTGGATGATTCATGGAATCATAGAATGTTCTTGCAGGAAGGGGTCTTAGGGCTCATTTATTCCAAAGCCCTCATTTGTACAAATAAGAGAGCTGAAGCCTAGAGCTAAGACAGAGTGAAACAATGGCATGGGGGTATCTGGAAGGGGCGTCACACCTGCTGAAATAGAGAGATCAAAGAGATTGCAAGATAGGAGTAATGTAATTAGTACTAGGTTATAAAAGGGAAGGTGTGTGTGTGTGTGTGTGTGTGTGTGTGTATGTGTGTTAACTGAAACAGTGCTGGTAGTACTAAGGTCTTATCTGGAGAAGCTGCCAAATGTGATGGGAGAAGTAAAGAGGTACACCCATAAGTAGCTCTAACACTGCTGTAAGATGCAATAAACGATTACAAACTAATCAAAAATAACAATGTTAATTGGATTCTAGATGGGAATTTGAACTAGTTTAAATATTAATATAATAGCATACTATTCTGTAGATCAGGAGGCATAGCTCTGGGCTAAGTGGATAGGGAGTCAGTCTCAGAGTCATGAAGACATGGGTTCAAGTTTTACCTTTAACACTGGCTTTATGATGCTGAGCAAGAGACACCACTCAATACCCCCAGCAACTCTCTGAGACTATATATTACAAAGCAGAATATATCAGAACAGATGTTGATTTATGCTGGTATAATGAGCTTCCTCACCAGAAATTCCACATACTAATCATGAAATCATAGGTCCAGTTTTTATCACTATTTATAATGGTAATGGTAATTGTAATTTGAAGATCTCCACTGCCCCTTAATAGGCTGAATGTAATCACATGGAGCTTGTGATGGGAAGAATCTGCTGAAGAGTAGAGCAGAGCTGAGAAGAAGCTGGCAATTAGAGCAGTTAGAGCTGGAGGAAGGAGAGGATGCCGGTAAGGAGACAGCTAGGTATGGTGTTGCTTCCTGTGGTGATCAAGTGCATTAACTTCTTTGTTGCTATGATGGATTTGGCTTTCTGGTATTACAATTCAATTTTCTGGTGTTAGGATTTGGCTTTCTGGTGTCCACGTAAATGTTTGCTTCTGTCTTATATATGGAGAATCTGATATATTTTGTGATTCATAACTATACCAGCATATTCATAGTCACTTTTGGTGCTCTGAATATTGTGTTGGTGCTACATTATCCCATTTCTGAAAAAGAAATTTTATATATTAAATATTTGGGACTTTTATCCAAGAATCTCAAAACACAGGCCAGACATTATTCAAACAGTCAAGTTCACAACTAGAATAGGTTCAGTGCATGCTTCCTTAATTCCTTGAAAATGCTGCTCACCACTGGGAACCCCAGTGCTTTAGCTCAATACCTGTTGTTTCTTGGAGGCATGATTTTGGAGTTCCTAAATAATTCCTTCTAAAGATCTACAGCCTTTAAATTTGAGCAGTATACCAAGTTAATGAAATCTTAAAGAATTTTAAATGAAATTTACCATATATTTGTTATCTCTTTTGTGTATATTTCAACAGATGACTGGTTCTAACTCAGGATAGTCCCAGTTCATCCCACCAGACTGAGCCTGATGGGTCTGTTTTTCTTGATATCAACTATTGGGCCTTGTACATTAAAGGTATTCAATATATATTTGATGGGCATCCTGGACCACTCCCAACCATTTTCACCTTTGTCTTGCCACTGAACCCCGATGACTATGGAGAAGAGAGCAAGGCTGATGATTCTGCACAGCAAATTCCATTTCAGGTGTAAATTAAGACATAAAGCTTGTGATGTCATTGGTCCTCCTCCACAATGAATGATCAACAGAAACAACAACAACAATATATTTGATGAACTCAAGAATGAATAAATTCAGATCAGAGGGAAAGGTTTCCACTCTCCTCACCCTTAAACACACCATCCTCTCCCCACCCTTTCTGATTATCTCCTCATATGTCTTAAATAAACATTTCTTTTAGCTTCTCTTTTGTTATGTGGCCTATGTTGTATAAGCAACTGGCATATTGTTTTATGATTTACCCAAAATAACATTTCTTCATCCTTGGGAGAATGGTCCATGACATTCAAAGCAAAGGAAATATCAAAAAACTTTAAAAAGTGAGGTTCATTGGAATCCTTTCCCAATACCAGATAATTAGGAAATAAACTAAATCTTTGCTCCTCATTTTTTCCTCTATAAAAATGGGAATAATTACATTTAGCTCTACTTGTGCTATAAAAATAAATGGAGTTTAATGAGGTAATGCTTTCACAATAATTGAGATAGTATACAGGGCTATTTCATTATGTTGCCGGAGGGAATATCAGGGCAATTACAAGTGGATATTTTTCTTCAGGACTAGTTATATCTAAGACAGTAGAGCATGATTACTTTTGTAATAAGGGTTTGGCACATTCTCAGATAGCTAAGATGAAGGCACTACATGGGAGATCTGATCATGGTAGTGAGGATAGTGTCAGCTTGGATACTCTGAATCAATTTAGGACATGTTTGGGAGCAGCTTCTTCCAGTTAGCTGCATAACCAGAATCATCTACTCTTTAAATCCACCTAAGACAGTCTCCATCTTTCATGTAGTCCAGGAGTGAAGGTTTCCTTCATCCATGACACTCTGTCATCAGGTGGCAATAAAAGGACCTAAGGGCCACTTTCTCCTCCCCTTATGACCTGGGGCTCCAAGAAATAACCTTGGAGTTTTGATCTTATTTCCTTGGTCCTTTTCAGTTCTAGGCATAGGGAATAGAATCCCTAACCCAGCAGCTAGAGCCACAGGAATCATGGAACCCAGGATCTTAGACAAGACAATGCAGCAAACCCAGCAAGGAAGTCCTATGATACTAGAATATAGTCCAAAGTAGGTCTTGGAATTTAAGAACTTGGACTTGGAACTTGGTGGAACTAATGCTGTTTAAGAAATGAAATAAGCTATGAATCTAATCACCCTTCTTCTTCTCAGAGACAGTAGTACTGGGGGGATTGTGCCTCTAAGGTTCTGAGGATAACATTGTATGTTTGCTTTTGTTTGCATTTTTCTGCTTTTTTTGGAGGGCAATTGGGGTTAAGGGACTTGCCCAAGGTCACATGGCTAGTAAGTGTTAAGTGTTTGAGGCTGGATTTGAACTCAGGTCCTCCTGACTCCAGGGCCAGTGCCCTGTTCACTGTGCCACCTAGCCACCCCAATGACACATCTTGTTTGCATCTTTAAAGTAATTTTTTTAGAAAGCTAATCTTACTGTTAATGGTTAAATGGAGGTAGGGAATTTGGATTCCTAAAATTGAAGGAACACAATTAGTGAAGGCTTCTTTAAAGGCAGAGACAAGATTATTCCCCCCCCTCAAAATTCTGAGGGGTACTGAAAAACCTTGGGGGTGAGGAAAATGAAATACATCTGGCCTTCAAACAATGGTGGTTAGAGAATTCCTGCTACACTTTCTTATAACTTGATTTCCTTTGATATATTTGCTTATTAAAGTCCCTAGTTATCATGATGATTGGTGTTTTATAAGCTCCAAGATTGTTTTAAGATTTGCCATCATCACAAATAATTTGTCTTGCCTCACGGATTGCTCATGGGAGGAGATAAGGGTCATTTCTGGTTAATGTCCTGAGTTTTCCCAAACCACTTAAGGAGGTTATCAGATATAAACATTTCTTTGGTGGTATCTGAGGGGTTGCTTCCTAAATTAGTTTGTGTACAAGACCTTTGGTGCCTTTTTGAGAGGATATGGAGAGCATAAAGACTGGCTGGCTTGGATTCAGGAAAATCAGGAAATTTGGGAATATCTACTCTTATTAGAGGCCTGTTCTAGAAAATCTTACAAAGCTAGCTCCCTCCCTTGGATTTCATTTTCACTTCCCCCTGTCCAGAAGACAGGTTAGTACATAAGGTCTTATTTGGGAATCAGAAGTATAGAGGTTATATCCAAGTGCAATCTCTTCCCACTAAAACCTAGAAATGTTCAACTTGGGACAAAGGCATAGGAATCTTGCATATTTTTACATAATGCCTGAGAGGATCAGTAAGTATGCTGAGAGAAGAACATAGCTGAAGAAGATACATGCATAAGATGGCGGAGTAGAAACAGCATTTCCAATGTGCTCTGCCCCACACAAATTTCAAACAATGTGAAAGGGGACTCCGAACAATTTCTGGAGCCACAGCACCCACAGAACGGCACAGAGAAGCCAACCTCCTGCTGAGGACAGCCCAGCAGCCCTGCAGGGAGCGGCCAGCACAGTGCTCTGAGAGCAGGCAGCACAGTGTGCTGTGGGGCTCAGAGATTCACCTTGCCCTAATGGCAAAGTCAAAGGGGATATGGGAGAAGATATGGGAGAGAGCAGATGGGATGAGGGGATATCTAGTGGGACTGCTATTCTGGGGTGGTGGGAGGGAAAAAATGGGGGAAAAATGTAACTCATAATCTGGTGGAAATGAATGATGTAAACCAGAAGTTAATAAACAAAACTAAAAAAGAAAGAAGATACATGCATGTCCATTCAGACCCAAAAGGGACTTCCTTGGAGCTTGCTTCTTAGGTGACTCCAAGCTGAAGAGTTCATAGCAAACTATCGTACAAGTATGCTCTGTTATATCACCAATGTGATACCCACAAGAGCTGCTATGAATATGCACTCTAATTTCCAGTTTTGAATTGCAAGATACAATAGACTCTCTTCTTTGAAGACAAAATCAAGATATTTATTTATATACCAGAAAGCCAAATCCACCATGGTAATAAAGAAGTTGGTACATATTACCAACACTAGGAGCACCACCATCTCCAAGCCTTCCCTCTGTCAGGTCTCCCCACAAACAAGCTCCCTTAGGCAAAATTCCTCCCTCTCTCACTTACTCCAGCTGCTCTGCCCCAGCTCTCTCTCAGCTCTGCTCAACTCTGCCTCACTCCCTACTCTCTACTCTCTACTCATGCTCTGTTTTGTAAGCTCCTCCCCACACATAGAGCTCCATGTGACTCAGCTGTGGGCTGGGCCAGACCTCAAAGCAGGTCATATGAGTCTATTAAGGGGCAGGAAAGATCTTCAAATTCCCTTAACATTACATCTGCCCCACTATTCCAGAGAAAGGCAGGCTAAATCTCCCCCTTAGAATCCCAGGATACCTGAAAGGTTGGAGATGTGCCTTTTCTTCTGCCATTCTCTTGAACCTGTCACTGGTGTGTCTGCCTCCACTTACCCAGTGCCCACTGTTAGGTTCTGGTGAATAACATTCTCACTTTATTTAGCCATTTGAATCCACTTTTACAAAGGAATGTTTACTTTAAAGATATAGCAAAAACAAAAATACAACTATTTCTGAATATACCTGAAGGACACTCTCTCCCCTTTCCTACTTTGATCTCTAGGGAAAAATAGGCTCAAACTTAGTCCAGTTTCTAAATAGTATTTGTTCATCTATGTTCACATGCAGATGCAGCATGAATAATAGATGAGTCCTTGTCTCAACTATGACTGGACTTAGAAACAAATGTCATTCCCAAAGAAGACTCCTTGCTCCTCCAAGCTTAAAAAATGGAGTCACTAAAGAGTAATTATCCCTTGTCCCAATATTTTCTTCTTTCTCCCTACTTGGAACAATGTTTTGTATTCAGTAAGTGTCTAATAAATATTGATTAACTTAACTCCTTCCTCTCTGTTTGTTTAGAAGCTATCAACCATACTTGGAACACACTCCCTTCCCCTCTGAGATTTCTTAGTTTATTTCAAAGCCTTGCTCAAATATCTTTAAATGCCAATATGATATAAATAAATGTGTATTATTTGTGCCTATAAAAATCAACAACTAGGGGCGGCTAGGTGGCGCAGTGAATAGAGCGCCGGCCCTGGAGTCAGAAAGACCTGAGTTCGAAGCCGGCCTCCGACACTTAATCCACACAAACAAAAACCTAGCCGTGTAACCTTGGGCAAGTTACTTAACCCCAATTGCCCTAAAGGGGGGCTAGGTGGCACAGTGAGTAAGAGCGCCGGCCTCGGAGTTGGGATGACCGAGATCAGATCGGCCTCAGAAAATGAGCACCCAGCATAAACAATGACTAGCCGTGTAACCTTGAGCAAGTTACTTAACCCCAATTGCTTAAAAAAAAAAAATCAACAACTACACTTTTTAAATTATAGAGATATTTGTTTCTCTAGAATATAAAGACCAGCCCTTCTAACAGGACTACTTTTGTAAATAATGTTACTTGTGGGTAGGAGGATAAAGTATGGTCTGTAATTTTACGACAAAATTCCAGTGGATCTGTAGAGGAGCTAATCATCCAGAGAGGCAACATTTGGTCCAGTGCCCAACACTTTTGATAGTAGAAAGTCATAGGGATTAATCTATCATTGTATGTATATGTGTGTGCACATACATGTGCATGCACACATGTGTATTTCAAGGCATGTTTTCCCTCCTAAAATCTGTCTTTTTTCAATTTTTCCTCTTGCTTCTTCTTTTCCTTAGATGCCACTGCAGTATTCCTGAACATTTAGTCAACTCTCACTGACTAAATGTCTGCTATATGCCAGTCTGTATTCTTAGCACAGAAAACTTTTTAAAAGTTCAGAAAAAGAAAAACACTTCCTCCTCTCAAATAACCTACAATCTAATGGGAGAAACAACATGCAAACAATGCTGTACAAACAAATTATGTATAATATAAACTAGGAATAGTCTCAGAGGAAGGCCCTAAGTTTAAGGAGAAATGGGAAAGGCTTCTTGAAGAACTTTACATGAGACTTGAAGGTGGGCAAGGGAAGCTAGGAAACAGATGAAATGAGAGAGCATTCCAGAGATGTGAAAGAGCCATGCAAATCAGGAGATTTTCAAGGAAGAGCAATTAGACCAGTTCCATTGGATCATGGAGTATATAATAGAGAGTAAGGTATAGGAAGATGGGAAACATGGGAGAGTATAGTGACTCATGTGGTACCAAGGTGGAGGGGCCCAGATTCCATGGTTTTTATTGTTTCTGCTGCTGCTATTTTTTTAATGCCCTTGGGTGACCAAGAAGCTGCAAGGAAGCTGTTGCCAACCAGGTCCCAGGAACAGTTTTGTTTCCTCTTAGCAAAAACTAATTCTCTGCCTCAGGAAGGAAGGAGGATGGGTCTAACCCATGTTGCAGGGAAATACTGGTAGATATTATTCCTGTCACACTCATATTCAAGGCCATTTACCACCATGGTTGCCATCTTTTGGACACTCTTTGATTTATCAATGTCCTTTTGTAGCAGCAAGCACCAAAACATCCCCAGAGTGGCTGCCAACACAGGTTCTTAGATCTGCTTTTCTAAAGGAAAACAACTCAAAATGGGTTAATAAGCTTACTTTAATCAATCAAACATATATCATTTACCTAGCTCAGGGGAAAAAGGTCAGCACCTGAACTTCAAAATATACAGATAGAACTTCAAGACAGAGAAACAAACAGATCAAGCAGACAGGCTTCCAAACTGTCCAACCATGACATCAGTACCAAATCACAGTTACCAGAGAGGGAAGCATCAACATCTGGGTTTTCAAAGCTGGGGGGCTCTCAACGGCTGCCCAGAGTCTCATCTGGTCAAATCACACAACACTTCTCAAAGTGAGCCCCAAAGCAAAGCCTCACATCAGGGATTATAAAGCCTTCTCCTGGGTCAGAGAATGTAACCACCCTCTTGACCCACTGCCCAATCACACAGCATCAAGGTATAGGCATTCCTGAAAACCAAACCTCCTGCCACAGACTCCATGTGACCACATTCAGCCTATTAGGGGGCAGAGTATATTTTCAAATCAAGGAAGGTTCTCGGAGTCTCTCAAGCCCATCAAAGTGCCTAGGGGCAGGGAAGATCTTTAAATTTGCATTTCCATTACACCTTTTTAAACCACAGCTCCCAGAATTGAACACAATAACCCAGATGAAGTCTGATAAGGGCAGAGCTGAGCTGTTTGGATTGGTTAAGGGAGTGTAAGTTCACCTAACCCACTATTTCTGGTAATGGACTATGCAATCTTGCCATCTGCCCTCTCATACCTGCCTACCCTATGCCCACCAATTTTCACCTCTTGCTCTGGGAATAGTAATCAAATAAATATTACCATTGTTTCTGGAAAGGTCCAGGGGCCATAATGGAACCAGTTTCAATTAGACTGTGAGAGCTTATTGTTCCATTTTTCATGTGAGCAATTACACCAGTGAAATCAGCAAACATTATAAATCAAGGCTCAATTTATTTTTTTATTGATTGTCTAGACTTAAAGTTATACAGAAAATGTTAACAAACCAGATTTAACTTAAAAGTATATGATACATAAAATACCAGGAAACTACTAAATAATGAAACTAGCACAGCTGAGTGTATAATAAACACTGATATTTCTATGGTGCCCAAAGCCCTAAACTTTCCTGGTCTTACCCTCTGACCCCTCCTTCTTTGTTTCTTCTCAAAATGATGTTCCACAAAGCTTTCTCTTTAACCCAGATTCCTTCTCTCTGCCTCGGAGGGCTCATACACTTTCATAATTTCAATGATCAAGTCTCTGTAAGTGACCCTCAACTGCCATCCCAAACTCTCCCCAGAGATCCACTCACATTTTTAGTTGCCTCTTGGGACATCTCCACATGAATTTCTAGATGGCACTTCAAATTCAGCATGTCTAAAACAACTCTTTTATTATATCCTCTCCCCCTGCCAAAAAAAAAAAAAAACCTCCTTCTGACTTTCCTATATTTTTTGTTGTTGTTGTCATCAGCCTAGTCACCAATGCTCAAAACCACGGCATTAATTTTTACTTTTCTTTCTGCAATTTCCACATTGAATCAGCCATGAAATCTTGTCTATTCTCCCTTTGCAATATCTTTAAATTCTGTCTTATCTTTTCGATTCCAACTGAAACAACCCTATCACTGGCTTTGCCTCAGTTAATTTAATGTTCTTTTGATTGGTCTCCTTCAAGACCCAGGTAAAATGCTACTACCTCTAGAGTACTCAAAACATTTTGTAACCATCTTGTGCTTGTCACTGTCTATTTTATTTATCCCTACAATCACCACATAATTAAGGCATCATGTTTCATACTCATATGTGTTTTATATCCTTCCTGTTATATGAAAGTAGGGACTATGCATTTTTTTAATCTCTCTCAAAAATGTTGGAAAACATGGCTTAGGATCTAGAAATGTAAATGGTCACAGACCAATAAAAAAATCTTCAACATGTATATCATAAATACTTTCTTCAAGAAGAAAGTCAGAAGACACTGGAAATGGTGAGCACCAAAAAAAGAAATATTACCTAACAATGAAATTGACTATATCTTAACAAAACAGGAAAGAATCTTGGCATCTTTTCAGAGCTGTGAGCAGTCAGATCATCAGCTATATAGAGCAAAGGTCAAAATAGCACTAAATTAGAAGAAAGAGTATAGATGACAAAACAAGCTATTTAAATGACCTAATGATTCTGGGAAAAAATGTAAAATAAAATGCAAAATAAATGTGTACTATTGAGTTAATCTTTCAATATAACCATTGAAGAATCAAAAAGAGATTAACCTTGGTACCTATGTAAAAATTTAAAAAAAGAAAGAAATTGCCTATAATCATCAGCATTTCTTTAACAAGTTTAACTGATGTGAAACATCTCCCCCTAAAAAATCAGGAAAGTCCAGAAACTATCTCAGTTTCTCAGAACAACTGATCTTTTTAATAAACAGAAAGAACAGGTGAAGGTAAAATACAAGTTCATTTGCATTACAGTTTAGGGATGGGTAATGGAAATTTATGAGTAGTACAACCTCACAAAAGTAGCAAAAAGCAATGGCAGGCAAAATTACCCTTCAGAAAGTCTGATGTCAGACCCAAACCGAAAACACTGAAAGATGAAACTCTTTTTCTTTTTTGTTTATTTTTAGTTTTCAACATTCATTTCCACAAGATTTTGAGTTACAAATTTTCTCCCCATCTTTCTCCTACCCGCACCCCAAAATAGCAAGCTTACTGAATACCCCTACCCCCAATCTGCTCTTTCATATCCTCCCCCATCTCCCCTCTAACTTTCTAGTAGGGCAAGATGGATTTCTATACTAAAGATTAAACTCTTAAGGAAAACAAATGTGTGAAATGAAACATATCACCTTGCATTTCTTAGCTATTTCTTCTCATGACTGATGAAAGAGGAATCATGTTTTCATTCTAAAACCTCAATACACAGTATGAGGAAATAGAAATAGCACTCAAGAAAATAGCATTATATTCCAAAAGACTCATGATGGAAAATGCTATCCACATTCAGAGAAGAACTATGTAGTCTGAATACAGATTGAAGCATATCATTTTCTCTTTTTTTGTTTCTTCTTTCTCATGATTTTTTCCCTTTGGTTCTAATTCTTCCTTACAACATAACTAATGTGGAAATGTTTTTCTTTCTTTTTTTTTTTTTAAGAAAATAGCATTGTAAAAAGTAGGTAAATTTGGCTAAATACATGGAAATACATGGACTTATGTCCATGGTATAGAAGACATAATTTTGAGAGCTGTTGTATATTAGTTTTCAAGTAAGAATGAAAAAAGTCATGTATTAAATTTTTACCCCAAAAAAGGAATCAAAAAAGAATCAGTTATTATGAATCCATAAACCAAATTGTCTACTGTCTATTAAGTTTTTCTGAGAATATACTATATACCTGGAATAAATATAATTGTTAAGTGGAATATCATCAAGAGTGGGTAAAGGGTATCGTTTATTCTGTAAATTCTCATTCACCTATATATTATAGAGTATGTTAGACAAGTGTGAACCATGTGTACCATTGAGTGTAACCTTTCAATATAACCATTGAAGAATCAAAAAGAGATCAACTTTAGTACCTATGGCAATGAACTTATCTTGCCAGGATTTTGGCTCACAAACTTATTTGGTTATACCTAAGAGCCTTTGATTCACTGGAGGATGTTAATCTCACCCTATTCTTATAATATCTTCTGTTTATCAAATTGAGCTGGTTTAGGCATATGATCATAATGTGCCTCCAAAGTGTTGTCCTCTCCTTTAGAAGTCATTACCTTTACAGCCTCTGTTGCCTAAACGTGAGGTTATCCATGTCTCCCACTTTCAATCCAGACCTGAACATTTCCAAAGAATTCAATCTGAGCCGTTAACCTTAACCACACATAAAAGTTTAGCAGCCAGTAGTTTTCTTTACAGGGATAGGATTCAGAATGATATAGGGACTGAAATGATTACTTAAGTGGCACAGAGAAATAACAGGTGACACAATACACTGTACCAGTAAAGGGTGCTACATTCTCTGCAACTTAAATTAATTTAGAATAGTCTTGAGAACAGAGAGCATGTGACTGACCCAAGATCATACCACCAGAAATGTCAGTCTGAATTTGAACAAAAGAACTTTTGATTCCAAGGTGATCTCTTTATTTCATTATGACTCACTTCTTCATAGAATTAAATATAATGAAAATCTGAATACGTAAATCTAAAATCACCAGCATAGAACTTAAAACTGCATCATCTTTAATTAATTTTTATGAATAATAAAAGAGTCAAATACATTTCATCTTTTTTAAAATTAATTTTAGGATATTTTAAAAATTTTATTATGATTTTCCTCATATTTTAAAGAATAAGAGTAATAGTTTATCTTTCATATGGATTTAGAGAAACGTAGCTAGTTTTGGGCAATAAGTAATTCCCTATAACAAATATGGTCATGTCTTGCTATTAGCAAACTGGTTAAAGGGTACAATAGAAAAACACTGTACTGGGGGCAGCTAGGTGGCACAGTGAGTAGAGCGTCGGCCCTGGAGTCAGAAGGACCTGAGTTCGGATCTGGCCTCAGACACTTAATGCACACACAAACAAAAACCTAGCCGTGTAACCTTGGGCAAGTTACTTAACCCCAATTGCCCTCCAAAAAAAAAAAAAAAAACACTGTACTGGATATCAATATAACTCATTTTTTTGTCTTGGTTTTACCATTAGTTAGTTATATGACCTTAGGTTTTGTTCATTTGTTTTATGATTTAAAAGATGAGAGGTTTGAATGAGATTAGGAGGTTTTTACCTCCTAAAGTGGTCCATGACAAAAAATTAAGAACCCTTAGATTAGATAGATGATATGAAAAGTCTCATCCTGCTCTAAAATTCTATGATTCAAAAATATCTTCTATAAGGGCTGGTCCAATGTCTCTTCTTATTAATAATTAGAAATAAAGGGTTTTTAAAAACTGAACTGTGATGATACCTTTTGTTTTCACATCATAGGCATTTCTAAATTTAGCATTCCAAATCCCAAAATTGAATTGAATCTTTTATTGTAGCAAAAACAAGAAAGGCCACGTATCTGACTTTCTATATAACATTCTGTATCTTTAATTATGTACCCTCCCCCCCCCATGTTGTATTTTAAATGGAGCTACTTGACTATGCCTTTGAACCCAAATCATTCTGGCTTCCATTGAATGGCCAGGCCAGCCAGCCCAAGTCTCCATGACTCATTGTTCAGATTTTTTTTTTTAAAGCAACTGGGGTTAAGTAACTTGCTCAAGGTTACACGGCTAGTCATTACTTATGCGTGGGTGCTCATTTTCTGAGGCCGGATCTGATCTCGGGTCATCCCAACTCCGAGGCCGGTGCTCTTACTCACTGCGCCACCTAGCCGCCCCTTTAGGGCAATTGGGGTTAAGTAACTTGCCCAAGGTTACACGGCTAGGTTTTTGTTTGTGTGGATTAAGTGTCAGAGGCCAGCTCCGAACTCAGGTCCTTCTGACTCCAGGGCCGGCGCTCTATTCACTGCGCCACCTAGCCGCCCCATCATTGTTCAGATTTTGATAGCTTAGAATGAGTGTACTAAGCAATAGGGGTTTTGTTTGTTTTTGTTTTTTTGCTTTTTGGAGGGGGGAAGGTAGGGCAATTGTTAAGTGACTTGCCCAAGGTCACAGGGCTAGTAAGTGTTAAGTGTTTGAGGCCAGATTTGAACTCAGGTCCTCCTGACTCCAGGGCTGATGCTCTATTCCCTGTGCCACCTAGTAGCCCCTAGTAATAGGTTTCTATTCTGGCCTGAAACTTTGAGAGTCTTCCCTACCCAGACTGATATCTTCTGGATGGTAAATTGGATAATCTTTTGTCTCAATTTTTACCTAGCCCTTAGTTATTGGGCATGGCCTCAGACAAACTGAGACCTAGAAGAGACCTTAATTTAGAAAAGCCGAGGTCTCACAAACACACTGTATCCTGGGCTATGACCTTTGTCTTGTCATTGGACTCTGATGATGCTGGAGGAGAGGGTGAGACTGACAATTCTGTAAAGCTCTGTTTCATTCAAATCTAAGACAAGATGTGAGTAGAAGTAGGAGCTGCCCAAATAGATCTGGCAAGTTGATCAACACAGTTCTTTTTTCCTTCCTTCCTTTCTTCTTTCCTTTCTTAAGGACCATGCCTTAAACCCAAATCACTCTGATTCTTATTGATTGGTCAACAATAGGTCCCAGGCCAAGACCTACTTGGTCATTGCTTGGACCCTGATTGGCTTAGAGTGAATGTAAATTGCAATTTTTTTTTTCTGTTTTGGCTAGAAACCCTGAGGGTCTTTCCCCCAGAGACTGATAATGTTTTTGACCTTGTAAAAGAGACCATATTCTGTTTCATTTCTTACCTAACCTTAATCACTGAATGAGTGCCCCAGTCAAACTGAGACATGGGACAGACCTTAGCTTGAAAAGGCCAAGGTCTCACACTGAATCCAGGGCCATCCCCAGGCACCTTGCTCTATACCTCTCCACTGGACCCAGATAGTTCTGGAGGAGAAACTGAGGTTGGTGATTTTGCATAGCCTTCACTTGCTTAGATCTAATTCACTTGCATGTCATGGCATCACCTCCCTGATGTTATGGTTCTCTTCAAGAATGAAGGACAAACAAGTCATATTCACAAGAAGGTAACACAATATTTCTAAATTACTACCACCATTCTCAAATTAGAAAAACAAGAAAACTCCTCCTTGTTGACAAGATGCTAATCAAAATCCTTCTATAAAATGGATATCCAGTGTTGTCAACTAGGTGCTTTCAAAAACTGATGGCCTCCAATTATAACAGCTCCGAGATACCACCCACCTACCAGACTGGCTAATATGACAAAAAAAGAAACATGATCAATGTTGGAGAAGATATGGGAAAACTGGGACACTGTAAAGCCATGCATAAGCAGCTTTCCAGAGGACTGCTGTTGGAACAGCTTTCGAGATTCTGATTATATGGTATAGTCACCTCTCTATTTATTCAATAACAAATCAGAGCAAAACATGCATAGAAAATCAAAATATAGCATTCACCATGTCACAACTCAACAACTTATCACTAAAATGGCCACATAGTTTTCACCAAAGTGGGTCATATAGTTTTAAACAGCATATACTCATTCAGTCAATCACAAAATCTTTAATTCAATCACAAGGTACAAAAGTGAAAGTTCTTCACCTCTATGTCACAGTAAATCATAATCTTCTCAGTTAGTACACAGTATCCAAGTACAGTCTTCTTTCAGCTTTACTCAAGGCTGGCTCTCAGCTTCCATGGTTCCACTTCCATGGACTCAGCTCCAACTGTCACCTGGGTTCAAAGACAGGCAGCTCCCAGTTCCTCATCCAGCTCCTTGCCCTGTTCTTCATCTAGTTCTAATTCCATATTGAAGTTCACAGTGTCCAGTCCACCTCCAGTGCATCACAGTTCCTGTTTCTGGGAAGACAAAGCTTGACAGAACCACAATAATATTCACTCACATTGCTGGCACCATCACCAATTCATTATCTGCCTGTGAAATCAACTCAGACCCACCAACAAGGTCTGAGAACTCAACACGAAAGCATCAACATAGAAATCAACACAGACCCACAAACAAGGTCCAAAAAGTCACCACAAATCATCAACATAGAAATCAACACAAACCCATAAACAAGGTCCAAGCAGTCAGCACAAATCATCAGTAAATTCCCAGGACCTCCAAAATCTTCCTCCAGGACTTCTGTAAACATACAACCAGAAAATCCACTTTCAGGGCTTCTAGTAAGGTCCCAGGTCCTCTGTACAAAGTATCACAAACAAACATCAACACAGAAGGAGCAGAGAAACAGAATGCCAGGATACCGTAAGTTCTCTCCTTCTCTAATCTGCCACCACAAGAGTCCTTTTCTCTGTTGTGCTGTCTCTAGTCTGGAAATTTTCCTTATATATTGTCATTAGCTCCTCCCCTTCCTGTTGCAGGAGTTCACAAGTTCCAGGGTTCACAAGTTGTGGGGTTCACACATTCTGTTTCTTAACTGAACCGAGGTGTTAATTAAATAGCTGAAACAAGGTGTGAACTACTTCTGTGCTTGCCATTAGAGACACTAATGCACTTTTGGTGGAGCTATGATCTGATCCAACCATTCTGGAGAGCAATTTGAAACTCTGCCCAAAGGGCTATAAAACTGCATACACTTTGATCCAGCCATACCACTGCTAGGTCTGTATCCCAAAGACATCAAAAGAGAGGTGGAGGGGGCTACTTGCACAAAAATATTTATAGCAGCTCTTTTTGTGATGGCTAAGAATTAGAAATTGAAGGGATGCTCACCAATTGGAGAATGTCTAAACAAGCTGTGGTACATGATTGTGATAGAATATTATTGTGTTATAAGAAATTATCAGGATGATTTCAGAAAAACCTGGAAAACAGAAGAACACTGTATACAGTAATAGTAATATTGTATGATGAAGAACTGTGAATGACTTAGCTATTCTCAGAAATACAATGATCAAAGACAATCCCAAAGGACTAATGATGAAGCATACTATCTGCCTCCAGAGATATAGCTGATATTATTTGAATACTGACTAAAGCACGCTATTTGTCACTTTCCATCATCCTTTTTCTTTCACTTGAGTTTTCTTGTACAAAATAACTAATATGGAAATGTTTTAGAGGATTGCACATATATAACATATACCATGGGCGGGAGGGAGGGATAGAATTTGGAACTCAAAATGTAAAACAAAAATGTTTAAAAATTATTTTAACATGTAATTGAGGAAAAACTAAATAATATACACTCTGTGTGTTTCTTAATCTGGAAAATGAGTCAGCCAATTGGACATCAGTTGTTCATACCTCCTCTATAAAAGACTTTGGGCCACATAGACTTAGGGACAATCTTGGGGAACTGACCCAGGAGGGTCAAAAGCTCTCAATGACTTGTTATTTTCCACCTGTATTTTCTCCAGGAAAAATATTAAATGAAGCTTAAGAATGACCTAAGATTCCCCCAAAATTGGTAAGTAAGGTTGCCTTCCCGACAGGATAGGGGCACCAGGTATGGAACAGTTTTTATTTTGCTCACCACAGAAAACATCTGATATATTTGACTTGGAGGAGGGAAGCCTCAGACACAAATCTTGGGAGATCACTTAATGGCTATGTTCTTCAGTTTCAAAATCTGTAAGATGAAGGTTTTGAACTTAAGGACTTCAATAATCACTAACAGTTCTAAATATTTTATCCTATTGAATGCCAAAGATGAAAATTTCTCAGCCCATAAGTTTTGTGGGAAGCAAGCCAAAATTTCAGTTTCACCCTCCTCCCCGCCCCTTTACTACTGCCACATCAGCATTAGGCTCTTCCAGGAGTCTTTCTACCTCCACCCTTGTTTTATGAACATTAAGCTCTTTCAGGAGTTTCCAACCTCTGCCCTTGCTTGTGACCTTTTTCCCTCCCTTGCTTTAGCATCTACCAAATAAGGACATGAACAATACCTTGGCTCCCAGTCCTGTCTCCCAGCCAATAGGAGATAGTGGTAGGCTTCTGCATTATCCGCCAGTGGGTTAGATTTGCACCAAGACTGAGAGGCCGCCTCCCAGCCAATGGGAGAAGGGAGGAGGCATGACTGCCTTAGGATATACATTTTTGTTCTGTCTTTTGTAATATGCCTCATTCTACAGGTTCACAGTGGTGGAAGGGATGCCCTCTTCTCTAGAGAACTGAATAAACCTTCTGTTCTTTCCTCAAGATACTTCTGGCTTTTACTTTTTCTGGGTAGGGGATTTTTGGGGTCCCCATACCCCACACTCTATGAATTAGAAGTGTCCATGAATGAATGCAGAAACATAAATAGCCTCATAAACTCATGATACTTTCTCTGGAAGGTGAATACACAAACACTTCTCATTTGACTCAGACCTACACTATGGGATTGCAGTTAAGGCCCTAATAGATTCACTATCCTACTCATCATAGTTGTTTCTCCAGACCTTTTCATCTTTCCTCAAACTTCCCATGACTCTCCCCACCCTACCTCTCAACTAATAATTTTACCTGATTGTTTTTTACTGAAAAATTGAGGTAATTCACTGAGAGCTCCTTCTTCTGCCCTTCTCATCTCACATCACTTAGATGCCTTACCCCACTATCTCCTCCTTCACCCTTGTCTTACATGAAGAATTCACCTTTCTCCTAGACAAGACAAATCCATCTCTCCATGCTAGTGATCCCATTCCATCTTCTCTAACAGACTGCCCCCTCCATGATCCCTACTCCATCATTAATCTTCAGTCTTTTCCTGATCATTGGCTACTTCCCTACTGCCTACAAACATACTCACATCTCCCCTATCTTCAAAATAAGTATCACTCGATCCACCTATCCCTACTAGTGATTATTCTATATCTCTCTTCCCTTTGATGACTAAACCCTGGAGAAATCAATTAATTGATGCCTCCATTCCCTTTCCTCTCAATCTCTTCCTAACTCTCTGTGGTCTGACTTCTGACCTCATCATTCCATTAAAATGCTCTCCAGATCTCTGAATTGCCCAATTTAAAGGCCATTTCTCAATTTTGATCCTTTTTGAGCTTTCTGCAGTCATTGACACGGTTGATCACTTGATTCTCCTTGATACTCTCTATGCTTTCATGACACTATCTTGATTCCTCTATTTGTCTGGCCTCTCCTTAGTTTCCTTTGGTGGATTTTGATCCAGGTGTTACCTGGTAACTGGGATCTGTCCCAGATCTTCTCTTCTCTATACTATTTTTCTTGATGATCTCATCAGCTCCCATGGATTCAAATAACATCTCTATGATTCTCAAATCCACTTATCTAGCTCTCACCTCTCTCCTTGCATGTCCTACTACCTACTGGATATTTCAAACTGTCCCAAAGGCATTTTGAACTCAAAACTTATCTTTTCCCCCAAGTCCTATCCTCTTCCTGATTTTTCCATTACCATGGAGGATACCACCCTCTTCCCAGTCACCAAGACTTACAACCTAGGCACCATCCTCAACTCCTCACTCTCACATACCACCATACCTTGTATCTAATCAGTTGCCAAGTCCTATTGATTCTACTTTCTCAACTTCATGTATATATCCCCTTGTTTCCTCTGATGCCAACACCACTCTTGTGCAAGCCCTTATCACCTTATTGCTGGACTAATAGTAGCCTATTAGTTGGTTTCCCTGACTTGTCCCTTCCCATTGAAGTTCATCCTCAACTCAATTGTCAATTTGATCTTCCTAAAGCACATATGTGACTACTTCATGCCCCAATTTAACAAAACCCAATGATTTTATTATCTCAAATGTAAAGTCCTTTAGAGGATTGAAATCCGTTCATAACCTAACCCCCACATACCTTTCCAGTCTTACTTTCCTCCACATACTTTTCAATCCAATGACATTGGTCTCTTTGTTGTTCCTTGAACTTGACACTCTTATCTCTCTACTCCATGTATTTTCATTGTATGTCATATTAATGTAATTTTCTCCCTCTTTATGTTTGTGTCCTGGCTTCCTTCAAGTCTCATCTAAAATCCTACCATCTATAAGAAATCTTTCATGATTTCCCTCAATGCTAGTGCCTTGTCTTTGCTGATTATCTTCAATTATTCAGTACATAGCGTCTTTGTAAATAGTTGTTCACTTGTCATCTCCCCCATTAAACTATGATGTTATTGAGAGAAGGGAATATTTTGTTTTTGCTTTTATATATATATATATATATATAGCTCTTAATACAGTGCCTTGTAAATGACGGGTTCTTAATAAATGCTTGTTGATTTGTTGATCTCTTTGCTTCCTAACTTTTACATTTTCTAAATTCAGTTTATTGCATTTATATCATTTCATTCATCTCTCTTTTTTCCTATTTTGCTAATGTATGCTTTTAAGAATATTACTTTTCCTTTGGGGTGTTCTTTAAATCTGTCCCAGAAATTTTGTTTGTTATCTTGCTCCATTGCTATCATAGTTTTTCACATGTGTGTTCTGTTAGCTACTCCTTGTTTAGAATTTCAGCATTAAGTTTCTATTTATGTGTCTTTTACCTGTGTTCCCTGCTTTGGTTACTATTTTTATTGCATTATAATCTATAAAGTATGACTTCTGTATATCCTCCTGTTTTTGCATTTATTTTCCATTTTTCTGTGTTCTAGTATGCTTTGCTTATATAATCTTTCCCTGTGGTGCTGATAAATCCAACTATTCTTTAATGATCCATACATCCACAAAGATTTTTTTTTTTAGGGAGAACTAAATATTTTATTTGGCTGTTTCTATCTGAAAAGCATTGAGTTTAGCTACACATATCCAATAGTAGTCTCGAAATGTTCAGGAAAACATGATTAAGTTATAGTATTTTATAAATTGAAAAAACTTAGAGTCAGGAAACCTGATCTGAATATCAATTCTTATACCACTTTAAAGCAACCTTAATAATATCACTTCACATCTCTGTTGTATATCCTTGAGGGAAGGAATTGTTTTCTTTGTATCTTTGCAGCCTAATTCCTAGTGCAGGGTCTTTTTTTTTCAAATGCTTTATTAATTTTTGGTTTACATCATTCATTTTTACCAGATTTTGAGTTACAAATTTCCTCCCCCTTTTTCCCCTATCCACCACCTCAAAATAGCAGTCCCACAGGATATCTCCTCCTTCAGTCTGCTCTCTCCCATATCTTTTCCCATACCCCCTCTGATTTTTCCAGTAGGGCATGGTGGATCTCTATGTACACACACACACACACACACACACACACACACACACACACACACACATATACATATGTATCTTATTTCCCAATTATATGTAAAATCGTATTAATAATAGTAGATATATATATATATACATATATATTCACATATATATTTAAACATTTGATTTTAAAACTTTGAATTCCAGATTCATTCTCTTCCTCCCTTGTCACCAACCCTTAATGGGAAGATAAGCAACTCAGTATAAGTTGTACATGTGTAGCTATGCAAAACATTACCATAGTAGATGTAATGTAAAAGACTGACTATATTTCCCTCTCTCCTATCCCACTTCACACTTGTTCTATTCTCTACTTTGATTCTATCCTTTTTCAAAAGTGGGTGCTTACAACTTCACTCCCCCCCAGCCTGCCCTCCTTTCCATCCTTCCCCCTCTCATCCCCTTCCCTCCTACCCTCCTGCAGGGTGAGATACCCTATTTAGTGTGTATGCCATTCCCTCCCTGAGCCAAATTCAATAAGAATAAGGTTGACCCCATTCCCTTTTGCCTTCCTGTTCTTCCCCTCCACTGTAACTATTTTCCCTTGCCTTTTCTATATGACATAGTTTACCCCATTCTGTCTCTCATTATCACTATCTCCTCTCATTATATTCCTCTCTCACCTCTTAATTTCAGCTTTTAAGTATCATCCCTTCCTATTAAATTGGTCCTGTGCCCTCTACCTATGTATACCAGTATACATATATACACACATTCACATATGTATTCATATGCCCATATACACTCCTATGAAGACACGCACACACACACACACACACACACACACACATACACACACACACACATATATATTCCCTTCAACTATTTGCATACTGAGAATAGTTTTATCAGTTACAATTATTGTTTTTCCATGTAGAAATGTAAATAGTTCAACTTTGATAAGTTCATTTTGATTTCTTTTCCCTGTTTACCTTCTCATGCTTCTCTTGCTTCTTGTATCTGAATGTCAAATTTTCTCTTCAACTCTGGTTTTTTCTTCAAGAATACTTGAAAGTCCTCCATTCCACTGAATGACCATATATTCCCCTGAAACATGAAACTCAGTTTTATTGAGTAGGTGATTCTTGGTTTTAATTCCAGCTCCTTTGACCTCCAGAATATCATATTCCAAGCCCTTCGATCCCTCAGTATAGAAGCTGCCAGATCCTGTGTTATCTTGATTGTGTTTCCACAATATTCAAATTGTTTCTTCCTGGCTGCTTGTAATATTCTTTCCTTGATCTGGGAATTTCAGAACCTGGCTATAATATTCCTAGGAGTTTCTTTTGGGGATCTTTTTCAGGAGTTGATCAATGGATTCTTTCAACCTCTATTTTGCCCTCTGGTTCTAAAACATCAGGGAAGTTTTCCTTGAGAATTTCTTGGAGGATGATATCTAGGTTCTTTCTTTGATCGTGGCTTTCAGTTAGTCCAATAATTTTCAAATTATCTCTCCTGGATCTATTTTCCAGGTCAGTGGTTTTTCCCATGAGATATTTCACATTGACTTCTATTCTTTCATTTGTTTGGATCTGTTTAACAGCATCTTGCTTTCTCATAAAGTCACTAGCTTCCATTTACTCCAATCTAATTCTGAATGAATGATTCTCCTCAGTTAGCTTTTGAGATTCTTTTTTCCATCTGGCAAATTCGACTTTTTAAGGCATTCTTCTCCTCATTGCCTTTTTGAGCCTCTTTTGCCATTTGATTTAGTCTATTTTTAAGGTGTTATTTTCCTCATTCAGGCTGTTGACTCTCATTTCATAATTTTCTTCTATAATTCTCATTTCTCTTCCCAATTTTTCCTCCACTTCTCTTATTTGCTCCTTAAGGACCTCTATGGCCTGTAACCATCTCATATTTTTCTTTGAAGCTTTTGGTGCAGGAGTTCTGACTTCACTGTCTTCCTCCTGTTCCATGCTTTGATCCTTTCTGTCACCAAAATAGGAGTGTGAAGTTGGGTTGTTCTGTTTATTTTTTTTCCTTTGTTTGCTCTTGTCACCACTCAATCACTTGTCCCCTGGGTTTTTTGCCACAGTAGGACTCTGCCACCAGACAGGGGAGCTTCAGTCCCAAATGCTGGGGATTTGTCAGCTGCTAAAAGTGTTAGGTTCCCTCTATGAAGCCTCCACACTCTCTGGCAAGCTGGTCACACACCCCAAGAACTCCACCCTAGGCTACAATCCAGATTCAAGCAGGTTAAAGCAAGAGCGATTATCCCTCAGACTGATCGCTTCATCCACCTACACTCTGCAGGCAAGGAGCTGAAGCTGCCATGTGGCTGTGGCTGCCCGGCTGCCCATGCTTCAGCAGCTTCTTTCCTGCGGGCAAAGGTCGACCACACTCCCAACTACTGGATCCCAAAGTGGAGTGGGGATCCTGGTCACAGTTCCAGGGCAGAAAAGAGTGCTTATGGTCACTCACAGACCACTTTAACAAAGAATTGAAAGTCAAGAAATAGACTGGAAAAGTGAGCAAACAACAGAAAAATTTCTGACCATAGGAAGTTACTATGGTGACAAGGAAGATCAAAAGACATGAAGAAGACAACAAAGTCAGAGTTCCTACATCCATAGCCTCCAAGAAAAATTATGAATTGGTCTTAAGTCTTAATCTTCAAAACTCCAAGGTTACCTTCATAATATAGTGAGGTATTGGAGACAAATGTTTATGGAGGTTATATTTCTTTTTTTTTTTTTTTTGATGTTCAGCAATTTTTTTACTTATTTCCAACTCTTTGTAACTCCACTTGGAGTTTCTCTGGCAAAATACTGGAGTGGTTTGCCATTTCCTTCTCCATGTTTCTATAGAGTGCTCCATAAATGTGCCATTATTACAGAATAGAAGGGATGTCTGGCTAGTTTGGGGTTTTTTTTTTCTTCTTTATCATTAGTTTTTTGGCTAACTTCTTTAGTATTAGTTTTTCTTCTTTATCAATTTAAGTAAATCAGAATATCTTCAAGAGCATTCTTTTAGAAAGCAAACATACCTGCATCTATTTCTATAAGGTGGGAATGAGGGTTATCTTTTTCTTATACACCTAGACTTGTTTATATGATTTTGAAACTGTCATCAAAACTATCCGTTATCAGAATTACCTTAGACACTATATAAATGACACATATATGTCATGCACATTTGTGCAACATAGGTGAGAAATGTTATCTATTTAATATGCATACAAATACAGATAACTTTATTGAAGATTATTTATATGATTATCCTCACCTGACTGGCTGAACACATGTGGCAGATATTTTATTCATCCCAGGTTTTACTGGATTGCATAAATAAACTACAGATTATGTTCATTATTCTGTAACCATTAATGATTAATGGGTACTGTCTGTAGGATTCCCTTGGGCTAGTAAGCCTCCTACACACCCCAGCTGCTCTTCATTGACTGGATAATATTTTTTTTTTTATCTCTGCTCCCCTTTCCTGTTTGTCCTTTTATTGAATCCATATAAAAGCAACCTCCATTACTTGGCCTCTTATAGTTGCACACATATCTACTGTATTCCAAATTCTCTTGGAATTGAAGGGAAATGGAGAGAAGAATGGAAAGAAGGGTTTGCTAAGTTAGTGAGCAAATGGAAGAGTCTCCTGCCTACTTTATTAGTACAAAGCCCTCAGAGATCGTTACTGTTGTCATTGTTCCAAAGAAGTCTAAGTTCCATTCAACTCACTTAACTAAGATTCTATTTGTATCAATAAATTTCAGTTATCTATTAAGTATGTATCTGGTTGGTAGATTATCATTTGTTTCTCTTTTCTATTGTCTTCCTTTTCACTAGACCAGGAAATGATTTTACAAATTGGTTGCTGGTTTCATGTCTTTTATGATCAAGAACTTGATAATATTTAAGGTGTTCTCAGTCCTCATAATTGTATTAAAAATCAAGGCATCATCTTCTAGCTAAAGGTGAGAAAAGCTGAACCAGAAAGATATATGGTAAAAGTCATGTTCCAAATTTGCTGCTAATTGACAAGGCAGAGAGATATGGTTTTCTTACTCTGATTGCAATGTTTTAATTTATCAGGGCACAAAATATATCTTAATAGGATAATCTCTTTCAGAGAAATCGGGAAGTTATAAAGGCAATATTTATGGTACAATACACAACATATGGCACTCAGTAGGAACTAGAGATTGATTGCTTGATCATAACTTTTAACCATCTTACATACTAACACTGATTTTGTTAAATGCTGAATTGTGGAAATCCAATGATAAGAAATCAATATTTTTATCAAAAAAGTAAACATCACAGCTACCCTCTTTAATTTGCCTAGCCATCATTACAGGCTTTCTTTTAAGGATGAAAATTTAATGCAAAGCAAGAAAGGTTCTTAAATGAACTGGGAGTCATTATATGTAAACATGAATTCAACAGTCTGGGGAATCAGCAATAAAGGTGATATCAGTTCACAAGGAAATAAAATTCATTTTTAATAATCCTCCATGAAATTAAGTAGACTCAGCTGTAGGAGAAGAAATTTTTATACCCTTTTTAAACCCAAGCTTAATGACAGCTGGCATCAAGGAAGCCTAAGGGGACAAAGTCTATTAAGAACATAAAGAATATATCCATTAAAATGAATCAATCTATGTTCCTGGTAACAAATGCCATCTCTAAATGCTACATATTTATCTTTCCTGAAATCTACAAGGACTAGTTCATTTCTGGACATTTAATAACTTTTAGAAGATGAGGAACAACAAAATTGGGTGCCCTATATTTCACTACCCTTAGGCTTATTACATAGTCTAGTTTTCTGATTTCTCAAATTCAGTAGCTACAGATCTATAGATTTTACTCTCCCACACAGGATATGTATGTGTGTGTGTGGGTGTGTGTGTGTGTGTGTGTGTGTGTGTGTGTAAATTTTAGCATAGTTGAAAACCAATCAAAAACTGGTAGAAAGAATAAAAATGAGACGCTATAACATGAAATTAAGTCTACTATATTCTGACCTATTTATGCAACAGAAAATGGACAAAAGAAGAGATATCAACACCATCTTCTAAAGATGTTTCAATGATATTAATTCATTTTCTGTTAGAAAGAGCCTTAAGGAGACCAAAAATACCTCCAGTGGCAAACTCTTGATCTCCTTGTTAAATTGAAATATATGGCAAAGACAACACATATTCTAAAATTTTATATACTAAACAATAGTGTAAAATCTAAAATCTTTGTAAATTTCTAGGCTAGAATATTGGAAAATGACCAGCCTTATAAATCAGTGAGAAAAAAAAGAAAAAAAATTATTGCAAATTTGAATCATCTAAATAAGGTCATCTTAAGGGCATTTAAGAATGAGACTAGATGGAAAACAAAATAAATGCAAAAGATGTATATCTATAAATATTTTTATAATAAATACTTCACCATGAATGAGAGTGAAACTGCTTTTTCATTTCTATAGTAACCCCACAGCCCTATATGTGCTGTATAAGACCCAATAGAAGTCTACACAATAGAAATCTGTGCTCAAAGTGGCAATATGAGGACAGCAGGACAGGGAGAAATAGACTGGTTAATTCTCAAAGCATCTGAGGGGCATGAAAACATAATTTCCATATCAAACCACTACAAAAAAGTGCACCAGATAGTAATAAATCTTGAAGTAATAAAATGTAAAACACCATCATATGATATAAAAAATGTACTAAAATAATAACAGGGGAGCCCATAACAGGCACCAGAGATCCAGTTTTACCAAGTGCATATCATACCAAAATGACATTCATTTTGAATTTTTACTCTGGTGGCTTCTATTCCTCCAAATTGTAGTAATGATCCAGTCTGACTCCATCCTACAAGAGGAGAAACTTTATAAATTGTGAAAACCCACCATAGGGATGGTAAATCACTTTGTGTGGAAAGATGATCTAAAATTGTAGAGCTCATATTCCATACAAAAGATTTAAGTGGGTAAAATAGATACAAGGGAGAAGGAAAAAAGAACTGAATTAATTTTCTGCAAAGGAACTTGGGTTCCCTCATAAGTGAATCAATATATTTTTGAAGGGGTAAAATATAAACCATTTAGGTAAGAAGAGTAAAAGCAAAAGACTGCCTAAACTGGAAATGTACTCCTTCCTGGAAGAGAGGGAATGGGAAGGGAGCAGAGGGGATTGGAGGGGAGAGAAGGGAAGGGGTATGGACAGGAAGGGAGGGGAAAGAAGGGGAGGGGAGAAGGGAGGAGAGAGAAGAGGAGGAGAGTGGAGGAGAAAATAACTCCTTTTGTCTTTTGACCTACTGGGGGCTTTGAGAGAGTAGAGTTAAATGAAGGGAGGGGAAGGAGTTTGTTGGGGTGAGTCAACAGTAAGCCTCATTCTAGAATGGGATATAATGGGGATGATTAAACTAGGTTTCCACAGTAGAGGGAATGATAGTGTTATCATAAGGGGTTTTGTTCAAGGAAAATAAAAACCTAAGAAAATTATCTTCTCTGAGAAATGTTTCTTCTATCCAGAAGCATATCTTACCTCAGGAGATATGGAATCCCACCCCAGGAGAGAAAATGCCTAGATCTTGGGGCAAGGGGAGAGCCTTCAGTTAGGCTGGGAGATTTAAAAAGGGTTGGCCCCATGAACTATAATTCAGAGTGACATCTATAACACCATGCCACCTTCTTCATGAATTAGTAGTATTCGTGGGAGTAAGGCTTAGCAGAAGAAGGCCCTTGCAAAAAAAATAAAATTAAAAACAAACAACATATGGGAAAAAGGAGTGATAAATTTATAATTACTAGTAGTTGGAAAAAGACAAGGGAGAAAACAGAGCTTTTATCTTATAGAAACCCTTCCTTAGATGAGGACCATAGAGAGAAAGAATAATTTGAAAATATGTATACATATATATATGTATGTGTGTGTGTATGTGTATATATATATATATATATATATATATATATATATGCATATCATAGGAATGGGTGACTTATTTCAGATTAAACTAGATTGAGAAAGAAATAATAGAACTATGTAAACAGAGAGTCCTCCCCCCCAAAAAAGGACTGTAATGAATTCAAATAAATAAATTAAAATCCAAAGTAAGACAATAGATTACATGGGGTATAGAGGATTCTGACCTGAATTCTTACCTAGGCTGGAAGGGGAAATGATGAAAACAAAGAAACACATATTAAGTAAACTTCAGCAACTTGGGATGAAGAAGTGAGAGGAGGTGGAAAAAATAGTCAAGTTATTGTAAATAAAATCGACTTCAGTGACCAAGTACTAGCCTAAAGGAAGGGAAAACAAATCAATACAAAGAAATTAAATGGACAGTACCACAAATATAACAATTATAACCTTGAATAAAAATGAAATAAACCTTGTCCCTTCCAGCACCACCACCCAAAATAGAAAGAGAATAAATTGGAAAGCAAAACCCAGCTGTTTGCTGGATATGTGAAACATTAAAGGGCAGGAGAGAGAGAGAGAGAGAGAGAGAGAGAGAAAGAGAGAGAGAGAGAGAGAGAGAGAGAGAGAGAGAGAGAGAGAGAGAGAAAGAGAGAGTGAGAGAGAGAGGGAGGAGGAGGGAGGGAGGGAGAGAGAGAGAGAGAGAGAGAGAGAGATACAGAATGATTAAATGTCTGAAACAAAATTTGTAGTAGAGTAAGATATCCTCCCCCACTCCCCACCCCCCCCAAAATAGCAGAGTTTAATAATGATTTTAGCCATGGCAATAATAATAATTCACAATGTCAAGAGATAAAAACATGAAAACTACATATTTAAAGGTAATATAGACAATGAAAAAATTATTATTAAATATTTATTGAGCAAATTATAATGCTACCAAATACACAAAAGAAAACAGGGTTGCAAAAGAAATAGTTAGCAACACAATCAATTGTAAGAGAAATGTTTTCTTTCAGGGTTGGATAAATTTAACAGAAATATTAGCAAAAAGTCAACATATTTGAAAGAGGGATAGATAAATTTTGGGGGAAAGTTTCACACTTTATCATTACATAAAAGAAAAGGGGACCTAGAGAATATTAATAAAAATTGATCCAAATGCCTATTTTTCAAAGCTACATTTTTACAAGAATTATCTGCACATAATTAAGTGCATTGAAGGTTTAAAAAGGAAGCAGAAACATTTTTATAAATGATATTTTATAGTAGACCACTCTATCTAATGTAAAGTTTACAATATCTAACTGGCTTATTATTTTTGAAAACTATTTTTTTTAAAGTATTTGATTTGGTAGATAAAAAAAACCCCTACCTTAATTGTTCTTTTTCAATGTTTTATCTCAAAATAAGTAGTGCACTTTTAAGTCTAACAACAAAAACTGGTTCCAATAACTGGAACCAAGGGCTAGGACATTGTGATCACTCCCTCTCTTCTCTCAATCCACTTACTTGATTTGGACCAGGTTCAGTCCTAGATGGAGCAGGCCTCCAAGAGCAAAGTTTAGGTTCCCTTTTCTCACACTATGTACTCATATCCCTTACTACAGTGCCTTGTGGAAGATGTAATTTGAATTAAGATTATGATTCTTGTCTAGGGTACCCCAAAGGGGATCATGGAAAAGTACTCAGATTATGATAAGACTCAAATGTGGGACAGACATTTGTTTTCAAAACACAAATGCTTATACACAAAAAATTCACATAGAAGAATTTCTAAACGGGATTCAGTAACATAACTATTATAATACTCCCAAGATGACTTCAAACTTATCACAACATAAAACAGTTTGTGGGATTATAATATGTGTGTGTGTTTATGCATATTAGCATATATGTATGTATATGTACAGATGTGTATAAGGGTGTGTGTGTGTGTGTGTGTGTGTGTGTGTGCGTGTACACTGTTATATTTTATCTTTACTCTGCATTGTCCCTTCAAATTCCATGTCTTTTGACTATGATTTGTGCTCCTCCTTTTGATCATCTTTTCTGATACAGAAATGTGCCCTGCCTCCAGTCAGCTGGACCTAGGCCCACCGGAGCTGTGGCATACATGAGGTCACCTACAAATTTGGAATATAACCATTAAAAGGTCTACTTTTAATCATCTATACTTAGAAAAGAAACTTAAAACAAAGAGGTAGCTATGAGTTCTGAGATCTAGTTTCATGCTCAACTAAGAACTACAAATGCTTTATTTACTATATCTTCATGACCACATGGTAGTTAGTAAACTGTGCTGCCCATCTCTGGGCAACTCACTTCCTTCCTAACTTTTTAGAAAGGGGCTCAAAGTTTTCTATAACATTCTGCAGATAGAAAAATTGAATGAGAGAGAACTGGTCTCTCCCTTTTAAAGACCTACTGGGTCACTATCTCTTCCTGCTCAGTGATCTATTGATCACTGGGAATTGCTTTATTATCCTTAAAGTGACCTGCTGTGTTGAGTCACAAACAGCAGCACCAAAACATGGAATCTGTCATCCCCAAAGCATTTAAGTACTTGTAATAGCAAGCAAAGTAGTACTTTGCTCCTAGTTTCAGCTATTCAAGTGCCTTTGAGCCTTGCCTTTGATTGTGTCAAGTGCTTGTTGGAAACAGTATAGATTGTGTTGCCCTTAATAGGCCTAAGGGAGTTTGGGGACCTTCCCTGCCCTTAATAGACCTAGCATTATCACATGGAACTCACAGTGGGAGGAACTTGCCAAAAGAGTGGAACAGAAAGGGTGGAACAAGAAGGAGCAGTGAAGATAAAAGCTTGAGCATGAGCTGGGACCAAGCAAAACTGAGAGGGAGAATGTTTGTGATTTCAGCACTCCATAGCACTCTATCTGTTGGTCTGTCAGACAAAAGCCTAGTCCGTCTTTTGGACAGAAGTCCTGAAAGAGGACTTTACTGATGATCCAGAAACCCTGGAAGAAGACTTTACTGATAATCAAGAAGATATGAAAGGGGACTTTACTGCTATTTACAGAAGTCCTGGAAGAGGGCTTTACTGGTGTTTACAGAAGCCCTAGGACTTTACTGCTTATTTATGTTTTATTTCTCAGACAAAAGCTTCGTCTGTTGGTTTATGTTACTTTGTCAGACAGAAAGTGAATTGAGATGATAGTGCCAACAATGTGTGCAAATATTGTGGTGGCTCTGTTAAGCTTTATCTTCCTAGAAACAGATACTTTGAAGAGCTGTCTCTGGTGTGAAACAGGAGCAGAGCAAAGAATTGCCTACATGTGAGTCCAGGCAAGAGCTGGGTGAGCTGCCTATCTGTTAATCCAATCAGCAGTCAGGTGAATTTAGGAAAGAACTGGGAGCATGAAAGAGGAGTCATGGGGTTTGGAAGCCAGCCTTGCATTAAGATGAAAAGAGATTTTACTTGGGTACTCAGTGCTGACTGATGATATTGTAACCTTTGTACTTTCCACTACCCCTTAAGGATGATTACCCCCTTAAGGATGCTTGGCATAAGGATGATTGGATTCCAGCCTCCAATCAAGATGAAAGAAGACTTTAGATGGGTAGATTGAGGAGACTGTGACTTACTGAATGATATGTTTTGTTTTGTGGCTACCGTAGTAATAACATTGTTATGTTGTATTGTTGTGAATGTTGTGCTTTAGTTTCTTGAATGTTTGGCTTTAGTTTATTGCTGAATAGAGAGTTCACTATCCTATGTGATTAGATACTTAAAGTTATTCACAGCAGCAGTCCTCAGGAAAGTTGATTGTGATGGACTTTACAGTACTGAGCTAGCACACATGGTCCATCAGAAGCAGACAGTAAAACTCTGCACATGCCCTTTTAAAGCCCACTATTAGGAGGCAGCTAGGTGGAGCAGTGAATAGAGCCCCGGCCCTGGAGTCAGAAGGACCCGAGTTCAAATCCAACCTCAGACACTTAACACTTACTAGCTGTGTGACCTTGGGCAATTCACAACCCCAATTGCCCTGCCTTCCCCTCTCCAAAAAGACAAAAAAAATCCACTATTACATATGTAAAATAACATAGAGAATGTTACTTGATAACAATTTGATTCATAAAGTAAGCACAGAGAAGAACCCTAACCCTAACCCTTCCGGAAAGAAGAAGTATGTTCATCAAGTAGATTCACTCCTATTATGGAAGATGTCTGGCGAATGACTGAACAAGATGTGGTATATGATAGTGATGGAATACTACTGTGCTATAAGAAATGAGGAGCTCAATGATCTTAGAAAAACATGTATAGGCTCTAATGGAATAATAAAGAATTAAATGAAAACTAATAACATTGTATATATGTTTTAAGGAGAAATTTTATTCATTTTGACTATTATGAATACCCAAATTAACTACAAAGGACATATGAAGGAAGATGCTATCTGCATCCAGAGAAAGAACTGCTAAATAGAAGTATGTACAGAATGGTTTTATGTTTGTGTGTGTGTGTGTGTGTGTGTACATACGTTATGTCTAATGGTAGCCATGTCTAGGGCAGTGGAAGAGAGAAGAAAAAAGAAAAAAAGAAAGTTGCATGATCATTTTATTACATATTTAAAAGGAATTGCATATTGTACATAACAGATCTGCAGTTTTATGTACAATCATCTTTTTTCTACCCTACTATGTTATGGAAATGCTTGTTTTATTTCTCAGGTTCAGAATTAAAGTAAAAAAATTTAAGGGGCAACTAGGTGGCACAGTGAGTAGAGTGTCGGCCCTGGAGTCAGAAGGACCTGAGTTCGGATCCGGCCTCAGACACTTAACGCACACAAACAAAAACCTAGCTGTGTGACCTTGGGCAAGTTACTTAACCCCCCCAATTGCCCTCCAAAAAGCAAACAAAAAATTAAAAGATGCCCATTACAGAGGCCAGATAGAACAGCAGTTCCCTGTAGATGACTTTAGAAGAAATTTAATATGCTCTTAATTTTCTATCTATTTCATTTAGCTTGTTTTGTCTCACTTCTAGGATGGACCATACTGATCTTGGCATGAAACATCCAGTGTCAATTTTTAGTTCTGTTACTTTGAACAAGTTATTTCATTTCTTTGCATGTCCATTTCCTCATCTGTAAGATGAAGTGGTAAGACAAGATAATTTCCATAGTCCCTAGAGTGCTAGACCTGGAGTTAAGAAGACCCAAGTTCAAATCCAGCCTCAAACATTTTTTTTAGCTGTGTAAGTCAATCAATGAACATTTATTAAGCATCTCTTATGTGTTAGATACTGAGTTAAGCACTGATGTGTGACCCCTTGGACAAATCACTTAAACCTCAGTGCTTGTGTGCTTTGGGGATGATGAACTCCCTGTTTCAGAACAGCCATGTGTGATTCAGCACCAAAGGGGACTTTGGGGGATGAAGAAGCAATTCCCCTTATTGGTCACTGACTAGGAAGAATAAATGACTCAGTATATCTTTAAAAGGGAGGGATTAACCTTCAACAATTTAGTTTTTCTATTTGCAGCTGTAAAATTGGGATAAGAATAGCATGTATCTCACCAGGTTGTTGTGAGAATAAAGTATAGTATTATTTGTAAATTGCTTTTCGAACCTTAAAATTCTATACAAACTATAGCTATTATTGTTATTACTAATATTATCATCCTATTCTCTAGTAATTTAAGAAGTATGCTTCCACACAACTAGCTAAAGAAGTCTGAGATGCAGCCAAATAAACACATGTGACTCACTGTCCAAAAACTGATGCTATTGGACTTGCATTTTAAGCTTTTTCCAGTACATGATACTGAGACAGAAAAATCTGGCAGAATTCCCACTTTGTTAACAACATATTTCAGGTGATTGACAAGGATTAAGGAGTGCAGCTTTTCTTGAATAAGAAAGATTTTCCTCAGTGCAAAGCCTACTTGTTTATATGGCAAAACAATCTATACACTTTTGTTTCTTCGTCTGCCACATGTTCATGACCACAGGGTGTTGTGAGTGGGGAAAAAGGTAAATTTGTCCTTTCCCTGGAAGGATCTGTCTCAGGATAACCTACACAGCTTCCAAACGGATATTTCTGAAACAGATTTGACCACAGCACTCCCACTCAAAAATCTTCAAGGTTCCCTTTTGCCCTAAGCATAAAATGCAAAAATTTTACCCTGTAATTTAAGAGGCTCCACAATCTGCCCCACCCACCTTGTTCATCTTCTTTTATATTTTGTTTTCTCTTCATGACCTTTTCATTCCCATCAAGTTAACCTGCTAACTGTTCTAATACATTTCTTTGCCCATTGTCTAGAACATATTCATTTCTCGATTTCACTTCTTAGAATTGTTAGATTTCCTCCAGGCACAGCCCAGGTATCATATGCTACATGAAATCTTTCCTGATCTTTCCTCCTTTACACTTGTTAACACTTTTCCCCTCTTGATAATTGCCCTGTCTTGCATAGTGCATACTTTGTGTTTGCTTTCCTGTATACTTGTGTTCCCAAAGAGAACATTTGGTTTTTATCAAGGAAATGTATTGATAAAAAAGATATAGAATGATAGAACCTGGAGGATTTCATTTTCGTCTTTGTATCTCCAGTACTAATGTAATGCTTTAACCATACTGAGTGCTTATGAAATGTTTGTTTAATTGATTTGAATTTGGACCTGAAAGAGTATATGAACTCCTTGGAGGGAATGTAGTTAGCACATAGAGCTTATAGTTAGATTCTTTTCAGGAATATCAACGTTAATATGCAATGTCTTGATAAATATTGGTTAAATGAGTGAAAGAATGAATCTTTCTTTTTAATCTCTCATGCTCTCTCAAATCTTGAGAATCCTCATAGCCATATAAAATGGTGAATACTACCCAAAGGTCCTATGCAAATAAGATGTTGATTAAATCAATTGTGTATCAAGGATTAGGATTATTTCAAAGTGTTCATCTGTTATTGTAGGAAAAATAATAAAGAAAACAGACCCAGGCCCCATTGAAGAAGAATCTCCAGAAATAAAAGTTATTGCCCATTGGGATTTCAAAGGGTTCATGTAAAATATTATTTTAAGGGGTCTAAACATATACATTTTGTAAAATGAATATAATCTGATTAGGCTCCCAAACCCTTCTGAGATCAGTGCATTGCTATCATAAGTGAAAGAAGGAACTGAGATTAATCAGTTTGGGAAAAAAAAATCTGCTTCAGGAGAAGTCATGGGAACAACAGAATATTATTTTCATTGATCTCCCATTTAAAGATTTTTTAAAGTAATTTTCTGAGTAGAGATTTGAGAGTTGACTGTTATTTAGTTCTGATAGACTTCTGTATAAGCCAGGTTAATTTGATGGGAAATAATGGATTCTGCAAATAAATGATTTATTTTTTCTCTCAGTGAATCCAACAAGGAATTTATACTTTAATTTAGGATAAAAGAAAATGATGTCAAATATACCTACCAAGCTTTCTATCAAACAATCTAAGTTGGATAGGCATTTTATGTCTTTATGCTTTAGTTCAAGGTAGGAAGAATTTGTTTCTAAAATGACGCAAATTAAGAAACTATCACTTGGGCATGCTTTTCAAATTGATTTAGCACTAGTTGAACCCCCTTACCATATTCTTCATTAATCAGTCAGTCAATAAGTATTTATTAAGCATCTATTATGTGTTGAGCACTGTACTAAGAGATTGGGATATGAAGAAAGGCAAAAGACAGTCACTGCCCTCTAGGGCACACTCTACAACAAAAGGTCATTTTCAAAATCTCCTGTAATCTCTATGTTTCAATGAGAAGAGGAAATTTAGGGGATAGAGTAGGGCAATTAGGTTGCTTCGATCTTTTAACATAAATGATACTGTCACAAAGATCACATAAAATCACACTATATCAGGACATATAAAAATCAACAGTGTGGCTTCTGGCAAATACATCAGAGAGTGACTCAGAAGGAAAAATGAGCTTGCCACATGGCATAGGCCGGGTGGAAAGGGGAGTTACTCCTCTTGTTAAACAGAGGCCTAATCTCCTGGGCCACAGCTAGTAGCTTTCAAACTAGAATGAAACCACAATTTCCTGAAAGAGAAATGCTCAGAGACACTGAAGAGGACACTCAGAAAGCAGATCCCCATCTCTCTCTCTCTCTCTCTCTCTCTCTCTCTCTCTCTCTCTCTCTCTCACACACACACACACACACACACACACACACACACACACACACAGCATGAAAAAAAAAAACTTCAGAAGTTTTGGCAGTCCTGGGTTAAGGCAGCATCAAATGATGGAAAAACTTAAATGAACTGATGTGAAGTGAAGTGAGCAGAACCAGGAGAACATTGTACACAAAACAGATATGATAATCAACTGTGAATGACTTAGCTATTCTCAGCAATAGTGATCCAAGATAGATCTTAAGGACTTATAATGAAAATGCTATCCGCCTCCAGAGAAAGAACTGATGGAGTCTTGAATGCAAAACAAATGCTACACTTTTTTACTCTGTTTTTTGGCCTGTATTTTCTTTTGCAGCATGACTAATATGTAAATATTTTGCTTTGACTGTATGTGTATAAACTATGTCAAATTGCTAGCTTTCTCAATGAAGGGAAGGGGGAATGAGGGAGAGAATCTAAAACTCAATTTAAAAAAATATGTTAAAATTATTTTTACATGTAATTGGAAAAAATAAAATTTTACAAAAGGAAGACATAAACTAATATTGAGAAAAATGAGCAGAAGCAGGACAATTTACACAGTAATAATAATATTGTAAAGACAACTGTGAAAGACTTAATAACTCTGATCAACACAATGACTAATCAAAATTCCAAAAGACTCATGATGAAACATGCTCCATCTCCAAAAAGAAAATTGATAGACTCAAAGTACAGAGAGAAGTGTTTTTTTCTTTTTGTTTTTGAACATGACTACTGTAAAGTAAATTCATAATGGGTTTTATACAGAGGGGAGGAAGGAGAGACTCTAGAACTAAAAATAAAATAAAATTGAATTTTAAAATATTGTGAGTATTCAATGTGTTGCATGGACTCTGAGGAATTTTTACCTAGGAATATTTGGTTTCTCACCTTAAGGATAAACTTTAAGGGATGACTCCACCAACAGCAAAAAATATGAACTGAGTCTCTGAAAAACTGAGTCAAAAAAGGGGGGGGGTTATCAATCAAACTTATACTTTACTAGATAGAATTAAAATTATTCCAAGCAAACATTTTAATTAAGGCTGTCGTCACAAAATGAATCAGGATGTAATCATAGAATGAAAATATAATTGTTTGAAAAACAAGCTCATTATGTCTTATCAGAACAACTGTTTTTAGGTACTTTCTAGATCTGATCACTTATTGCTGTTAAAGCCACATGCTTATGTGGATCTGTGACCTCCCTGGTATGTATTATGTTTAGATATGACACTCAATCTTGGTAGAAGATGCGTGAAAATTATGCAGCTTCAATAACTGATCTAAGTGGAAAGTATCTTGGACTTGAAGGCAGTCATGAAAGGTTTGAATTTCATTTCTAATTCCTATGGGTTACATGTGCATGAGAAAATCATAATCACATGAGATAATGTATGTAAAGTGCCTTTAAAACTTTTAAAATGCTCAAGAATACTCATATGTCATATTTTCCATGCTTCTTCACCCTGCTATATTTAAATGACTTTGTGGTAGGAAATATCATTGCTCTTCAATATTGAATTCAGTTGAAAAATATCAAATGTCTCCTATGTGCAAGGCAGAGTCTTAGAACCTAGAGACACAAAGATAAAAATTAAAAACACATTCCTTACCCTTTAGAAGTATTCTATCAGGAGTCTAGGGAAGACAGGATATATGTGTACAAGTAAGTAACAATTTCAGAAGGCAGAGAGAATCAGCCAGTAGAAAGGGAAGAAAGACAGGAAAGTCCTCATTCAGAAGGTGGCAGCAGAGCTGAGTTTAGACATAAGTTGGCTTTCCAGAAACGAAGGTATTCTAGACATGGGGACCACCCATTTTAAGACATTAAAGGAGGAACTGGGCCGTTCTTGACAGTGAACAGAGTGATTTGACTTGAATGGAGAGTACATTCGGGGGAAAAATATCAAACAATCATGTAAACGTAGATTGGAGCCAGATTGTGGCTCCAATTAGTGCCAGATTGAAACTGAACTTTATTTTAGAGGCAACAAGGATCATTCATGATCATTCATTATCTTTTATTATATAGAGAGAGGGTGACATAGTCAGACCAGAATGAGGTGAAATAAGGGCTATTATTGAGAAATTTCATGGCACATCTGGATAGCTTTCTAAACCATTGCAAGAATACTTTCTGCTTATCTATGATTATTAAAGCTTTTATTTCCTTGCCCCAAAGACAGATGAAATTGGAACAATTGTTTCTAGTCTGGCCAAGAAGTTGCACCAATACACAATCTAGGAAAAATATTTTCTGTCACATGTTTATACATACATACATACATACATACATACATATGTATAAACACATAGTGGTACAAGGAGGTATAGATTCACTACGGTTGGAACTGTGGTTCCTTTCACTTCCAATTTAGATATCAACCTTAGGAGATATTTCATGATTAGGGCTCAAAATTCATCATGTAAGTGTTGGCCAATAGCTGGTGATGAACTTTCCTGAGCTTTGCCAGACAGTTGTCAGGAGAATAAAAACAAGACTCCTGTCTTATAAGTTATTGAAAGTTTAACTTCACAAAAGAGGACTAAAAGGATAAAGTTATACATCTTGTCTTACAGGGTAATTTAGTCCTGAAGACTTTTCCCCCTTTATTAGCCTCACTTTTCTTTTCTCTGAATAGACAATTCCATATCACTTTCATATTTTACCAGTCATGCTTTAACCCTCCCTCACCATTTTTACTAATTCCTAATGGTTTTCTACACTGCATAGTTGTCACCTTCAACTAAGCCTCCAAAACATCACAGTACATTTCATCCTCAAAAACACAAATTTAAAAGGCATAGCTCTCCAAGTACCTGCAATTTAAAATATGGTTTAGATAGCTGACATTGAATGACCAGTACTACTTCTAATATAAGTAACTTCTTTCAGCTATTGGAATTTGCTATTTATTTCTCTATGAAGTTTGATTAGTTTTTCTTTTAAGTACTTACATTCTGTAGCATTCAATGTGTGTGTGTGTGTGTGTGTGTGTGTGTGTGTGTGTGCGCATTTGATATTATATTGTCTCTGGTGCTTTTAAGCGTTTATGCTTCTCTTTTAATCATATGTACTTTTAATTGTTGCCTTTTCCACCTTTGATGGAATAAATTTATTCTAGCCCCATTTTCTCTGTGTGAATCTTTATGTTTCAATAGTTTCTTTTTTAATGCTTATATGAATATTTTCTATTTCTTCAGCACCATAGATATTCTAAGCTACCCTCTCCCATCCCCTTCCAGGGAGCCATCCCATATGACAAATAGTATTGTTAGAAAGGAAAAGTCAAAACAATTCATTGATACCTTGAAAAACTCTGATAACTTATGCAATAACAGGTACACTTGTGTACTTCCCTCCTCCACAAAGGGACCACTTGGGGTGTCTTTTCATATTTTTTCTTAATTTGAGTCCTGATTGATTTTTATTATTTTGTTACATTTACTTTGTTGTTGTTGTTGCTGTTTTGGTGTGTCTCTGTTCCTTTCATTTACATTGTTGGAGTTACTATGTATACTGTTTTCTTAGCTTTAGTTACTTCACTCTGCATTAGTTCATAAAGTTCTTTCTATATTTCTCTGAATTCATCACTTATCTTTTATCATAGAACCATGATATTCCATTACTTTCATGTACCACAATCTGTTTAGTGATTTTTTGATAAATGGACATCTACTTTGTTTCTAATTCTTACTTATCACAAAAGTGCTACTATAAATTATTTGGAGAATATAAGGACTTTTTTCTTAATGGTTTCCTTGGGGGTATAAACCTAGTAATGTATTCTCTGGTTCAAAGGGTATGGATATTTCAGTAACTTAATTTGTGTAATTCAAGATTGCTGTCCAGAATGGGTCTTACCATTTCACTGATATATTTAGTGTGTCTATCTTTCTACAGCCCCCTCCAATATTAACCGTTAAATTTTTTTGTTGTTGTTTTTGTCAATTTGTGGGATATGAGGCAAAGTTGTTTTGATCTACATCTACGTAATTATTAGTGATTTAGAACATTTTCCTCATGTAGTTATAAATGATTTGTGTTCTTTTGGGGACAAAATGTCCTTTGGCTATCTATTGGGGAATGGCTTCAATACCAATTTCTTTAAAATGTAGATTCCTTTTTGTAATTCGCTTTACCACCCTTCTCTCTTTTGGATGTATATTCAATACATTCACATACACAATAATGAATGCAAATTTCAATTTTCCTCCATCATATCCTCTTGCAATTTTCCCTAGATTTGTCCCCCCTTCCCCCCACACTCCTCTCTTTAAGGAAAAAAATGACGGGAGAATAAAGAAATTATAAGAGCCATTCATTGCAGTCTGGTTTGGCTGAAGAAAAGAGGTCCAGATGTGTGGGATAAGACTGTTTCAATAATTTACTACTGGCTCTTATAATTTCTTTCTCGACTTTTCTTTCCCTCCCACTTTACTATTCAAACTTAATATTTGAAATTTGGTTTGCTTCCTTCCCCCTGTAACAACAGGTGCTAATTTTGCCCTTTTTGTAGTAGTAGTACATGGCATTCAATATAAAACTGAACTGGGGCAAAATAAAAAAAAGTCTAGATCCAATGTGGTCAACCTAGCCCTTGGCAAATGTTTGCAGTTGGATGATCCTAAACCAAGGAATTTAGAAACTCAGCTCTCTGGCTTGACCATTTTGACCTCAAGTCCCTATGAAATCTTCTAGACAGAGCCCCCCAAAATGACCATGTTTTCCCCTTCCTGAATGATTCCCTACAAGGACCCATATTGACCTGATTCTCCAAAGTGATTATGTCATGAGCTATGAGGAATGATGTCAGAGAGCTAGAAATTGTAGAGAAGCAATCAGAAAGCTTTGGGTATAAGATGCACCAAAATCTGTGTGAAAAAAAGAAATCTTTAGTTAGATGCATAATAGGCCTCACTATTACACTACCAAAAACTTGCTGTAATAAACAAACATTCACTTGTATTGTTGCTTTTCATTTGTATGTAGATATTTTTATGACTAATCAACTACACATCATATAAACTATAAATTAATAAACTACAAATTATAAAAAAAGAAAAAAGTTTTCTAGTTTCTCTACTAGGACTGGCACCACCAACTGGACCTAGGACTACTACCCTCTGCATGGGGCTTAGTCACTAGTGTCCAGAAATCCCTGAACCCATTCCAGGGCCAGGTACCAAAGATGCCAGGTTGGTCCTTGGCTCCTTGCTTAAGAGGGTGAGGTGAGCTGAGTTGAGGGCATCCCATCCCCTCTCTCAGTCATTGTGGGTCCTCTCTGATCTTTAGAGACCAAGGATGAGTCTTTTCCCCTTTTGACTACAACCAGAGGAACCCAAAGACTTTGGTCACCGATGCTGGCATTGATAAAACTGCTCCTAGTTGTCTGTATTCCTGCTTCATACTGCTGTCAGTCTGAAAAAGAGGAGGGAGAAAGGGGGAAGGGCAGGAGGTCAAGTCTGGCGGCTGCTCCTGGACTGGAATTCAATTTCAGAGCCTTGATGCTCCAGCAACTCAGGCTCACAGCAGATCCACTCTCTAGTCTCAGTGCTGGCCAGGGGGATGGAGGCCAGGCTCCCAGCCCTCTTGGCAGGGATGAACAGCTGACTGGAAACCACACCTGCAGAACTCCACATAGAACAAGGTGATGATATCAAAGTGAAGGAAGCAGGGCTGAAATGTCGGGGAGGAAAGCTTCAGTCTCTTCAGGACATCTGAGAAAAAGATGGAGCTTGTAAGTGGGCAGCAACAGCTTTTCTGAGAACTCAAATATGAAGATGTCTGAGGCTGGGGGTGGGGGGGGTTTAGAATGGTCCAGAAGGTCAAGCTGCTGTAGAAGTCCCAGGCCACCCTGGGATCACCCTCTGAAAAACCCTGGAGATCTGAAAGGTGATCACTGAGAAATTTCTTTATTGTGTTACTGCCGGCCAGTTTCATGCCTGTGTGCCCTGAGTGAGAAGCCAGCATGGGGTCTGTCCCATTGGAAACCAGGCGCCAAATGGTTATCACTGACTCAATACACTCAAGACTCTTTTCCAGTCTGAATATTCTAAAACTACCAAACCGTTTGGCACACAAAGTGCTATACAAGTTAAGTCTATTTCCTCCCACATGACAACGTGGAAACTAGAATTGGAAGAAATTTCACAGCAGATGGTAAATTAGCTTGCCTTCATATTTATAAGGGATGAACTAGTACTTGATTAGCATAACTAGCATGCTTAGCTTCTAAATAAAAGCATGATAGAATCACCTACCCAATACCTTGTCTGTAAGCATTCACACCTGGGGCCACTTAACCTGGAAAATTAGCTCTCTTCCCGCCCACTTCGAGGATAAACTTGAAGCCTCCAAGTAAGTGAATTAGAAGGTCCAGAGATCTATGTTATTCAGAAATCTAGCATCTTTGATTTTACACCCTGGCTCCAGGGACTGGGATCTTGGCTTGATTCCCTGCTTAACAACTTAAGAATTACCTTGCTTCCCACAGCCCTGGGCCTGAGTACCTTTTAGTATCAACAGCCAGATTTTCCTGACCCCAAGTCCTGTCCCCCTGCCCAAACTTCCTGTTACTAATTATGCAGGCATCTTTTCTAACTGCCTTTTCTTACTTAGTCTTCCCAGTCTGGCTGCTAAATGAGCCCTGTTCTGACACCATGAGAGTCAATGTCGTGTGGTGGAAAGAGCACTAGTGTTGGAATCAGTCACTTAATAAGCATTTATTACTTGCCTACCCTGTGCTAGGGACTTTCTTAAGCACTGGGGATACAAAGAAAGTCAAAAAGACAGTCATTGCTTTTAAGGAGATCACAGTCTAATGTGTTAGGCAATATCTGCAACTATGTATGCTCAGCATGGGGAGTGGGAAGAGGAAGATAATAAATTTAAAATGATTAACAGAGGAAAGGCACCAGCATTAAAGGGGATACAGAATGGCTTCTTGCAGAAGGTGGGACTTTAGCTGACACTTGAAGGAAGCCAAGAGGTATAGATGAAGAGGAAGAAAGTTTCAGTCATGGGGTACAGGCAGTGACAATGCTCATATTCTGGAGATTCTGTGGCTGATGTGAGGAATACCAAGCAGGCCAGGGTCACTGGATCACAGAGTATATGCCAAGATGAATAAGGTTTAAGAAGACTGAAAGAGGAGGAAGGGGCCAAGTTATGAAGGTCTGTGAATGCCAAACAGATTTCATATTTGGTACTGGAGGTGATCAATTCCAGGAGCCACTGGAATTTATCAAATAGGGGGTTGCCATGGCCATACCTGAGCCTTAGAAAAGTCACCTTGACAGCTGAGTGGAGGATGGACTGGAGTGAGGGTAGACTTAAGGCAGGGAGACCAACCAGGAGGCTATTGTAACAGATCAAGTGTGAGGTGATGAGGACCCCACCATCAGGGTGGGGTCAGTGTCAGAGGAGAGAAGGTGGCATATATAAGAGCTTCTGAGTAGATAAGACTCAAGAACCCATCAGGTGTGGGGAGTGGAGAGTTGAGGATGACAGCTAGGTTGTTAGCCTCTATGGAGGATGTGGGGAAATTCAGAAGAGGGCAAAAAGATACTGAAATCAGTTTTGAAAGGAGTTTGGGGTCCAGAGGACTGAACTTAAATCTAATCCTGGCTCTGATGCTTAACCCCTGTGGGGTATTAGGTGAATAAGTCACCAGCTCTTTAAGTCTCATTTTTTATCCATTAAATGAAGAGATTGGGGGGCAGAGCCAAGATGGCAGAGTAGAAACAGCGTGTCCAAGCCACTCTCCACCCAGATCACATCCAAACTATGTAATAGGGGACTCTATATAACTTCTGGAGCCCCAGCACCCACAGAACCACACAGAGAAGCTAATCTCCTGCTGAGGACAGCCCAGCAGCCCTGCAGGAAGGACCAGCACAGCACTCTGGGGGCCAGCAGCGTAGCACACAATGCGTGGGGAGCTGAGCACAGGTCCACCTGAGTCGCAGTTTTAGCCCCAGGGCAGCTGGGCCAGCAGCTGGCTGGAGGGACCCCAGAACACCAGCAGCTGTGGCAATTCCAGAATTATCAACATAGTCATGCCTAGGACAAAGTGAAGGGTTAGTGCCTTATGGACTTTAGGACCAGTATTTGGGGAACACATCAGCTTCCTCCCCTGGGGGCTAGAAGGTGCTGAGGAGACACACCATTTTGTAGTTTTCAGAAGCAGCTCCAGCTCCTGGCCTGCGAACTGTAGAGAGATCCAGCGATCAGTCTTGGGGGGTAATTGCTCTTGCTTTAACCTCCCTGGATCTGGATTGTGATTTGGGGTGGAGGTCTGGGGTGGGTTTCCAGCTTGCCAGAAATGGAAGTTGTCCCCCCACACATTTGGGAAGAAAGTTCCCCTGTCTGGCTGCAGAGTCCTACTGTGGCAACAAGCCCAAAAGTCAAGTAATTAAGTGGAAACATGCCAAGGCAAAGGAAACAAATTAAATAGAAAAATGCAACCTTAGACTCCTACTTTGGAGGCAAAGAGGATCGAAGCATAGCACAGGAGGAGAACTGTGAGGTCAGAAATCCTGCTCCAAAAGGCCCAAAGGAAAACATGAGTGGGTTACAGGCCATAGAGGACATTAAGAAGGACTTTAAAAATCAAATAAGAGAAGTGGAGGAAAAATTGTGAAGAGAAATGAGAAGGATAGGGGCGGCTAGGTGGCGCAGTGAGTAGAGCGCCGGCCCTGGAGTCAGAAGGACCTGAGTTCAGTTCTGGCCTCAGACACTTACCACACACAAACAAAAACCTAGCCGTGTGACCTTGGGCAAGTTACTTAACCCCAATTGCCCTAAAAGGGGCGGCTAGGTGGTGCAGTGAGTAAGAGCGCCGGCCTCGGAGTTGGGATGACCCAAGATCAAATCCGGCTTCACAGAATGAGCACCCACACATAAATAATGACTAGCCATGTAACCTTGAGCAAGTTACTTAACCCCAATTGCTTAAAAAATAAAGAAATGAGAAGGATGCAGGAAAAGTATGAAATGAGGGTCAAAAAAGCCTGACTGAGGAAAACAACACCTTAAAAATAGACTAACTCAAATGGCAAAGGAGGACGCAATAGGGCAATGAGGAGAAGAATGCCTTAAAAAGTCGAATTTGCCAGATGGAAAAAGAATCTCAAAAGTTCACTGAGGAGATTGATTCCTTCAGAGTTAGACTGGAGCAAATGGAAGCTAATGACTTTATGAGAAATCAAGATGTTGTTAAGCAGATCCAAACAAATGAAAGAATAGAAGGCAATGTAAAATATTTCATGGGAAAAACCACTGACCTGGAAAATAGATCCAGGAGAGACAATTTAAAAATTATTGGACTACCTGAAAGCCATGACCAAAGAAAGAACCTAGAAATCACCCTTCAAGAAATTCTCAAGGAAAATTGCCCTAATGTTTTAGATCCAGAGGGCAAAATAGAGGTGGAAAGAATCCACAGATCACCTCCTGAAAAAGATCCCAAAAAGAAAACTCCCAGGAATATTATAGCCAGGTTCCAGAATCCCCAGATCAAGGAGAAAATACTCCAAGCAGCCAGGAAGAAACAGTTTCAATATTGTGGAAACACAATCAGAATAGCCCAGGACCTGGAAGCTTCTACATTGAGGGATAGAAGGGCATGGAATATGATATTCCAGAGGGCAAAAGAGCTGGGACTGAACCCAAGGGTCACCTACCCAGCAAAACTGAGTATTTTGTTTCAGGGGAAAATATGGTCATTCAGTGGAATAGAGGACTTTCAAGCATTCTTGAGGAAAAAACCAGAGTTGAATAGAAAATTTGACATCCAGACACAAGAAGCAAGAGATGCCTGAGAAGGTAATCAGGGAAAAGAAACCCAAAGGAATTTATCAAAGTTGACCTAGTTACATTCCTACATGGAAAAACAATAATTGTGACTGATGAAACCCTTCTCAGTATGAAAATAATGGAAGAAGGGTATATGGTCATATGAATACATATGTGAATGTGTGTATATATGTTTACAGTTATAGATGGATAGAGGGCATAGGTTGAATTTGTTGGGAAGGGAGGATACTCAAGGGGTGAAATTATGAGGTGAGAGAGGAAAGTGGCAAGAGGAGATGGGGAGAGACAGGGTAGGGTAAACTATCTCATGTAGAAGAAGCAAGGGGAAGTGGCTGCAAGGGAGGGGAAGAATAGGAAGGCAAAAAGGCAAAACCACATTCTCATTGAATTTGGTTCAGGGAGAGAATGACATACATACTAAATGGGATATCTCAACCTGCAGCAGAATAGGGGGAAGGGGATGAGAGGAGGGATGATGGATGGGAGGGCATCCTTGGGGGGAGGGGAGGTTGGAAGTACCCACTATAGAAGAGGCACAGGATCATGTAGGGAATGGACCAGGTGGGGGGTGGGATGAGTGGGAGGGAATTATAAGCAACCTTGTACAATATATCTACTATGGTAATGTTTTGCATAGCTAGACATGTACAATATATACTGAATTACTTATCTTCCCATAGGGAATGGGTGACAAGGGAGGAAGGGAATGCATCTGAAATTCGAGGTCTTAAAATTAAATGTTTCAAATATACATTTAAAAAAATGAAGAGATTGGATGTGCTCTAAGTTCTCTTTCAACTAACCATACATATCTCTCTTCACAAAATCCCTGTGAGGTAGTGAGTTCAGGTGTTATTATTATTGTTATTATTATTATTATTCTCATTTTGAAAGATAAGGAAAAACTCAGGACTTTGAGGGAGAGCAATTGATGAAGGCAAGGGTTCTTCCCAAAAATGATCAATTTAAGCATCTCTTTCCTGCTCCATAAGAAGGATATATACATTGATTGGCACATTGTGCCAGTTGACAGCTCCTGCTTGGTTTCCACTGGATAAGAGACAATTTTGACTTCCTCTTCATTTTTCCCTGGTCATAGGACAGACCAGAAAACAGCAGAGCAGACATATGTTGGGGAAGGAGGTAGAAAAGGGAAACAAAACTAGTGTATGTACCACGGCCTCCCTTCAGGAATGGGTAATAGTGACCTTGGGGGGGCAGCTAGGTGGCGCAGTGAATAGAGCGCCGGCCCTGGAATCAGAAGGACCTGAGTTCAGAGCCGGCCTCTGACACTTAATCCACACAAACAAAAACCTAGCCGTGTAACCTTGGGCAAGTTACTTAACCCCAATTGCCCTAAAGGGGCGGCTAGGTGGCGCAGTGAGTAAGAGCGCCGGCCTCGGAGTTTGATGACCCGAGATCAGATCCGGCCTCAGAAAATGAGCACCCACGCATAAATAATGACTAGCCGTGTAACCTTGAGCAAGTTACTTAACCCCAATTGCTTTAAAAAATAAAAAAAAAATAGTGACCTTGGGGTAGAAACTTGTGGAAATTATAGACCGTGGTTCACAGCTTTGTTAGCTGACATTAGAGATCTGAAAGGCAACTCTCCCATAGCAAGAGACAGCAATGTCAGGACCATCAGTAAGTTTCCTGAAGAATCACATAACAGAATTCACAACTGTGAGCTAAGTGACACCCAGCTCTCATATGAATAGTCAATGTAATAAAATGGGCAGAAGAAAGCCTTTGTTTTATTTCATAGATAGTGTTAGAAGACACAGAACTTATAGGAGTCCAGAGCCAGACACAGAAGATACACAATCTTCTCAAAGGTCATGCCCATAAAAGTGATAAAAATCCACAAAGAAAAATAAGCCACTTTTTGATTAATAGGTTATTGCAATAGTACTCTAAATGTTTTAGAAAGCTTCATTGAGTCATTTTTTTCTGGAGGAAATCACAGAAGTGTATTAGTTGACATAGAAGAACTTTTGCCAAGAGCCGAAGGTAAGATATTGGGGAACATGAACAGGTGAAATCAAGGATAACTACCTATTTGAACTGTATGAAGAAAGATAAAAAGTAGTGTGGAAGAAAAAGGGAGAAATTTGACAAAATGGAGGCCACTTTAATAGTGCTGACGGAAAGGTGTGAGGGGGGAGCAGCGGCATGGAATCAATTCCATGTAAATATTACTCTGGGCATAGATCATTTGTGAAAATGGAAACTCTTGAAAAGGGGAGTGATGCATTTAAGCAATAGTTAAGATGATTTTTAAATGGAAATTCAGATCTCAGCCAAAAACAAAGTTGAAGTTAGGAAGAACTGCAAGAAAACAAGAAGGAAATCCAAATATTCCAGGCCACTATTGGTCTGGGCAAGTATTTCAACAGTGAAAATGAAGTGAAGACAATAGATTTAAGAGAACTGGGTGAGGAAGATGTAAAGTGCTATAAATTACCAATTACCGGGGCGGAGCCAAGATGGCGGAGTAGAAACAGCATTTCCAATGTGCTCTGCCCCACACAAATTTCGAACAATGTGAAAGGGAGCTCCAAACAACTTCTGGAGCCACAGCACCCACAGAACAGCACAGAGAAGCTAACCTCCTGCTGAGGACAGCCCAGGAGCCCTGCAGGGAGCGGCCAGCGCAGTGCTCTGAGAGCAGGCAGCACACGCCCCTGGGAACCAACAGCGCAGCCCGCAGCCCCCAGAGCCGAGCCCAGGTCCGCGGTTTTAGCCCCAGGGCAGCCAGGCCTTCAGCCAGCTGGTGGAACCCCAGAACACCAGCAATTGTGGCGATTCCAGAATTATCAGCACAGATATGACTAGGACAAAGTGAGAGGTTAGTGCCCTGTGGACTTTGGGACCAGTATTTGGGGAAAACATGGCTTCCTCCCCTGGGGGCAAAAAGCTGCTAAAGAAACTGCTGCACAGAAGCCATTTTGCAGCTTCAGTAGTGGCGCTAGCTCCTAGTCTGCGAACTGTAGGAAGATCCAGCAATCAGTCCGGGGGTTAATCGCTTTTGGTTTAAACTGCCTGGATCTGGATTGTGGTCTGGGGGGGAAGTTTGGGGTGGGTATCCAACTTGCCAGAGTGGGTGGAGTCTTTACAGAGGCCACCCAACTGGCGGAAGTTGTGAAGACCCCACGTTTGGGCAGAAGCTCCCCTGTCTGGTAGCAGAGTCCTACTGTGGCAACAAGCCCAAAAATCAAGTAATTAAGTGGCAATATGCCTAGGCAAACAAAACAAAATAAACAGAAAAGTTCAACATTGGACTCCTATTTTAGGGGCAAAGAGGCTCAAAGCATGGAAGAGGACTGTGAGGTCAGAACTCCTGCACCAAAAGCCCCAAATGAAAATACAAGCTGGCTACAGGCCATAGAGGACCTTAAGAAGCAGATAAGAGAAGTGGGGGAAAATTTGGGAAGAGAAATGAAAAAGATGCAAGAAAAGTATGAAATGACAGTCAACAGCCTGACTGAGGAAAATAACACCTTAGAAAATAGACTAACTCAAATGGCAAAAGAGGCTCAGAAAGGTAATGAGGAGAAGAATGCCTTAAAAAGTCGAATTTGCCAGATGGAAAAAGAATCTCAAAAGCTCACTGAGGAGATTCATTCCTTCAGAGTTAGACTGGAGCAAATGGAAGCTAATGACTTTATGAGAAATCAAGATGCTGTTAAGCAGATCCAAACAAATGAAAGATTAGAAGGCAATGTGAAATATCTCATGGGAAAAACCACTGACCTGGAAAATAGATCCAGGAGAGACAATTTAAAAATTATTGGACTACCTGAAAGCCATGATCAAAGAAAGAACCTAGAAATCACCCTTCAAGAAATTCTCAAGGAAAATTGCCCTGATGTTTTAGACCCAGAGGGCAAAATAGAGGTTGAAAGAATCCACAGATCACCTCCTGAAAAAGATCCCCAAAAGAAAACTCCCAGGAATATTATAGCCAGGTTCCAGAAGCCCCAGATCAAGGAGAAAATACTACAAGCAGCCAGGAAGAAACAATTTCAATATTGTGGAAACACAATCAGAATAGCACAGGACCTGGCAGCTTCTACACTGAGGGATAGAAGGGCATGGAATATGATATTCCAGAGGGCAAAAGAACTGGGAATGAACCCAAGGGTCACCTACCCAGCAAAACTGAGTATCTTGTTTCAGGGGAAAATATGGTCATTCAGTGGAATAGAGGACTTTCAAGCATTCTTGAGGAAAAAACCAGAGTTGAATAGAAAATTTGACATTCAGACACAAGAAGCAAGAGATGCTTGAGAAGGTAATCAAGGAAAAGAAATCAAAAGGAACTTATCAAAGTTGGACTATTTACAGTCCTACATGGAAAAACAATAACTGTGTTTGATGAAACCTTTCTCATTATGAAAATAATTGAAGAAGGGTACATGGCATATGTTCACAGGTATACATGGATAGAGGGCACAGGTTGAATTTGATGGGAAGGGATGATTATTTTTTTTTGGAGGGCAATTGGGGTTGGGTGACTTGCCCAGGTTCACATGGCTGGGTTTTTGTTTGTGTGTTGGGTGTCTGGGGCCGGATCCGAGCTCGGGTCCTTCTGGCTCCGGGGCTGGCTCTCTGCTCGCTGTGCCACCTAGCCACCCCAAGGAAGGGATGATTCTTAAGGGGTGAAGTCAAGAGGTGAGAGAGGAAAGTGGCAAGAGGAGATGGAGAGAGACAGGGTAGGGCAAACTATCTCATGTAGAAGAGGCAAGGGGAAGTAGTTGCAGGGGAGGGGAAGAACAGGAAGGCAAAAAGGCAAAAGCATATTCTCATTGAAGTTGGCTCAAGGAGAGAATCACATACATACTAAATGGAATATCTTACCCTCACTCACTCTCCTGAGTAGGGGAAAGGGGGATGAGAGGGGGGATGATGGAGGGGAGGGCATTCTGGGGAGAGAGGAGGTTAGAAGTACCCACTATCAAAGAGGGACAGGATCAAAGTAGGGAATGGACCAGGTGGGAGGTGAGACAGGTGGGAGGGAAATATAAGCAGTCTTTTACAATATATCTACTATGGTAATGTTTTGCATAGATATACATGTACAACACATACTGAATTGCTTATCTTCTCAGAGGGAGTGGGTGACAATGGAGAAAGGGAATGGATCTGAAAATCGAAGTTTTAAAATTAAATGTTTCATAAGATGTCCAGGCAGTGGGGCTCAGAGATTCACCTTGCCCTAATGGCAAAGTTGAAGGGGGTATGGGAGAAGATATGGGAGAGAGCAGATTGGATGAGGGGATATCTAGTGGGACTGCTATTCTGGGGTGGTAGGTAGAGAAAAGTGGGGGAAAAATGTAACTCATAATCTGGTGGAAATGAATGATGTAAACCAGAAGTTAATAAAGCATTTGTTTAATTAAAAAAAATAAAAATAAAAATAAAAAAATAAAAAAATTAGCAATTACCGGAATGAGAATCACAAAATGTAGTGCAAAAGAAATATAAAAAAAGAAGGGCATGAAAGGGGAATGCATTTGTAGGGTTGTTATTCTGGTAATTAGAAAAAAGCAATTCCAGCTGTTGAAAGCTTTGGGGATCATATTTTCAATTTAAAGATTATTCATCTTCAAACCTGATTCAATATCTGACTCAGGGACACAAAGTAAATTGGTATTTTTTTTCTCCCTTATCCTCTGTATGAAATGAACTCAAGGCATGAATCTCAGGAGAGAAAAGATTAATACCTAGCTACTGCACTAATTCCTTTGCTTCCCAAATTCTTTTGCAAAAGTGAAATAAATGAAAATTCCTAGTCAGCCCAGGCTTCTAAGTTCACTCAGCTCTAATTCAAAGAGAAGAATTTGACAAAATAGATGGCATTCTATGTAACACTTAATAATATTGCAAAGAAAAAAACAAAAAAAAATTTTAGCAATAGAAAAAGAGTCACCTGCCAATACAACATTCTCCCTCTGGATAGGCATTGATTTCACCTTGTCAGGAAGACATTGTTTTCTGGTGCCTCTAAAACAAAAGTACTTAACCTGGGGTGCATAAACTTGTTTTGTTTTCTATTTTAATAACTCTATTTCAACATAATTGGTTTCCTTTGCAATCTATGAATTTTACCTAAACATTTAAAAGCATTGCTCTGAGAAGGTATTCCTAGCCTTCACCAGACTGGGTAAGAGATCCATGACATACAAAAGGTGAAGAATCCCTATTCTAAAACAAAGTGACCAAAGAGCAAAAGCTGGGAAAAACTGAAAGATTAGTTGCTCTTGGGGAGGGGTGGGGGAGGATTATCTTTTGATATCAGGGAAGTTTATAAAAAGTCTACAGTTGAACGTTTTTAGTTTTTTTTTTTTCTCTGTTGTTAATACTCTGACTAAAAATTAAATCCATTACATGGGGGGTGGGGGGGATTTCAGCCAACTTTAGATTAATCTGATTACTTTTCAGAATCAGCTTTATTTCGAATTGCCTGTGTGTAGTATGTCATTCCCATGGGATGCAAGATCCCTGAGGGAAAGGATTGTTCATTTTGTCTTGGTATCTCCAATCCCTAGCACAGTGTCTAGTACTTACTAGATGTTTGTTAGATTATAATGAATTGGGTATATAACTGCTATCTCTTCCCAATCACTGACACTTATTCCATCTCATATCTATCTCTCCTATATTATCATCCCTCTTGGCCTTCCTCATTCATTACCACAAACTCATTTCTGTTTCTCTTCTATCACTCTTTCCACCTTCCCTCAATCATTGAAACTTACATCTCTGACTACCCTCTCCAAGACTTGACACATATTGCTCATATCCCTCCCTCCACCAGAAAACAAAAAAACCCCTAAAAAACAAAAACAAAAAAACCCTACAACAATCTACCTTGAACCAAGAGGAAGAAAAGACATATTACTAACAACTACAAGAGCCTCTCCCTTCAACATCATGCCACAACTCTTCCTTTGAAGTTCATTCCATTCAGCTTATGAATGACAATTTTCTACTAATTCTCAGGTTATTGTTCCATCATTTTCACTGAATGCAGTTCCATAACCCATAGTCCTCTCCACTCCAACCATTGTTTGGGGACTATAGCCCTTGATATCCTGTATATACTCTACCACTTGATATGCTCTCAAACCTTTACTTCAACCCAGCCGTACAAGAGAGCTCATGCCGTTAATCTCATCAACTCCTACAAGTATGTCATCTTCATAATCTATCACTATGAAATCTATCTTGTTATAACAGAGAGGAGGAGAGGAGAGAAAGGCAAAGCTCTGGAATGTGCCCTATGAGACACACATTGGTAGGATAAAAAGGAGGGATGACAACTGAGCAAAGAACACTTGGGGGGAAAATAAGATAAAGCAAGTTGGAAGAAAATAAAGTGTTATAGAAAAAATAGAGGGGAGGGTACTCAGAAAGAGAAGATGGTAACAGTGTCAAATATTGCAGAAGTCAAGGAAGAAGAGTGCTGAGAAAAAGCCTTTGGATTTCATAATTAAGGGCTGATTGTTCTCTTGAAAAGAACAGTTTTTGTTAAGTGGTGGGATAGAAATCCAGACTGCCTGAAATGGAGAATGGAGTAGGAGAAGAGAAAGTGGAGGCTATCAACGTTAATTCTTTATATATATATATATGTATATAGTTTGACCGTGAAAAGGAAGAGGGATGGAATATTTTCAAATGATAGTACTGTCATCTTTGTACCTTCTTAAGAAAAAGCTAAACCAAATTAAATGTAGCTTCCTATTCCCAAGGTTGTTGTATGGACACAGTATTTTCATTTTTTTCCATTCTGAACTCAATGAAAACTAAACATAAGAAATGTTTCCCTATACAAAGTAGAAGAAAAAGAAGATTTTACATGAAACTGCAGACCTCTATTATGTACAGTTGCTTTTCAAACACATAATAAATTCAACATATCACTTTCAAAGCTTGCCTATCTACATTTCCTTTTGGCATTCCTTCTGCTCCTTACTATGCAACTATATATATATTTTTTAAGTCTTAATAAGCCTTTCTCCTTTTTTTTTGCTTTTTACCAGCCCTATAATTAAACTTCACCTTCCTTCCTATCTCCCCACCCAACTGGGGAAAAAATGAAAATCAAAATTTTTATAACATATATAAATTCAAGCAAAATGAATTCCCACATTGTTCATATCTGAAAATGTCTTTCTGCACCTTGCATTAATGACTTCTTTGTCAGGCAACAGGCTACATACTTCATCCCAAGTCCTCTGGAATCATGGTAGATCATTGTGTTGATCAGAATTCCTATTTCTTTCAAAGTTGTTTTTCTTTATAAGGATGTTGTTAGCATGCAATTATTCTTCTAATTCTACTCACTTAGGTCTGCATCAGTTCATACAAGTCTTTGAAGGTTTCTTTCAAACTATACCTTTTTTTACTTCTTAGAGGGTATTAATATACTATTACTTTCATATTCCATAATTTATTAAGCTTTTCATATTCCATATTTTATTTTTATTTATTTATTGATGAACAACCCCTTAGTTCACAAGGTTTTTTGTTATATAATAAAAAAGGAACAAGTATTTTGGTGCCTTTATCTAGACTGTTCCTATGTTCTGATGATATGAAAGACTACCTCTTGCTTTGGAACTTCTATTCAATTTTAGATGCTTCTTGAACCCTATTTATTCTATTAGAGATTTTGTGATCTTCTCAGAGTTGGATTCATTCTTCTTCAATGATATCCTTTAATAAAAGGCAGCTGTTAGTACTTGCTCTTTACTCAAAAGCTGGAAGTGTTTCCTTTCATGGATGAAAGCTGAGATTTGTTTTTCAGACTCCTTTGTAAATATCTATCCTTCTACTGGGGAGTTACACAGATTTTCTTTGCTACTTTTTTTTTAATTATAAAGAATTTCACATAAGTTTTTAGAACTATAAAGGTTCTATTAACTGTTTTTTCTTGTTTCTTTCTCTTATTCTACTTCACTTTGAATGTAGGTTTATATAGGTTTAGGGGGAAATGCAAATTTTGCTAAACCCTGTGTATTAATCTATAAATCATCTGTCTAAATTATAATCCTTCCTAATTCGTTCACGACAGTGCTAATCCTAAAATTAATTTCTTAATCAGTTGTTTAGAAATCAAAATATAGTTTCTCATACAGATATTATTATACATGGTAATTAAGGTTCTACTTCAGTTTACAAAAGTCTATTTGATCCATGATGTATTTTAATATAAACCATAACCATCATATGGGAAATTATGGGTTTATCAGTTGAAATATCCTGGGCTTCGTGATGTCTCAAATTGGTGAGGATGAAAAGAAGCTTATCCTATATCAGCGGAAAGGGGAAATTCTCAGTGGCAGTAGGAGGGGGTAGGGTATCAGAATGGAAAGGGGTGTTTTGATAATTTGAATTTGAGCATTCTTATGCTATGTTTGTAAATTAAGACCAGCTTTCATTCTAAAATGTGAAGACTTGACAAAGATGTTATGCAACATAAATTAGTGTTTAATCCCAGACAGAAATGACTCACTTTTAATCTTTGGCCTTAACTTTTGCATATTCAATTGTTATATACACAAATAACCATGGGTACCAAAATTGAGGCTACCCAAAAGGTAAACAACTTTAAACTAAGTGTAGGCCTGAATTATTCATATTTCACAGAAGAGGAAGAAGGTTTGTTACACACCTTAAGTTGTGTGGTCTTTTGAGATAGCATTTTAAAGTTAACAGACACACTATCATCTGCAAGGTATATACCATACCAAAACTTCAGTAGAGTCTGTGTGATATAGTAGATAAGTACTTGGTCTTTGTGTCTCGTGGTTCCAAATTCAAGTACTGCCTCTGGCAAATACAATCTTTGGGACTATGGGCAAATCACTTAACCTCCCAGTGCTAACCACCCCCCTCTCCAAAAAAACCAACACAATGCTTTAAGAGTCTAAATTTCAGAGGAGTTGTTGGTCTTTAAAAGTATAAAATTAAGTCAGAAAAAAAAAATCAAGTCCATCTCATAAAATGACTGTATAATGTTCCCCTCGAGGTTAAGTCTTGAAATTTTATTTGTGTTAAACAGACATCCTAATGGTGCCTCCTTCCTTCCCTGCCCTCAAAAGACTAGTTTTTGCTTTCTCAATTGTCACACTTGTCAAAGATTCTGGGGTCATAATCCATATGTTTTCATAAAATCTATATTTATACTTCTCATTTCTATTCCTGACTACTCCTCCTTTCATCACCAATTTATAAATTCCTTGTATGGCAAAAGAAAGCAAAAAGTTCAGAAAAGCTCACAAAAGGATATATATGCACAAATGTTTATATATACAAATACACATACATACATATGGGTATATATATGCATATTCATGTACACATATGTCTATGTACATGTGTATGTGTATATATATGTATGTATGTATATTATACATATTCTTTTGCTATATGCATTCAAGTAAACCTATATTTAACAAAAATTGTATGGGGAATTTTTTTTGCTTCTTTCTTAATAACAAAGTTTACAATAAAAGAGATAATGTTCTTAAAAAAACTCTTTTTAGTGTAGGGGCCCTGATTTGTTTATTGCTATAACATTCCATTGTACCCACCCCATGCCTCAGCATTTGTTGCAGCACATAGTTGCTTCTTTCTAAATATTGGTTGAGTGAATACCCAGAGTTTCCCACCCCAGAATAGACTATTATCTCCACTGAAATGAAATTAAAAGATCCATTTTTTCAGTTATATTCGTCTAAGGCAATTTACATATTAGGTCTCATTGAAAAACTACCTAACAGGGAATGATGTTATTTGAATAGAAGGTAGAAAGTAATTTTAAAATCAAGAAATGAATACTTCCATTTTAATTCTTAATTGTTCCAATCAGGTACTGAAATTTGCAAACAGTTGCTCATGGAAATGAGCTCTACTTTTGTCTTCCTATTTCTCCCTTCCTTTTTCCTCTCCCTTTTCACACTGGATGTAATTTAGAAATTTTTATCTGCCTTATAGCCTTCAATGGAAGGTGCTTGGATTTACTGTATCAAGTTTCCATGATCCTACTGATTCACATGTATCTGTTACATGTTATTTTCCTTTCCCCTGCCCTCACCCCCATTTCAGGTGTTTAGCTGGAGAACAAAAGTGTAGTGGTTGAGTTCATAGAGGCACTGGATCAGAAGTAGGACAGTAGGGGAAATAGGGATATTCATATTTCTCATGAAAAGTTGCTTTAAATAAAATTTCATTCTATTGCATTCAGGGTTGTGCTGATAGAGATTTTAAAAAAATATTTTATGGTTCTCCACCCACACCACACACCCCAAAAAGATGTATGTACAGTACAGGTTTAAGCTTACCCATTATTAACATTTTCCCCATCACTTTCTTAAGCCTAGACAATCAACAAAACAATAAATCATGCCTTCATGTGTACTGTTTATCTACTTCCAACATGTAAGTGCTTACACTGAAGATTTAACCTTTGTTTCTTGCAGGGCATGACTGTAGCACACTGCTGGTTGCGTGCTGCTATAGTAGATGGACTTCGTAGACTAGCAAATTAAATGAAAATCAAAAAGTGGAAACTGTAATTTTCATGTTGGTTATTGAGATGCTAATTGACCACAAGCAAATCGTAGTATCCCAAGTAACAGATTTGGAGCTGGAAGGAACCTTACAGAACCATTTAGCATGATCCCATTTTACAGATGTAGACACTAAGGCTCAGAGAGGTAAGTGATCTGCCCATGGTCAAATAACTAGTATATGTCAAAGAGCAATTTTTAACTGATCTCAAATCTAAAACCTTATTTACTATACTGCCTTTGACTCCATTTTCCCATCTATTAATGGGGTAATGAAATATCTCAGGGAAGCAATAAGGTACAGTAGATAGAAGGGCAGCTAGGTGGCACAGTAGAGTGCCAGGTCTGGAATCAGGAAGACTTGGGTTCAAATCTCAGACATTTACTAGCTGTATGGCCCGGGCAAGTTACTTAACCTGGTCTGCCTTAGTTTCCTCATCTATAAGACGAGCTGGAGAAGGAAATGGCAAATCACTCCAATATCTTTGCCAAGAAAACCCAAATGGGGTCACCAAGAGTGAGACACACTGAGAATGAACAACAATACAACAGTAGATAGAAAAGTTGGCCTTGGAGATAAGAACTGAATTCAAGTCCTGCCTCTGAAACCAACTAGCTGTGTGACCATTGGCAAGTCACTTCCCCTCCCAATGCCTTCTAAGATTATACATTACAAATAAGATGTTCATCTTTATTACTGAATAGAGTTTCTTTGAAGATGAAATTGTTGGCCCAGAGCCCTCTATTTCTGCCTCAATCCTACACAAATACACAGCACAGTCTCTTGTGTGTACTTATATAGACAGATAGAACTACAGAGAAAGATTTAGGATGCATAAATCTTTGCATATATGCTGATATAGTATGTATATATACATATATTTGTTATAATTTCACTAGTGTGAGGAATTCCCATCTCTTTCTACAAATTGTGGGAAAATTTTATTGCACTGTTTGAACCTAGCCCTCTGTGACTGAGAGACCAGACCTGTTGTTTAGAGACCAGATTTGTTTAACACTTAACTCAGGTCCCAGGTTATGCTCACCCCCCCCAAAAAAAAGTCTTAAAGGATGTCAGATCTGAAGATAGATGTGAGGAGTTTCCTCCCAATATACATCTCAAGCAACCCATGGGTTTAATCTCCATGCTGGCCAATCAGACAACTGTTTCCTTGTTCCTTTGTTTGAACATTAAACAATGTAAAACTTAAAAACACTCAAGAGTAAAAGGTGGCCCCTTTTTCTGGCTCTGCCAGACAACTTAATAAATGTCTTTCTAATTTATTACAGTTTGGGGTTTTGTTCTCTGAAGTGATAATTAATCAACACAATATAGTTTAGTGCCAGCCCTTCAATGTAAAGTCTTAAAGAATTATCTGGGGCACTGAAAGATAAAATCTCTTACCTATGGTCACACAGCTAGTCTTTGTCCCTTGACTCACTTCTTAAAGAGGCCTATTCACTGAATGGGCATTACCTCACTCTGAGTATGTGAAAAGGCCTTACTTAGCTTAAAAGGACCAGGGTCTCCCATTGAATCCTGGGCCATCTCCAGTCATCCTGATGAATATCTGGTCACTGGATCCAGATGGCTCTGGAAGGGGAAGTGGTGCTGGTGACCTTGAGCAGCCCTTCCTCATTCAAATCAAAGTCAACTGCAAGTCATGTCATCATTTCACCGATGCCATGGTCCTCTTTGAAAACAAAGGACAAAAACTAGTATTTGTTAGAGTCAGGAGTCAGAATCTGAATCCAGGTCTTTCTGAATGTAAGATCAACTTTCTATGCCCTGCTGCCTCTGTGAAATACACACATACACACACACACACACACACAAACACACACACACACAAACACACACACTTACGTGTGTGAGACCATAGGCAAGACACTTAAATCTTTCAGTGCCCTAGATAATTTTGTAAGACTAGAAGTTGTTAGTACTGATTTACATTGGTAGAATTTTTCTTATTGGAAGTTCCATATGTTAATATAAACATGAACAAACATACATGTGCATGGGCATGAACACATACACACAAACACTTTCACAAAGTGGAAGTAAATTGTGGTCATTGTAGTAATAAACCTTCCTAGTGGTGTTGAGGTAATCTTGGGTTTTTATGGACTATGCCCATGAGCCCTAGGCCCTGGAAGATTCCACCATGTTAGAAAGGCTTGATATAGCCTTAGTAATAGAATGAAGACTAGCCATGAATTTTTGTAGTAAGGGAAATTCATGAAACAAAGCAAAATAATAAATGCTCCTTATTTTTATGTGGCTTCCTTCTACTTCTTCAGAGATAAGGGGGAAAGTAGAAAAGGAAAGGCAGAGAATGTGCAAAGAATCATGATTTTTTAAAAACTATTAAGTGCCAATTTAACAATTGTTATTCCAAAATTGAAGTCCTTGTTCACTGACTAAGAAGTGGACAATTATTGAAGGAGCTGAATCGTATTAACCTTGAAGTTCTATCTATAAACAACACCAGAAGACAGAAAGAAGCTGCAGTGAAACAGAAGAATGGATTGCAGATTCTGTTTGGAGAGACAAAGAATGGAATTGGCAGAATGAGTCACATTGTATACCAAAAGTAGCAAGAAATAGTGTTTCATAGACTATTTGGACATAATATATCATAATACTAATTATATGAATTTTCAAGAAAAAAGAGAACACTCTGAAATTAATTGAAGCTTATGTATCTATATCAATTACTGTGAATGAAATGGTAATGGAATTCTACAAAGAACTTACTAAGTTCCACTGAATCAAAGAAACACCCACCACTCCAATGTTTAATGATCTCAATGCAAAGGAGGGGAAAGTTAAGGTGAGGATAAATATTTGAGAATGCACGGTTCAAGCAAAAGGAATGCAAGAATCCAAAGACTCATAGGTCTGAAGTCTCATGTCCTTGTAACATGAATTCTCAGGGGAAAAAAAAGAAAATTAATAGTCAATGGATATATTGAGCACCAAATCCAGTAGAATGAAATAAATTATATTTTAATAAATAGGAAAAAGACTTGTTATTCATATGGATATATGAATTGTTATATATGTTATTCATATAGACATAAGTCAGCTGTTTGTGCATAGTCAGACCATTAACTCATTGAAGTTAAGAATTAGGAGGGTTTTTTTTTTCAAGAATAATGATGAGAAAAAATTTAATGTACCATTGAAATGATTTATCCCTGAATTATTCAAAGAAGTGATTGAAAATCAAATATAAGAAATGGGTAAATGACTTCACTGCCAACTATGATACTTTTATCCAGAAGTTTAACCAATATAAATTAATTGCCACAATAAGGAGACCAAAAGAGCCCAGAAAATTGCCTTAGCCAGCAAACATCTAACTTACTTGACAAATGGATAGAGTTGACTGCCAAAGGCAACATCAGATTAAAATATAAAAAACTCACTTGTAAAATGTTTCAAAGAATGATGGAAAAGAAAGACTCAAATTTTTAATGCTACAGTTTTACTGGTATTATTATGTTAGATGTGGAACATTATTGCTTCAGAAGAACTAAAAATTAATAGTGTCACACAGAGGACAAGGAAGAGGCATGAACATACTACAATAACCAATGTACAACTACAAAGTGAAATAGAAGGAAAAGATCATTGAGGAATTGTGGAATAGGAAGAGAAAATAAAGGGGCAACTTAGGTGATGCAGTAGATAGAGTACATACCTGGTGTAAGGTCCCTTCCTAGGTTCAAATATGGCTTCACTAGCTGTATGACCCTGGGCAAATCACTTAACCCTGTTTGCCTCAGTTTCCTTACCTGTGAAATGAGCTGGAGAAGGAAATGACAAACCACTTATGTATCTTTGCCAAGAAAACCCCAAATCGGGTCATGAAGACTCAGACATAACTAAAAATGACTAAATAACAAAATAACAAGAGATAATAAAATATTTTAAAATTCCCCTCAAAAAAAGTGACCTACCCACAGGTTCTCATGGTGATCTTTCCCTGTTATACTGATAAAAGAAATAATAGAAAGCACCTAGGTGATCTTTTATTTCCAGGCTGGAAAAGGAGACATCTCTGATAGTCAAATTCTATGTAGTTAAATGTGCTTCAAATCCCCACTCCACTTCCCCCCCCCCAAATCTATATCTTCCATATCATCCAGAGACCTTTACTCTAAACAGAATTTAAAATATCTTATTTTCATCTGGACACAATTCCCATTATTAAAATAGAAGCAGCAAATAAAATTTAAAAAGAAGAGGAAAGTGCTTAATAATAAATAATGCTGAGTTGCCAGGAAATGAGAAAGCAGAGAGGAAAACGGAGAGTGAAGAACTCAACAGTTTCATCAATCTTTCAGGACAGACACATCCCTTCAGTTTCTTTCCAAGCAGATTATTCCATAAGTAGATCAGTTAAAAAGGAAAGGCCCCGTTGTTCTAGGTTGTGGCCAATTACCACTTTGGCTTAGACATCCCCACCCCCACTCCCACTGATCCTCCCTACCCCCACCACCAGACCTACTGATCCTCCCCACTCCTGATGCTTCCAAAAGTTTCCCTGACTCTCACACCTCCTACCTCTAGCCAAGATCTTGTTATGGTTCAGGATCTTTCCAGGCTGGGAAACTGCAAAAATCCATGTAGTCATTGGTGTAATAAGGAGGTGCATACACACAACAAGGAAAAGAAACAAAGAACAAACCCATAGTCCATGCCCTGAAAATTACATTTTTTTCAAATGCTTTATTAACTTCTGGTTTACATCATTCATTTCCGCCAGATTTTGAGTTACAATTTTCCCCCATTTTTCCCCTACTGACCACCCCAGAATAGCAGTCCCACAGGATATCCCCTCATCCAATCTGCTCTCTCCCATGTCTCCTCCCATAACCCCTTCGACTTTTCCATTAGGGCAAGGTGAATATCTGTGCCCCAATGCCTATATATCTTATTTCCCAATTATATGTAAAATAGTATTAATAATAGTATTTATATACATTTGAAACATTTGATTTTAAAACTTTAAATTCCAGATTCATTCCCTTCCTCCCTTGTCACCCACCCTTACTGGGAAGATAAACAATTCAGTACATGTTGTACATGTATATCTATGCAAAACATTACCATAGTAGATATATTGTAAAAGACTGGCTATATTTCCTTCCCACCAATCCCACCCCTGACTTGGTCCATTCCCTACTTTGATCCTGTCCCTTTTCAAAAGCAGGTGCTTCCAACCTCCCTCCTCCTGCAGCATGCCCTCCCTTCCATCATCCCTCCTCTCATCACCCTCACTCCTACTCTCCTGTAGGGTAAGTATGTATGTCATTCTCTCCCTGAGCCAAATTCAATGAGAATAAGGTTTTGCCTTTTTGCCTTCCTGTTCTTCAGTTCCCCTGCAGCCACTTCCCCTTGCCTCTTCTATATGAGATAGTTTACCTCACTTTGTTTCTCCCCATCTCTATAGGGCAGGAATGAGTCATATATCTGATACAGCACAATACCTTGTACACAATAAACCGTGTTATAAATTGTCCATCAGAGAAAATGACTTAGGGACGGCTAGGTGGCGCAGCGAGTAGAGCGCCGGCCCTGGAGTCAGAAGGACCTGAGTTCAGATCCGGCCTCAGACACTTAACGCACACACAAACAAAAACCTAGCCGTGTGACCTTGGGCAAGTTACTTAACCCCGATTGCCCTCCAAAAAGCAAAAAAAAAAAAAAAAAGAAAATGACTTATTGGCTAATTTGTTGGCTTTCTTGACAAAACAGTTTAGAAAGACCAAGACCTTTCCTTTTAACTCTGGTAAACTTTTAGAGGAAAGTGATGAAGAATTATTATAATGATAGCAATTTATACAATCAAGTTTTCCAATCACTAATTAGAAAAAATTGCTTAGCATATCTGTGACTTAGTTGTGTGTTTCTATGTATGCTTATGTAGCCTAGGCTCCTGGGCATGCCCAGTTCCAATATGCTGATTTCTTTGAGGGGCTTTTTGAATATGCTCTGTGTGTCTTACATGGAGACTTCTGCATTCCATCACCCCTGGCTGGGGTAGCTTCCTTGAATGAATTCCTTCTTCCAAAGTGGTGAAACTGACTGGGACCTTGGTTCTTTGCCACCATCTTTTTGACCTTGCTCTTTTCTCCCATGGCTGCTCTCTTCCTATCTGCTATGCCTAGCATGAATGTCATGAACTGAAACAGTGAGAAGGAAGGGACTTGCCTCCCCTTTTTTTTCATCCACAGATCCTAGAATTAGGTTTGGGAGTGTTTGTTTCTGTTCTCTGGTTTGAACTCAGTTTCAGGTGTCAGAGTGCTATCATGGAATCAGGATGGCAGGTAAGGTGATGCAGCCACAATGGAAGCCCTGAGAAACTAGGATGCCTGAGACTCAGGCCTAAGTGAGGTTTGAACTTGGAACTGGGATGTGCTCTATGGGAACTGAGTTAAACTATGAGCCTAAACCTCTTCTCCTTTGCAAAGAGTGATAGTGGTGCAGGGGAAGGAGAGGGAAGAAACAGGGAGAAGGGGGAAAGAGGGAGAAGAAGAATGCCCCATGTGTTTGGGGGAATAAATTTGTGGCTATATCTTCTGAAGCAAATTTTTTTGGTACAAAGGCTCATGTATTACATGTTTTCAAATATATGCTTAATACTAATATTTTCAAGAATACTCAACATTCAGATGGATCTGTGATTTCAGGGGTCTTTTCTCACAATGCAGATCACAACCCCTCCTTGATTACCCTTATGTGACACCAGTATGTATCTTCCTTAAAAAGGTCACCACAGGAGTCCATCAAAGTACTGGAGACATTTCTATGTTTCTCTTGATATTAAGAGGGCACCAGTGGAGCATCTCAGCTAGCCACTCGTCAACCCTCTAAACTGTGACATGAACATCTCATTTTCTTTATTTTTTGTTCAGTTGTTTCAGTTATCTCTGATACTTTGTGACCTCAGTTAAGGTTTTCTTGGGAAAAATACTGGAGTGGTTTGCCATTTCATTCTACAGCTCACAAATGAGAGAACTGAGGTGAAGAGGGTTAAGTGCTGTTCACACAGCTAGTAAGTGTTTGAGGCCCCTGAGTTACCTAGCCGCCCAGCTCTTCTCATTAGTAATTTCCTAAAATTCTGTGACCTTTTGTGCTAACATCTCACTTTTTAAAAAAGTACTTTCAGAAAATATTAATTTTTCATAGCACATGAAATCTATAATGCCATAAATCTAGCACATCAAATAAAATTCTTAAGACTTCAACTTTTTAAACTTAAATCTTACATTTTACTAGGTCAGATGTTGGTGTGAGGATATTGTATTGTATACAAAACTTCGGCAAACCTCTCTACATTGGCTGCCCTCCGAAAACAGAAAGGTTGATAGAAATTTAGTCACTGCTGTAGAAGACCCTAAGGCTGGAGAAATTTTGAAAATCACCTCTGACACTCCAATGCTCTGTCATTCACAATTGGTGGATGGTCCTGGAGATCATGAAGGATGCACCAGCTTGAAATGATCCATCACTGACATCTGCTTTGTGCAGATCTTTAAGGGTCTCAGAATAAAGGCATAGGCAAGTTGACATTTAACCTTGAGTCTACAATGATGATCCAATACACAACCTCAGAATTTTTTAGTAAACATGTTCTCTCACAAAATATTTTGCAAAATGAGACATCTAAAGAATTCAGAGAAGCTTAGAAATATTTGTATGGACTGATGTGGAGCAAAGTAAGCAGAACCAAGAGAGCAATTTATCCAATGACCACAGTGATGTAAAGAAAAACAACCTACAAAACTTGAGAAGCCTAATTAATGCATTGACTATTTATGACTTTAGAAGTCTTGGTGTAGCATGTCTCCCACCTATCAATAAAGAGATGGTCAATTAGTCAGCAAGGATTTATTAATTATTAATACTAATGGTGAACATTAAGTACTGATAGAGGCATATGTTTTTGAATGTGGACAATATGTTGACTTTTTTTCCCTTGACTATATTTATTTGTTAAAAGGTAGAGTTCTGATGGGATGGGAAGCATCACTGCTAAATGACAATAATGTTTAAAAAAAGAACATCAATAAGACTTAAAAAAAGAAAGCACATTCTAAAAAGCACATTGTAAATACCATTGTATATACTAGGGACATAAGCCAAAAGACTATTAGAGTTCCATCTTTGGCTAGAACAATCACCTGAACTGTTTTCTTTAAAGGAAAAATAACTTAGGGTTAATGAATACTCACTTGTTTTGAAATGAGGTTTTTACCTCAGAAGGGAATATGATCTACTCTATAAAGCCATGTCATGCAGTGAAATTAGAATGTGAGAGAATAGGGAAAAAGAAGGAGAATATGTCTGATCATAGGATCATAAAATTTTTTGCTGGAGGGTCTTTAGTGATCTCATAATCACAAGATCAGAATCCCAGACCAATCAAAACCTAAACAAAAATCTCTTCCACATTAATGATAATAGCTCATCCAACTTTTTCATAAATACTCATGAACAGAGGGAGCTCACTACTTTTTGAGACAGCTTAATTGCATTTTGGAGAACTTCAATTATAAAGATGTTTTTCTCTCTCCCTACATCTTGCTATATAAATGTTTGTTTTCTCTCCCCTTCCCTATTAGAACACCTGGGAGCCCCAATTTTCAAAGGACATGTTAAAGTGAGGGTCAGAGACCTAAAATCTTGCACACTAATAGAAAATTAATAAGTGAACATCATATTTGGGACTAGTATATTCCTTGTTGACACCTTTTTTTGAAACCAGAGAAATATGACAACTGGTAAAGCAAGGAGGAATGATATATGTGCTCTCTACCTTCAGGCCTGATGAACCATAGTTTACAAAGTTTTGAGTGACTCATGATGTGCTGATTTCTACTTTGTTATTCTTTGATGTATTCCAATTGGTTGATATCCTTCATAAAATGTGGACCAAAAGAAGTGAATACAATACTCCAGAAACTGTCCAACCTAGGTCAAAGCACAATTGGGCCATGACCTGGAAACCATGCCTTTTGTAATGTAAGCTGGTATTTCTATAGCTTTTAGGGGTACCTTAACCAAAAATTGATTCATTGAATCTGAGGTCTTGGAAAACTCATATACTTTTCTTCAATTACTTTTTATTTATACTTGTCTTTTCCATCTTTCATTATTTATTTTAACTTAAATATAAGACTTTATAATTACCTTGATTAAATCTCATCAGATTCAATCCAATGTTTTAACCCACTGAGTTTTTTTTAGGTCCTAACATCTATACAGGAGAATTTCCTTATAACATTTTTTTTAATCATCTTCAATTTTGATAAACATTCCATCTCTTCATTTTCCATCCGCTGCCCCCTCTGGATTTCTCCATTGTGCCCCAGGAAATTCTACACCTTGTAAGATCACTTCTGCCCTGCAACTCATACTCCATCAATGACTTCTGCCCCCTGGGGCCTCTCCTTCTTGTTGGAGGGTGGAAAGCTTCTCCCAGAACCTCCATTTAAGGAGGGCACCCAGTCCAGTAGTTCTTCATCCCTGCCCCTCCACTGCACTTCAGCACACCTCCAGCTAGGTACCTTCCCTCTCCTGCCTCTCACAAGCATTCAGCTTTCATTTATAGGTTGTCTTCCCTCATTAGAATATAAGCTCCTTGAAGGATAAGAATGGCTTTCTTTTTTTTATTATTCGCATTCTCAGCACTGTGACACATGTTAAGCCTATAATAAATGTTTATTGATTTTATCCAAATTATTAATAAAACATTAAGCAGCCTATAGCCAGATGCTCCATACCCCTTTGAGACTGACATAGGAAGGCTAAGGACTACTCCTTGAATCCAGTCCCTTCATTTTAAGGAGGAATAACTAAGTGAGACCCAGAGACTTGCCCAGCATCACAAGATCCTCAATCTTGCCCAGATGAGTTTAGATCCTTCAACTCCTAATTCAATCTCCTTTCTAATAACTCATATTAATGCTTAAGTGTGATTATAAGCAAAATCACAAGCTCCCCAGGTGCCTCACTTTCCCTAAAAAATACCCAAATCATGCTTATCTCATAGAGATTTTGTGAAAGTATCTCAGAAATGTTGATTAAGCTATTTTAAATACCATTAGAACTAGCTTGTGAACAAAGCAAGGTATCAGGTCAAACTGAACTTTTATTTTTAACCTGAAATTTTAATATATCAAAGTATTTGCATGTCTCACACTCCCTAGTACTGACTTACCAAGGGAATCTTCTGAGCTCCATCCATCAGTATCCACAATGAGACTCAGACATCTTACATCTGCACATTCTGTGTTATTTATCCTCTAGGACCTGCTGGCTCTAGGCCTCCTGCTAGAGAATTCCATTTTGCAGAATCAGTTATGGTTGGCCTATTGTTCAATATGATTCCATGGGCCAGCTGCACATAATGCAATCCATTCCAGTATGTTTGCTCTTGCCAACCTTTGTCATTGCACTGAATGCTTGACTCTGAGCAAGGATGGGCTCTGTGCCACAGAGTGCTATTTGAACTGCTCTGTTCATGAAAGCTGCTGTGCTTGACCCTGGAAAAGAATGGGTTTTGCGAATATAGCTGAAATCTGGAAAACCATTGATGTGATTCCTGTTTGACTGATAGGACCTGAGTCGTGACACACATCATTGAAACCTTACTGGTCGATGGTAAGTCAGACACAAAGCCTGTAATGGTCCTCACAACCTAAGTTAGAGGTCCACCATATCTAAACTAGTCCTGGAGTTGCTATTCTAAACATGTTTATTGTGCTTTCCTTTGAAGAACCTCTTCTGGAATGAACTCTGAAGGACTTCACTTTAATGTCTGTCAAGAAACAATAGGAAAATAAAATCAAAAGGAAAGGTTAGAGTTGGGGAATTAGCTATGCCATGTATTTCCTTATAATTTCTTGGTTTTAAAGCCTTAAAAGATTATAAACTAACAGATTTGGAGCTATAAGCTATAAGCGACTCTAGCGCTAAGTTGAATAGATAATTTGACACTCACACAAGAAGCAAGAGATACTTGAGAAGGTAAACAGGGAAAAGAAATCAAAAGGAACTTATCAAAGTTGAACTATTTACATTCCTACAGGGAAAAACAATAACTGTGACTGATGAAACCTTTCTTATTATGAAAATAATTGAAGAAGGGTATATGGGCATATGAAAAAAAAAAATAAGGGCACTAAAAATATCAGTAAGGTTCCCCTCCCTTGATTTTATTCTTTAAAAGATAATGCAGACTTCTTTTGAAGAATCCTAATGTTCTTCCTGAACTGCCTATATTACTTTTGTACAAAATTCCCATGTGAAATCATTGCCTCAGTTTTTCATTTCATAGTATGACATTGTAATGGTAATGGTAATTTGAAGATCTTCCCTGCCCCTTAACACGCATAAGGGAATTTGAAGATCTTCTCTGCCTCCTAATAGGCAAAATGTAATCACATGGAGCCTGTGGTGGAAGGAGTTTGCTGAAGGGTAGAACAGAGCTCATAGGAAACTGGGAGTCAGAGCAGCTAAGCATATGAGACAGAGGATGCAGGCAAGCAGATAGCTAGCATTGGATTGTGAGCATTTGTTTGTGGGAACACTAAAGGATGTTGTGGCTCCCTGCCATGTTATGGTATATTAAATTATTTGTTGCTATGATGGATTTGACTTTCTGGTGATGACATTTGGTTTTTTGGTGTCTGAATAAACGTTTTGCTTCTGTCTTCTAAAAAAAATGGCTGCATAGTTTTAACCAAAGTGGTCACAATATTTAGAACAAAGAACAATCATCTCAAAGTACAATAGTCAAAGTCTTCCACTGCGGGGGCAACTAAATTAACTCAATCAGTCACTCATTCCCCAATCAATTACTAAGTATCATTAATCACTAAGTACAATAATTAGAAAACACACAAACCCTCCCTCCCTAGGTCACTAGTAAACTTCAATTTCATCACTACTCAGTACCCATGGAGAGGTATTTTCATCTTGACTTGGGGCTGGTTCTCAGATTCCCTGGATCCTCTTCCATGGTCCCAGATTCTACCTGGATTCACCAGACTGTCACCTTCGTTCAATGGCAGACAGCTCCCAGTTCCAGGTCCAAATCTCTGGGTAGGACCTGCTCCACACTGAAGGCTCCAGTTCATCTCAAATTCTTCACATTTCTACTCCTAGGAATTCAAGGCTCAACCAAGCCACAAACAGACAAAATCCCCACATCCCAGTCATGCTTCCTCAGTCTTCTGTGGCTTGTTAAAAAATCAGAATCACCTTATCCAGCCTGGGGGTAGGAAGGGCTCCTGGCTCCTGGCTCTTGGGCTCCTGTTCAGAAGAAGCTCCACCACAAGTTCTCAGGAAATTCTGTCTCAGTTCTCCATTCTCTCTTCTGTAGCTGCTCTGCCACCATATTCTTGTCAGAAGAACTTCTGACCAACCCTCTCGGGGGCTTTTCTTATATACACACAACATTAGCTTCTTCTTTCAGTCAACCCCTTCCTGTTACATCAGCAACAAGGGACAGGAGCTCATACTTTGTTTCCCCAACAGAGGTTTGATCAATTACTAACTGCTAAGTACCTTTTACCTTTACCAACACAAAGGGATCTTCAAATTCAAATTAATTATCATTACAGTGTGTGTGTTTGTGTGTGTGTGTGTGTGTGTGTGTGTGTGTGTTTAGGTCCTTGGTTTCTGTCTTCTACTTTCCCCAATAATTCCTAATTTATAACCCTATAAATTAGACCTATTTAGGCCCTGACTTCCCAGAGTTCCTCACTCCTTTCCAAAGACTCTCCCTAAACAGAAGTCATCAGTTCTATATTACAAAAGGTTCTATGTAGGAAGAACCAGAATCCATTTAATTCTTGTTTTTCTTTGAGGACATTTTCTTTGTCAGTGTAACCTATTCAGCTTCTTCTTGCCTCCTTTTATTCAGTTATGAAAGCCTTATTTTATTACCCTTTCCTCATTTCCTATACTATAAAAAAATCTACATATTTCAATTTCCCCCTACAAATTTCAGCAATGTCCTTCTCATATAGAGACTCAATTCCAAATGCTGCCTCCTAATTACCTTCTAGAATGAGGAAATAGCCTCCGTTAATGTAGCTTCTTTTCTCCTTCACATACCATCAAAATCTGCTTAGATTTTTTTTTAAACACTACCAAACCATTATCCAGATGGTTGTTAGTGAAGGTGACCACTTTAACTAGATCCTTTCAAAATAATGAATGTAAACTCAGGGAGAGATGCCTTTGCTGAAAATTACAAAAGTTACCTCACAACCTTTTACTTGAGTTTTGTTTAAAATAGACATATATCAAATACATTCCCACTGAAGAAAAGCTTCAATAGTGCATCCAAACAATGGGGGGAAATAATATACTAAAAATTACCAGTTTGACCAGCAAATTTACATGGCCATATTCCAACAAAACCAATAACAAAGGCTTTTCTCTAAACAAACAAAGAACAAAAAGTGATTCAGCTTCTGGAAAAGAATAAATTATCAAGTATGTACAAAATTAACAGGAAACTGACAACATGAGGGGGTACAGTAAGGGTATAGGAATAGGCCAGACAAAAAGGTAATTCTTATTACTTTTGCTTATGACCAATTGACTGCATGTTCTAATACTGATAAACAAACTTTTACTTCATTTTGCCTTAGTCCTTGGGGAAAAGGGTCTCTGGTCCTTTCTTTCATGGAGCTCAAAGCATGTTTATTGCAGATAAGTATGTCTTTGTTATGCAAGCTTGCAAAATAGCATCATCTTTAACCTTAGGAAACAAAATACAGGGAAACATGGTTCCTGTCCTAAGTGGTCATGTTGGAGCCACAACAGCATAAGTGCCTTTTTTCAGCTTTGTTAAAGTTGTCTCACTCTATTCATTTAATGCAACAAGCCCAGTTCAGATATTTGTAAAGCAGCTGGGGAAATGAATGAATCAAGAAACCCTAGGTGTTTTGACAGAACAAATCTTTCCCTTGTGTTCTAAATTCAGGAAAGGACAATAAAACATAACCCAACTTACTCAAACTAATGCCCATTTAACTAATTAAAAATGTTTAATGAATGATTCAATGCATTTTTTAAAAAATATCTAATGGGTATTTTATTAAAAGTAGAAATTTGGAATCTTAACATCAAGCCAATTTAAAAATGATTACCATATGAGAGTACTAGAGTACGGTACAGTGGAGAAAACACTGGAAATGGAGATAGAAGACTTGTCACTCACTAGCTTTGTAACTCTAGTAAACAACTTATTTAATCTCTGTGTCAGATTTGTCATTGTTAAAGAAAAGGTTTAAACTTTATGGTTATTGTTCAGTTCTTTCAGTAACAACTGATTCTTTGTGACTCCATTTGAGGTTTCCTTTGCAAAGATACTGAGTGTTTTTCCATTTCCTTCTCTAGCTAATTTGACAGATGAGGAAACTGTGGCAAACAAGGTTAAGTGACTTGCTCTGGGTCACACAGCTAGTAAGTATAGGAGACTGGATTTGAACTCAGGAAGATGAGTCTTCCTGACTCTAGGCCTGGCATTCTATCTACTGCATCACCTAGGTGTCAAGGGTTAGACTAGATAAACTCTGAGATTGCTCTCCCCATCCCATTTCTGGCTTCAGTGGTCTATAAGTCTCTAAACTAGCATCTGACCACATAAAAAAGAAATGAAATCTTTTTGAAAAAAAAAACACATATATTACTGAAAAAAATCTATTTATCCACTTATTTCTTCACCCATATATTCATTCATTCATTATTTTTGCTTATTCATTCATCTATCTATACATTGACCAGAAATTATTTTATTAGTATAGGAAGTCCTGATAAGGTAGAGCACCATATGCCAATATGCTCTATAAAATCGTCTTAGAGAATTGGCAGGGGCACTAATTGGTTAAGTGATTTACCCATGGTATTATATGTATATATGTATCAGAGTCAGGACTGAAATTCAGGTCTTTTTGACTTGGAGAAGAGCTAGAAGAGGTCTTATCAAGTGCAAACCCCTCACTTGACAGATGAGTAAACTGAGAATGAAGAACTTTATGTGACTTGGTGAGAGAGAGAAAGAGAGGGGGAAGGGAGGGAAGGAGAGAGACAGGCAGAGAGAGACAGAGAGAGGAAGGGAGAAGGGAAGGAGGAAGGAAGAGCGGGGAAGGGAGGAAGAGAGAGCGAGACATAATGAGCTAGTCTGAAACAAGATTTTGAACTCAGGTATTTTTAACTCCAAGTAGCACAGTGGACAGAGCCACTGGATCTGAAATCAGGAAGACTCATGTTCCTAAGTTCAAATCTGGCGTCAGACATTTACTAGCTGGGGAAGTCTTGTGGAAGTTACCCTGTTTGCCTCCGTTTCCTCATGTATAAAATGAGCTGGAGAAAGAAATGGCAAGTATTTTTATCAACTATACTCCCATATCTACACCCAAAAAAACCCTAAATGGGGTCACATAAAGTTGAGACTGAAAAAGCACTGAACCACTTCCTAACTTCCAGCTCTATCCACAGTGCCACTGTGCTGTGTCCATATACAAACAATATTATTCAATTAAATATATATTTGAAGGAAGAGTTTGTTTAAAATTTTAAATTAAATATTTTTTTTTCTTTTTAAATTTCTCTTCTCTCTTAATGACCTCTCTTCAAATCAATTCAAGCATTTTATGAAAGATGTTCTCGATGCTTCTTACTCAGGACTAAAAAAACAAAAGAAGCAAAAAAAAAAATCCTGTCTCTTCCCCCCCAAAAGCTTTTATTCTATTGGGAGAGGTAGGAATATAACATATATTCAGATAAAATTCAAATTGAATAATTTCCAAAGAGAAAAACAACAACAACAACAACAACTGGGGATTCCAGAAAAGCCTTTTATAAATAAAATGTGGCAAACGGTACTGTGCTTTGAAGAAAGGTAAGGCTTCTAAGTCATAGGTGAAAAGGGAATATACACACCTCAAGAGGATCGGGATATACAAAGACACTGAAGAAGGAGATGCCATGCTGGGAACAGCCAGTAGATCAGTATGAAACTGAGAGAACGAGAAGCAGAATAATGTGAATCAATTAACTGGCAAATAAATGCCAGACACTATAGGCCCCGGGAATACAGACAGAAATTAAATAATCCCTGCCTTTGAGAATTTACATTCTGTTTGGGGAGGACAACACAGAGATACGTACATACAAAATGTGTAAAATTTACATATATATATCTATATCTATATATATATATATATATAGATATATATATGCAAAGATGTGGGAATGGGGGTTAGGAAAGACTTCATTGAAGGTGTCATTTTAGCAGAATTTTGAGGGAAACAGCTGCGAGTGCCTTCCAGGGGTGGGAGGGTGGCTAGTACAAAGGCAAAGAGATGGGAGATTGAGTATCTGAGGGACAATCAGAAAGCCAGATGGGCCAGACTGAAGACTATGGTAAGACAAGTAATGAATAATATGTGATAAAAGGTTGAGAACTAGTAGTGAAGAGCTTTAATATCTAAACAGAGGGGAAGGGGAAGGGAAGAGAATAAGCATTTATACAGCACCAACTATGAGCTGGGCTGAGCACTTTGTAAATATTATCTCTTTTGATCAAAGTAGCCTATAATTTATCCAAGGGGTAAAAGGGAAACTTTAAGGTCTATGGAATAGAGGAGCAGCCTGCTCAGACTCAGATTTCTGAAAGTCATCTTGACAACTACATGGATGACTGACTAGAGGTAAGAGACACTTGAGCCAAGGAGGCCAAGACCTTAGCTTAAAAGGGCCAAGGTCCCCCATTGCATCCTGGGCCATCTCCAGTCACCCTGATAGATGTCCTGTCACTGGACCCAGATGGCTCTGGAAGAGAAAGTGGGGCTGGTGTCCTTGCACAGCCCTGCCTCACTTAAATCAAAGTCCACTGTAAGTCATGTCATTGTCTCCTTTTCGAGAATGAAGAACAAACCACAACCATAATTGCAATAGTCCTACGAAAGCTAATGAACTGAGAGTCCACCAAATTTACAGGACATGAGCACATCTGTTGAAGTCTCTAAATATAAAGACTGAAAGGGATAAAATGCCTTCATTTCACCTCAGTCAAACACAGGGGTGGTCACAACCCTATTATTGTCTATAAGTGCTCTGTCTTTATGTTTCAGAAACCTCAAATACCCTTCTCTGACCACAACTTTCCACCTTTCCTTCTTTCCCCTCCCTCATTGCTCCTAAGCCTATACATTGTCCTCACTGGGGCCACCATTCACTACAACACTCCCTTCTCTCCCACTCCCATTATCCCTGGTCTGGCCTCACTTTTCTCTAGTATCTTCATGCTGTAATTAAACACTACCATAGCAGTGGAATATATGGTATGCCACCATATATGCCACCATAAGCACTTTATAAATGTTAAGTGACTGAATATGTACTCTTCTCTATTTTTGAGTGCCTTTACCCTTGTGTCATCAACACTCATATCTTGCCAAACCCCATCTGTGTGTTTACCCCACCATTGGGACTTTTATATGAATGCTATTGAAGGCCATTGACAAGAGTCACACAACCTCTTAGCTGGTTCCATTATAAGTTTACGTTTAATCTCAACCTGAGCCTTGCTGCTGCACAGCAATTCTGTTATTCTTCATGTCCTACCTGGGCCTCACCTGAACCTTATCTGTTAAATTAGGTTATTGACCTAGTTCTATGATCCTATATCCTTATAATCTTAAAACTTAAAGCACAGGTAGAAATATTGTAATCATCATGAATGCCAAGTTGGCAACCTCTGAACTTCTCTATTAATAGAACAAAGGGAAGAAATGCAGTAAGTGAAACCAATGCATTAGTCAAAAGTATTATGTTAAGTATTGGGGAAATAAGACAAAAGTGAGTCAGTCTGCCCTCATAAAGCTTACTACATTCATGTCAGTATCCTGGAAAGATGAAATGGAAGGGAAAAGTGGGGATATTAGAGATTAGAGCGATGCCCAATTCCCCTGACAAATACCCCAGCAATGATTTAGAAACACTTTAGATGGGGCAATGATTAATGTAACTAAAAGGAAATAATAATAAATTTCTCCATCCAACCTAGGACTGCTCAAGAAAATGGTCAGAAAGAAGCTTGTGCGTCAGTGGTATATCACAGTGGAATTGATGCAGTGAGGTATCAGTTGCAATTGTCAGACCTGCAACAGGAGAAAGAGTCAGCTCCTTGAAAGTCAACTTTTAAGTGGGGAAATAGAGATTATCTGCATTTGAGCAACCCTACCCTTGGGACATGTGTGTGTGTGTGTGTGTGTGTGTGTGTGTGTGTGTGTAGAGTTTTTTCCAATAAATCATAAAAGATAATTGCCCCCAAACTCTTAGAATCAAAGAGCAAAGTAAAAATAAAGAAAATGCACTGATCATCTCCTTAAAGAAACATCAAAGGGGTGGCTAGGTGGTGTAGTGAATAGAGCACTGGCTCTGAAGTCAGGAAGACGTGAGTTCAAATATGGCCTCAGACACTAAACAAAAAACTAGCTGTGTGACTTTGGGCGAGTCACTTATTCCCAATTGCCCTCCAAAAAAGGCAAGAAAGAAAGAAAGAAAGAAAGAAAGAAAGAAAGAAAGAAAGAAAGAGAAAGAAAGAAAGAAAAAAGGAAGGAAGGAAGGAAAGAAAGGAAGGAAGGAAGGAAGGAAGGAAGAAAGAAAGAAAGAAAGAAAGAAAGAAAGAAAGAAAGAAAGAAAGAAAGAAAGAAAGAAAGAAACATCAAACTGAAAATATCTAGAAATGTCAGCAAAAACTCAGAACTTCAACAGCAATTGAGAAATACTTCAAATAGCAAAGAATGAATTTGAGTTCCAAAGAACCACAGTCAAAGTCACGCAATACTATGCCATGCCTACCATACAGAAAAAGAAATCTTGGAATACAAAATAGCAGAAGATACAAAACTGAATATAATTGTGCGGGGTAAGAGAAAATGAAACTTTAACAGGAGAAGATATAAAACCATCAATTCTCTTCCACCACCTTTCAAAGTATTATGTTAGAAAGAGAAGTAGCTTTAGAGATCATCTAGTCGAGAATCCAATACAGAGTATAGGTCCTATCAACCTCTACTTCTATCAGAAGAACCTTCGGAAAAATAGTCAAGTTCTCCTGGGCTCCTTCCAATTTCTAGACTTCCCATCTTGACACTAGCTCTACTGGCCTATAGGTTCCAACCTCTGCTCTACCACCAAAATAATTGTGTTTTCTACAAAACCCTAGATTAATTAGTGCCTAGCACTGTACACTTCCACATAGAGATGCCTCCAGATTCTGGATGTCAGCATGATATAAATACCGCAAACAGTTTTTTTTTCCTAATCCATCCCATTGCTTTTAATTTTTTTTTCCACTGGATGGGTTTGTTTATTGTTCTTTTCAGTGACTGTGTCTCAGAAAAATAAAGGTATTGAGTTCAAAGCATCAGTAGTAGTTCAGGGAACACCGTGATTTGGAACTGGTCTGGTCACTCCAGAGACAGGCCAGGAGCTCGGCTGGGTGGTCAGCAGTAGGGATGAAGAAAGTCTTCATATACTCTGCTTCCTAATTCCCCGTGAAATATGCAGCACTGGGTCTGTCTGTGATGGATACGACTGGGAGGAGGAAGAGGAGGAAGAAGAGAAGGGGCCTCTTAATCAAACAGTCTGGTCTCTGGGAAGCTCCTGCCCACTAGGTTTTCCTTTGCATCACAGCAGGCTGTGAGAGTGCCTGGTCTTGAAGCTGCTGAATGAGTTCTTCCACATATACTTTGAACAGAGGGACAGGGTCTTTTTCTTCCAGGAGCCTCTGTTTTTTCCACTGCTTCCCCTAATGTCAGCCCAACCCATTCAGCCTCTTCTTCCGGGATCACAAAATCCTTGTATTTGTTATAAATAGCTTCTCTCTTTTCTGGATCATCTGGGTGGAGCTGAGGGTCCCTCCGGGCAAGACGCAATAACATTCCTCGTTTCAAATCCATCCCAAACTTGGAGCACAGATCCTCCTTTAGTGTCCTGAGGATATAGAAATCAAATCCATAGGCTTCATCAATTAGATCCAGAGTTCTCATGGTAACCATTATTTTGAATTTCTTGTCCAAGATCTCACTGTAAAGCTCTCGTTCATATAGATGGGGCTTCCAAGTCTTTCTCACACGCCTCGAGAGCTTGTCACTGTTGGTATATCTATAACCCGTGATCCAGCCCTCACCACCCCAGAGTCCCTTCTGGGATTCAGGGGGAAAGGAGAGTGGGATGGGAACATCCTGGACAAGCTCACGCTGTCCATTCTTTGGATTTATCTTGTACTTGACCCCATGAGGTTTATAATAGACTGCTGTGGGTTTCCCTTCATTCTGCAGTGACTTGAGGTAGTGTGCAGGTAGGCGAGAATAAATCCCCTGTCTCAGCTTCAAAGTACTCCAGAGTTTAACAGGGTACTTGTGCAATGGTATTAGGGGAGAGTTACTCGACTCAGAAGCGAGAAGGTAGCACCCAGGACGTCAGCCGCGACCCCCAGTGACTCCCCCTGACCCGCCAAACTCATAAGCTCCGGCGGCCCGGAGGAAGCGGAACTGCTTTTAATTTTAAAGGTAGTTTTTTGTTGTACAAAAGTAATTTTGTTTTTATATAATCAAAACTACTGTGAATTTTGGATCCATTTTTGGTCTGTTTGCTTGCTAAAAATTCCATTCTCTATTGTTGAAATTAAGATTTTTTTGTATGATTCTTTAAAATTTTTAAATCCTAATCTGGTTAGATAATATGATGTTCTAAGGTATAAAGTAAGAAGCCAAACTTGTTTTTTTTTACCATATAATGATTAGTTTTCCCATCCATTTTAATTTTTCATGTTCATATAATATGTAATATTACATAATATAATTATATATTTATATAATAATATATTATAATATAATAAATATATAATATTTGATATAAAACATGTTTCATACTTATATTTTCATGTTAGGTTTATCAGTCACTAGTATTTTATATTAATTAGGTTCCATTTTAGGGTTCTCTGTTTTTTGAGGTATTTTTTTTATTCTTTTATCCAGTAAATTATAAGGCACTGTTGTTTTTTAATTATTACCCTTTAGTAAAACTTTTTGTATCTATTAGTACTAGCCCCCTTAAATGGTTTTATTTTTTATAGATCTTGGCTCATATTGATCTATATTTCCATGGGAATTTCCCTGACTTTAATTCTCTGAAAGAACCTAAACACATTTTGATTGGGATGTATTAAATAGGTGTTTGTTTTGGAAGAATGAGGGTTTTAATATTTATTAGAACTAACCATGAAGAGAAGATATCACTCCATTTGAACATATCTTCCTTGATTTTTGCCATAAGCATTTTAAGGTTGTCTTTGTATAAGTTTTTTTTTTATGTTTTGATAAGTTAAAGCCCAAATAACTGTTAAATTTTGCCATGATTACAAAATTTAGTAAGTTTGGGGTTTTTTTGCCTAATAGTTTCTTCAGATTCTTTATGGTCACATACAAAAACGATTTTTGTGTGCTTGCTTGAGTACTGCCATTTTCATAATCACATATTTTTTTTTGTCCTGCCTCTTGGGTGTTGTAGGTGTATATTGCTAGGTCCCAATTAATGCAAATAATGAATCCCATGACATGGCCACATTATTTGAATTTGTACTGCCTATTTTCATTGAGCTGGAACCAATTACTGCATTATACTATGCATAATTATAATTTTCAGTTTTGAATACATATGAACACTTCACAGCACTACTCAAGACCAAGTTGAATACACCTATAAAACTCAAGACAGATGACAAAAAATATATATGACTCTATACTACTATATGAATACTTCATGGGATTAATTATTTGCATTAATGGAAGGAAACCAAGATGTAATCAAGCAATAAACATTTGTCAAGCAACCACAACATTCCAGGTACTATTCTATGTACAGGAAAATACAAATTAAACAAAGAAATTGCTCTTGCCTTTAAGGAGCCTACATTGCATTAAGGGGAAAATCTTGCACATAAATAAGTATGTATATATATATACATATATGTACACGTATATGTATGTCTACATAAAATAGGCAATTTTAAAGGAGATAGCTAAAAGCTGGGGTGATCAGAAAAGGTTTCATGTAGAAGTGGTGCTTGAGTTGAATCTTGAAGGAAAAAAAACTTCAAGGAACAGAAGTAATGAGGAAATGTATTGTAGGCACAGAGGGCAGCCAGTGCAAAGACTTGTATCATTATGTCATCTACAAATAGTTTAATTTATTTGTTGTCAGTATTTGTTTCTTTAATTTCTTTTTCATTCTTTAGTGGTAAGATTTCTAAGTCCACCAAATTAAAATGTCAACCCTGTTTAACCGTGCCATTTTAAAAATACACTCTTTATTCTATATAGTTGTGAATCATATAATACTACAAACCTTAGAATAATATAGTTGTTGGTAACCCACGGGCATTGAAAACTATTGGCAGTGTACTTCCCAGGATGAGTTGTACATGAGACAAAAAAGATATCACATATACATAGTTAGAAAATGAAAAATCACATATACATAGTTAGAAAAAAAAGAATTAGGACAGGCAAGTGACTAGGATGAAAATTCAATGTTTGGAAAGGAATAAGAATGGACAAGGTAATGGGAATTGGAGAGGAAATCTGGTTTATATTCTTGTAAGTAAAACAAGCTATAGATGAATTAAAGTCTGCAATAATGAAACAAAAATGGAAGAATGAATTAGTTTTACTTGCATATATGAAACATTAAAAGAATCAGAAAATGACTTCAGCACATTAGGAAGATCAGCCGTGGTAGATTTATAGAAAAACAGGAAAAAGAATCACATGGGATTAAAAGACATGGAAAGATGTCAATCTGCAGCAGTAGAGCGAATATCCACCTCCATGAAGTCCATTGAAATATGACATGTTTTGAGATGCTATAATGGCAGGCACAATTCCAAATGATGACAATGATAACTAACATTTATATTACCCTTTAAGATTGGAAAAATGCTTGGTAAATAATGATCTCATTTGATCTTCACAAGGACCCTGGGAGATAGAGGGAGATAAGGGTTAAGTGACTTGCCCAAAATCACACAAACTAATATTTTTCTAAGGCAAGATTTGAACTCAGTTATTCCCAATTCCAGGTCCAATGTTCAATCCCCTCTGCCACATAGCTGCCTCAAATATAACAGAAGTTTAAACTTTGTTATCATAAACTCACTCTGTGGTCCCACCAGAAGATGCTCTATGTTCCACACAATAATAGTGTCAGTCAGTTTTTCAAGACTAGATTTTTTCCCTTTGTTTTCTTTCAGGGAGGTTAGTTTCCTGATTATTTAGACCATGTGGTATTAAGAACCATTGACTGAAACTGCACTTGCCTTGGGCTTCTCTAGCAGCTCATAAATAATAGAATGACACAAGGTCTACATCTTCTCTATGACCATGAAGTGGAAAATTCATTCATCATGGAAATCTGTAGAAGAACTAAGTGTATTTTGGCATCAATAGGGCCCAATTTGTAGTGTACCAAAAGGCAAAAAGATGTCATCTGTAAATCAAAGCCTTCCTCTTTTACAAATATTCTAACTTAATAATAAAATATACATTAAATTATGCAGATGTAAGTGAAACAATGTAACTTTATACAAGTGGGGAGGTTAAAGGATGGAGATGGGAGTTAAGAAAGGGAAGGGGATGCTAGTGGTTTCCATCCTATCAGCACACATCTAATGCTTAGCTGTCATATGCCTTTCATCAGCCTCAAAAAGCTTAATTTGTCCCATGAACCATGACTTTAGAAAGCCATGTAGATAATAAATTATTGTTTATGACCTGTACTTAGAGGGAAAAAATCCATAGAGCAAGACATAACTTTTTGGATGTTGAAGCTAATGCATACAACACCAGGAAGAGTGAAAGTGAAGAAAAAATAAAATGCATATTAAGTTCTTGCATTTCAATGCCCCCCTACCATGGGAAAATGAGAAGATTACTGTCTGCATTGATGTATTTCTCTAATATTTTCATGTATATTTTCACTCCTCCCTACTTCCTCATATCCTTTCTAAGTCCTGGCCTTAGTGACCTGGGAATGTTTATTCTGTGTGTCTGTGTGTGTATGTGATAGAGAGAGAGAGAGAGAGAGAGAGAGAGAGAGAGAGAGAGAGAATGCTCGACATTCAATCAATAAGCATTTGTTAAATACTCTATGATAGGTACTGTGTCAAGTGTTTAAGATCCAAGGAAAGGAAAAAACTGGGTCCCTGACCTCAAACTCAGGAAACTATATATAAAAATGTGCATATATGATAGATAGATAGATATTTCATAGATAGATACATATCTCTGCAAATGGAAGGTAACATCAGGAAGAAGACACCAGTTTTTGAAGAGACTGGGAAAGGTCTTTTGTATAAGGTGGGATTTAAATAAATGAACAAACAAAGCATTTAGTAAGCACTTACTATGTTCAAAGCTCTGTACTAAATGCTGGAGAAACAGCTTTGACTTGAGCTTGATGTTGAAAGAAGGAAGGGCAGTAGGTGGAGATGAGGAGCTGAACATCCCTTGGATTACCACCATCATGCAGTAACACTTGATTCTATGTGATCAAACAAGACTATCATCCATGGAATATTGACATTTTCCAAGCTCTATTAATTTTGCAGGCTAATGAGACAGAGGTAGGGGGGATTGTAATTCTCCTACTCCCCACTGCCATTTAGAGGATCTTTCCTACTACTGTCATTCAGTAACCTCTCTGCCTGAGGTTCACTCAATCCATATTTACCATACAGTTGTTGTCTACAGACATCTGTGATATTTGCCTTCTTCTACATGTCTTCCTTGACTCCTCAATCTTTCTCACCCCACCCATATGCCACAGAGCTCTATCTTAGGAACTCTTCTCTTGTCCTACTATATTATACTACAGTAGAACTTCAGTTTATGAGTAACCTAGTTTATGTGTGCTTTGCTGTATGAGGGAAAAATTTTTGCAAAATTTGTCTTGCAGGACAAACAAAAATTCACATATGAACATCATGTTTAGATTTGAATAGCCCGTAAAGAGATAACGCTCAACTAGAACTTTTTTTTTTGGTCATATGTCAAACAAAGGAACCTCAGGTCAGTATTCTACCCAATCAGCCTCATTCAGTGTTGACCTTTGGAAAAAGGGATGGATCTGCATGAGGAGCAGCAGTGAAAGGTTGCAGAGGATATCTCATCTGAGGAGGAAGAGGAATCCCTCACATCAAGTGAGATTAGGGAGGTTTATCAGATGTGGGGGAAAGTGCAATATTTTGTTGAAAAACATCACCCAAATAAGGCCATAGCAACGAGGGCCATGAATATTTTTTAACGATAATGCAATGTCACATTTCCATGACATTCTGAAAAAATGTCGAAAAACAAGTTTTGTTAGATAGATTCCTAGTCAGAAGTGAAGGTAAAGAAAAAAATCAGTGAGTCAAAACATTAAAGTGATTCTAAAAAAAAGAAAAATACGTGAAGGCAGTGGTGTTAGTCTTACTTTTGGTGAAAGTATCATTAAGAGAGAGAACACTCCTGATTTTGACACCCCTAGTGTTCTCATGGAAGGAGATTCTCCTTCCAAGCAGTAACCCTTCCTCCTCCTTCTCCTCCCTCTTGTCTCCCTCATGCCATCCAGGACTCTCCTCAAAGGTAAAGTGCAGGTTAATTTGTTTTATTGTCAGTTTATATTGTGTACTAATCATTGCTATTGTATTTCAGGTGCTTTAGGGACAACAAAACTAATTTTGTGTGGATCTTGTTTGTGAATGTGTGTTTGCATATCGTCTCCCTTTTTAGGTTATGAAAAGTTTTTTTGTCTTTTCTTTGTGGGGTTTTTTGTTTGTTTTTGTTTTTGCTTTTTTGAGGGGGGAAGGCAGGGCAATTGGGGTTAAGTGACTTGCCCAAGGTCTCACTGCTACTAAGTGTTAAGTGTCTGAAGTCGGATTTGAACTCAAGTCCTCCTGACTCCAGGGTCAGTGCTCTGTTCACTGCACCGTGTAGCTTCCCCTTGTCTTTTCTTTGTATCCTCAGAGCAGAGAACATTACCTGGCACATAGCAGGTACAATTAATAAATGCTTAATGCCTTGATCATGCCTGACATCTCCAAATTGCACTTTTTATTTCTTCTCTGGGCTTTCTAAAACTAGATTGTAGTGATTTCTGACCTACAGAGACATATTATGAATCCAAGAGTATAGGGAAGTTGATTGGAAGTCAGTTTTCCAATTAATCTGGTAGGATTACAGGATTGTTAAATTTTGTTTGGAAATATTATTGTGATAACCACAAGGTTCTAGTGGGACCCTGATAAGAAGAAATAGAACAATTACTGTTTAATGTGTACTGAGTGACTGGGACTGTGGAAAGATGAATTGGTGAGTTTACAGTTGTCCCTTGGTACCTCCTAGTGGTAAGTTTCAATAACTAGAGCTGGCTCCAAGAAGATTTGGTTGACTCAGACCAGTAGGAAGACAGATTCTAGTTAGAATTTAAAACAAAAGACAAAAATACTATCAATATCAATAGATTCCCTGAAAAAGAAGTCTAGATTAAAATGAAAAAGTGCAGAGGCAAAAGGAAAAATAGTGGAACAACCAAAAAAAGACCTAAGATTCCAAGAACACATGACTTGGATGCCTGTGTCAACTTCTGAATGAGAATATTAAAGGACATTCATATTTACCAGAATCTTATAGTACCTTTCTCAAGGTTGATCATATATGCTAGAAGACTTATAAAAATAAAAAGGCAGACAAAATAAATGGATCCTTTATTAACAATAATAAAATGAAAGTTAGACTAGGTAAAACAAGTATGAGCAAAAAATACAGGTCAAAATGGAGACTAAGCAATGACATAAGGAATAATGAATGACGTAAGTAACAGATAATAAAAATATAATTATCTGCAAGAGAATGAAAACAAAGCAGGATACCAAAACTTATGGAACACAGCTAAATAGTCCTTTATGGAAAAATATACCTCTGTAAAATCACATATAACATAATAGAAAAAGATAGGATCAATAAATTAACCATGTGATAAAAGGACTTAAAAACAAATTAGAACAGGTATATAAGAACAAAAATTTAAAAATTAAAAAGGTTAAACTAGAAAATAAAAAGGATAAAGAACTGATATATATATATATATATATGCATAGATATATGTGTGTGTGTGCTTTTTTTTTCCTTTAATGATTAATCAGGGCAAGTTGTGGCACATGTATAGACCTCATCAGCTTGCTTTTGCTGATGCACCTTCCCTACATGGAGAAGCTAGGAAAGATGCTTCCTGGAGATTCATGATGATATGTCACAGAAGTGCCCTGGAGACACTTGCAGCATCCACAAACATTATGCAACTTGTTCCAGTGTGTTGACCATATGGTTGGGAGGAACCTTTAAAAAAATTTTTTTTAACTGTGTAGCCTGAACTGGAGGCATCTTCAAAGAAGACTGAGTCAACTACAGTCACATTTCTTTGCTTCATTCAATCATTCCACTTATGACATCCGGTGAGATCTGGTGTTGTATTTGGATATGAACTTAGTAGAACCAATGCTTTCTAGGAACTGAGTTAAGTTTTGAGTCTCCTCACATCAAAGATTGAAGTAACATGGTGAGAATATAAGCCTGAGGCATTGGGAGACACATCATATGTTTATTCTTACATTTGAAGTAGATATCCCTTTGTAAAAAATTACTTGAGGTTAAGTGATTAAATGGAACTGGATCAATAGTCATTGGCCCCTGACAATGGAGAGAATATGGATGGCAGGGGTTTGAGCTTATGACTATAGAGAAGAAATACTCCAACCACTATGGATAAAGCCCCTAAAGCCCTGAGAGGCAGATGTAGCCTACCTGACTCTGTGAGAAAAGGCCAGGACAAACTCACTACACTAACAAAGTCAATAAACCACTAGCCAACCCAAGAAAAAGAGAGGGGGAAAATCAAATCCCCAAGTTAAAAAATGAACAAAACAAATTCACTATGGAAAAATAAATAAAGGAGTCATGGAAAACTATTATAAACAATTATATGTCAGGAAAACTAAGAATTCAAAGTATATTAATGGGCACTCACAAAAAGAGAAGATATCTGAACAAATAAAACAAGAAATAGACATCTTAAACAATACCATAGGAAGGAAAGAAGGAGGGGGAAGGAAAAGGAAGGAAGGAAGGAAGGAAGGAAGGAAGGAAGGAAGGAAGGAAGGAAGGAAGGAAAGAAGGAAGAAGGGAAGGAGGGAGGGAAGGAGGAGAGCAGTTGGGGGAATCATAGAGGAACTGCCAGAGAGGAAAAACAACTTGAACAGGATAGATTTACAAATAAATTATAGAAAACAATTAAAGAGCAGTTAGCATCCATATTTTTAAAAAATGGAGAGAAAAGACAATATTACAAATTCCTTTCTTTTATTAGTCAGCCATTTATGAAGTGGTTATTATATGTCACTTACTGTGCTAATCCTGAAGATAAAAGAATAAAACAAAAATAGTACCTGACCTCAAGGAGCTTATATTCTAATGAGGAGGACATATACATAGATAGTTATTGTGATACACACACTAAGTAAATACAAGGTATCTGATGGGGAGGAGGGGAAATCAGGAAAGGTTTTCTACAAAAGGTGGTACTTCAGCTGTCTTATGAAAAGTCAGGGAATCTAATAGATTAAACTGAGGAAGGGACACACTCCAGGGATGGGGCAGAGCCAGAAAGTATCAAAGCAAGGAACAACAAAAGGCCTGGATAGGACCATAAAGTGTTTGGAGGGAAGTAATATGTAAGACTAGAAAGCTAGGAAAAGGCAAGGTTGTGAATAAAAACCAAACAAAGGAGTTTATATTTGTCCCAAGAGGTAACAAAGAGCCACTGGAATTTATTGATTAGGGGATTGAAATTGTCAAACCTGTACTCTAAGAAAATCAATTGGGCAGTTGTGTAGATGATAAAGTAGAGAGAGAAAAGGCAGAGAGATAAAACAGGAGACTATTGCAATAATTCAAACAAGGGGTGATGAGGGCCTGAATTAAGAAGATGATTGTGTGAGTGGAGAGAAAGGGATAGATATGATTAAAGAGAACTTTGTCTTAAGGTGAGAAGACAAATTAAGAGGATGTTGAAATATTACAGGAAAGAAATAATGAGGCCATGAACTAGTATGGTAGTTGCATGATTAGAAAGAAATGGGTGTGTACAATAGACATTATGGAGGTAAAAATTATAAGATTTGGAAACTGACTGGATGCCAGGCAGGGGAGTAGATTGAAAATCTGATTAACCAGAAGGAAGGGATATTCAGAAAGAAAGGTTTTAAAGGAAAGATAATAAATTCTGTTTTGGACATGCTGAGTTTGAGATGCTTATGGGACCTCCCCTCCTCTTCAAAAATGTTCAATAGCCTATACCCACAAAAAGATCAAATAAGGAAAACAATCTATACATACAAAAATCAATTATAGCAGTTCTTTTTTGTAATAGCCTAAAATTGGAAACTAAGATTGTACCAACATTTTGGGGAAGGACTAAACAAGTTATGGAATAAGAATGCTTATTGTTCAATAAGAAAGGTGAAATGGATAGATTCAGAGGAAACTGATGCATGAAATGATGTAAAGTGAGCAGATCCAGAATTTATACGATGACAACATCATAGAGAAAAGTAGCCCTTGAAAGTCATTAGAACTCTTATCAATGCAATGTTAAAATGTTAAATGTCAGGGCGGCTAGGTGGCACAGTGAGTAGAGCGTCGGCCCTGGAGTCAGAAGGACCTGAGTTCGGATCCGGCCTCAGACACTTAATGCACACACAAACAAAAACCTAGCCGTGTGACCTTGGCCAAGTTACTTAACCCCAACTGCCCTCCAAAAAGCAAAAAAAAAAAATCTTAAATGTGAAATCATGATTATATGAGACAAGATGAAAGATGCTACTCATCTCCTACCAGAGAGGTGATGAAAGTATAGTATAGAATATACTTTTTGATATCACCAATGAGGAATTTTGTTTCACTAGATTATGCATATTTGTTATGAATTTCTTTTTTCATTTTTTTATTATTCAATTGATGGGGTAATAGGAGAGATAATAATTCAGCTTATATACAGCACTTTGCAAACCTTAAAATATTACATAAATGCTAGCTATTATTAATGCAAATGTAAACAAATACAACTTTCACATATCCAATAGGAATTTGGCAATGAGGAATTAAAGCTCAAGTGAGAGATTAGCACTGCCTGAATATACACAAGCACAATCTGGGAATAATTTTTACAGAGATGATAAACTAATTCAAATAATCTGATGGAATCACCAACTTAGATCATAGAGAGAAAAGTGATGAGGGCCCAGGGCAGACTCTGTAATACATTCACTGAGTGGGCATGATATAAATGAAGAATCAACAAAGATCAGTTATATAGGTTAAAAGGAGAATCAGGAATGCCATAAATATATTTAAAAAGAAAAAGTTTTCCCAAAGAAGATAAGGATTTTAAAAGGCTATTAAACTGGTTAATTATGAGATCACTGACAACTTTGTAGTGAAGCAATTTCTGCTGAATGATGAATTTGGAAGCCAGATTGCAGAGGGTTGAGTAGAGAAAAATAGGACAAGAAGGCTTTTCCAGACAATTTCACTGAGAATGAGAGGAGAGATATTATATGATAACTAGGGAGGATGGTAGGACAAAGGGATTTTTCTAAGGATAGGAGAAACTGGTGTTTTTATAGATAGTAAAGAAGGAAACAGGTAGCAAAGATTTAATATTAAACAGAAGAAATGACAGTGGGGGCAATCTGCTGGAGAACAGGAAAGAATGGGAACAAGAGGGCATGTAAAGGGGTTGGCCCTGTTAAACATTGTGTCTTCTCCCTATTAGAGGCTGGAGTGAAGTTAGAGACAATGGGGGATTTTGTCAAATATATGGGGAAAGTATGAGAGAAGCAGAAGATTAGAGAAATATTGTGGGAAATGACCTCTTGTTTCAGTGAAATATGACTTGAGGCGCTCAGATGAGAAGGTAGGATAGGGATGGTGTTAGAAGTATTAGGAGAGAAGAGAAGAATTGGAAGAGCCTTTGTGCTGAGTGGTCTAGAATTATAGTATGCACATTTAAGTGAATTATGGGGCACAATTCCAAATTGTTTTCCAAAATGTTTGGATCACTTCACAGTTTAAACAACAGTGCCTTGGTTTGTTTTTCCTTCTACAGCCCCTCCAACAACTGTCATTTTTCATTTTTTTTTTTATCTTTGCCAATATTAAGGGTGTGAAGAATAGCTTCAAAGTTGCTTTAATCTATCTCTTATAATGAGTGACTTGGAGCATTTAGCTTATGTTTCTCCTTTTGAGGATTGCCTGTTCACATCCTCTGAACATCTATCCATGAGAGAATTTTTTTCTTATTTATATATATCCATTTTCTATATGTCTTGCATAGGAGACCTCTATCAGAGAAATTTGTTACTCATCTCCCCTTAAAGTAACTGTTTCCCTTAAAAGTCTAATTTCTTCACTGAATTTGTTTTTGGGTTTGTTTGTTTGTTTGTTTTTTGCTTTTTGGAGGGCAATTGGGGTTAAGTAACTTGCCCAAGGCCACACTGCGTTAAGTGTCTGAGGTTGGATCCGAACTCAGGTCCTTCTGACTCCAGGGCCGACGCTCTACTCACTGCACCACCTAGCTGCCCCTAGTTTGTGTTTTTCAATTTGATGTAAGCAACACACTTAATTTTGCATCTAGAATCCTCTGTATCCCATGTTTGATCAATGACTCTTCCACCGTCCATATTGTGAAAAAAGATTCCCTTCCCAACACTTTTAATTTAGAAATGAAATTACCTTATATATCTAGGTTGCATATCCATTTGGAGCTTGTTGTGGCATATGCCATGAGATGTCAGGCTGTTTTTCAATATTCCTACCAGTTTTGTCTAATATTGAGTTTTACTAAAGAATTTGACACCTATGGTCTTATTGAACATTTTGCTATGATTTTTAAATGCACCTATTAATCTATTAATAAGTTTTTCTATTTTATAACTAGCACTACTATTTTTGGAGGGGGGAAGGCAGGGCAATTGGGGTTAAGTGACTTGTCCAAGGTCACACAGCTAGTAAGTGTGTCAAGTGTCTGAGGCCGGATTTGAACTCAGGTCCTCCTGATTCCAGGGCTGCTGCTCTATTCACTGGGTCACCTAGCTACCCCATTTTTAAAGACATATTTGGGGAGGCTAGGTGACACAGTGAATTTGAACCTGAGTTCAAATGCAGCCTCAGACACTTACTAGCCATGTGACTTTGGGCAAGTCACTTAACCCCAATTGCCCTCCAAAAAACAAACAAAAAAAAGACATTTATTCTTACATTTAACTAGTAAATATATTATATTTTCTCTCCTCTTCTCTTCCTTTATTCAAATAACAGGGCATGAGGTGACTCTTTTCATTTCCACAATGAAGTTGCCTACTTGTATCCTTGATTCTGTCTCCTCAGGTCTCTTCAGAAACTTGTGATCAGTCTCTCTCTCCTTCATCTTCTATGCCTCTCTACCTATGACTCCTCTGCTGCCTACAGATATAGTCAGGTTTCCTCTTTTCTTAAAAAAAAAAAAAATTCCTTTGACCTTCGACCCTTCTGCTACCATTTTTGTTTCTCTCTCTCTTGTTAAGCTTCAAGAAACTTTGAAGAAGTTTGAAGAAACACCTAAATTCACTACGCGGTAGTCACCATTGCTCACTTCTCAACTCATGCAATATATATTCAAGCTCTACTATCCGACTGAAACATGTTCTTCAAGGGTTTCTGTTGGTCTCTGAATTATTCAATCTGATGGCCCTCTCTGAGTTCTTTTCTTTAATTATTATTAATTTTTACTTCTCTGCAACTTCACTCTATAATTTCTCTTTTCCTTTGACTTTCATGATATTCCTCTTTCATGGTTCTCCTCCCACCTGTCTAATTATTTCTCAGTTTCCCTTACTGATTCACCATTACCTCCAACCTCCCAAGCAGGTGTTCTCCAAATTTTGCCCCTGAATGCTATTCTCTTTCTTTGTAATCCCAGCTATTCCCATGAGTTCAATTATTTCTTCTATGCACATGATGCACAAATCATTACCTCCAGCCCTAATCTCTTGTGAACACTAGTACTTAATTATCAACAACCTACTGGACATCTCCTTCTGAATGTTGCACTAGTATCACAAATTCAGATCTAAAACTTGCCACCCACACCATCTCCAAACTTTCCTATTTTTATTAATGACATCGCTACCTCCCTTTATCAACATTAACAAAAAAAGAACAATCTTTGATTCATCCTTTTCCATCTCCTCCCACAGCCAATCAGGTGAAAAGTCATATTGATCCAGCTGTACAGCATCTCTTAGGTCTGTTCCCCTCTTTGCACTCACATCGCCATCACTCTTGTCTAAGCCCTTATCACCTCTTGCTTGAAATATTGGTATCCCCCTAATTGGACTTCCTGTTTACAATAATTCTACTCCCCAATCTATCCTTTGCAAAGAAGCTGAAATAATTCCCCTAAGGCACAGATCTGATCCTGTTACTCCTGTACTCAAAACCCTTTGACCTTTAGTTGTTCACCATCGTCTCTAGGGCAAAATGTAAGCTTTTCAGACTGACTGACTGTGATTTGGCTCTAGCCCACCTTGTGAGCCTTATTTTAGATTCTTTACCCTTTATTTACCTTGTGTTATGGACAAATTGGACTCAAATATCTCTCCTGAGGGAGGTAATGATTTCTGTAAAGAAAAATTGAAGAAATAGAAGTATTCAACAGAAGTAAGCAAGTGAACGACCATCAACTAGATCAACTAATTGCTAAATTTTAAACATAACTAATTTAGCATTAAGTCACAGAAAATTCTCACAAGATCTTTTTTTTTTTTAAACATTTATTTCAGGACAATTAAAACCCATTCAAGTACAGAGAATGAATGAATTTTTTTTTTTAAAGCAATTAGGGTTAAGTAACTTGCTCAAGGTTACACGGCTAGTCATTATTTATGCATGGGTGCTCATTTTCTGAGGCTGGATCTGATCTCGGGTCATCCCAACTCTGAGGCGGGCACTCTTACTCACTGCGCCACCTAGCCGCCCCTTTAGGGCAATTGGGGTTAAGTAACTTGCCCAAGGTTACACGGCTAGGTTTTTTTTTTTTTGTTTGTGTGGATTAAGTGTCGGAGGCCAGCTCCGAACTCAGGTCCTTCTGATTCCAGGGCCGGCGCTCTATTCACTGCTCCACCTAGCCACCCCTCACAAGATCTTTCTAAGGGAAATGGGCTTCACTCTAAAGGAATGCAATACTCCCAGGCTAGGTATATTTGTATTATGTTATAGAGAATTCTGTATACATGCTTCCAATTCTTGTTCACGCATAAAGCATATATAATTTTCTATTAAGAAGAGAGGGAGGGGCGGAGCCAAGATGGCAGAGTAGAAACAGTGCAACCAAGGCACTATCCCCCCAGATCACCTCTAAACTATGTAAAAGGGGACTCTAAACAACTTCTGGAGCCCCAGCACCCAAAGAATGACACAGAGAAGCTAACATCCTGCTGAGGACAGCCAAGCAGCCCTGCAGGAAGGACCAGCCCATTGCTCTGGGAGCTGGCAGCATGGCATGCAGAGTGCGGAGAGCCAAGCCCAGGTCTGTGTGAGCCACCGTTTTAGCCCCAGGGCGGCTGGGCCAGCAGCTGGCTGGAGGGACCCCAGAACACCAGCAGCCGTGGCGATTCCAGAATTATCAACTCAGATATGCCTAGGACAAAGTGAGAGGTTAGTGCCCTATGGACTCTGGGACCAGTATTTGGGGAATGCTTTGGCTTCCTTCCCTGGAGGCTAGAAGCCACTGAGGAGACACAGCATTTTGTAGTTTTCAGTGGCAGCTCCAGCTCTTGGCCTGTGAACTGTAGGGACATCCAGCAATCAGTCTTGGGGGGTTAATCGCTCTTGCTTTAACCTCCCTGGATCTGGATTGTGATCTGGGCGGGGGGAGGTCTGGGGTGGGTATCCAGCTTGCCAGAAAGCTGTGAAGACCCCAACGTTCGGGATAAAAGCTCTTTCCTGTCTGGTGGCATAGTCCTACTGTGGCAACAAGCCCAAAAGTCAAGTAATTAAGTGGCAACATGCCTAGGCAAAGGAAACAAAATAAACAGAAACATGCAACCTTAGACTCCTATTTTGGGGGCAAAGAGGATCGAAGCATAGGACAGGAAGAGGATGGTGAGGTCAGAAATCCTACTCCAAAAGCCCCAAAGGAAAATATGAGTGGGTTGCAGGCCATAGAGGACCTTAAGAAGGACTTTAAAAAACAAATAAGAGAAGTGGAGGAAAAATTAGAAAGAGAAATGAGAAGGATGCAGGAAAAGTATGAAATGAGGGTCAACAGCCTGACTGAGGAAAACAACACCTTAAAAAATAGACTAACTCAAATGGCAAAGGAGGCCCAAAAGGGCAATGAGGAGAAGAATGCCTTAAAAAGTCGAATTTGCCAGATGGAAAAAGAATCTCAAAAGTTCACTGAGGAGATTCATTCCTTCAGAGTTAGACTGGAGCAAATGGAAGCTAATGACTTTATGAGAAATCAAGATGCTGTTAAGCAGATCCAAACAAATGAAAGATTAGAAGGCAATGTGAAATATCTCATGGGAAAAACCACTGACCTGGAAAACAGATCCAGGAGTGACAATTTAAAAATTATTGGACTACCTGAAAGCCATGACCAAAGAAAGAACTTGGAAATCACCCTTCAAGAAATTCTTTTTTTTAAAACAAATGCTTTATTCACTTCTGTTTTACATCATTCATTTCCTCCAGATTTTGAGTTACAATCATTTTCCCCCCATTATTCCCTTACCCAACCTTCCAGAATAGCAGTCCCACAAGATATCCCTTCCTCCAATCTGGTCTCTCCCATACCTTCTCCCATATCCCCTTTGACTTTTCCATTAGAGGAAGGTGAATCTTTGTGTCCCAAAGCTTGCACATCTTATCTCCCAATTACAAGCAAAAGAGGATTAATAATACTATTTATATATATTTGAAACATTTAATGTTACGACCTCGAATTTCAGATCCATTGTCTTCCTCCCTTGTCACCCATTCCCTCTGGGAAGATAAGTAATTCAGTATATGTTGTACATGTCTAGGTATGCAAAACATTATCATACTAGATATATTGTACAAGGCTGCTTATAATTCCCTCCCACTCATCCCACCCCCACCTGGTCCATTACCTACATGATCCTGTCCCTCTTCTAGAGTGGGTACTTCCAAACTCCCCTCCCCCCAAAGATGCCCTCCCATCCATCATCCCTCCTCTCATCCCTCTTCCCCCTATTCTGCTGCAGGTAGAGATATCCCATTTAGTATGTATGTCATTCTCTCCCTGAACCAAATTCAATGAGAATGTGGTTTTGCCTTTTTTGCCTTCCTATTCTCCCCCTCCCTTGCAACTACTTCCCCTTGCTTCTTCTGCATGAGATAGTTTACCCTACCCTTTTGCTCCCCATCTCCTCTTGCCACTTTCCTCTCTCACCTCATAATTTCATCCCTTGAGTATTCTCCCTTCCCAACAAATTCAACCTATGCCCTCTATCCATATATGACTGTAACCATATACACACACATTCACATATGTATTCATATGACCACACACCTTTCTTCCATTATTTTCAGAGTGAGAAATAAATCATCAGTCACAGTTATTGTTTTTCCATGTAGGAATGTAAATAGTTCAACTTTGATAAGTTCCTTTTGATTTCTTTTCCCTGATTACCTTCTCAGGCATCTCTTCCTTCTTGTGTCTGGATGTCAAATTTTCTATTCAATTCTGGTTTTTTCCTCAAGAATGCTTGAAAGCCCTCTATTCCACTGAATGACCATATTTTCCCCTGAAACAAAATACTCAGTTTTGCTGGGTAGGTGACCCTTGGGTTCATTCCCAGTTCTTTTGCCCTCTGGAATATCATATTCCATGCCCTTCAATCCCTCAGTGTAGAAGCTGCCAGGTCCTGGGCTATTCTGATTGTGTTTCCACAATATTGAAATTGTTTCTTCCTGGCTGCCTGGAGTATTTTCTCCTTGATCTGGGGATTCTGGAACCTGGCTATAATATTCCTGGGAGTTTTCTTTTTGGGATCTTTTTCAGGAGGTGATCGGTGGATTCTTTCAACCTCTATTTTGCCCTCTGGATCTAAAACATCAGGGCAGTTTTCCTTGAGAATTTCTTGAAGGGTGATTTCTAGGTTCTTTCTTTGATCATGGCTTTCAGGTAGTCCAATAATTTTTAAATTGTCTCTCCTGGATCTATTTTCCAGGTCAGTGGTTTTTCCCATGAGATATTTCACATTGCCTTCTAATCTTTCATTTGTTTGGATCTGCTTAACAGCATCTTGATTTCTCATAAAGTCATTAGCTTCCACTTGCTCCATTCTAACTCTGAAGGCATGAATCTCCTCAGTGAACTTTTGAGATTCTTTTTCCATCTGGCAAATTCGACTTTTTAAGGCATTCTTCTCCTCATTGCCCTTTTGGGCCTCCTTTGCCATTTGAGTTAGTCTTTTTTTAAGGTGTTGTTTTCCTCAGTCAGGCTGTTGACCCTCATTTCATACTTTTCCTGCATCCTTCTCATTTCTCTTTCCAATTTTTCCTCCACTTCTCTTATTTGATTTTTAAAGTCCTTCTTAAGGTCCTCTATGGCCTGCAACCCACTCATGTTTTCCCCTGGGGCTTTTGGAGCAGGACTTCTGACCTCACAGTCCTTTTCCTGCTCTATGGCCCCAAAATAGGAGTCTAGGGTTACATTTTTCTGTTTCCTTTGCCTTGGCATGTTGCCACTTGATTACCTGACTTTTGGGCTTGTTGTTACACTATGGCTTTAAGGCCAGATAGAGGAATTTTCGTCCCGAATGTGTGGGGGGCAAGTTCCGTTTCTGGCAAGCTGTAAACCTACCCACGACTTCCACCCTAGATCACAATCCAGATCCAGGGAGGTTAAAGCAAGAGCGATTACCCCCCAAAACTGATCACTGGATCTCCCTACAGTTCGCAGTCCAGGAGCTGGGGCTGCCTCTGAAAACCAAAAAATGGTGTGTCTCCTCAGCGGCTTCTAGCCCTCAGGGGAGGGAGCCAACGCATTCCCCAAATACTGGTCCCAAAGTCCATAGGACACTAACCTCTTACTTTGTCCTAGGCATGTCTATGTTGATAATTCTGGAGTCACCACAGCTGCTGGTGTTCTGGGGTCTCTCTGGCTGGCTGCTGGCCCTGCAGCCGTGGGGTTAAAATCCCGCCTCACATGGACCTGGGTTCGGCTTGGCTCCCCACGTTCTGCGCGCTGCACACTGCCAGCTCCCAGAGCGCTACGCTGTTCCTTCCTGCAGGGCTGCTGGGCTCTCCTCAGCGGGAGGTTAGCTTCTCTGTGTCGTTCTGTGGGTGCTAGGGCTCCAGAAGTTGTTCAGAGTCCCCTTTTACATAGTTTGCGGGGAATCTGGGGGCAGAGTGGCTTGGATGAGCTGTTTCTACTCTGCCATCTTGGCTCTGCCCCAGTATCCTATGTCCTTCAAGAAATTCTTAAGGAAAAATTGTCCTGATGTTTTAGATCTAGAGGGCAAAATAGAGGTTGAAAGAATCCACCAATCACCTCCTGAAAAAGATACCAAAAAGAAAACTCCCAGGAATATTATAGCCAGGTTCCAGAATCCCCAGATCAAGGAGAAAATACTACAAGAAGCCAGGAAGAAACAATTTCAATATTGTGGAAACACAATCAGAATAGCCCAGGACCTGGCAGCTTCTACACTGAGGGATCGAAGGGCATGGAATATGATATTCCAGAGGGCAAAAGAACTGGGAATGAACCCAAGGGTCACCTACCCAGCAAAACTGAGTATTTTGTTTCAGGGGAAAATATGGTCATTCAGTGGAATAGAGGACTTTCAAGCATTCTTGAGGAAAAAACCAGAATTGAATAGAAAATTTGACATCCAGACACAAGAAGCAAGAGATGCCTGAGAAGGTAATCAGGGAAAAGAAATCAAAAGGAACTTATAAAGGTGACCTATTTACATTCCTACATGGAAAAACAATAAATGTGACTGAGGAAATCTTTCTCACTATGAGAATAATGGAAGAAGGGTGTATGGTCATACGAACACATATGTGAATGTGTGTATATATGTTTACAGTTATACATGGAGAGAGGGCATAGGTTGAATTTGTTGGGAAGGAATGATACTTAAGGGGTGAAATTATAAGGTGAGAGAGGAAAGTGGCAAGAGGAGATGGGGAGCAACAGGGTAGGGTAAACTATCTCATGCAGAAGAAGCAAGGGGAAGTGGCTGCAAGGGAGGGGAAGAATAGAAAGGCAAAAAGGTAAAACCACATTATCATTGAATTTGGTTCAGGGAGAGAATGACATACATACTAAATGGGATATCTCAACCTGTAGCAGAATAGGGGCAGGGGGATGAGAGGAGGGATGATGGATGGGAGGGCATTCTTGGGGGGAGGGGAGGTTGGAAGTACCCACTATAGAAGAGGGATAGGTTCAAGTAGGGAATGGACCAGGTGGGGGGTGGGATGAGTGGGAGGGAATTACAAGCAGCCTTGTCCAATATATCAACTATGGTAATATTTTGCATAGCTATAAATGTACAACACATACTGAATTACTTATCTTCCCAGAGGGAATGGGTGACAAGGGAGGAAGGGAATGGATCTGAAATCTGAGGTCTTAAAATTAAATGTTTCAAATATATATAAATACTATTATCTATACTCTTTTGAATGTAATTGGGAGATAAGATATGCAGGCATTGGGGCACAGAGATTCACCTTGCTCTAATGGAAAAGTCGAAAGGGGTATGGGAGAAGATATGGGAGAGACCAGATTGGAGGAAGGGATATCTTGTGGGACTGCTATTCTGGGATGGTGGGTAGGGGAAAAATGGGGGAAAAATTGTTACTCAAAATCTGGCGGAAATGAATGATGTAAACCAGAAGTTAATAAAGCATTTGTTTAATTGGAAAAAAAAAAGAAGAGAGGAAAAGAAAACTTTCTTTTCAATCAACTTGCATTCTTTTATTTTAGGTAGATTGGCAAAAAGATAGTAATTGTGACTCAAAGATAGTTTAGATACTTACAAGATTTTTAACAAATATTGTATAAGATGAATGAATAAATGAATGATTTTCATACATGTACAATGAAGAAGCATCAGATATTTCAGGCTATGCATTGCTCTATTTTCTGTACAGGATGCTTCATACAATCTTTCTATACCTATTGCTTCTACATTACAGACATAGATATGTAATATTATAATAATAGTATATTATATTTATTATTATATTATATCTGCAACATGTGCAATAATTTGTAAGAGGAGCTATATGGCTCAATAGAGTGCAGGTTTGAATTAAAGAAGATTCATCTTCCTGAGTTCAAATCTGGCCTCAGAGACCTACTAGCTGTATGACTCTGGCCAAGTCACCTAACTCTGTTTGCCTCAGTTTCTCATCTGTAAATATAACTGGAGAAGGAAATGGCACACCACTCCAGTATCTTTGACAGGAAAACCCTAAGTGGGATACCACAGAGTCAGACATGGCTGAAACAACTGAACAACAACTTGTAATATACACATATTTGTGTACAAACATATTATTAATGAAATGATAATGAATATTAATAACATAACCTCAATCTTTGACATTTACAATATTTATATGATATTATATAGACTGTCCTATAGTAATTTGTCCTCTAGAAAGAGATGGTGTTCTGTAGGGATTGTTAAATGTTTCCTTTGTTCATCCTTTCTATAAAGGATGCTTTTGAAAGCCTGATATCAGTAGGACTTTAGCTTGACTTTTAGGCATATAGCATAGAGTTATAAAGATACAGCCCTACCAATACATCAACAGTGATATCATCCCAAATCGTGGCTATTCTTATCCATCTATTGCATTATTCAAAATATCAAAGCTTGCTGAAGACTGGAAGACATATGCATATGCTCCATCTTAAAAACTACAGAATGAATGCATCATAAATAACTTAATATCATCTGGTCCACCAAAGGCTTTGTAGCTTCTGCCAGAGTAAAAATCTGTTTTCTTTATAAACTTTTGCCTGCTGCCTCTCTCACTTCCAAAGTATCACAGAAGGGCATCTGGTCTTTTCTAAAATAGTCAAATATCAGAGATAGAAAAATATATTTTCCCCCCTAAGTTACACAGTAGTTAAAGGGGAAAATTGTACCACACACAGATTTCAGGTCCATTCTTCCAGAACATATCATTCAATATTTCCCTATTCCGATTGTTCAATTGTTCAGTCATGTCTTACTCTCAATGACCCCATGGACCATAGCAAGCCAGACGCTTTTATCCTCCACTACCTCTTGAAGTCTGTCCAAATTTATGTTCATTGTTTCCATTACACTATCTCTCCATCTCTTCCTCTGCTGTCTTCTTTTCCTCTTGCCTTCACTCTTTCCCAACATCAGGATCTTGTCCAATGAGTCCCATCTTTTTATTATGCTGTCAAATTATTTAACCTTCAGCTTCCGTATTTGAACTTCCAATGAACAGAATGAATTAACTTCTATAAGTATTGACCAATTTGATCTCGTTGCCATCCAATGGCCTCTCTTATCTTTACCAGCACCACAATTCAAAAATGTTGATTCTACAGTGATCAACTTTCCTTATAGTCCAACTCTCACAGCCACAAATTACTGCTAGAAAAACTATAGCTTTGTCTATATAGACTGTTGTTAGCAAGGTGATGTTCCTGCTTTTTAGCATGCTGTCTAAATTTGCCATTTTTTTTCCCAAGAAGCAAACATCTTTTGATTTCGTGACTACAGTAGCCACCTACAGTGATCTTTGAGACGAAGAATATAAAATCTCACACTTCTTCCATTTCTTCTCTCTCTATTTGCCAAGAAGTGAAGGAACTAGTTGTCATGATCTTAGTGTGTGTGTGTGTTGTGCTCCTTTTCCAATCTTAAACCAATCAGTTGTTCTATGTTCAGTTGTAACTGTTGCTTCTTGGCCCACATACAGATTCCTTGAGAAATAAGTCTGGTATTCTCATCTCTTTAAGGACTTGACACATTTTGTTGTGTCTTAGGCTTAACTTTGCTGGTGTGTGAAATGAGTACAATTATTCATTAATTTAAACATTCCTTGGCATTGCCCTTCTTTAGTATGGGGATATAAAATGACTTTTCTATTTTTATGGCATGGTAGTATTCCATTACATTCATATGCAATAATTTATTCAGCCATTCCCCAATTGATGGACATCCTATTAGTTTCCAGCTCTTTGCCACTATAAAGAGGGCTTCTAAAACATTTTTGTCGATATAGGACTTTTTCTTTAATGTGTTTGGGATATAGGCCCAGTTATAGTACCACTGGGTTACAGATTAATAACTTTCAGAGCACAGTTTCAAATGCCTCTTCAGAATCAGTGAGCTTGTTTTCTCACAGTCCTTTAAATATACATCATGTTCCCATTTTGTCAAAACTGACAATCTGATTAATCTTAGGTCAAACTTCAGTTGCTTCAATTTGCATTTCCCTAATTACTAGTGATTTGGGACATTTGTTCATATGGTTATAAATAGTTTAGGTTTGTTCCCTCGATAATTGTTTGTTCAGATCCTTTGAGCATTTATAAATTTGGGAATAGTTTTAATGCTTATAAATTTGAATCAGTTCCTTATATATTTTCAAAATTAGACACCTAGCATGAAAAAAATGCGTAGTTTTCCCCCCTCAGCTAACTGTCTCTCTTCTAATCTTTGCTTCAGTGAATTTACTTGTGGAAAAACTATATATTAATTTCATGTAATCAGGACAGTCTTTTATCTTCTATAAGCTTCTCTGTCTCAACTCATCATGAACTCTTCACATATACATAAATCAGAAAGGTATTCTTTTTCTTATTTCTCTAATTTGCTTGTGACCCTTTTGTATTTATATCATATATCCATTTGGATCTTATCTTGGCCTATGATATGAGGTGCTGTTATATACCTAATTTCTGCCAAACTGATGGGTTTTTTTTTTTCAGCAGATTCTTAGTCTTTTCTCCAGTACCATCAGGGGGGTGGGAGAGAAGGTTAAGCTTATCAAATACTAGACTATTAGGTTTGCTTGTTTTTAAATATCATGTACCTCATCTGCCCCAATGATCAACCTCTCTATTTTTCAGCCATTACCAAGTCATTTTGATTATTACTGTTTTGCAGTTTGATTTGAGATTTGGTTCTGTGAGACCCTCTTCATTCATACTTTGTTTCATTATTCCCTTGAGATGTTTTTGTTCTCCTAGATGTAATTCATCATTATTTTTTCTAGATCTATAAAAATGATTCTTTGCTGGAGTGTTAGCCATGATACTGAATAACTAAATTAATTTAGATAAAATCACTATTTGTATTGTATTGGTTCAGCCTACCCATAAGCAACATCTCCAATTATTTAAATTTCTTTCTATAAAGGATGTTTTGTAGTTGTATTCTTATAGTTCCTATGAGTACCTTGATAGGTAGATTTGCAAATATTTTATATTGCTGTTGTTGTTTACTCTTCTTAGTCATGTGCAAATCTTCATGACCTCATTTGGGCTTTTCTTGGCAAAAACACTATAGTAGTCTGTTATTTCCTTCTTCAGCTCATTTTACAAATGAGGAAACTGAAGTAAAGAATGTTAAGTGATTTGCCCAGGGTCACATAGTAAGTATCTGAGGTCAGATTTGAACCCCGGAAGATGAGTCTTCCTGACTCCAGGCCTGGCACTCTATCCATTATGTCACTTAGCAGCCCTGAGTATATATAATCTCTAGTAATTCTAAATGAAATTTCTTTATCTTTTCCTGTTGTATTTTATTGATAATATAGAGAAATGTCAATCATTTGTATAGATTTATTTTTATCCTAAAATTGTGAGTTATTAAACATTTAAATTGATTTAGTTGACTCTAAATTTCTTAAATACTCTATGTAATCTACAGAAATGAATAACTTTGTTTCTTCATTAACTATATTTATTCTCTCAATTACTTTTTTCTTGTCTTGCTACTATAGATAGCATTTTTAACAGCATATCAAATAGTAGTGATGACAATGAAAATCCTTGTGTTATTCTTTATCTTATTGAAATGTTCACACAGCCTATTTGTGCCCAACCTGTGATAGTGCATTCTGAGTTCATATTGGTCAGATCAGTCACAATTGGACACAATGAAATTGGATTCTAGCATATTGATATCATTTTAGTCCTCTTCAAGAACTAAGGGCAACAACCAACCAACCAACAATTGAAAAGTCCTATAGTTTATCCCCATTACACATAGTGCTGCTAGAAGGGGACATAGTGAAAGCACCATAAGTAAATACAAGGAATTCCATAATCATAATCCTTTCTTCCAATAGGCCCACAAAAATGATGCTGTCAAAAATTATCTCCTAGTCTTGGGGAATTTTTAAAAAATTCTCATTGGGTTTTTAATTCTCCCTGTTTATCACCTTTAGCTAGAGAAGGAATATAATAGCAGGATAAGTGAAGGGATTGTGGAGAAATACTGTAGCTTTCTTGTCCCATTTCCTCATACTAAATGCTACACAAATATTCTACTCTTATCCCAACTTCCAAGTTTCACAAGTCCTATCACCAGGAATGGTATCATAAATAGGGTGTGGGGTGGTGCCTGGGAATTTCCTTATAGAAGACTAGGAATAACCAGTAGCAAGAAACAGAACAAGAAACTCAGGAGGGAAAAGGGAGAGATGGGGTTGACCAAATAGGGTTGACTGGTATTGGAAAATAACTGCAGCAAATGTAAAATGCAACAGCATCAGGTGTTGTTTTCCTTGCTCAGTCCCTTTTCCCTTCATGGAGAAGAGACAAAAGACTATTCAGTTAAAGAGACAGTGTCCTTCCCAACTCTGAGGCAAGAAGGGAAGGATAGGGGCCATATCATCCAGTAATTGCTCAGGCTGTTCCTTTTTCTCAGAATAGCTTGAACCAATCCAGTGCTCTAATGACAGTGGTTTAAACCAGGCCCCATTCAAGTCTTTGTGAACAAGACAGAAGAGCCCAAATGCTTGATTCTGATGAGTTTGCATGGCATCATGATTAAGGACAACACTGAAAATGAAACCCTCTTGACTTGACTTCTTTATTCTTTCTTCTTCCCTGAACTCCTTGTGAGCACACTTTAAGTTTGATGACGTCAGACTGGTTGAATCCTGGGAAAGAGTCCTCATTTCCATGGTTATTCTAGTGCCAGGTCATATGCTGATGCAGGGTCATTTATAAAAGGTTACATAAAAAAAATTTAATCACTTTCAAAGGAATAAATTTAATGCAAATAAGAAAAGAAGATAAATTGTCGATTGGGAAAGGAATCTTTTTATCAAACATTTCTGATAAAAGTCTGTTATTCCAAATACATAGGGATTTGACACAAATATAGAAGAATAATCAACAATCCTATTAAAAACTGCTTCAAAGCACTAATAAGAAAGAAATGCAAATCAAAGCATTCCCCAGTTTTCACTCACACCCAACAGAGTATTAAAGAAAAAAAAATAGAATTCGTTTTGTTGGGACTATGTGGACAATTCACCTTCAGTGGTGCTGTGAATTGACCTCATCTCTCTTGAAAATAATTTTAAATTATGAGAGAAACGTTATCCTTGTTCAGAGCATTTCATTCAGAGACCGTGCTCTAGGGCAAGGAGATCAGAAACACAGAGAAAAGTCCCCCAGCTACCCAAATCTTCACAGCAGCCCTTTTTGTAGTAGCAATAACTTGGAAAGTAGAAGATCAAAGATTTGGGAAGCGGATGAAAAAATTGTAGGAATAGCAGGAGACAGCTCATATTCATATAGAACTGCAAGGTCTGCAAAGCACTCTATATATATATATTGTCTCATTTGAGTTCTATAAAAACACTGGGACATAGGTAATATTGTCATCCCATTTTTACAGAAGAGCTCAACTACACAGCTAGCGAGAGACTGAGGTGGGATTTGAATTTCCTTGGTGATCTACTGTAAAACATGCATTCTATAAAGTTAGGCAAGCTGTTCTGTGGGTAGTTCCCTTTCTGGTGGCATTCTTTGACTGGATAGAGTTCTAGAAGTTTGCAACAAGGGTGTCTTACTGGAAACACAACATGTACAAGCTGTGTTGGCTAAGTGTAGTCAGATCAACAACAGAGTTGATTCCATCCCCACTCCCAACAAACACCACAGAACCCAACCTTTGAGGGACTCAGGAAGAAGTCAGAAAGCCAAAATGTCAATTAACAGATAGTTGACACTTTTTAAAAGTCAAGTTACTTTCTCAAAGATCAGTTCTATTTATTGAGGAAACTTGTATGTCCTCTCCTTAGCTGGTGCTCAAGGCCCATTTAGTTCTGTCTGAAGCACACCTTTTTATTCTGACCACACCACCTGTCCTTCTCCCTTCACCCTACAGATGTACCTAGCTTCTGTCCCATATGGAGAGATAATATCCATAGTAAGCTTTCCTTTGTCTGTGAAAAAAGGAATAATCTTAGAATCTAAAGGATTATTCACCTTTTTATGTCATGGGCCCTTTTGGCAGTCTAATGAAGCCTATGGACTTCTCATAATAATGCTTTTAAATACATAAAATAAAAATGTAAATGATTACAAAGTAAATTGATTATATCAAAAGTTATCAAAATATTTTTAAAAAACAAGAATGAACCCAAGGTTAAAAACCCCTATAGATCATTTCTGTTTAGAAGGTACCTTTTTATTCTTTTAAAAAATTTCCAAATGCTTTGAAGACAGTATTATAGACTTCCTAATGCCATCACTGACAGGTAGGGAATGCTCATTAGGGCTTCCATCTCATAAATTCAGGAGGGTGGGACTAAGAAAATTAAAAATAAACTTTTGGAACAGAGACATGAAACCTTTCCCTTTGACTCCCAAACTTCTAACACTGATATGCCATACTGCTGGCCTCCTTTGCAGACTAATAAGGCTTTGCAGCTGACTGGAAAAATATAATTAATAGACTTGGCTCTGCAGAGTGACATCTGTCAGAATTTAAATTAACCTTAAATATTTAAGGATTATAATTTTCTGACCTTTAAGAGCTGCTGGCATATTTTTATTGTTGTTGTTGTTCCCTCCCCTTATAAAAATAAATAAATGAAATAGTAAATTAATAAACTCATGTTTACTCCTAAGAAAATTACATTTCTGTGTTTTATATTTACTTTGGTTTAAATTACTAAATACATCCAATAGCCAAGAAACACTTTAAGCTTTATTTAAATGGAAGGGTTTTTCTTTTTCTTTTTTCTCATTAAAGACTTGGTCTTGGGGGGTAGAGTCAAGATGGCAGAGTAGAAACAGGACTTCCATGGGGCTCTGGCTTCCACCTCCAATTCATGTAAAAGGTGACTCTGAACAAACTTTGGAGCTACAGAACACACAAAATAACACAGAGAAGCTAACCTCCCACTGAGGACAGCCCAGCAAGCTGGCAGGAAGCAGCCAGGGCAGCACTCTGGGAGCAGAGCCCAGCCCCACAAAAATCCCAAGGTTTTAGCCTCAGGGTGGCTGCACCTAGCTGCCAGCTGGAGGGACTTCAGATCACCAGCAGCTGTGGCAGTTTCCTGAATTATCAACCCATAGATGGTAAGGACAAAATGAGAGGTCAGTGCAGTGTGGACTTTGGGATCCAGTAGTTCAGGAGTATGGTCAGACTTTGCCCCTGGAGCAAGAAGCTACTGAGGTGTGGGTGGCTGTGCAGCTGCTGCAACGTGGCTACTTCAGAGCTCTTGGCCTAGAGATTGTAGGGGGACAAAGTGACCAGTCTGAGGGACAATCACTCTTGCTTTAACCTGCTTGGATCTGGATTGCAGTCTAGGGTGGAGGTCCTGGGGTGTGCGACCAGCTTGCCACAGCGTGTGGAGGCTTCAGAGAGAGCACCCAACTAATGCCATCAGGAGCTGAGAAAACCCCAGCAATTGGGACAAAGTTCCCCTGTCTGGTAGCAGAGTCCTATTGTGGCAAAAAGCCCAAAAGTCAAGTAATTGAGTGGCAACATGAGCAAAAGAAGGAAGCAAAGCAAGCAAAGCAATCCAACTTTACACTCCTATTTTGGAGACAAAAAGGATCAAAGCATGGAACAGGAGGAAGACAGTGAAGTAAGAACTCCTGCACCAAAAGCTTCCAAGAAAAATATGAGCTAGTTACAGGCCTTAGAGGACCTTAAGAAGGATTGTGAAAACCAAATAAGAAAAGTAGAGGAAAAATTGGGAAGAGACATGAGAACAATACAAGAAAATTATGAAATGAGAGTCAACAACCTGAATTAATAAAACAACACCTTAAAAAATAGACTAACTCAAATGGCAAAAGAGGCTCAAAAAGGCAATAATGCCTTAAAAAGCTGAATTTGCCGGGTGGAAAAAGAATCTCAAGAGCTCAGTGAAGAGAATCATTCTTTCAGAATTAGATTGGAGCAAATGGAAGCCAGTGACTTTATGAGAAATCAAGATACTATTAAACAGATCCAAACAAATGAAAAAATAGGAAGCAATGTGAAATATTTCATTGGGATAACCACTGACCTGGAAAATAGATCCAGGAGAGATAATTTAAAAATTATTGGACTACCAGAAAGCCATGATCAAAAAAAGAATAGGTCAACCTTATTCTCTTTGGATTTGGCTTAGGGAGGGAATGACATACACACTAAATAGGGTATCTCACCCTACAGGAGAATAGAGGGAAAGGGGATGATAGGGGAGATGTTCAAGGGAGGGCAGGCTGGGGGTGGGGAGGGAAGTTGGAAGCACCACTTTTGAAAAGGGACAGGATCAAGGTAGAGAACAGAGCAAGTGGGAGGTGAGATAGAACAGAGGGAAATGCAGTCAGTCTTTTACAATATATCCACTATGGAAATGTTTTGCATAGCTACACATGTACAACCTATACTGGATTGCTTATCTTTCCAGTAAGGGTGGGTGACAAGGGAGTAATGGAATGAATCTGGAATTCAAATTTTTAAAATCAAATGTTTAATATATATATATATATATATATATATATATACTATTATTAATTTTATTTCACATGTACCTGGGAAATAAGATACATAGGCACTGGGGCATAGGCATTCACTGTGCCCTACTGGAAAGTCAGAGGGTGTATGGGAGAATATATGGGGGAGAGCAGATTGGAGGAGGGTATATCCAGTGGGATTGCTATTTTGAGGTGGTGGGTAGGGGAAAAACAGGGAGAAAATTTATAACTCAAAATATTGTGGAAATGTATGATGTAAACTAGAAGTTAATAAAGCATTTGATAACAAAAAAGATTCATAGGACAAGTGTTTCCAAGTCTCATTAGCTTTATGGCACCATTGTCATTTTCTAGTAGTTTAGCCTAACTATATATATATATATAACTATTTATTATATGTATTTATATTATATATTATATATTTTATATATAACTATTATATATATTTATATTATATATATTTATATTATATATATTTATATATATATAACTATTTATATATATAAATAAATAATAAACCAGAATAATACACATTCATAACTTCTCAAAATTGGCAGCACAATCATGTTGGAAAATGCATCCACATCCAGAGAAAGAATGATGAATTCTGAATGCAAATCGAAGCATCCTACTTGTTCTTTCTTTTTATTCATTGGTTTTGTTTCATTTTGTTTGTTTTGTTTCTTCTTTCTCAGGGTTCATTCCATTGGATATAATTCTTCTTTACCACATGACTAATGTGAAAATATGAATGCATATATAAAGCTTATATCTGATTGCCCACGGTCTTGTGGAGGAGCAGGGAAGTTTGGGAGAGAAATTTTTTTTTTTATGATAATTTATATTTTAATCAGCCAAATATACAAGTTTAATTTCTTGAGTATGTTTTGCCTGGGCCTTTACCAATAAATGAAGGTTTTTCTTTAAACAGAAGATAGGGTTAAAAATGGACACTAGACCTAGTCAGAGGGGATGAAAGAAAATGAGAAGAGAGCAGAAGAGAGGGATAGAATGAATGAGGGCCACCCCTCCAAGAACACACATGAGAATGGGCTCCCAGACATTTATTACTACACTCAGACTGCAGATATATCATGAGAAAACGTGCAGATGAGTGCCCTGTCAATACAGACCTGGGATTTTCATTAGGATCTTTCTATGGGTCACCCCCATCCCACCCAAACCAACATACCCCATGTAATCTACAAGTCAAAGCTTTTCCTACCCTCCCCCATCCCACCATCCCCTCCCCCCTGCTATGTGTTCTGAATCCTAAAAACAGCGAAAACATCCAGACTTTTCAAATTGTTACACACAGAAATGCTTTTCTGCATTATTTCTGCCCCAAAGATAGCAGCTGCCCCCCTCCCCTGCCCTTCCCCCCTGCCCCAAAATGGAATTCTGTGCCTAGATGAAGAGGATCCACGCCGTCTGTGGCTCCACTAGCTGGAGGGGGATGCCACAGTGCACTCCAGGTGGCACCAGTGTGGGGTGCAGTACGGCAGAGGTCCTGGCAGGCCCTGGGCACAGTTCCCTGGCACTTCCTCCTCCCACATGCACTGTGTTTATTTATTCAGGGAGAGCGATTGCATTCGTTTTCCTGACACAGTTGCATCATCTTTTGCTTTCCTTTCCTCTTCCTTCTTTCTGGCTGCTTCTTCCCTCTGTTTCCGGATGATGGCCAGCCGGGCCAGATCTGCTTTGGCTTGTTCTGTTTTACCAGCTAAATGCATTTTCATATATCGTTCTTTTGCTTTCTGTTTTTCTATTTCTTCTCGTTCTCTTCTAGACAGCTCCTTTGGCCCATCCAGATCCAGCTGAGTGACTTTTTTGGTTGTCTGGCCTATTCGGTTGGGATTCTCTATGTCTATTAACCCTTCCACTCCTTTGCGCTTTTGCTGGTAGTCATCATCATCTTCATCACTTTCATCTGAATCTAAGGATTTCTTTTCCTTTTTGGGGTCACCAGCTGCCCCATCACCAAGTTCTTCACTTTGTTCTTCTTCTTCCCTTGCCTTGTTCTTCTTCTTCCCTTGCCTTCTTTTCAGCTTGAAGCTGGGCATCAATCTCTTCAGGGCTTGTGTATTGCCTGGCTCGGCCTTTGTGGCCTCCTCCTTTGGGCATCGCGGCTCCGGCAGCTGCTGCAAGAACTCGAACTGACGCCGGAACCGGAACTCGCCTCTCTCTTTCCTTCCTCCCCCCTCCCCCCCACCCTCCCTCCCTTTTCCCCCCTCTTCCTCTGTCTGTCTCTAGTCTACCCCGGAGTCGAAGGAAGGAACCTTCCTCGGGCTCCGAGAGAAATTTTTAAACTCAAAACTTTGTGGAACTGAATGTTTTAAACTAAAAATAAATAAATAAATTTTAAAAATAAAAAAAAAAATACTTGGTCCGATTCTTCAGCAATTACATATATACTAATACACTTACATTCCAAGAGTTGACTAGAAAAATCCATTTGACTCAATAGAGCAAAACATGACCTTAAAGACTTTCCCCAAAGAGGTTTCTATCATGTATACATCAAAATTTTACAGTGACTGGACATTGGGAAAAAAATAAAGATAACCATGCTCAGTGACGCTCTAATCATTAATATGAAGCAAGGCAGAAAACAGAGGGCATGTTCTTACCCAAAGTTTTCAAAACTGTCATGCAGATCTAATGCAGAGTTCACAGAAAAATTCACTAAAGATGATGAAGTCTGCCTATGTGTATATTATTCTGGTTGCATCAAGCTCCAGAATATTCCAAATTGCCTCAAGAGTGTTCTATAATTAGTTAAAAGATTTTAGCCTAACTATTCACCTGGGAGGGGAAAGTTGCTGAAGAATGATTATTTTCTAGACTATGAAGCTGGATGGGCTATGGTTCATTCATCAGTATACACACACACACACACACACACACACACACACACACACCTTGGACAAACACTGCAAAAGGCCACTGGGTTAAATTAATTGATTCATCAATCAAAAAGCACGTTTTTTTTTTCTTTTTGGAGGGCAATTGGAGTTAAGTAACTTGCACAAGGTCACATGGCTAGGTTTTTGTTTGTGTGTGTTGAGTGTCTGAGGCCGGATCCGAACTCAGGTCCTTCTGACTCCAGGGCTGGCACTCTACTCACTGCATCACCTAGCCGCCCCCTCAAAAGTCACTTATTAAATATTTGCTATATGCTAGGCACTGTGTTAAATGCTGTCATACAAAGAAAATTTGAAAACAATCCTTAATGCAAAGGAGTTTACATAATACTTTGGTGTCCATCTGCCACCCAATTCTTACCTGTGTCTCCAAGAAGTTGTAGCATGGCAGCAGCCACACCCCAGTAAAACTGTCTTGGCAGAAACCCAAGCCAGGTTGAAGGTAAACAAAAGGCATAGAGAGCTGGGCGTGGGGGTATCTACCCCAACTCTGAGAAGACTTTCCCTGTGGAATGGACAGATGTGAATAATCTGTTCCAGCAGGCTACGAAGGCAGAGGAAGCAGGCATTGTGGAGCACTTAGGGATTGGTTAGACATTGAAGATACTAAGGTCATCAACTTCATCTTGGGTCATCCATAGTCATCTCGACTTTTGTCTTGCCAGTAGACCGATGACTCTGGAAGACAGAGTGAAGTCATAGACTTTGCACAACTCTTCCTCACTTTTAACAAGAGTCAAAAAACATCTCCCAGACATTTTACATACCCCAGAGTCCTGTGACAATGACAAGAAGAAGCAGTTATGGACACACTGGAAGCTGTGGGCAGAACCATGCACACAGGTGTAAGGTCATTTTCTCATTAGGATAAAGCATCAGTAGGATTCAGCAGCCCCCTGGGTATCTGAGAAACCTTTTTAAGGACCACACTGCTCACCTCCTGCCATGAGGAAGGGGCTAGAAAAGATGCCCTGAACATTGTCTGTTTTGCCCAACCTAACCCTGGCCTGCTTATCGTTCCAGGCAGGGATCCTACCCTGCAGTCAAAACACACACACACACACACACACACACACACACACTTTTGTTTAGATGATTCTACTTACCATAGGTACATGTAATATGCTCACATTCATGGAGAAGTCCAGTAGAGCTGAAAAATGAACAGCTCTTGTAAGAGAACTCAGCAGGTATCTCTACCAAATAGCACTCTTGAGTAAAACACAATTGGCAAATGAAGACCAGCTGACCAGCTTACTGATGTAGGAGTTTAATACTCATTTGTTTCTGGAGTGGCCACAATGATGGGGAAGCTGGTATAGATTTTATAATCTAAATTAATCTAGTCAATAAATTTGTATACCTTGCCCAAGAGTGAATGGCAGGTTAATGACAATTTGTGTTGTCACTTGCAAGAAAGCACCATGCCACCATAATCAGATCCCACCAAGGTAAACCCTGATGAGGTTGAAGAAAAAAAATTTGAAGACTTGGAGACCTTCATCATCAATATGCCAAAATAGGTCAATCTTTTAATTCTAGGTGACTTTAACACTAGAGTAGGCACAGATTATCAGAATGGTAGAGAGTCCTTGAGAGGAATTGAGTAAGAAACAGCAATGGTTTCTTACTACCAAAGACTCGTGTGTCTCATGACTTTCTCATCACTAACACTGTCTTCTGTTTACCTAGACGCAATAAAATTTTGTGGATACACCCTCATAGTAAACATTGGTATTTAATAGACTATGTCGTTATAAGGACAACAGACAAACAGGATGTGAGGGTGACAAAGGTGATGTGTGGTGCAGAGTGCTGGACTGATCATAGACTTGCCCTTTCCAAACTAAACATTCACATTCAATAAAAGCAGTAGCAGGCCTGAGTCAAAATGACTACCAGAAGACTTAATGTCAACAAATTAGAGTGCTTCTTCAAGCATGAAGTTTGTTGCTAACTTGGAGGGAAAGCTAAGCCAACACATGGTTGACAACAGTTGAGAAGCAAAGGAAGGGGCAGCTTTCAGAGATTTGGTGTACATCACTGCATTTACTCATCTGGGACAAAATACTTACAAACAACAAGATTGGTTCAACAAAAATGATGGGGAAATTTATAAACTCTAAAGCTACTTAAACTCCGCAGGGTTTTCCAGGAAGGGGTTCATCTCTCTTAAGAAGACAACATTTAACTCCATCAACAGTAAGGTGCAAGCATATCTTGAAGAGATGCCGAATTCTTCACAGATAAAATTCAATTTTACATTGATAGTAAAAATCTAAGGTGCTTTAATTATATCCTGAAGGCTATTTATGAGCCAAAGACCTATGGTGCATTCCAACTACTCAATGATGATGGAGACACATTGATTAGTGATAAAGACATGATCCTGGAGAGATGAACTGAACATTCTCATAGGGTTCTCAACAGACCATTATAAACCAATGCTGAAGATATTAACTGTATACCTCAAGTTGAAGTCAATCTCTCTCTAGCCAAATTTCTGAGTGAAGAAGTTTTAAATGTCATTAGGCTCCTCTCATGTGGTAAAGCACCTGGTGCTGATTCTATTCCAGGTGAGTTTTATAAGACAGGGGTCAACTGATCATACCAAAGCTGCCTGAAATCTTCCAGGTTATATGGCAAGGGGAGGTTATCCACCAGGAGTTCCATGATGCTTCTATTGTCTTTCTCTATAAAGGAAAGGAAAACAGGTTGTCTTGTAACAATCATGGGGAAGGGGGTGTCTCTCAATCATTGCCAGCATGATTCTTGGATAAATCCTCCTTAATGGACTGGTCCTTCACCTAGAATATGAATAAAGAATTCATACAAAGAAATTCATTTATCTGAGAGCAAGTGTGGCTTCAGAAAAGTTTGAGGAATGGTCTATATTGTATTTTCTGACCAAGAACTCCAGGAGAAATGCCAGGAGCAGAACAGAAATCTGTACAAAACATTTGCTGACCTGACCAAGGCCTGTGATACCAAAGTTGTCAGGGATTGTGGAAGATCATGACAAAAGGTCGCCTAGAAGCGTTCATCATATTGTATGTCATTATCATGACAGCATGCTTTCCCAGGTTCTAAGTAATGGACAGTGCTCTCACACTTTCCCAGTTACCAATGTAGTGAAGAGAACTGTGTACTTGTTCTGATGTGTTTTAGCATGTTTTCAGTGATGTTGTCTAACACCTTCAGTGAGGATGAAAATGGCACCAGGTCAGCTACCATATAGACAGAAAAATATTTAACTTGAAAAGCCACAAGTCAAGACTAAAGTAGAGAGAGTAGGCACATGATTATTTGTTCACAGATGATAGTGCACTCAATGCAATCTCTGAGACTGAGATACAACAAAGCATACATTGAGTCTCCACTGCTTATGCTAATTTTGGTCTAACAATTAACACCAAGGAAACAGAGGTTTCTCCACCATCCAACACCACACCATCCATATGTGGGACCATCAATTACAATAAATGCAAACATTTTGAATGCTGTGGAGAAGTTCACCTACCTTGGCAGTATACTTCCCAGTATACTTTTGGCAGTATACAAGGGATATATACATAGATGATGATGTTGATGCACACATTGCCAGAGCTAGCTCAGTTTTTGAGAGGTTCTAAAGGAAAGTATGGGAGATAAGTGATATTAGACTAACCACCAAATGGAAGGTCTACAGAGTCATTGTCCTGACCTCGTTGCTGTATGCCTTTGACTCTAGACAGTCATGCCAGGAAAATGAATTGCTTCCTGGTGAGATTAATTTCCAGACACTGAGATCCTTCTTCAAACTGAACTGCCAAGCATTCAGACTATTGCAGAGAATGCAACTCTGATGGACTGGCAATACTGTTCAAATGCCAAATGTTCATTTGACTAAGACTATTTTATAGAGAACTCACACAAAGCAAGTATGAAGTAATACAGAAGTAATAGAAGAACATTCAGAAGTAATACAAGAAAATTCTCAAAGTCTCTCTGAAGATCCTTGGGATCAGTTGTGAGACATGGGAGACACTGGCACAGGACCACACAGCATAGTATGCCTATGTCAAAGAAGGTACTGTACTCTATGAGCAAAGCAGAATTGCAAGAAAATATGAAATGCACAAATTTAGACATCTCCATTCTAAATACTTATAAGGACTATTTGTGCCAAACCTATGACAGAGTTTTCAGAGCTTTTATTGGTCTAATCAACCACAGTCAGATACATGGTACTTTGACCCCAACATAGTGATGTCATTTTGGTCTTCTTTAAAAATGAAGAAAAACAATCAACCATAAGAAATACATAAAGTAGATTTTAAGTAAGGGGAAGATACTAGCAGCTAGAAGAATATCTGGAAAGGTTTCTGTCACTAAGTGGCATTTTATCTAAGACTTGAAGAAGGTAGCCAGAATTGAACAGAAGGGGAAAACAGACGGTATTGTCTTTAAGATATTACTGAATTATCTTGGTAACCCCAAACTTTTCTCTGAAACAGACTCGAATTTTCAATACCAATATTTTTTCTGATAATGTCATATGGCTAAGAGTAAAAAAAAACTTAGCAGTCTCGGAAGAAGTGACATAAGGGCTAAAAGGGCAATAAAGAAGATGGTGGGCATGTAAAAGCTACAACACATTACAAATAAGGAATTACAGATGAAAAGCAATATAAAGAATAATATCAATGTAATGTATGATTAAAAAAGAAATAGATTGATTATGTAATGAAAGTGAGGAATAACTTAACACACAGCCTATGTGTTTCACTGGTACCCTAAAATATTAAGAGAATGTAGGAAGGCTCCAAGGATGTTGGGTAGACCCTCAATGGCAACTTGTGGAGGACACAGACAAGAAAACTATAATATGCAATAGAAAGGCCTGGTTGGATTAAAAGCTTTATCAGTAGATAATACATTCACAGTAATGAGATTAGAGTCTTTGTAGAGTAGTAAAAAGTAATGCCAGGTATCCTAATTTGATGACTAATATTTTATTTTATTTTATTTTATTGCTTTTTTGGAGGGCAATTGGGGTTAAGCAACTTGCCCAAGGTCACATGGCTAGGTTTTTATTTGTGTGTGCATTAAGTGTCTGAGGCTGGATCTAAACTCAGGTCCTTCTGACTTCAGGGCCGACGCTCTACTCACTGCGCCACCTAGCCGCTCCGCTGACTAATATTTTAGAGAGTTATAAAGTATTATCCCCTGTGTAGGGTCATATTGGCCCAGAGGCCAATGAGACACAAACCCAAATTTCTCAGATTGGATGAAAGAATCATTGAACCTTGAACCATCTACATAAGTAACTAGCATTGTGAGAATGTTCACATTGTTTTATGGAATTTGTCCAACTTTGCCCCCCATTGAGTTTTAAGGCTATTACTTACAATTCTTGCCAACTATTTAAATATAATCATTATTTCTTCCACCTTAACTTTATTCAAGTAGTATAGAGAAAAATAACAAACTAAAATTATAACTTGTTATTATTTGACAACTAATGCTGTCTCAGAGCTGTTAATCACTCATCTCCCAATCAGCATAATCGGCTATGTAGTATTGATGATGCTCCTCCATTTAAAATACTTACATGCACATCAGAACCTATATCAGGCTAAGAATTGACTGAATCGGGGAAGCTAGGTGGCACAGTGAGTAAGAGCGCTGGCCTCGGAATTGGGATGACTTGGGATCGAAACCGGCCTCAGAAAATGAGCACCCACACACCCACACATAAATAATGACTAGCCGTGTAACCTTGAGCAAGTTACTTAACCCCAATTGCTTTTAAAAAAAAAAAAGAATTGACTGAATTCATCAACATTTACCTTTTAAGTTATAATATGAAACTCTAACAACAAAAACACAAAAACTTCATTGGAGGATGACACATATGAGTAAGAAACAAGTTTGTTTCTTTGCCTCTTTGCCTTTGCTCTGAAGTGAAACTCTGTAATCATGTTAAGATACTACTTTAATCTCTGCAGACATAATATATGCTATGTTTTAATATTTACTATTAGTACTATAAGGAAACCATTTATAGCTTCTTTTATAAACAGCTTTAAAAGTAATCTGTAGGGGTGGCTAAGTGGTGCAGTGAATAGAGCACTGGCACTGGAATCAGGAGGAACTGAGTTCAAATCCAGCCTCAGACACTTGACATACTTACTAGCCATGTGACCTTGGACAAGTCACTTAACCTCAATTGCCCTTCAAAAAGCAAAAAAATAAAAAAGTAATCTGTAAATATTTGTAATGTAAAAACAAAACACCCAACAAAAACTTTTAAAAATAAAGATAGCTTTAAGATTAAAGGGAAGAGGGTGTGAGAAACCTCTCACCAAACTAAAGACCATAAAGGGTGCCTTTAAAATATAAATGATACCAGTTAAGACGTCTAAAACAAGTCAAAAAGTCAAAATAAGTCAACAAGTCATAAAATACAAGAATGAAATCAGTAGTAGAAACTATGACTTCAGATATTTGCAGACAAAAGAAAAATCTCTAGCTAGATTAACTAAAGATCTTACTTCTAGGAAGCAAATCTGACATCTTAGATATCACTAAGACTTGGAGGAATGAGATCATGGACTGATAAAACTGTGATTTGAATTATTTTAAAGAAACAGGAATGGCAAAGGGGTAGGCAAGGTATGGGTATGATAGTATTGTCTCCTAAGAACATGTTTTTGTTTAAAGGAAACCAGGAATTAGAGAGGGGTAGCAATGTGAAGAACATTTGATTGAAGATTATTTGAAGAAAAGTAAAAAGCAATGCTTTCATCAGAGTATCAGACCATTTCAACATATCATGTTTCAACATCTCAAGGAAAAGAAAAAAGTGATGGGTTTGATAAATGGATCATAAGGATGCCCCAGAAACTTATATTTACAGTGATTAGATTTATTCAGTATTCTGGACATCTGCTGGAGTTTTCTCTCTCTCTCTCTCTGCCCAAAGCATAGTACCTAATAATCTCCTAACTCATCTTAATGAAAATCTCATCCTTTAAAAGGTGGAGGTAAGGAAGAAATTTGATCATGGATCCAATTCTTTCTAATAGGGAGAAAACATTTGCTGAGGTGGAAATGATAGAAGTCTAGGGCAAAAGTGAACATTTCACCTTAGAATTTGTAATTAAAGAGAAGAAATCCAGGGAACATGTACCCTTGATTTTGGGAGATTCATTTTTAAGAGTGCAGAGGAAGGACAGATTAGATTCCCAGGAATAAAATTATAAAGGAAAAATCACTTCAGGAAGGATTAGAAGCTCTTAAAAGTGAAATTATGAAGACAAAAAAGGAAACTATTACAATGAGAGGAGAAACGTGGAGTTCTCTAAAGAGACTCAGGTGGATGCAGAAGTAATTAATCAAATACTTTTTAAAGTCAGATATAGAAGGTGGAGGCAGGGGCATAATAAGCACAAATCTGTGGCATGGTTCTATAAGAATAGTATCAAGATGAAAGGAAAGTCTAATACGCATCCAAGTATTTAAGGCAACATTTCTAAAAATAGCAAAGAACTGGAAACTAGGGAATAAATAAATAAATTGTGATACATGGATATTATGGAATGCCACTACACTGTAAGAAGGGAAGGACAGGGAGACTGTAAACTAATACAAAGCGAAGGACAGCAATAGACATGATCTAAGATGATTTAAGTGGAAAGAGCATCAGGACAAAAAAAAACTGAAATTGTACACTGTGTAATTATAACTAAGAATGGTCCTGAAGTACCCCCCTCCCTTCTTGGCAGGGGTGGGGGTCTACATATGGGATATATAGCATGTAATGTTAGATTTGTTTGAGGTACTGAATAATTTTACTGAGATGACTGTTTTTCTTATTGTTTTTTTTATTCTTTCTCACAAAGGGTGGTTCTTTGGGTGGTAGAAGACAGGGACATATTAGAAAATTAAGTATTGTTGAAGAAAAACACAGAAGATATGAATAAATTAAAAAAAACAATAGTATCATGAGAGTTAATACTGTAAATCAGCTAACTAGTGAGGAAAACTGAACATAATAGAAAAAATGATGTTTATATTGTGAGGGGGGAAGGTCAAATAAATAATAGAACTGCTCTTCAGAATGGGGGTATATTTGATGGCAAAGAGAAGACAAAGACTCTCAATTTTAATTTCTCTTCTGCTTTCTTTACATGACTTTTGTATGGAAAGGACAAAAGTAAAACAAAGGAAAAAGGCTAACATGAGTTACTAAGTCAAGATAAATAAGATGGTAGCAAGAGAATACCTAGCTCTCACTGGCAGGGTCAAGTCATGTGGTCCAGATGGGCAACGTGGTCAGCTATTGAAAGAAGTGGCAGAATTTTACTGATGAATTTTCAGGGATCTTTGAAAGTCTGTGGAGAATATTAGAACTTCTAAGGGATTAGAAAAGAGGCAAATGATTATTTTTAAAAATGAAATTTACAAACTATAGAATAGTGAGAGTGACTTCCATTCTTAGCAAAATCCTATTTTTATTTAAGGGATGATTATCAAACATCTAGAAAAGAAAGAGGGAATGTTGTAAAATATAGTTTAGCTTAATTTTAATGAAGCATTTGATATATATATATATATATATATCATCACACCATCATGACATTCTCGTGGCCAAGGTGAAAAGATCATAATTAGGTAGATTTAGACTTGTTTTAATGGCTGGATGGATCTGTAAATTCATCTTTAATGGTCAATGTCAATTTGGAAGAAGATCTCCAGGGAAGATCCTCAGAGAATTTTTGATTGATCTTGTGTTGTTTAATCATTTTCCCAGTGGAAGGTGTGCTTCTGAAATTTATAGTTGACTCAGAGCATGGATAGGTCCCACATTGGATGAAATAGTATTCAGAGAGATCTTCGTAGGCCAGAAGATTCAGTAAAATATAAGTTCCTTGAAGCCAGGGACTATTTCCTTTTCATCTCTGTATCTTTAGTGGCTAGCACAATATCTGGCAAATAGTAGGCACTAAGGGAAATGTTCACTGAATTGTACTGAAGTAAATAGTTAGCAGCTGGTGGTACAGTGGATAGAGTGCTGGGTGTGAAATCAGGAAGACTCATTTTCCTGAGTTCAAAGCTGGCCTCAGACCCTTACTAGCTGTGTGACCCTGGGCAAGTCACTTAACCCTGTTTGCTTCAGTTTCCTTATCTATAAAATGAAGATAATAATAGTACCTATCTCTCTGGTTGTTGTGAGCACAGAGTAGATGCCATGTAGATGTATATTCTGTTCCCATAGAATGAAGCCCATATCAAGTTCTGAGATTGAAGGGAAAAATAATAGAATTGGGGACTGTATGTTTAATGCCTTCTCATCAATGAACAAGGCATTTCACTTTCAGGAGAGGGAACTTGTCCATTAGTAATATCTGAGCATTGGTGTGATGTGCTATAGCCAGCTCAAAGTCGGTAATTGAAAGTGACTTAAGGTCTGTTAGTATCCGAGCTATAAATGGCTTGTCAGACAGCTATGCACAGACAGAAAAATTGAGGATTTTCAATGTCTGTGTACTAGGAGTAAGATAATATAGAAAAAGTAAAAGTTTTCCTAATGCATGTAAGAAAGTCATTTTTTAATTAAGACAGTGAAATTAGTTAACAAATGTTTTATACTTCTATTTGTTTTTAATTCTCTTTAAATAGTAACAAGAATTCATATTTATATAGTTCTTTAAAGTTTACAAACATTTTCCTGACTACTTGACTTAATCTTGTAAAACACAGGTAATAAATGAATATTGTTAGTGGATTCTACTTTATTTTAAGAGTTGTATTTTTATAGAAAAAACAGATCACATATACTCAGCTCTTTCACAATGTGACCTAGAGAGAGGCCTCTGGACCTCAGTTTCCTCATCTATAAAATGAAAGGATTGAGCCAGAGGACTTTGAAAGCCTCTTTCTGCTCTGTATCTATGTTCATATCCAGACCTGAAGATAGCCTTTCTCCTAAACAGTCAGGTGTTAACATACATCATTATCCACCTAGTGATACCTAAAAGAATTGCAAGCATAGTTCTAGCCATAGACTCAAGTCAACAAGCATTTATTAAATGTCTGCTTTATTCTGAGCACTGTGCCAAGTGCTAATGATAAAAAGAAAGAAAGAAAGTATGCCTTAGTCTGTATTCAGAAAACACTGGCTTTCTGTGGAGGCAGATAGCATTTTTCACCATGAGTCCTTTGAGATTGTCTTGGATCATTGTATTGCTGAGAATAGCTAAGTCATCCATAGCTCTTTATTGTACATTACTGTTGTTATTGTGTACAATGTTCTCCTTCACCTCATTATTCTTATCACCATCCACTGGACATACCCCAATTTGTCTCTGTTCTTTCATGAATATTACTCCCAGAACAGAACAAGTACTCCATCTGTGGGTAAACTAAGACAGAGAATAGTGGACCCATCAGCTACCATATCCTTGCAGGCAAGTCTCTTGGCAAAGCATGAAACCACCTGAGCTTTTTAGACTGCCATGTCCCATTGAGCTTGCCATTCAATAACACTCCCAAGATCTTCTTCATAAGGATCATTATCTTACATTTTTTCTTTACTTCTGGAGTAATTCAGATGCCACCCTACCTCCCCAATACCAGTATATTAACTGTGTTTCTTAGGGTAGGGATAGGAGAGTGGAATGGAAAAGAGATAATTCATGGTCTGTTGTTTTTTTGTTGTTGTTGTTTTGTTTGGTTTTTTGGTTTTCTTTTTGGTTTTTTTTTTCTTTTTGGTGTTTTTTTTTTTAAGATGAGATAAGCAGAAACATGGTTGGGAGCAGGGAGAGTGATACTTCAAAGCTGGATAGGAGGGAGAAGTCAGTTTTGAAGCTGTATTTGTAGGCTACACAGAGATGCCACCACTAGCTGTGTTGTTTAATGTACAGGTTCTGGGTTTTATAGCTACTGCTCAGGTAACAAATCACTGGTTTATTTTTAAACAAGCAAGCGACTCTATACTTAGAACAAAGAGAGATCTCATCTTGTCTAGCTTGTAGGCATAAATAAGCCTTCATAGAATAAGTATTTCTTCACATATGGCCCCAACTTTTAACTTCATTCCTAGACCAATTAACAAACAGAATCCCACAAATAAAATATGACAAACCCCCAAGTAAAATCATTAAAAATATGTAGTAATAACATGGCTTTAAAAAAAATCTTATACCTACAATTTTGCCAATCCTGCTATTTTTGCATGTATAAGTTCAGTCCTGATTACTTCTTTAAGGCACAAAATTAAAATTATGAAATACCTAAGCACATTGAATTTTACCTCAAGCAAAGATCTCACATTCATTTAATTCCCCTTTTAACTTTACTATCAAGTGAATTTCCCTCTTTTAAAAGAATTTTTTTTTTGCTACTAACAATGTGGCCTCAGTTTGTGCAGTTCTGTCTGTCTTTAGGATAGGTGAAATCATTGCAATCAAGGGATGGGACACCCCCCAAAACAGGGGAGAGAATTGGGCCTTCACATTTATTAATATGGCCCATTTAAATTAGGATAGACACAGCCTGGCTATGTGATTTCACTGGTGTTAAGAACTACCAAGAGGAAAGGATCCTCTACCATTCCAGGATGGCAATTTCTCTGAGACTTATAGTCCTGAGAAATCTAGAGCATTGGGAGATTGTGACATGGCCAGGGTCACACAGCCTGTAAAGGTAGGTCTTTATTTCAGGCCTTTCTGTATCTGGGGTTGATTCTCTACTATGCTTAAGCTCATAATGTTGACAGAACTTTAGGATTTTTGTTCATAGCTAATGTTGAATACCTAATTGTTTCCTGACAAGTCAAGTTAAATAAAAATGATTGTGTTTGCAATATTAGAGGCCTTATTGTGTGATCAAAATTATAATTTTCCAGGAAAGGAAAGAACAAAATATCGTCATGAAAAATGTTTGGAGGAAATAAGAAAACAATTTTCTTCTAAAATTAAAAAAAATCAATAACCAAAGGATGTCAAACTATTTTCCTTTATAAAAATCTCTCACCACCTACAACTGGCTGTGTTAATAAAATAATATAAAATAAAATAAATGTAATTTTACTCCAACAGGCATCAGAAATAAATGTTCTCTTAAAGAGCCTCCTGGACATTAATTTACCAGCAATTTGGAGCATGTCTAGAACATGAATTGGTTGAAATGAATAGGAAGAAATGTGAATGACTGACAGCTGTGCATGCCTGGCATCTGAAATCCATACCTCTTGTCAGGATAGATGAGGCAAAAAGCACGAGACCTCCAGGAAAGTGGAGGGTGGGTACATTTATAGTATCAGATTTAACATGTAAAGCTGACTGACTAATATACTGCCAATAATTACTACAAGCCATTTTCATCCTCACTCTTAGTCACTGCAGGCTTAGATCCCAAAGAAAAGGCCAGATGATTGATTTTTTTCCCCATAAAAATTGAAATTTGCAAATAAGCTGTATATCTTTCCCCGAAAATACCCAAGTGAGCTGAGCTGGTAAAGCACAAGGAATGATCTGGTCTCTGGTAGCTGGGGCAGGCAGCGTGACAGAAACCCAGCATTTGTGTGATCTTGTGGTCTGGCTGGCATTTTTATGTTCACTTATCTCTCCAACAAACTGAGCTCAAATCTAAAATTATAAAGTAAGGCAGAGTTCTCTGGGGAATGGATTTATTTCAAAGAACAGCCAATGTGTTTTAATCCTTTGATGAAAAGCAAAATGATCTTTCTCTTGACTTTTCTCTGTCCCAGTAATTTGTACCTAGGCTAAAACGTCTTTTCTTTCTTTCATCTATCTCTTTTACTGTCTCTGTTCATCATATTTGAAGAAAAGAAAGCCTTCTTCCTTAGCACCTCCCCTCTTATTTTTCCTCCCAATTTGTATCTGCTCTCACCATTGTCTCTCTCTGACTGGTCTGCATTATATGTTTAAAAATTCATCTTCAATCTCTGTTATCTAGTCATCTCTTCTACCTATGATGGCTGTGGTTTGGCTCACCAACTCCCCCTACTGATTTTCACTGACACTACCAAACAAACCATCTCCATACCATACCAAAGCACGTGTGCCTTCCTTTCCTAGTTCTAGCTCTGAAAATATTCATCAAATTAACACTACAATTCCTTGAAATGATGCAGCAGTCAATCACCTCATGTCTTCAATCACTGTCCCCATGACTTTCTGTCCATAACACTCATTCCTTGCCTTGCCACTATTTCTTTTTATATGTTAGGTTCCCCTAATTACAATTTAAGCTTCTTTAGGGCAGGGACCATCTTGCTTGCATGAATTTGTTTCCCTAGAATTTAGCATAAAGCTTGAAATATAATCACTCAGTAAAACAGAAATCATTAAAAAAAAAACTTAAACTTTGTCTTTGAAACTCATCTAGAGGGAGCTAGAACATTCTTGGGTCCCTACCACTAACTGGCATCACTTTCTTGTCATTCTTCACCATGAAATTAGTCAATCATTTTTAGCTGAATGATGGTCAGCATTTCTTCACAATTTTACCTTCAGTTAAGCATTTCTGACTTCAGGAATGCCTTATTCTGCTTGATCTCTAAAAACTCTGCTTATGATCTGTAGGTCATGAAAAATGAACAGTGAAGTTACTTCCTTCAGGCATAGACACTAGTTAGAATGTAACCCTTTCTTTCAGAAGTGATGGTGAAAATATAGAAAGAAGAAAAAAAAACATGATGGGACCTGCTCTATCTGGGATTGAAGTAATATTTTTACTGGATATGTTTGATGATCTATAAATGTAACCTCTGATAAAAAAAAAACCATAGGACTCCCATCAACTTCAGTCCCCTCCTTACCTGATCTGTATAAGAATAGTGTATGCAAAAGGTACACTGGGTCTGCTTGCCTGAGATTGGTGTTCTTGCACAAAGCTCTAACTCCCTATATCTATTTCAATTAAAATAAAAATACAGCACATATTGACTTCCTTAAGACCAATCTAAATTGTATCATCATGGTAGACAGAACCAACTTCCTCTCTTATGGCTTCATATTCCAGAATAAGACCTAAACCCAAGGATCAAAGTTAAGCAGAAATGTGTGTCTCATGCCTTTAAATTTGTGTGTGTGTGTGTGTGTGTGTGTGTGTGTGTGTGTGTGTACCTGTTCCACTGGTAGATTGTATGCTATTAACAAACCCTGTAGTTAGAATAGAGTTGGGTGTGACTATGTTTCTTTTCCTTGAGATCTGGAACCAGTTTAAGTTATTTAGCAATGAATATGGAGTCCTAGGAGACCAATTCAGTTTCCTCATTTAGGATATGCACCTCTCAGAGCAAGGAATATTTTGAAGCAGTAATAGGAGCTTGAGGTTGGAAAAACCCAGACCAATTGCTTCTGTTGGCAAGAAGTTTTTATAGCCTTCCTACAACATATGAATGGGACAGAGTGGTCCTTTGGGACAAGGAAATTGGCAGAGAAAGTAGAACATGAACAAATATAGGGAAACATGAGAAATATGGGTGTGATTGGCTATTTTCAACAGTGGCTGGTCCTGGTATATATAAGTATAAAGCAAGAGTGTATCTTTCCCCCACCATTACTTGGTATAATCTAGATAATCTATAATAAAGCTATGTAATAGCAATAAGATAAGAGAAAAAAGGCATCATTTATAGGCAAGGGAAATCTAAAACTCATCCTACTTACTGCTGAAATGTTCTTAGAAAACCTAATAGAATCAGCAAAGAAACTAAAACAATGAAAAGCTTCAGTTAGATAGTGAGATACATTGGAGGTGAGGGTTCAGGGAGCAGATCTATGATTTATATTTATATAGAAATATATATATATATATTTTTTTTTCCTATATATTTATATAGGAAAATCCTAATGAGGAAACTCCTACTAACACAGATTGGCACCTGTTCTGAACCTTATAATCTTATAGATTTTCCTGAGGACACTGAGAGACTGTGACTTGCCCAGGTTAAAATAGCCACTAAGTATAATGAGGAGAACAAAATAGCCTAGAAACTGTTTCAGCCAGAAGACACTTGATTACTTTACAAAAGGGAGATAAAAAGCAGAAAAAAGAAATTCCAGTTTATAATAGAAACTAATTTATAAAATCTTACTGAGAAGAATAATGAGAGATTATGAGCAGTGATGCTATTTAAATAAGCAAGAAACAGTAGAAGTAAAAATAAGAAAGATTGGTAAGACATAATTAAGCAAAGTGATCCAGAAGATATGTATAAAATTGAAAGAATATGAAACATGAAAATGGAAGAAACTTGTAAAGATATTTATGAGAAACTTTTAGGCATCAGGGGCAATGAAACTACCACATGAGATTTTCATAAGGGAGTGGAAGTGACATTGAAAAAACTAAAGATGAGAAGAGAAGTTAGAATAAACCAAGTATAAATAGAAGAGGTCTACACTGGAACTGATAGAATTTTGAATGAACTGAGAAATTTTCTCTCAAGGTGAAAGAGCAAAGGATAGTCCCTTCTTATTAAAAAAATAAAGACTTTTATTTTTTATTTTTTTAAGCAATTGGGGTTAAGTAACTTGCTCAAGGTTACACGGCTAGTCATTATTTATGTGTGGGTGCTCATTTTCTGAGGCTGGATCTGATCCTGGGTCGTCCCAACTCCGGGGCCAGCACTCTTACTCACTGAGCCACTTAGCCACCCCAAGACTTTTATTTTTAAAGGTGATCATAAGAATATCAATAATTCTAGATTCAAACATCAACTCTTCTATTTCCACAAAATTTTCTATGAAAGTATTTATGTACACACATCAAAGATTTCCTGGGTGAAAAATGAGAAAGAAATAAGCAAGCTTCCACAAACAGTAAACATATTTTTACAGTGACACAATTGACTAGAAGGTTTAGGAAATACAAGGTCCCATTATGCTTGTCATTTGTTCACCAAAACAAACAAACAAACAAAAAAAAAAAAAACACGTGATTTGGTAATGGTCCCCATCTTAACAGCTCTTCTCCAACAGACTATTGTTTCTATTTTAATATGATTTAAGAGACTTTAAAAGATGTAACAATAAAGATTACTTTAAAAACTTCTGATTGTGAAAGTCAATCAGTTAATAAATCTGTGATCATCAGTTCAAGAGTTTCTTTAACTGATGCAATTTACAATCCATTCAAGGCTACTCATTCTACAGGGTTTATGTCCTGTCATCTCAAAAAGTGTGCCAGTGGAGTTCTGCCCAAGATGCTCAATGCCTTCCTCAATTTATATAACATCCTGAGGTTATCAATGGAGTACAATGGCTGCCTATTTATCCCACCATGAGCCTCTCTCTCTCTCTACATTGCTCTCTGTGTAATAATCATCTTTAGTTCTTTGGAGACAGCAGCATTCCATATCTTGTTGTCATACAGCAAAACAGGTAAAATGTTAGTGTGGAAAAGCTGGACCTTTGATTTTATGTAATGTTTGAGGCAGTGAAAGATCTTTAAAATTTCCTGGAAGGCAATTTAGATACAAATTGAAATATGGGCAATTGACCTGCATCTGCTCAATCTTTTCTGTGTAGACTGACAGGCCAAACTCTTTTGGTTTTTTACATCTCTCTTCCATGATGCTCTTTAATACATTGGAGTGTGAGGAAATTGGCAAAATGTCATCTGCAAACAAGAGCATCATCCATATCCCTCCTTAACCTCTTGATCTCTGGTGAATATCTTTGACAAACATGCATCTCCTTGTTTTAAGACTTCCTTGATTTTTTTGAAGAGTCATTGAACAGGATTGTGTTTGTTATTATATCTACTAAAAAATTCTAAATGATCTCAATATATAGGAAGAGGAAACATATATATCTTGATATAGAAAAAGAGGCATTTTTTCTTTTCTTGTTGTTCTAACAAATCAAATACTTTTCCATAAATCAACAAGTAATCAGCACAATGGGATTGTATGTTATCTTTTATTTTCATTATGATAACTTTCAGTTAATTATAAGATAATAATAAATGCTAATATTTATGTATTATTTTAAAGTCTGTAAAGTTGGAATGAAGCCAAGATAGCAGCATTGCTGGAGGTAGTGGGACTGAGCTGATAAACAAACTCCTTCAAACATGAAGATTGTCCCAAAATTTTCCAGACCCAATTCTGATGAGGGAATAAGGGACAAGTCAGTGAGTCATTCATGCAGCTCAGTTTGGCAGGATGGACTAGGACCATGTTGTTCATGGAGACACTGTACACCAGGTCAAGAGGAGGTCCCATATTCATTGTAAAGCACCCCTAGATCCCTAGTGTGGCACCATAACAGAGGCAGGTAAGAACTGGCATCTTTTTTACCCACTACCCAGCTCTAGATCATAGATCCAAGGAAGTTTGGGAGTAAAGTTCTTAGGTAGAGAGGCCCAGGATTGCATATGAAGTCAAAAGTTCAAAAATTCATCAGGAGTAGCAACACTGATATAGCTCATAACTCAAGGGAAGCAGGTCACTCTTCTAATATTTAGTCCTGCCTACAGTGGAATAACAAGGACAGGAATCTCAGACCAAAGGCAAGCCTACAATTCTGCTGCTCTGATGGGGTGGAGTCTAGCAGCAGTCTACTCTTACACAAACTAAAACTCAGGAACTTTCAGGGCTCAGACCAGGGGCACAGCAATCAGACTTCATCCTTGAATGAACTTTTTTGGAAGCACTGGAAGTTTGAATTTACTTGGCCTCTCCCCAAGATTCTAGAATAAATAGCACAATACTTAACACCTTAATAAATCAGCAACAGAACCATACCAATTTACCTTTTAAAAGTGTGGCAAAGTCCAACCCTCTCACATCAAATCTGAAGTCAGGAAGTAGGCTGGAAGAATGGGTAAACAACAACAACAAAAAGCTATTATGTTAGCAGGGATACTCAAGACACAAATGCAAAAGAAGAGAATGACTCCAAAACATCCACAAGCCACGTCTCAAAGACAAACATAGTTTGGGCACAAACTCAAGTAGAATTACTGGAACAGATGAAACCAGGTTTAAACAGTTTAATTTTTTTTAATAAATGAAAAGAAAGTGCTTGAAGAGGGGAAAGGTGAAAGAAATGAGATCTATGAAAGAAATAAATGGAAAGGGAATTAATAGCTTAAAACAAGAAAGACAAAACATTGCCCAAATAGCAAACTCCCTGAAAACATAAATGGACCAAAAATAATACAATTATTCTGTGAGGCAACAAAAAAATTCAGTCAGAAGACTGAAAATAAATAAAAAAAAGTTTAAAGTCTTCCACAACAAAAACAACTGACTTAGAAAACAGATCAAGGAGAAAAAAATCATTGGACTATCTGAATGTCATAACCAAAAAAAGGAACATAGACATTACATATCAATATGATTTAAGAAAATTGCCTAGATCTCTAAATACTAGAGGGCAAAATGGAAATAGAAAGAATCCCAAAGTCACCTCCTGGAAGAAATCCTGAAATAAAAACTGCCAGAAACATCATAGTCAAAATCCAGACCTTCCGTGACAAAGAAGAAATTCAAGCAGTCAAAAAGAAAGAATTCAATTACTAAAGAGTCACATTAAGAATAACATACTATCTAGCAGGCACCACTCTGAAGGAAACTTGGAATATCATATTCTAGAAGGCCAAGGATATTATTACAGCCAAATAACTTAGCCGGCAAAACTGAGATAATCCTATAGGGGAAAAATAGACCTTTAATGAAATAGAGGATTTCCAAGCACTCCTGATAAAAAAGATCAGAGATGTACAGAAACTTTGAAGTTGAAACCCAGGAGTAAAGAGAAATCTAATGAGTGAAGATGGATAAACTACTTGTACTCAAATATGTGGATATAACATATGCTTCCCTCTGATCTCTATCATTATCAGAATTTGTACAGGGAGTTCAATCAGACAAGGCCTGGCAATAGTTTGCTATGTCTTGATGATCTTAAGAAAAAAATAAAAAGAGGGAAAGAAAAAAAATAATGGAGTGGAGGAAGGGAAAGAAGATTAAGGAAAATGATTTCATATAATAAGTGTATATAAGAAAACATCTTTAAAAACAGGGAGGAGAATGAGGGGCAATGGCTAAGCGTTAAATCTCACTCTTATCAGAACTGGTCAAAAACAGGACAAATATACATATACAGTTGATTACAGAAATACATTTAACTCAACATGAAAATAGGAGGCCAAGTGGAGAGGAAGAAGAGGAATTTGGGGTAGGGTAGATTAAAGGATGGATTAATCTGAAGCAAAACAAACTCTAAAAATGTACACATACATCTACAGCTATATTGAGGTAGCAAAGAAAGATTGGGGAACTTGTGAAAAATTAAGCTATATAAATGGAATGGAATATTTTTGTGTTTTATTGTAATAATCAACCAAAGAACTAATTCCAAAGGACTAGTGATGAAACATATTACCCACCTCCTGATAGGGAAGTGAAAGGCTCACAATAAAGAATGAGACTTAAAACAAAACAAAACAAAACAAAACTATGGTCAGTATGGAAAGTTGTTTTGATCAGCTACACATTTGTAAAGGGTTTTGGTTTCTTTGCATTCTAAAATGGGGGAGGGGTTTGGAGTGAAGCTAAAAAGGCAGATATTGACTAAGTCATACAAATAAAATACTTTTAAAAAATTAAGTCTTAAAAGTATTTTGCCTAGGTTATCTCAATCGATCCTCAAAACAATCCTGTGAGGGAGTAAACAAACAGTGAAATCATTAAGGATACAAAAAAAAATAGTGAAGACATAGTCCCTGCTCTTAAGCTTACATTCTAATGGGAGCAACAATATAAAAACAACTATGTACATACAAAATATGTAGGGTATAAATGTGTGATAATTCCAGAAGTTGCTGTTGTTTTGCAGTCATTTCAGTCATGTCCAATGCTTTGTGACCCCCTTTGGGTTTTCTTAGCAAAGATAATGGTGTGATTGGTCATTTCCTTCTCAAGCTCATTTGACAGATGAGGAAACTTGGGTAAACAGGGTTAAGTGAGTTGCCCAGGGTCACACAGTGAGTAAGTGTCTGAGACCAGAGATGAACTCAGGAAGATGAATCTTCCTGACTCCAGGCCTGGGACTCTATCTACTGCACCACCTAGCTAGTCCAGTTTCAGAGGGTAGATTCTAGCAATAGGGAGTAGGGGGAGAAAGCAGTGACAAGATAGACCAGGAAAGGCCTCTTATGGGAGGTAGGATTTGAACTTAAACTTGAATAAAACCAGGAAAGCCAGGAGGAAGAGATGAGGAGGGAGAGCATTCTCCAGTGTAAAAGCAAGTAGCTGAGAAGAAGTGTTGGTTGCAAGTGTAGGTTGCCTCACAAGTATGGCCAATAAAGCTAGATTGTAGACTGAAGAGAGTCATATCTAAGAAGGCAAGAAGGCTAGAAAGGGAGAAGGTTGTGAACAGTTTTCAAATGTCAAAGGAGAGTTTTATATTTGATCCTGCTAGTAATTAAAAAGTCACTGGAGATTATTGAGTAGCAGGGATAATGTGCTAAGACTTGTGTCATAGGAAAATAACTTTGGCAGCTGAGTGGAGGATAGACTAAAGTGGAGAGAGATTGGAGTCAATTAAACTAACTAGAAGCCTATTGAAATAGTCCAAGTGGGAGATGATGAGGGCCCGAAACAGGGTTATAATTGTATTAATGAAGAAAAAGGGATTATTTTTTACATTGTGAAAGTGGGGGGGGAGACAAACAAACTTGACAACAGATTGATTATATTATAACTAGTGAAGACACAAGGATGAGACTGAATTTGAGCCTTGGTGACTAGGAAGATGGTGGTACTCCTGACAGTAATAGGGAGGTTGTGAAGAGGGAAGGGTTTTGAGGGAAAGGTAATGAATTCTTTCTTGAATATATAGAGATTGAGATATCTACAGGATGTCTAGTTCAAGATGTCTAATGGGCAGTTGAAGATACAAATATGGAGTTGAGGAAAGAAGTTAGATAAATAGATTTACATTTTACATAGAAGGAAACTGAGGCTGAGAAAGAAAGTAATTCTGCCAGAGTCACAAGCTAGTAACAAGATTGAACTCAAAACTTCTTGACTCCAAGTTCATTATTCTATCCATTATGACACCTTCCTGGTAGAGATGTGGTCCTTTCTTGAATATCAGTTCCAAAAGCCTGCCTGTTGCCTACCAACAACCATTGAGGTTGCCCTCAATTTGTGCATAGGTGACTCTCATAGGTACTTTGTAGAGAAGGGAGAGTAGACATATAAAAGTGAGGAATTCCATTCAATTAAACAAATATTGATTGTCTCTATTATGTTTCAGACACACAGGGGCAAGCCCTGAGTATATAACAACAAGCCCTGAAATAAGAACAATCACAACAATAACTAATATTTGTATAGCACTTTGTGGTTTACACAACACTTCACATGCTGTCTCATTTCACCCACACAACAACCCCATGAGTTTCATGCTTTTATTATCCCCAGTCCTCAGGAAACTGAAGCCCAGGGAGTTTAATTTAAATAACTTGCCTGATATAGGTAGAAAGCGACAAAAAATTTTAACCCAGGCCCTCTGACTCCAGAGTCAGTGTTCTTACCAATATAATATGTCATCCATTGATCAATGAATTTGTATAATACTGGAGGAAATGCAGCATATCAATTTTTGTTATTTTCCTCTACAAACAAAACCAGAACTAAAAAAAGAAGTTGTAGAAGAAGTATGTAGAAGAAGAATGACCTACATTTCCTCCTTGGAGAAGCAAATAAAAAGTTGGCAAATTTTGTTTTATCATGTGCCAAAATTAATGAAAGATTATCCCATGAGACAGTCTGTCACCTTCTATCATGATGCTTTTCAATTGACCAATCAGCATTTAGTAAGTTGCTATATAAGCCAGGTACTGAACTAGACGCTGGGGATATAAACACAAAGAAACTAATAATTCCTATTCTTAAGTATATATACACGATATGTATTTGCAAAAAGACTGCTATAAAAGCAATTTCTACTTATTTCTACCAACAAAAAGACCATGGGGTCCAATGGCATTATCTTAGAGATGAGGAAACTGAGACTCAGAGAAATTAAGAGAGTTAATAGAATATAGGCTCTTTGAAATTATGGATTGCTTAATTTTCTGAATTTATATCCCCAGTGCTTAGCATATTACCTGATACATAATAGATGTTTACTAAATCTTGTTTTCAATTGATTGTTCAAAGTCACATGGGAAATAAATGAAGGAGATACTGTTTGAGTTCTTATCTTTTGGCTCCAAATCCAATGTTTTTGTTTTTTTGTTTTGTTTTGTTTTTCATGAGGTTAAGAAATTTTATGAAGAACTTGGAAAAATGCTACATATTAAATTAATAGATACTTTGATGCAAAGGTAGGATTATAGAGAGCTGGAAAATTTTGGTTCAAGAACCATATTGGTTCAAGCTGCATAATGGCTATGTAACAATGAGAAAATTAACTTCTCAGTGTTCCAGACAGCTTTCAAAGACCAAATTACGGGTTAGTTGTTGACACTGTTGACAGACTAGGATTTCCCTGAGCTTATAAAATCAAAACGTTGGGACCCAATTTGAATAACAGTGGTGGCAATACAAACATGAGTATATGATAGGACAGAGAAAAGCAATTTAAAATATGGTTTAGGATTAAAAAATAAGAGATGCCAAATAATGGGAGACTACACAAAACTTCAAGCCATTATATCATAAATACTTTCTCTGTGAAAGGAATAAGGATAAACTAAATATGATGAGTAATGAAATCCAACCCCCAAAATTGATATTTTAACTCATATGAAATAACTCATTATTCTGAACCAACTGTTTCTTTATGTAGAGACCACTAATTTCTTAGAGCAAAGATAAAAATTAGTACAAAACCAGAAGATAACATGAAAATAAGGGGAAACAATCACAATGAACTATTTAAAATAGTTAACCGTTGATGCAAAAAAAAAAGGGGGAAATAAATGGAGGACTGTATGTCATCAACAATTATAATTTTCAATTGAATCAATTTTAATTGATATAACTCAAAATACCAGAGTAAGAACAAAGGGTCCTAAAAACCAGCTTAGTTAGAAAATACTCAAACTACAAGCCAAGAGGAAGGATATGGTAGCTAAAAGCAACAGAAGTAAAAAATAGAAATGTATTTGTAAAATCTTATAGAGAAGGATGAGGGAAAATGATGACCTATAGAAAATGAGTAATATCACCTAAAAAGACAATGATGAAATTAAAAGAAAAGTTAGTTTAAGGGCAGCCTAACTAAAGACAAAACTAAATCACAGTTATGCTGAGGGCACTTGGGGATGAAACAGAAAGGAAGAATACAAACAAGCAAAAAAAGGGAAAGCTCTACAAGGAATTTTAATTCCACTTCTTTCCACCATCAGGTACAACGGAAACCCCATGTTTACAACACCACATCATCACCCTGAAAGTATGATGCTAAAGTTAAAATGACATTAAAGCATTTAAAGATGGGAAAAGCAGCTTCACTAGTCTAAATAAAAATAATCTACACATGAATTGAAAGTATCCTTGTAATAGGCAGGCTATCCATGGTGAATCACATCTGTATGTAAGGACAATTGATCAGACTAATTGCTTATGTTTCCCAATTGAATTCAGGGAATATATTCATACTCATCCCTGCACAGGAGATTGAAGGTCATGAAAGTTATTCATGAAATCCCTTCTTGGGCTGAGTGGGCAAACCTATGACATTCAATTCTATTATTTTCTCTTGGATTTTTAAATTTTCTTTTTAATAAAAATACCATTGAGTTTTTCTTTGTGTCCTGTTACTTTACTAAAATTATTAATTGCATCAGGTTTTTTTTTTGCTAATTCTCTGGGTCTTTCTAAGTTAAACATCATGTCATTAACAAATAAGGATAGTTTCATTTCCTCCCTAGCTATGCTTATGTTTTAGTTGCTTTCTCTTGTCTAAATACCTTCAGTAGAATTTCTAGAACTATGCCAAATAACAGTGGAGAAAGAGGATGATGGCATTACTCTGATGCTTTTAGGGAAAGTTTCTGTTTCCCCATTAAAAATAATGCTAGTTTTTTTGTTTTAAATATGTATGAATGAAATTAAGAATTTCAAGAGCCAGAGGTAAAGAGGGTGTTTTCCAGGCTTGGGAGTATAGCATGGAGACAAGAGATTGGGTGTCATCTGTGAGGAATAATAATGATACCAATTTGGTGTGACCAGTGTATGAAAGAGAGTAATGTATAGTAAGTCTACAAAAAAAGTAAAATTGATGTCTGGTCCAATGCTTATTTTGTCATCCCCCTAAGACATAAAAAAGAGAGGTGGAGAAATGTATCCAATGCATTGGCTAGTACTTTTGTAAAGGATTTATAGAAAGATATATGTGTAAATTATACAGGATAAAAAATATATATAGTAGAGTTGCAACTACAGTTTCAAATATCACGAACTTCAAAGCTGAGGTGTTAAGGCAGCAGAACTAAGAAGGCATAAACCAGTAATAGGATAAGGGTTGCCACCCTTTGGAAAAAGCCCAACAGCAAAAGATTGTGATTGTGAGCTTTAAGCTGAAGGTGATAGAGACTAAAGTTGCCAAGCTTCCCAGCTTTAATTTTAACAAATTCCAGGCAGGAGCTATATTCTAAGATGAATGAAATAATACAAGCAAGTGATAGAGCACTGGCCCTGGAGTCAGGGGGACCTGAGTTCAAATCCAACCTCAGACACTTACTTGCTTTGTTACCCTGGGCAAGTCACTTAACCCTGATTGCCTCATAAATAAATTAAAAAAACAGATGAATGAATGAATAAACAAACAAACAAACGAATAAATAAACCCAGTCTCTGAAGACATACATAGAAGATGCTGAGAGTTAAAGAACTGAAGGTTGTGGAACAGGCAGAGTAGAAGCATAAAGAGCATTTCCAGGAATAAAACTTTGTGAGCCATTCAGACATAAGGTGTGTCAGGACATAGACTGTATCACCTAAATCACAATGAATAACAAGCCACAAAGTAGCAATTCTGTATTTTCTTTCTTCCCTTAAACTAATCCAATGGATCTGGAGCTTTTCCCCTCTGACCTTGGGGAAAGTCTGTTTACCTTTCTTTGTTTTGAGAGTTTACTTTATATAAAGAAGCATTCACAGACTATTGCTAATCTAAATATAGTTTCTATGATTGCAGTAGGAAGCATAAAATTAAGGGGAAGCATCCTAGAGGAGCAAGATTATGTATTATACACACATATACATACCTGGAAATCCATCTATGCAATCAATTAATAGTCAGAAGAGATGGGGAGGAGAGTAACTGATCAACCATGCTCACTACATTACCCTACCATTGCTACAATAAGACTACATATTTAATACTAAAAACCCTTAAGTATTACTTAGTCTAAATCCTAGTGAAGTTAAGTGACTTGTTCAAGGTCATACAGGCAGAAACAAGATTTGAAGTCAGGTCTTCTGACTCCAAATCAAGAGTTTACTATTTTTCCTACACTGTATTATATTGCCTCTTCAGACTAAACACCTTGGTGGCTATAATGAATAGAGGCAGTGCAGTTGCAAAATCTCAGTTCATGTCTGCTTTCAAAATAGTCCACATTTCTACATTTAAAAACCTACACTTTGTTGAATATTTCTATCTACACTTCACATTGACAAATGAGAATTTCCTGTGAACGGATTTTGGAAAAGCAGCCAAAAATTATGAGTCATTGTAAAGCTAAACATTTAGCAAGACCTTAGCCCTACTGTTATTGTACAAAATCAAAGCTCTCCCCTCTGTAATTCCCAGGGTTCATGAGTTCTGTTGAACAGAAATAGAAGAAAAATTCTGGACAAGATAGGAACATTAAAATCATAATTAACATTGGGGAGAGGGGAGTCTATCTCTAGCTCTGTAATAAATGTGAATTTGACTACCTGAAAACACTGCCAAAACTTTGCTTTCAAGTCAAGTTAAATCCTGAAAACCACACTTTTACCTGTGCAGGAGATGGGGTTTGTCTTCTGTTGGTTCCAGCTTCATTGCTTTTTACTCAATACCTTTGTCTTTCCTTATCAGCATCCAGCATCCAGTCTTCCCTGCTCACTTGCCAATGATTTCATCCTTTCCACCTGTGTCCTCATCAAAATCTGTTCTTAAAGAAGGATTTGTTAAACTCATTCATATTGAGGCATAAATGACAAATAAGGTATGTTCCTTCTTTCATGAGGTATTTGCATTTAAACAGGGGATAAAGTCTTAAGGAAAAAGAATTCATTTCCAATGAGGCAGTTTAAGTATCAAATATTGGATGGGGGAAATAAGTTTGGAGATAGACTATAAGATCATGTCACACAGGCAATCCCGCCTATGCACAGTCAGCTTTTTATACAGATGTGTGTAGTGAGTGTTTTATTATTTATTATAGTATTGTTTTATTATATTAGTTTTATATATTATATTTTATTTTATATATTATTTTATTTATTATAGTATTATTTTCATTAAAAAATGACCAGAATTTGGCTAAGTCAATTCTCTGCCATCTTTGCCTTTCACAAATTTGTTCTCATGAATTTAGCCTTATATGTCTATAGCTCTCACTCTAATGTCATTTTCTCTTAGCCTGGATAGGCAATTTAGATATCAAAGTTATTGTTAATTAAGGATGACACTGTGATAACTGATCCTCTGGAGTCTCAATGCTTCAACCACACCAATTTGCTTAGATGCAAGATCATTGCAATATATTGAATCATTTGCCAGTTAACTAGTTCTTCTATGAAATATAACATTGATATCTTCTCAGCAATTCCAGTAAGTTACTGCACACCACCTAAGCTTAGGGATAAATATTAAACGACAAATATACCACGAGGGAAAACTTCCCAATGTTTAGGAGACATGAGATAGTTCATAAAATACTATATATGAGCACAAATGCATTCATATGTGTATATGTACATACATGCCTATAGATATAGAATAGATATCTGGAGTGCATTAAGTGGAATTGTCTATAAATATCCACTCCTAGGAACTCAAATATAATTTTAAATGAATGCTATTGTGTCATATGTATAGTGAGTTGGAAAATAAAATAAAATAAACTATCACTGATAAACATTCAGAACTAAGAGGATAATTTAAAAAGTTACCTAAATATGATGCTAATTTTATAGAGATAGAGAAAATGATGGTAGCATGCTAAGCTAAGTGGGACAACACTGCATATCAGAGGCTGGTAGCTAGTTGCTACCAGCTAGTGCAAAGGGAACTAAAAACAAATCCCTTCTCAGACATTTGCTAGCTATCTGACCCTGGACAAGTCATTTAGCCTCTCAGCCTCAGTTTCCGCATTTGTAAAATGAAGTAGCACCTACTTCATAGGATTGTTGTGAGAATCAAATACTGTTTAGTCTTAAGAAGAGGACACATGAACAACATGATAACTGCCTTCAAATATTAGAAGGGAAACCATGTGGAAAACAAATTAGATTTATTCTTCTTTTTCCTAGAAGTCAGAACTAGAAGCAATGAATAGAAGCTGTATAGAGAAAATAAAGTCAACTTGGGCCATGTTAGGAGATAGTAAATTCTGTTTCATTAGAGGTCTTAAAACAAAAGTTGCATGACCATTTGTTGAATGTGTTGTAGAAAGGATTATTGTTCAAGGACCTATTCAGGTTCCTTCCAACTTTGTGACTGAGACTAGCCTAATTGAAGAAATAAGTGGACCAGGCTTTCTACTTAGAGTTGGATATGCCTATTACTGTGTGATAAATGTCTTATCCCTGTCTTTGAGTGGCATCTTAAAATATGATAAACTAATATTTCCTTCTGTAAGACACTGCACTCAGACCCACATAAGACATAAAGATTAATAGACACTTTGTCTACCCTGAAAGAGCTAACTAATTAGTAGGTGAGATGACATGACTATAGAAAAGCGGAAGACAAGGTAATGAGAATTACCCTTCCTCACCCTAATCCCCAATCCTATTAGCTCTCTGTCTCTGTCTATCTATTATCTATCTATCTATCTATCTATCTATCTATCTGGCTGGCTGGCTATCTGTCTATCCATCCATCCATCTATCTATCTATCTATCTATCTATCTATCTATCTATCTATCTATCTATCTACCTATCCATCCATCTATCTATCTATCTATCTGGCTATCTGGCTATCTATCTGTCTGTCTATGTATCTATCTATCTATCTATCTATCTATCTATCTGTCTACCTATCACCTCTTATTATCTGGATTATTTGCCATCTTTTCTTGCTGCTTTCAAGGTGTCTAAGTGCCAAGAGTGGTATGAACAATTTCACAGAACAGATCACCATGATCTCCCCTCCTTGGTTCTCTCCCAGGCCATCTCTCTCAAACTGGCTATACTCTCTTCTGCTCCCCATGTTGACTCCTTGGTGAATCAGTCCCAGTCTACACTGTCCTCTATTCTCAGGTCTTTAGCCTTTTATCCTATATTGCTCTGCCAAGCCTCTGCCCTGTATTGTTCTCATGTTGCTCTCACTTATTTGCTCCTCAATGAAGCTAGAGGAAATCATAAAACCATGCTTATTGGATCCACTACACATTTATGTTACGTAATCTCAACTAGGCTCTCATGCTACAAGACAATCCTTTTATTCCTCCCTAATTGACCAATATCCTACCACAGCAGATTTCCCAAATCCCTTCATCCCTCCTCAGAAATCAATGATTTCTCAGTTGACAAGTCTTGTGGACTTTTCTCAGTCCTTGTTGTTTTTACCTTTTCTACCTCTGACACTGTCAAATAGCCTCTTCTCTCTAGGTGACTCTGCTACCTGACTGACCCCTCCTCAGTCTCCTTTGCTGAATATTCATCCCTGTCATTCCCATTAACTATGGGTGTCCTCCAAGGCCCTGTCCTTCCCAGGACCCCCTGCCTCCCACCCTCTCACTTTGTCTCATATTTTACTAAAAAAAACTAAAGCATGCCCCAAAAGTTCCCCCTTCTCCCTTCCTATTCATTTCAAATCATTAAGCTGTCTTCTGTCACTTTCTCCTCACCCATACCTCTTTTATATGAAGAGGTGGCCCTTCTCCTTACCTAGGCACACATGCACAAGAGATCCCATTCCATCCTGTCTTCTCCAGCCGATTGTATCCTCTATCATCTCCCCGTCACTTACATCTCTTCAGTTTCTGCCTCTGCTGTTTGCTCCCTACTGCTTACAAACATTCCCATGTCTCTGCCATCCTCACTTGATCCATTCATCCCTGACAGCTGTCATCTACCTCTTCTCCATTTTCTGGCTAAACTCTATCAAAAGATCAAATGCAATCAGTGCCTCTACTCCTTTCTTATCACTCCCTTCTTAATTCTTGATAGTCTGCATCATTAAGCCTAAAGCATTCTCTCCAAAGCTATCAGTGACTTCTTAGTTGATAAATCTTATGGATTTTCCCCAGTCCTCATTGGTTGTTGTTGTTGTTGTTGTTGCTGTTGTTGTTGTTGTTGTTGTTGTTTTGTGGGTGTGTTAACCTCTCTGCAACCTTTGATAGTGTCAAACAGTCTCTTCTTTTGGATTTTCTCTTCTCTCTAGGTATCTCTGCTACTTGACTGACCCCATCCTCAGTCTCCTTTGTTGAATATTCATCTTGATCATTCCCATTAACTATGGGCTTCCCCCAATGCCCTATCCTGGATTCTCTTCCATTCATCCTCTTTATTATTTCACTTGGTGATCTCACATGTATTCTGCTATGCAGCTGGTCCTCAATTTTTTTTCCACTCCTAACCTCTTTCTTTACTCCCAGTCTAGCATTTCTAATTGTCCATTGGGCATTTTCGAAGTGGAAGTCTCATAGACCTCTTAATCTCAACATATCCAAAACTGACCTCATTATCTTTTCCCCAAAACCTCCTTCTCTTCCTAACTTCCGCATTGCTATGGAGGGGACCAACCTTGTCCCAAAACCCTCTCGTTCATAGTCATCTTCTACTCCTCTCTCTCATCTCTCTATATCCAATTGGTTGCCAAGTCCTGTCATCTCTATCTTCTCAACATTCCTTATATATGCACTCTTCTTTGCTCTGACACTGCCATCACCCTAGTGTGGACCCTCATCACTCCACATCTAGACTATTGCAATATCCTGCTAGTGGGTGGTTGTAGCAGTAAGCACACCAGTGTTCCCAGGGTGGCTGCCAACACAGGTTCTTAGACCTGCTTTTCTAAAGGAAAACAACTCAAAATGAGTTAACAAGCTTACTTTAATCAATCAAACATATATCATTTACCTAGTTCTGGGGGAAAAGTTCACCACCTACCCTGAATTTTAGAGTATACAGACAGAAGTTACAAGACAGAGAAACAGATCAAGCAGACAGGCTTCCAAACTGTCCAATCATTTCATAGATCCATACCTAATCACAGTTACCAGAGAGGGAAGCATCAATATCTGGGTTTTCAAAGCTGGGGGGTGGGGGGGAGAAGTTCTCAATGGCTGCCCAGAGTCTCATCGAATCAAATCACAACAACACTTCTCAAAGTAAGCCCTAAAACAAAGTCTCACATCAGGGATTATATAGCCTTCTTACCCACTGCCCAATCACAAAGCACCAAGGTGTGGGTGTTCCTGAAAAACAAGCCTCCCACCACAGGCCCCAGGTGCATTTAACCTAGAGGCAGGTAAGATCTTAAAAATTTACATTCCTATAACAGTGGTCTGCCAGTCACAAGTCTCTGCCCCACTCGAGTTTATCTTCCTATCAGTTGCCAACATAATCATCCCAAAACACAAATGTGACCAGGTTTCCCTCCACACAAATGTCACCACATCACCCTCTTCCATCCAATCAACTCCAGTGCTTCTCTATGCCACCAGGATCAAATCTAAAATATTCTGTAGGGCTTTTAATGTCCTCCATAACCTGTCCTCTTCCCACTTTTCTAGTTTTCTTACACCTTATGCCCCATCTCCCACTTATTCTGCAGTCTACTGATGCTTGGCTCCTTGTTGTCAAGTTTCAGCTAAAATCCTTTCTCCTATGAGAAACATTTCTCTTTCATAAAGTAAGAATGTTCTTTTAACTTTCTTTTTATTTCTAAGCAATTATATGCCTAGTCTATAGTAAATGCTTAATAAATGCTACTTGACTGACTGACTGGTGGTATCAGAGAAGAATTTATGGAGGAGGTTACATTTAATCTAGGTCTGAAGAAATGGGAGCTGGAAACTGGTAATGATGACAAAAGATGGGTGTAGTTAACTTAAGTAGTGAACATAGTCAATATACGATTATGGACAGGAATACTAATTAATTGCTGATGGATCTATGAATTATTATAATTGTTCTGGAAAGCAATTTGAAATTATGCAGATAAAATGACTAAAATCTTCATACCCTTTGACCCAGAGATCCCACTGTTATGCATATATCCTAGGGAGGCCATTCACACACACACACACACACACACACACACACACACACACACACACACACACACACACACATATATACACATACACTATAAATGCCCCCACAAACACCAAAATGTTTGTGTTCTTACTTCCCAAATTAACAAAAAACTAGAAACAAAGTAGATGCCCATAAATTGTGAAACAGATCAACAAATTGATACATGAATGCAATGGAATATTCTCATGGTTTAAGAAACAATGAATATGGTAAATACTGATAAACATGGAAAAACTTACATGAACAGATGCCAAGTGAAGCAGAGCCAAGAACACAATATACACAATGACTACAACAATGTAAATGAATAAAACAGCAACCACATGACAGTTGAAATTGAATATTGTAAGGGTGACTAGGTGGCGCAGTGAATAGAGCACCAGCCCTGGAGTCAGAAGGACCTGAGTTCAAATCTGGCCTCAGATGCTTGACATACTTATTAGCTGTGTGACTTTGGGCAAGTCACTTAACCCCAATTGCCCTCCAAAAAGCAGAGAGAGAGAGAGAGAGAGAGAGAGAGAGAGAGAGAGAGAGAATGTTGTGAAATTATAAAAAATAAATAAACTTGGCCTCAAAAAAAAAAGAGAGAGAGAGAGAAATGAGAAAACATCTCACCCTATTCCTTTGCAAATATCAGGGTTTTCTGTGGTGTTTTTTTTTTAATGTATCAACTAGTTTTGCTAGATTTTTTTCTTATCTTACTCCTCTTTTATTTTTTTTTTTTGGAAATTCATTGTTCTAAATTCATTGTTCTGTGGGAAAAAGAAAATGTGGGATAAAAGGGGAAATCTAGGTGATATCAAAAATATGTATCAATCAAAATCTATTTAAAGGAACTGACTTAAAGGATCCCCACAACTGCACTTAGTGTACATTTTCAAGGATGCTCCAGAAGCTAAGATGATGGTTATGGACTATTTTCCATTGCAGCTCATATTTATATTGAACTATTTACAGTGAGTAGAGAAGCTTTTGTGCATGGTTGTGATTAGATAGACAAATAGAAGGGTACCTCCCAGAGGATAAAGGCTAGCTGAGGTCATTTCTAGAGAGAAACTAAGCATTCATTATATAGCTATTCAATCTGCAGCTGCTTGATGCATCACTTACATTAATTCTGATTCCTATGCTAAATAAAGCCTGATGGGACTAGTAGATATTTACATTTTCTTCATTCTGTGGTCAGACCAACCAGTAATGAAATCCTTTCACCATGATCAGATCTGTGCCTATCCAATGGCTGTGTTTTGCTGCACACCAGCCAAACCTGGCTATCACATGCAGGCCCAAGAAAACAGGACTTCAGAAAAAATAACCCTTGTCAAGGGCAAGTGAATCCTACTGAATTTTGCCTTAGTCCTTATCATTTTTCTATTGGATTGTGTTTTCCCTTTGTACAGTGTTTGTGGATTCACTGTGTTGGGAATGCCCAATATCACTGCCACATCTTGTGATTATTCCACTCAAACCTTCGCTTTAATTACCATCAGACTCATCTTTGTCTCTCTAATTGCCTGCTAGGCAAGGAAAAAAGTCCACTTACAGATGGATATTTCTGAATGCAAATTGAATTAATAAATCCAAATGCCAGGACCCCTCATACTACATTTAAAATATTTCCAGTAGCAATATAAAGGGGGTAGAAATTGTGATCTATCAACAGAAAATGAGTGTTAAGTAACAATACATTCTCCAAGAAAATCTCCTTTTTTCAGGAAAGTTTCTACATCTACCATAACCTTAGGCAACTCATAACTTGTGACACATCCCTTCTCACTATTGACACATAACCCTTTATTATATTGTGTCTTACACACTGTATATTTGCTTAGCCAGGGCCATCAGAATTAAAGTGTTTCACCTAACAGAATTTTCCAGATAATTAATAACATGTCTAATTTGATTTTCATAACTTTAAGCATGTTTTATATGATTCTTTCCAAAACAAGGCCTTACATTACCATAGCTCCCATGAATTTAATTATCATCTCTCTGCTGAGTTCCAGTCCCACTTGATTATTAGACATTTCAAATTGGCTATTCCAGAGACATAACAAATTGAAAATACCTGAAACAACTCATTATCTTCTTTTCCCTTTCCTCCCTCCCCCACTCACTTCCCTACAAAATTTCCTCATTTATGACAAGGGCACCACTATTTTTTCCAATATCCAGGGTTCATTATCTCAGTGCTATCCTTAACTGTTCACAGTTTCTCACCCATACTACCTCATCAATTGCCATATCTTGTTTCTACCTTCCCTCTTATTTCCTACCCCTTCTCTAGATTCATTCACATAGATGCTAATTTAGTTTAGGCCTTTATCTCCTTCCTCCAGGAGGATTGCAACAACCTTCTAATTGGTCTCCTGAAGTCTCTCCCTTCTCCAATCCATAATCCACACCACCACCAAAGTGACTCTTTAAGTATATATCTTAACCATGTCACTTCTCAATAAACTCCAATATCTGTTTAATTGCCTCAGAGTTCAAGTATAAACTCTTCTGTTAAGCTTTTAAAGCCCTTCACAACATGGTCCCAATCTAACTTACAGCTTTATTATATGTTACTCCCCTTTCCACATTCTATGTTCTAAAACTGGCTTTGTCTCTCCTCATCATACACAATAATTTCTTGTCCCATTCCCAGTCCTTTGACTTGGCTATCTACCATGCTTAGAAAGGCCTCCCTCCTTACCCCCTTGTCACAGCATCTCTAACTTTCTTCAGGATGTAGCTCAAGCACCACCTTCTAAAGAATGTCTTCCCTGATTCCCCCCAAGATGCTAGTCCCTTCTTCATTAACTACCTTACATTTCACTAACATTTATGTTACATTTTTTTCTATATGCACATGTCTTCCCTGATGCAATGCTCTTCTTGTGAGTAGGACAGTATAATTTTTGTCTCTATATTCCAGCATTTGGTACCTGACATGTAGGAAGCATATGATAGGTATTTAATAAATGTTTTTGGTTGGTTGATGAATTGATTAAAACTATACTCTCCCAAAGAGGAATGAAGAGGACCTGGGGATGTTCAGTGTAATCTTTGCTTAAGTGTAATGGGAATGCAGATTTGAAGATCTTCCCTGCCCCTAGGCCCTTTGATTGGCTTGAGAGACTTTGACTGGGAAAAATATGGTCATTCAGTGGAATAGAGGATTTTCAAGCATTCTTGAGGAAAAAACCAGGGTTGAATAGAAAATTTGACATTCAGACACAAGAAGCAAGAGATGCTTGAGAAGGTAATCAAGGAAAAGAAATCAAAAGGAACTTATCAAAGTTGGACTATTTACAGTCCTACATGGAAAAACAATAACTGTGTTTGATGAAACCTTTCTCATTATGAAAATAATTGAAGAAGGGTACATGGCATATGTTCACAGGTATACATGGATACATTCAGATACAAGAAGCAAGAGAAGCATGAGAAGGTAAACAAGGAAAAGAAATCAAAAGGAACTTATCAAAGTTGAACTATCTATATATGTATACATATATATATATATGTCTATATAGGAGGGTATATGATGTGAGTATGTATATATATGGGTACAGGTATACATAGAGGGCACAGATCAAATTTAATAGGATGGGATGATATTTAAAAGGTGAGATTAAGAGGTGAGAGAGGAATATAATGAGAGGAGATGGGGAAAGACAGATTGGGGTAAACTATCTCATATAGAAGAGGCAAGGGAAAATGGTTACAATGGAGGGGACAAACAGGAAGGCAAAAGGGAATGAATCAACCTTATTCTCATTGAATTTGGCTTAGGGAGGGAATGATATACACACTAAATAGGGTATCTCACCCTTCAGGAAAGTAGTAGAGAGGAGGGATGATGGAAGGGAGGGCAGGCTGGGCAGGAGGGAGGTTGGAAGCCCCCACTTCTGAAAAGGGACAGGATCAAAGTAGAGAATAGAACAAGTGGGAGATGGGATAGGATAGAGGGAAATATAGTCAGTCTTTTACAATATATCCACTATGGAAATATTTTGCATAGTTATACATGTACAACCTATGTTAAATTGTTTATCTTCCTAGTAAGGGTGGTTGACAAGGGAGAAAGGGAATGAATCTGGAATTCAAAGTTTTAAAATCAAATGTTTAAACACACACACACGTGTGTGTGTGTGTGTGTGTGTGTGTGTGTATACTATTATTAATATTACTTTACATGTAACTGGGAAATAAGATATACAGGCAATGGGGCATAGAGATCCACCATGCCCTACTGGAAAGTTGGAGGTGGGATGGGGGAAGATATGGGAGAGAGCAGATTGGAGGAGTGGATATCCAGTAGGATTGCTATTTTGGGGTGGTGGCTAGGGGGAAACAGGGAAAAATTTGTAACTCAAAATCTTGCAGAAATCAATGATGTAAACTAAAAGTTAATAAAGCATTTGATAAAAAAGAAAAATGTATAGATCATCATAACTTATTTCTGAACTCTTAAAATCTTTGTCCTCAGGCAGCTTGGTGGTGTGGTGGATAGAACAAGAGACTCAGTATCAGGAAACCATGGGTTAGATGCCTGCCCACCACAATTGCTTCCTACATGACCCTAGCCAAGTGATTTAATCTCCCTCAGCCTCAATTTCTTCATCTGCAAAACTTTGACAATAGGATTAAATGAGTTTATATATATACACATTGTAGTTGTTATGCTAAAGGTTTGCTATAGTTATGATTCTAACACTGTTGACAGAAGTCCAAGTGAGACATCTGAGAACCTTCATCAGACAATAAAACATCATCCTTCCAAGAATACTTGGGGTAAGGGGCGGCTAGGTGGCGCAGTGAGTAAGAGCACCAGCCCCGGGGTTGGGAGGACTCAGGATTGGTTCCAGCCTCAGAAAATGAGCACCCACTCATAAATAATGACTGGTCATGTAACCTTGAGCAAGTTACTTAAACCCAATAGCTTAAAAAAAAAAAAAGAATTCTTGGGAGATTTTTACTTCCGTAAGACTAAGTCTTATCTCCATTAAGAGAATACTAATAATAAAAACATTCTGAGAAGCAGATTTTTTTCTAAAAATACAAAAAATCCTATGGAGACAGGATATTACAACAGAAATTTGTACTATACCTCATATAATGAAAGGGTAAGAAATTTATCCAACAGGTGAAGATAAATGTATTTTAATTTCCTGAAAACTTGTCTGATTTGAACCTTCTTAAAAATGATATACCATGACAAGCAGGATGCTTTCAGAAAAAACTGGAAAGACTTACATAAACCAATGCAAAGTGAAGTATGCAGAACCAGGATAACACTGTACAGCATAACAACAATATTGTAAGGTGACCAGTTATGAATTGCTTACCTATTCTCAGCAATATAGTGATATAAGATAGTTCTGAAGGACTCACACTGAAAAAAATGCTATCCAATTATACTTTATTTTTAATTTTACCTTTTCTTAGTTTTTTTTTTGCTCTGTGTTTCCTTTCACAACATGATTAATTTGTAAATATATTTTGCATGATTGCACATGTATAACCTATATACAAGTACTTGTCTCCTCAGTGAGGTGAGATGGGACGGTAGGAAAGAATATAGAACTGAACAAAAAAATTTTAAGTGTTAAAAAATTTTACATTTAATTGAAAAAAATAAAATATTAAAAAAATAAAAAATGGTGCTCTATCATCAAGACTAGACCTGTGAAAATGGATAGTTCATCAAAGATGCACTTAATAGCCAATAAAATAAAAGAATAGTTTCATGAGAAATAATATGTGTAAAATCTTGTGAAATCAATGCCAAATCACATAGAAACAAGTGATTGTAGCAAAAAAGGACATAGCCAATATATAATATAAAGATGTAAAAAGTTGTAAGGTACATTGTGTAAATTAATCAATTTAATTATTTTACTGTGACCCAGTTAATTCACACAGCACTATAATTATAATACATAGTAGTCACCTCAGTTGTATAGACACAGCCCTGATTAGATTAATGTAAATTAGAATGGAAAAGTAATAAGAAAGTTACAAAGTACTATGAGAACTGAAAGGAGAAAGAAATTGCTTCCATCTGATTAGTACAAGGAAGGCTTCTTTGAAGAGGTGACATTGGAGATGGGTTTTTAGGAATATAGAGGGAATCTATGTGGAACTAGTTTGAGAAAGGACTAGTTATCCATAACATTTTAATAAAAACAGAGAAATCCCTTGGATACAAAATAATCTAAATATTCACTTTAAATTTGAAACAAATATATCTTTATTTTGTAAATGAAGGGCAAAGGTCAACACAGCCTCTAGCAGTCTCTAAAATGTTATTGCTTCTTACAGATTATGCCAGCTCTGCCTGGGTAATCGGGAATTTTATCCTTGCCTCAGCACCAAAGAATAACTTATTTAAAATTCTGAGATAGAATTAGTTCCTCTCAGGGCTTCTTGCTTCTCACTCCATGGCTAATTTTCCAGTAGAATTACCCACACCCATGCATAGCTAGTTTTCCCTAGCATGCAGTGCTAGGAAATTTTGAGAGGAGAAATTGTGGAGAGAAGAGCCAAGGATTATGGATAGAGGAGAGGGAGGACTGAGATGTATTAACTTTGAAAGGTTTCTTTAATCTTTAAACTCCAATCTTTCAAAAAGTTGAAGAAATACAAGACATAAAAAGTCAGGCATCTCCTTACTCATTCTTTCCTTGCACTCTAGTATACTCCAGTTCACTATACTTTAAAAGTTCTTCCATATTGGACTAAAATATAAATTTGCTTTCAAATTCATACAAAAAAGAACCACACTATGTCATGCAACTAAGTAGCCCTCTATATTTCGTAGCAATAGCTTGCAAAGAACATTTTGCTTTTAGTTCAAAGTTTTTTTATTTTCATTACCATATTGACATACATATATTACAGCTGCAAATTTCTAGTTTTTTCTCCCTAATTTGGTGATTTAATCCCCATTTAGCAAACCAGTAAGTAAGAAAGAGAGCGTGTGTATATTCCCCCTATTGACAGTGAGCCAGAATTAGAGTGTGGTATTTGGAAACATGACAATGTGGAGAAGAAACCACTTGGAGTTTGGTTTTTGTTTTTTGCTTACCTAGCAGATTGCAGGCTTACCACTAATGGATCTTTCAGGTACCCACATTAATGGAAGAGTAATATAGTTCCTTATTTTTTTTTTTGCATTTGTTGCCTATAACATTTTACGAAAAAAATAATCTAGGATTCATGAAAAATGTTCAGTACTTTGATGCTAATTTGTTGTTCCCTAATGTAATTTGTAATTCATTTTCACATCTGTATGAATCATTATACATTACTTCAATATGTGTTATTAAAGACCTTTCTCTCCCAATAACCCCAAGAGGAGTAATGTGATTGGGAATGGGAATGGGTAGAAATCGGATGATATAAAAGTCAAAAAATGTGTTGTTACTATAAGTAATATTGCTTCTGTCACCAGAGGAGCAGTTGCACAGCTTCTGGATATTCTCTTTTGCAGACCAGTGCCTTTAATCACAAATGGTATCATTTCAATTTATTTTGAAGTCAAGCAACAAGTTTTATGAAATTAAACATGCGTTGTTGCTACCCTCTAGGTAATGTAGGTGTCTGCATGATAGAAACAGAGGGCACCACTCTTTCAGAAAAATTATTTCAGGTGAGATCTCAATCAATCAATTAAAAACATTATTCTGGGCACTATGTTGGGGAATAGAGAAAGAAAAGTGATTCAGCTGCTCTGAAGAAGCTTACACTCTATTGAGAAAATCATGTACACATGTTGGTCGATAATGAATATATATGAAGTCAACACAAGATAAAATCATTGAGGGGGAATACTAGAGTCTGGAAGGACAGGGGTTAGGAAATCTGCAGCCTGGAGGCTACATGCGGCCCTCCAGAGGGCCGCATGTGGCCTCGAAGCAGCAAGTTCCCCACCCCTGCTGTAGGAGCTGGTACTTTAGCTGAATTTGGAAGGAAACCAAGGATTCCTGAGGTGGATATGAGAAGGGAGTGAAACCAAGGATTCCTGAGGTGGATATGAGAAGGGAGTGAAAGTCCAATCTTAGGAGACAACCTGCTCAAAAGCACAGGCAGGAAATAGAATATGATGTATGAGAAACAGCAAGAAGATCAGTCTGTCTAGACTATAGAATAAGAAAAAAGGAGGACCCTGCAACAAGTCTTGAAAGGTAGGTTGGAACCAGACATGGGGAGGGGTTTAATTACAAAGAAATTTCTATTTTGTCCTAGCGGCACAAAAAGGAGTCACCAGATGCCACTGGACAGAATAGCAACATGACCTGATCTATGCTTTAGGAGTAACTTTTCCAGCTGTGTGAAGGGTAGACTGGTGGGTGGGAAGGCTTGAAGCAGAGAAACCCATTAGGTGCTATTACATTAGTTCAGGGATGAGGTGATGAGGACCTGAGCTAGGGTAGTGGGTAGGTGAGAGGAGAGGAGATGAAAGTAAGAGATATTATTGAGGTAGTATCAACAGTGTTTGGCAGTTGACTGGACATTTGGAGTAAAGGAAACTAAGCAATATAGGGTGACAAGTTGGTGAACATGTGGAACTAGATAGATGACAGTGCCCTCAACAGATACAGAGAAATTTGAAAGTGGGTGGGCTTTGGAAGAAAGAGCATGAGTTGTGTTTTAGACATGATAAACTTGAGATGCCTTTGGGAAATCTAGTTTAAAATAGCCAATAAGTAATTTTTTAATGTGGGACTGGATCTTAAGAGAGCAACTGGGGCTGGGTTATGTAGTCATTTGAATATGGAAGATAATTAAAAACATGGGGGTGAATGTGGTTACTAAGAGTATAGAAAGAGAGGAGAAGGACCAAGGACAAAGGCTTAGTAACAGAAAGTAGTTTAGGATTCAGGTAGATCAGCAGTAAGAACAATGAGACCAAGACCTTTTTTGGACATTGAATCATTTGGACAGGGATTTAGGCAAGGTGTGTAGTAGGAGAGAAAATAGAGACTGTGGCTCAAGAAAATGAGGAGCAATTGCATTCCAAACACAGGAGACAACCTATGCACATAAGTGCAGAAGTGAGAGGTGGGATGCCATATGTGAGCAAGAGCATCAGGGAGACCAAAGGGCAGGAGTAAACCAGCATCTCCTGCATAGCAAGCTTAGACTGTTTCCATAAATACATTTTCACCTGGATTTCTTTCCATCTAATTGATTTCTCCATAGATTTAGTTGCTCCAGGTCCCTTGCTACTGAGACCTCTAGCTTTTCTTCTCAATGAAGAAAAAGACTTATTAAATTCTTACTATGTGCCAGTACTGTGCTAAGTTATTTACATAGATCTCATTTAACCCTCACAACAACCCTGGGAGTTAGTTGTACCTATTATTCCTATTTTATAGTTGAGGAAACTGATGCAAACAGAGGTGAAGTGACTTGCCCAGAGTCACACTAGTGTCTGAGGTGGTATTTGAACTCATGTTTTCCTGATTCCAAAGCCAAAACATTAGCCACTGTGGCACCTAGCTTCACCTTAAAAATATAATCTAAGTACTAGTTCCTACATGTGACCTTCTTGAGCATCTCTAAGTTATTACCTTTCTCTCTCTGTCTCTCTCTATGTCTCTGTCTCTGTCTCTCTGTCTCTGTCTCTCTGTGTCTCTGTCTCTCTCTGTCTCTCTCTGTCTCTGTCTCTCTCTCTCTGTCTCTCTCTCTCTCTCTGTCTCTCTCTCTGTCTCTCTCTCTCCCCTCCCCCCTCTCCCTTCCCCCCTTCAAATGACTTCAAAACTCTTCTCAAGTGAGTCATAGACTGGTGGAAAAAGAATCCATATCAGTGAAAGCACTGCTCTTTGAAGTGTTGACTAGTAGTACTTAGTCACTACCAGTAGGTGCAGGAAGAGAGAGGAGTCCAGGTCTTTGTCTTGACTCTGAAGCTGTTATTGGCCCTGTACTATTTAGCATTTTTTTGCTGACTTGGATTATGACATTATTCAATTTTCTTATGACACAAAGTTAAGTGGGATAACTGTAAAATACCGGATAACTGAGATAAATGTAAAATCTTACTCTTGGATCCAAAATGTCAACTTTACACTTCCAGGATGGGGAAGGCCAAGAAGCTTATGACATGTTGGTGGAAAGGAAACCTCTGACAATGGAATCACAGGTCTGTATTTTTAAATCTAGAAGGTTTTGTATACTAACGGCAGTTGGAGCTTTTGACAGGCTCAATTTCTCTGAACAAAAAAGGAAAAAATGGTAGTTCCACTGTATGTTACTCTGATTAGATCACAATGGCAACATTTGCTTCATTGCAGGGCCCCATATTTAGGAAGGATTAGCAATGAGCTGGAAAAGGGAGATGAGGATGCTGCAAACCTGAAAATCATGCATTCTATATTGATGCTTTTTGTACTTTCATCATTTTCCAGTATAGACCCTCTTCCACCCTTCCCCCCAAAATCCCCTCCTGTGTAACAAAGAAAACCATGCATATCAACAAAGCTACTATCATTTGAAGTGTAATCTTCCCCTCTCTCTACTAAGAGGTTCAGATGATCATAGGCTTAAAATTTAGGAAACAAAGTTATCAGTTCCAGCTTCCCCATTTTATAGAAAAGAAAGCTAAGGACCAAAGGGTCAAAAAGCTTGCTCAAGGCCACATGGGTAGAAACGTCAGTCAGCATTTGAACCCAGATCCTCCAAGTCAGTGCTATTTCCATTGGAAAGTATATCAATTCATCTCTGGAAGCATTTTATTTTGAGTTCAACTGCATTTTTGTGATTCTTTTATTTACATTAGTGAATATTCTTCTCTTGGTTTTGCTTTCTTTGCTCATCAATTCATATGACATTTCTGCTTCTCTTTAATCATTTCTTAATATGCAATTACATTAGTGTAGGGAACTTCTGGGTTAGTAAACTCCCTCTACCAAATGCAAGTCAGCACATTTCACTGAGGAGTTAAGCGACTTGCCCACAGGCACACAGCACGTGTCTGAGGGAGGATTTGGACCCAGGCCTTGCTGTTTCTCTATGTTGGAATGCAGAAAACACACTCTACATTCAGAAACACAGACTGGTAGAATTCATAGTTTCTGAGTGTTTTAAGGCTCAAAAGGGTATTAGACAAAATAGAGACTGAGATATTCTAATCTGATGAAAATAGGAGATATAATTGGGAGGAGAACTGAGCATGGAACAGCTCATTGGTTTAAGACTGGAAAAGGTATATGACAAGGCTGTATATAATTGCCTTACTATTTATTTACCTTATATGCCAAGTACATCATGCAAAATGCCAGACTGGATGAATCCAAAGCTGGAATTAAAGTTTCCAAGAGAAATGTGAACAGTCTCAGATATGTAGATGATACCAATCTGTGGAAGAAAGTGATGAGGAATTAAGAAGCCTCTTGATGAGAGTGAAAGAAAAGAGTAGAAAAGCCCTCTTGAAGCTTAAAATAAAAAAAAAAAAACTAAGTTTTTGGCAACTGGTCCCGTCACTTCCTGGCAAAAAAGAGAAGAAATACAAGCTGTGTCAGATTTTATATTCTTGGACTCAAAGATCACTACAGGTGATGACTGCAGCCATGAAATTAAAAGAAGCTTGCTTCTTGGAGGAAAAGCTATGGTGAATCTCGACCACATACTAAAAAACAGAGACATCATCTTATTGACAAAGGTCCATAAAGTCAAAGCAATGGTTTTGCCAGTAGCAATCTATGGCTGTGAGTTGCCTGAATGCCACAGTATCAACGCTTTTCAATTGGAGTGTTGGAGAAGACTTTTGAGAGTCCCTTGGATAATAAGGAGATCAAATCAGTTAATACTTAAAGAAATTAATTCAAGCTATTCACTGGAAGGTCAAATACTGAAGCTAATACTTAAATCCTTTGGACACTTAATGAGAAGACAGGGCGAATTGGAAACGACCCTGAAGTTGAGAAAGATTGAAGGTGAAAGGAAAAGAGGGCAGAAGAGGATGAGATAGATAGATAGTATGACAGAAACATGGAACATGAACTTGGACAGACTTCAAGAGATAGGGGAAAATAGAATGGGCTAGCAAGCTATGGTCCAGGGGTGAAGAAGAATCGGACATGACTAAATGGCTTAACAACAACAATTTGGACTACCACCTAAGTTTCCAAAAAATTCAATAGTCTTTCTAATGTATCACATTCTCTTGTATTTATAGTATGCAAAGTAATATAAGTAAATGATACCAACCAGGCAGGAGTACAAGGTACTCCATCTTTACCATATATTCAAATGTTCACGTATTTTTATCATTGAAGAATCTTTAATAAAATGAAATTGCCTTCCAATGGAAAAAAATGAAGTTATAATATGGTAAATCAAGAATGGCACAGGTAAGATGAAATTCATACCCTTTAATGAAATAAATAAGGAAAAAAACCTATCCCTAGATTTAAAAAAACTATCTTTTAGGAGTCAGCGATCTTTCCATGATTTTGCAGTGAATGATCACAAAAGAAGTGTCCTGCAATGATGCAGTGAGTCCCCCAGTGTCAACTGTTTTAATTAAAAAGAGTAATATAGTCTTCTAAGAACCTTTGCACAATAGTGCTGGTGTAAAAGCTATCACGTTGAAAAAAAAAAACTGAATACTTCAGAGCAAAATTGCAAAGTGAACCTCGTATTGCTGTTGGCAAAGTGGGTCAGATATAGGAAAATACGAAAAATTTAATAATTGAATAAATTACCATTTTTGAGAACATATTTTTTTCTCAGAGGAACAAAAATATGCCACTAACATCAGTTTAAAATCTGTGGCAAGATAACAGGGGTGTTGTTGTTTATCAGTTGTTTACCTATGGAATCAAGGCAAATGTGAAATTCTGTGGAAAGCCAGCTGAAAAGTGGCAAAAGTAGAAATGGGAAGTCCAAATTCCTCCTGTAAAATTAAATTTTATATTAAGAAAGCTTTACAAGTCTTCCACTAAGCAGGTTTCCTAATCTCAGTTGCTTAAAAACCATGTTACTTGCTTCGTAATACTTTCCATGGCTTTAATTTACATTAGATCTACCTTTCTTTCTAGCAATTTATATCTCTGGTTGAATGGCAAGCTTTATTAGTTTGTGCCTAACTTACTAAGGCAGAAATATGCTGGGAATTCTTCTCCAAGATTGGAGTTTTATGAAAGATGAACTTAGAGTATATAAAACTGTCGATGAACAATCAACCCGATTCTCCCTACACAATGCAAAGCAATCATCTTTCTTATAAAAGTTCGGTTTCTCCTTTTAAAACAATAAATTGCCTAAAATTCATGAAGATTAGAAACAGCTTTTTTTTTTCACCATTGGATGAATTTGACACAGCTGACTAACACAGGAAACTCCACAGCCTGAGCTATGCCCTAGTGAATAGCACTGCCTAAACAATTTGGAGACAGCTGATTGAAGAGAATAAATAATATACCTAGGGTCCAATTTATTATTTTGCACCTGTACACCATGTATTACTATCATATTTTGAAAACCCCATAATTTACATAATTATACACTTTGTTTCCATTCACAGCCAAGGGTTGTCCTTTTTAAAGACAGCAATGCCTCTAGGTATTTTGTCCAGCAGTCTAATGACTGGGAATGCTAATAAGGAAAGAAGACACGTGGCCCACTTTTTGCACTCCTTAATATCTTTCTTTTAATGGATGCCACTTTCTCGTGAAGCAAAATCAACTACAAATGACAATCAAGATGCTTAAAAATAAACTTGGAGTGAACAGAACAGCAAATGAAACTATAATACTTATAAGACATCTTGTTTTCATGGATGAAGAAATGCTGATAAATCAATATGCCTGCATTCCCTGAATTTGCAACACAAGTACAAAAACTGGGAAACCCTCATTGGTTGGCATTTTCTAAGAAAAGACAGCATCATAACTCTGCTTTACAACAAAATCTTTAATGTATTTTGGACAGCATGGGAGGGAATGTTAAGAATGTTTTATTCCTGACTTCAGGCAATAGTTTATTCAAAAGAACATTGAAATATTAACTTATTCTTCATGAAAAATTTAACTAATCACAAATAATTCTGGGTAATTATAATCTGTAATATTTTAATTAGAAAGTATACCTTGCAACTTGTTATTATATTTATCTATATAAACATATATAAGTAATATATAATGTTTAAGCTTACATACATGTGTATATAAGCATATATATGTACATATATATACATGTTGATATGTGGATAAACATAAAAACATGTATAAGCAACCTAATACTCTTCACTGAAGTGTTACCAAAAAAAGGTTTATGTGAAGTTTGTTACGTTGCTCTTTATATTGACTATGTACTTCAAATTTTATAGACAATAAAGTCATTGATATTATACTTTCTAAATTTTTATTGATATTATACTTTTATTGATATTATACTTATTGATATTATACTTATATGATATTATACTTTCCCTAAATTTTGCCTAAATGAAATAAAATGAGACCAAAACCAAAGGCAAAAATATAGGCTCTCCTGTTCCTGACTGTCACAATATTCACTGATTAAATTCATATAACATTGATATTTCTTATCCTGTGAATCTCTCACCATTTACTGAAATTTTAGAGAGCAGTAATCATGTTCTCTTGTGATCTGCTATTAATTAGGCATTATACCCATAGCATGGAAGCCTGCTACTCAGAATAGAATTGATCTCTCATAACTGGGAGACTTAACTGTATTTTCTATTGATTTTCTATAGATCTGTTTTTCAGTTCACTAGATAAAATTATCTGTACCTTTGATATTCTCTACTGATGTGAAAAATTGAGAGTTGATTGTACTACACTTTTTGGGTTACCATTATAAGATTACAGTCAGAGCTATAACTAAAATTGGGGCGATTAAGACTTTGACCCAGAGCACTGGAATTTTTATGCCTCCAAATTTGAAACAAAGATTAAGGATTGTACACTTTTAAAAGATGTGTGGGTAGATAGATATAAAATTTTCTCAGCATTTATACTCCACAGAAATAACTGGGTCTTCATTTAAAATGTACTATTTGCTCAACTACAAAGCAACCAGGTAGCATTCTTTCTTCTCTCCAGCATCCATGCCCCAGGTCAGCTTCTTTCCAAGAAAGCCACTACTGTCTTCCCAGTTCCAATCCCAATGGCAGTGGACTCCCTAGGAGCAAGGTAATAGTGTCCTAAGGTTTAAACCTATGAGAGACGTTGTGCTGAGGTTCCTTGTCTCTTTCCCACAGGGCAATGCCTGTGAGTCTCTCTCCCCATGAGATCTTATGTTCAGGTATGTCCTCTGTGGGCCTATTGAAATTACTTTTTGCATTATATTCACAATATTAATTTTATACACATTTGCTTGCACAAATTATCAAAATTGCTAGTCTACAGTTGCACAAAAATTTCATAATATCTCTATAAGATAACAACATATGTATTATTATCTCTATTTTTAGGATGCGGGAACTTAGGCTCAGAAAAGTTGGGAAGGGTCTAATGTCAAATAACTAGTATTTGTTGTTGCTAAGATGTCAGGCTAAGTCTCGTGAATGCATGTCTCATGTCTAGAGGGGAAAGTTATCCCCCAATTTTATCCTGCTACATTTCCTTGATCATTCTATTTAGGGTTGGAGAAAATAAGAAGCTAAAGGCAAACTTCTAACCAATAAGGCTATCTAAATGGGACACAAAATATTTTATTTCATTCACACAACAAACTTTGTTCAACCATTCTGTCTCTATACTACTCCCCCCCAACTTGCCTCTTGAGACTCTGTTTGCAATTATTATGCAGTTAAATATTCAATATTTTTATAGTGATTAGTGTTTTCTTTGATTTGCCTCTATATCCAGCTTTAGTTCCTGAATTTTGCTTTGTGTCAAGATCAGGTTCCAGCCACTTCTATGCTTTTCTGTAAGGATAGTTATCCCTGTTTGTTCCCACCCTGGGTCCACTAGATTCACACACCCTCCTTGATACCTCAAGGTTTGTTCCCCCCAAATCTTTGAGGTTGAGAATGCAGGATTTTCTTGACCTCTTTTGACATCTAAGGACAGAATACTGAGAAACTCAGAGCCCCTGGGTCTGAAATGAAAGTTATATTGATGGCCACTGTTATTTTCCAAGGTTTCCAAGGTTCCCATCCTGGGGGTTTTGGGTCACTTTTAATGATCTACTCTCAATGCTTTTGAATACAAAGCCTTACAGTCCGTACCTATCCTTGGACATCTCTGACAAAAATGACACTTGCTTTCCTGGGAAATAGTCCTTTTTTATTGCCTTTGAGCTTCTGGCTGATTTTTTTTTTTTTTTGCAGTTTTAGGGTGGCAGAAATCATTTACTGTAATTTCTCATTGGATTTTTTTATCCAGTCAAGTGTGAACTTTAGGGTTTTTAGACTTTGTTGGTTAGCCAACTTGCCCCCCATTTTGACAGCCATCTTGGCAGGAAGTTTGCTGTTAGCTACTTATTTTCTCTATGAGTAGAATGACAGGAGAGGAGAGGAGAGGAGAGGAGAGGAGAGGAGAGGAGAGGAGAGGAGAGGAGAGGAGAGGAGAGGAGAGGAGAGGAGAGGAGAGGAGATGAAGTATTTAGGACACAGTGGTTTAACAGTGTCAATATCAGCAGAGATGAGTACTGGGTTAAGAACACTGAATATATCATAAAGGAGATCACAGAAGGAGTATTCATGGCTTCCACAGAATACACAATTGATAGAACAGAAAAAAAACTGAAGAGTGGTAAGTCTCTTGAAATAAAAGAGTAGCTGATTGGGAACAAAATTCACAGAAGTAAACAATAATCTGGGAAAAGAGAAGCAAAAATCAATAACACTAAAAGAACACATGATCTTTATATACGGAACCATATTGATCTTGAAAACAGGATGTGTAGTCAATTTAAGGATCATAAGACTCCCAGAAGAACACAAGTCAAAAAAACTGAACACAATGATGCAAGAAATAATAAAACTGCTGAGAATCTCTGATTATAGAAAACAAAGTGCCCATCAAAAAATTCTACAGATTGCCTCAGAAATCTACGCTACAAAATTCAATAAACATAGTGCTTACATTTACAATTCCAATGACAAACAGTAAATTCTGCTAGCAACCAGGAGAAGACCTTCAAATGCAAAGGAAAGGAAATTCAAATTGCCCAAGACTATTCTGTACTCACCAAAAAACACAGAATGTATTGGAATAATATATTCAGGAAAACAAAGTAGATCAGTATGCAGAACAAGGTAACATGCCCTGCAAAGTTGAGTCTGGTCATCAATGAAAAAAAAATGGATGTTCAATATTAAAAGAGGATTTTGAAGCATCCTACAAAGGAAATCAGAACTGAGCAGATCGTGTGCTTTACAAACATTACAGAAAACAGAAAGATAAGAAAAATAAGCCAATAAACTACCAGGGAAGGCATAGGTAATGAGATAAAATATCCCAGGGTGGAAAGGAGGGGAGGGGGAAATAGGAAGAAAAAGACACCTATGGAAATCATCAATAACAACAGCAAACAAAAAGAGGATCTATTGAGAGATTTTGGGGGTTTTTTTAAAGGAGATAAAGATGAAAAAGGAATACACATATAGTGGTAAAAGAACAAGTCTGAAACAATGTGGACTAAACCGCACAAAACTCCAGGTGATTGTAATGGCAAGCAAAGAAGTACTTAGCACCTTGTTTCAGCTGTTTGATTATTTAAGCACCTTGTTTCAGTTCAAGTTTCTTTTGAGCCTTGCACATGATTAGATCAAGTCTTTGTTAAGAAAAAGAATTTGTGAAACCCAAAGTGGGAGGGACTTGCCAAAGACAGGAACAGGAAGGAGATAAGAGGTGGGCAGAATAGGGAGAAGCTAACAATCAGATAAAAAACTGATCACAGGCTGAGAGAGAGCAGAACTAAGAAGGGAACACTTGTGGCACAGTTGAGAAGGAGAAAACTTGTGGTATCCCAGGACTCTGTCTGCGTTACTTTGTGTTTGTAACTCTTTATAGAGAAGCCCTGGGACCTTACTGGAAGCCCTGAAAGAGGATTTTCTTGTTGTCTGTTTACAGAAGTCCTGTAGGAGGATTTTGGAGGTCCTGGGACTTTACTGATGATTTGTGTTGACTTCTCGGACTTTGTTTGTGGGTATGGGTTGATTTCGCAGGCAGATAGTGAATTGATAATGGTGCCAGCAATGTGCATGAATGTTGCTTTGGCTCTGTGAAGCATTGTCTTTCCAGAAATGGAAACTGTAAAGGACTTGAGATAGACTGGACACTGTGAGCTTCAATATGGAACTGTATGAGGAGCTGGATAAGGAGCTGAGAGCTGCCTACCTGTGAATCTATGTGATGATTGGGTAGATTCAGGCAGGCGCTGGACCCATGGAAAAGGAACCATGGAATTTGGGAGCCAGCCTCAAGTCAAGGTGAAAAGACTGCTCCTTGCATATTTAATGCTGACTGAGAAGATCATGATTTACTATGGATTAGGAGTGGGAGTACTTTGCACTTTGTATCTTGTACTTCTTAAGGGTGATTGGAAACTAATCTCCAATCAAGAAGAAAGGGCAGTACTCTCTGAGACTCTGGAGCAGGGTGTCTGTGCGGCCTGGCCATGGCGCTCAACAGGAACCACTTGGAGAGCGGAGTGATTGTCAACAACACGGAGAATATTCTAATGACTTACGATCATGTGGAGCTCTCCTTCAGTGACATGGATCACATGACAGAAGCCTTCAAGGGAACCAAGAAAGGCAGCCTCTATTTGACTCATTACAGAGTTATTTTTCTGTCCAAGGGAAAGAACTCCATGCAGGCATTCATGATGCCATTCTACCTAATGAAGGACTATGAGATCAAGCAGCCTGTGTTTGGAGCAAATTACATCAGAGGAACAGTGAAGGCTGAAGCAGGAGGTGGCTGGGAAGGATCAGCTGTGTACAGATTGACCTTTGCAGCAGGGGGTGCCATTGAGTTTGGACAGCAAATGCTACAGGTGGCTGCTCAAGCTTCCAGAGGTGAAATCCCCAATGGAGCTTATGGGTACTCTTACATGCCCAATGGAGCCTATGCTTTTCCTATGCCAGCTGCCAATGGAATGTACCCAAACCCTCCAAGCTATCCCTATGCACCACCTCCAGCTGAGTTTTATCCAGGACCTCCCATGATGGGTGGGGCCATAGGGTACATGCAGCCTCCACCACCTCCATATCCTGGACCCATGGAGCCACCTGTTGGCGGCCCTGATGTACCATCTACTCCTGCAGCTGAGGCAAAAGCTGCTAAAGCTGCTGCCAGCACATACTACAACCCTGTCAATCCCCATAATGTCTACATGCCCACGGATCAGCCTCCACCACCTCCATACTACCCCCCAGAAGACAAGAAGACCCAGTAGATGCACCTGCAGTCTCCTCATCACTCATGTGCTCCCTTATTCCCCCAGAGCTGAGTTTGGAGTTGGTGAGGAGGCTTTTGTCAGAGCTGTCCTTTCCTCTAGGCCTGTGTAGTTAGCAGTGATAGGTACGGAGAGAAGGGGAGTAACCTGGGAGAGTTCCAGCTGTACTAGAGACATTGACACCTCTCCTCAACCTTCATCAGTGGGACTCTGCACTTCCAGTTTACTCCTATTGCATTAATACAGCTTCCCATAAAGGAGAGGACTGTTCCTGATCAGCTCCTTAGCTCCTACCCAGCACTCTTTATTTTTTAATTCATTTTGGACTATACTTATGGCTCCTCCTAGCCTAGATCAGCAGAGGTATCTCTGGCTCCCCAAGTTGGGAAGGTGGCTTGAACTCATCCCTCACTCCCCTTCCAGCACCTACCCACATTCCGTCACCACCCTAATCTCCAGCTGTGAAGTCTAGTCTGGGCTTACAGTGTGACCATAAGATTGGGTGGTGGCATGTCCTTGAGAGGCCCCATCTTTTCCATTCCATCCCTTTTGGGGTGTCACACCTGTTCATACTCCTACTATCTTTCCTTTTATATCCCCACCACTTTGTTATGGTTTTTGATTGTGAGCCTGCAATCCATAGGACTGGTGGAGACAGAATAAAGGGAAGACAGTTCAGCTGGGGAGAAAAGATAGAAATGATTGCTTGGCTTTGCTCCTTGTATTCCTAACTCATGCTTTTAGAAGGTCTTGAGGCTCCATCCTGTGCACAGAGGGGCTGCCTAGACCTGAAGCTGAAGATTGCACGTCTTATCTCACCCTCTTTAGGGCTCCTCACTAGGTGGAAATCAGGTGTACCTGGGGCCGTGTTCCATGAACCTTGGGGCCTGGCTTGGTCCTGACTAAAAAGGTGTTTGTCAGCCCCAAATCAGTTCTCATCTCTTCCTTTAAGCTTCATGCCTGATTGCTGACTCTCCTGTATGCACTAATTTCCTTTGGTTTCCTCTTGGACCGGCCAGAGTGTGAGAAGATCATTATTTAAAAGAACTCCCTATTTATTTGAACAAAAATCCAATTAATATATTGATGTGAAACGAACCCTGTCGTACCTTAATTTGTTTGCCAAAACTATGATGTAGTAAAGATGAAGTACCTTAAAAAAGAAGAAGAAAGTCAAACTTTTTGACTGAGAGATTAAGACAATGTGACCTAGTAGTGGAGAACTTTGACCTTTGTATTTTTGTCTCCCTTAGGGAGACTTGCTCCTTAAGGATGATTGAGTTAAAGACTTACTGAATGATATATTTTGTTTAAAACTATGTGGCCACTTTGGTGAAAACTATGTGGCCACTTTAGTGATAAGTTGTTATGTTATAACATTGTGAATGCTATACTTTGGTTTCTGTGAATGCTTTGCTTTAATTTACTGCTGAATAAATAGAGAGTTCACTCTACTATGCAATCAGAACCTTAGAGCTGTTCATAGCAGCAATCCTCTGGAAAGTTGCTCCTGCTTGGCTTTATGGTGATTCAATATTGTTGTGTTTTTTTGGGGGGAGCCTGGGGACTCAGATATTATACTTCAGAATTAGAGTTCACATAAAAGGGGTAAAAGAAGGAATAATATAGAAGAGAATGTGAAATATACCTGAATCAAGCAAACAATGAAAGGGAAATAACCCTTATCATAGGGACTATATTATTTGTATGTATATATATATATATACACACACACACACACATAGGGACTATAATGTAATCTCTCAGGAAGAAGAGGGATGTAGAGGAAAAGATAAGATGGTATAGGGAGGGATTAAAACATGGAAAAACAAGGGTAAATCTAGATTTAATGAATAGAGTTCTTGGTCTGGAATCAGGAAGACAAGTTCAAATCCAGACAATTAACAGTTGTGTGACCTTGCATGTCACTTAACCTCTGTTTGCCTTAGTTTCTTCCACTGGAAAAAAATGTGAATCACTTAGCATAGTGCCTGGAACCTAATATGTGCTATGTAAAGGCTATTTATTATTATTATCAATGATAATTATTCTAATTGAGAATACTACCTTAAGAGATACATTTTATAGTGTAAGATAAGGACCTTACAATTAGTATAACATACAGGTATTTAGCTTAGAGAGACCACAACCTCTGAGTATTGTGCCATCATGGATAGCATCCTACCTGAGGAAAAAGAGAATCAAAACTCCTGAAGGCAACCCACAGCCAGAAATGGTGGGAGGGTATGGTCCTACAGAGGAGGTTTCAGTCCTGCTCCACTCATTCATCATCAAATACTATGCCACTGAATTTGATTTTTTGAAAATTATCTATCTTCTACTATTTATCCAGTCAACTCCATGGTATGATTTTGCCCAGAGAATCCAACAGCATATGAGGCAGAAAGAGAAGACTACCTGCCTCTGATGGTGAAAACTTGGTGATACAATGTGGCAAGGTGTGACTTTTGACAGAACAAGGAACAAGGAATTATAGGGTAGACAACAGGATATAACTAAATTGGTTGACCAAATAATCAAGACATAAAAGGTAGGAAAGAGATGCAAGAGCAGAGCTAATGGACTTGTAGAATATGAAGAGATGAAAGGACTTGGGGTCACAATGAGGTCAAATCCTATAATTGGTTCAGGAGGAATGATGCAAGGGGCAAGATGGAAGCATAGGAGTTTATGGTCTGAGAAAAAAATCTCAGAATGTAGGATTGTGGAAGTGAAACAATTATAGGTGATGGCAAAATAATCCTCATGGGATGACTATTCCTGTATGGGGCAGAGATAAACTGAGGATATCACATGAGAGCTCAGGAGGTTGATGAACTGAGGCCAAAGTATTCAAGGAAAATTCTGTATTCTATCCTGAAGTTAATAAACAGTAGGGTTGGGTTTGAGATGGAGAGAAGATTGTTGGTAAGGTACTGACCTAGAGAAAGATGGAAGAGTGACCTGGGAGCCACAAGGAACTAGTTCTATTTCTAAAGGTCTATGGAATGAATCTCAGAGGAGGTGAGGTTGCTGATTAATAGAAGTAAAAGGACCATCTAGGCTTGTCAATGGGGACCAACAGGTACATTGATTTCTCCTCCTTGACCCAGCGCTCTAGGGATTGCAAGAAGGAGGAGAGGTATGGAAACAGATAAACGTATTTAAATTTCTGATACATTTCAACCCCTATATGCAAGCAATAATTATTGTTAGTATATTTTAAATTATCAATGAGATTCACAGAAGCAGCATGATGTGGTAGATAGAAAATTGGTCTTAGAGGAGGAAGACTTATGCTCAAGTGCCACCTCTAGCACCTCCTGGCTATTTGTAAAGTCAAGCACAAGCAGCTTTCCAGAGGATTGCTGCTATGAATAGCTTCAAGGTTCTGCCTGCATAGTGCAATGAACTCTATTTATTCAATAGTAAACTAAGACAATACATTGACAGAAACAAAAGTAAAACATTCACAATGTTATGACATAACAACTTATCACTAAAGCAGCCACATGGTTTTCACCAAAGTGGCCACATAGTTTTAAGCAAAAGATATCATTCAGTGAGTCCCTAACTCAGTCATCCTTAAGGAGCAAGCCTCCTTAAGAAACACAAAGAACAATCATCCAGTAAGTCCTTAAATCAATCATCCTTAAGTAGCAGTCCTCCTTAAGGGACATAAAGTAAAAAGGTCAAAGTTCTCAACCTCTAGGTCATGGTAAATCATAATCTTCTCAGTCAGCATTAGGTACTCAAGAAAAGGTCTTTTCGTTTTGATCTGAGGCTGGCTCTCAAATTCCATGGTTCCTCTTCCATGGTCGAAACTCCTGCCTCAATCTACCCCATTGTCACCTGGATTCAAAGGCAGGCATCTCTTACCTCCTTGTTCATTTCCTCACCCAGTTCCTCATCCAGTTCCCATTCTGTATTGAAGTTCACAGTGTCCAGTTCACCTCAAGTCCTTCACAGTTTCTGTTTCTGGGAAGACAAAACTTAAAAGTGCCACAATAACATTCACACACACACACTGCTGGCACCATCACCAATTCACTATCTGCCTATGAAATCAACACAGACCCACCAACAAGGTCAGAGAACTCAACATACATCACAAACAAAAATCAACACAGACAGAAGAGACAGAATGCCACCACAACGTATGTTCCCTTCTCCAAATCCACCACCACAAGTCTCTCAGTTCTGCTGTCTCCCAGCCTGAGCTACTCTTTATATATGGTCATTAAGCTCCTTCCTGTTCCACCCCTTCCTGTTGCATCAGCAACAAGGTTTCACAAGTTCTGTCTCTTAACAAAGACTTGATATAATCAGGGCAAGGCTCAAAGACATGTGAACTCAAACAAGGTACTAAATATTTCTTTGCTTGCCATTACAGTATCCCACTGGTCATATCCCTGAACCTCTCTAATATGTGTGCACCTTTCTAAATCTAGGAGAGCAATTGCCACTCTATATTGGTAGAGCACATTCCTTCCACAGGGAACTCCTCATATTGATAAAATCATGATGGCTCTGTACTAAATAGTATATATGTGTGTATGTATGTCTAGATACATATACACACACGCATACATTCATAGATAGATACATAGACTGATAGATACATAGATTGACACCTGTAGGTGTTTTTTTTTTCCTTCCCAGTTATATATAGGGGTTGAAAAGCATCTGAAATCTTTATATTTATATTGGTTGCCATACGTCTTCTCCTTCACTCGAGTCCCTAGAGCACTGGGCCAGGAGGAGAAATCAATTTACCTGTTGTTCCTCACTGCTACTGCTAGATGGCCCTTTTACCAATAGAGATAGATAGACATACTTGTTCACTCTGTGTATGTGCATGCTATATTAGAGACTTTAGTATAACAGTATGATATTTTCATACATGTAACATGTATTCAAACAGTCGCATAAAGCATGGGTAACCAATCATTCTAATTCTCAATTTGTAAAATGACAGGATTTTAATGTATGATCACTAAGGTCCTTGCTGTTTTAAATTGACTGAACTCATCAATCAGTCTCAACAATTATTAAGTTTTAAAAGAACTGAGTGCAATAGAAAGTGATGGTTTGGGGTTCAAGAGATATCTGGATTCAAAGACATCTCAGATGATTTATGGGACCATGGGCAATCTGTTTAACCTCTTCAAGACTCACTTTCCCCATTTGTCAAATAGGGTTGTTGTGAGGATGAAAGGAGATTATGTATGAAAAATGCTTCATAAACCTTTAAGAGCAATACAAACAAATGCAGCATCAATTTGGGGATACATGATGAAGGAGCAAATCAAAGCCAGTCTGTGGAGAGTATGATTAATAGAAAAAGCACTTACCCTAAATCTAGGCTCTAATGCCATCTGCAACTTATTTTCTATGTGATTTGGGACAAGTGGCCTTTTTTCTTTGAACTTGTTTTCTCCTTTTTAAATAAGCAGTCAATTATCTAAAATTGGATTGTTGTTGTTCAGTCATTTCAATCATGTTCCATCCTTCGTGACCCCATTTATGGTTTTCTTGACAAAGCTACTGGAGCTGTTTGCCATTCCTTCTTTAGCTCATTTTACAGATAGGGAAATTGATGAAAACAGGGTTAAGTGATGTGCCTGGAGTCAAACAGCTAGTAAGTGTCTGAAGCTAGATTTGAATCAAGGAAGAGGTCTTTCTGACATCTATGCATTGTGCCACCTAGATGGACTAAATAATCTCTATTATTCCTTCCAGTTCTCTAGCCTGTGATAATCTAGGTCATCCCTGTGGAGGAATGACAATGGCAGGGTAAACTCTTATTGAAAAAACTAATCTTTCCTTCCCACACTTCGATATTGTTAAGGATATGTCTCCAATAAAGCTGAAAAAAACTGATCGAATTAGTTAATTTAGTCAAAAGCAGTCATGCCAGTGGGCAAAGCCTAGTCAACTCTATTATTTGGTATTGTATATGCCAAAGCAACAATTAGTTGGACTAATTTTTTTGTCACTTTTCACCAGTCTTCTTGATATTCTATAGATGTCAACTCCAAGGAAAGGTAATCTTTAGAAAACCAACAATAAGAATAATTCCAAATCCCCAAGTCACTAAAAAGTCCAGTGTATTGATGAATACTTTTAGCAATCTGGTCAGAGAATTGGGGGTGGGGGTGGAATTGAGCCTTCTCATTGGAAATTGGAACTCAATGATGAGGAAATTCCGTCCACTATTGCTGATCACCATTCATTCTGAATCTTATAGTCTTAAAGAGTTATCTGAATTATTGAAGAGGTTGTGACCTGTCCAGTGTAACAAACACAGTATGTCTTAGATCCAGCCCTTGAATCCAGGTCATCCTGACCTCAAGGTCAGTTGTCTATCAGAAAAAAAAAATATATCAGAGAATAAATTTTGCTAAATGTAGTCAAGTCCTTGATCAACCCTTCGAGACAATGAAAAATAAAAGCCACACAATCATTTTGATTTTAGCACTTACTGTAGTTTTGAAAGGCTATAGATATAATTTCAGAAGTAGCCTCTGTGAGGCTATAATTGTTTTCTTTTTAATCTTTTTGTAAGATTTGTAAAGTGAAGTTAATGTAAAATTTGTAAAATGAAAATGTAAAATGGATTACTGGAAGTGCCACCAGAGCTTAAAGAGCGAAAGATGCAATGCCTGGAATAAGTAAAACACATTTGCTGCTGTAACAAGAAAAGACAGAGTGGATTTGAAAAACATGTATTCAGCATTATACTACTTGGAGAAGTTAGGACTGCAATGTTAATTAAACACAGATGTTTGGAAGAACTTGCAGGGTTTCTCGGAAGACAATGGAGGAGCATTCTTATGAATCACACACATAATGGGCCTAAGATATGGTGAGAAATTTGAAAACCCTAGAAAAAAAGCTGTCACCTCGAATTCCATTTTCTGATAATGTTGAATTCAGCAGCAAGAATGTAAATTCCTTTTGACTGATCTTTATTCTATTTACATTCCAAAACTCTTTGGGAAGTTCATTATTAATAGAAGCTGTTAGATGAGTGGTTTTTTTTTTAATGTAATCTTCTCTAAGCCTTAATGTGCTTGCAGCTGAATCTCTTTTCAAACAAGGCAATGCAAAGGGGCTACACTGGTCCATGTCATCATGGAGGTTACAGTCAGGCAGCAGATATTGACACATATATTGTGATCTTAAAGCACTACTGCAATATTACATAAGAATCATCCTTCTAGTCCTGAAAGACACCTGTGAGACCATCTAGTTCAACCTCTACCTTCACAGAAAAATGAGGCTAAATTATCTGTCCAAAGACAGTCAGGGTCCAAGGCAGGACTTGAATCCAGCTTCTCTGCTTGCAGAATCATTGCACCATGTGATGAATTAATAAGAAAAATTCAAATGAAGTGATGGTATAGGGAAGTCACAGGGGTGCTCAGTACCAGTCAGGATTTGAAACTAGGCCCTCTGATTTCAGAGTTAAAGCACTTTCCACTACAACGTGTGATAAATGCAAAACAGACACAAATCGGGGGACGTGAGGTCCAAGGGGGAAAGGTCATTACTGATAAAGATGATGAGGGGAGGTTTCCCAAAAGAAGTGGCATTGGGGATAACACCCAACATGCCTTTCCTTTTGACTTTTTTATTTCTCTCAATGGAATTGATCAGCATTCAAATAGTCACTTCTTCTAAAAAAACTTTTGGAGACATGTTTGATTCTCATCTCTCCCTCTCTTCTTTTCTATCTATACAGTACCTATTGTATCCATCAGCCTCCTTTCTGTTCACACAGCCTAATGCAGACTCTCCTTACCACCTGTTTGGGCAACTGTTACAGGCTCCTAAAAGGTGCTACTACAATTGTTACCAGAATTAATTTATTTTGCATAGATCTGGCCATGCTATTCCTCTGCTCAAAATCTTTCCATTTCTTCTCATTGCCGATTTAGTAGGCATATGATCTTGGGCAAGTCACTTAACCTTTCTTTATCCCCGTTTCTTTATCTGTTTGGAAATGAGTTAGGTTTTTTATATATTGAGCCTGGAGCTCTAGTGAGAGACATCTAAGAGCAAGGGTTTCCAAGTAGTTCTAAAAAAATGGGTCAGTGGAAAGACTTGCTCTGTTGTTCTCACATCCCAATAAGCCACAATTCGATATCATTGAAATAGAAAATCTTTGTCACACATTGTGATGGTGGGGAGTGGGCAGTGCTTAATTAAATCTATTTATTTAAACAGAATTATAAATCTGGAAGGGACACTTATGTTATCACAATAAGTAAGCCAGGACAGCTGAGCCATGGGTGTGGCACGTGTGGGCAGTTGCCCTGAGGACTGAACCAGTTCCTATTCCTTCCACTCTAAGGATGCCTGCTGGCAACAAATAAAAGCAGTAAGAAGCAAGATCCCTGTTCTGGTAGAAGGCTGGTTAATGCCAGGACCTCCTTTGGAAGAAAAGGGAAGAGAGTTTGCCAGAGCAGAGTCTTTTGTGGTAAAGCTGTTTGGCTTTAGGGGACCATTGTCTCTGGCTCCTCAAATGTTCTGCACACTTCTAGGAAAGTGTTGTGAACTAGGCCTTGCTGAAAACTACCTGGACTCTTAAGTCAAGAAAACACTAAAAAGATCATGTCTGAATTGACCTTAGAAGTCATCCAGTATGACTCCTCCATTTTACAGATGAAGAAAATTAGACTGTAAGAGGTAAATCGGGGGTGGAGCCAAGATGGCAGAGTAGAAACAGCACTTCCAAGGTGCTCTTGCCCACACCACTTCAAAATCATGTGAAAGGTGACTCTGAACAAGTTCTGGAGCTCCAGGACCCACAGAACGACACAGAGAAGCTAACCACCCACTGAGGACAGCCCAGCAGCCCTGCATGGAGCAGCCAGTGCAGTGGTCTAGGAGCCGACATCACAGGGCTCTGGGAGCCGGCAACACAGCCCTCTAGAAGGCTAGCCGAGGCCCGAATGAGCCATGGTTTTAGCCCCAGGGCAGCAGGGCCAGCAGAATGCTGGAGAGACCCCAGAACACCAGCAGCTGTGGCTACTCCAGAATTATCAACACAGATATGCCTAAGACAAAGTGAGAGGTTAGTGCCCTGTGGTCTTTGGGACCAGGGGACCAGTGTTCGGGGAACCCATCTGCTTCTTCCTCTGGGGGCGAGAAGCAGCTGAGAAGACACAACACGGATGCCATTTTGCAGCTTCAGTTGCAGCTTCAGCTCCTGGCCTGTGAAACTTCCTGGATCTGGATTGGAGTCTGAGGTGGAGGTCTTGGGGTGGATATCCAGCTTGCCAGAGCATGTGGAAGCTTCACAGAGGCCACCCAACTAATACCTCCGGAAGTTGTGAAGACCCCAACGTTTGGGATTGAAGCTCCCCTGTCTGGTGGCAGAGTCCTACTGTGGCAACAAGCCCAAAAGTCAATTAATTAAGTGGCAACATGCCTAGGCAAAGGAAACAAAATAAACAGAAACATGCAACATTAGACTCCTATTTTGGGGGCAAAGAGAATGGGAGTATGGAACTGGAGGAGGACTGTGAGGTCAGAAATCCTGCACCAAAAGCCCCAAATGAAAATATGAGGGGTTACAGGCCATAGAGGACCTTAAGAAGGATTTTAAAAACCAAATAAGAGAAGTAGAGGAAAAATTGGGAAGAGAAATGAGAAAGATGCAGGTAAAGTATGAAATGAAAGTCAACAGCCTGACTGAGGAAAATAACACCTTAAAAAATAGACTAATTCAAATGGAAAAGGAGGCTCAAAAGGGCAATGAGGAGAAGAATGCCTTAAAAAGCCAAAATTGCCAGATAGAAAAAGTATCTCAAAAGCTCACTGAGGAGATTCATTCCTTCAGAGTTAGACTGGAGCAAATGGAAGGTAATGACTTTATGAGATATCAAGATGCTGTTAAGCAGATCCAAACAAATGAAAGAATAGAAGGCAATGTGAACTATCTCAATGGGAAAAACCACCAACCTGGAAAATAGATCCAGGAGAGATAATTTAAAAATTATTGGACTACCTGAAAGCCATGATCAAAGAAGAACCTAGAAATCATCCTTCCAGAAATTGCCAAGGAAAATCACCCTGATGTTTTAGACCCAGAGGGGGAAATAGAGGTTGAAAGAATCCACAGATCACCTCCTGAAAAAGATCCCAAAAAGAAAACTCCCAGGAATATTATAGCCAGGTTCCAGAATTCCCAGATCAAGGAGAAAATACTACAAGCAGCCAGGAAGAAACAATTTCAATATTGGGGAAACACAATCAGAATAGCACAGGACCTGGCAGCTTCTAGATTGAGGGATCAAAGGGCATGGAATATGATATTCCAGAGGGCAAAAGAGCTGGGATTAAAAGCAAGAATCACCTACCCAGCAAAACTGAGTATCTTGTTCCAGGGGAAAATATGGTCATTCAGTGGAATAGAGGACTTTCAAGCATTCTTGAGGGAAAAAAGCCAGAGTTGAATAGAAAATTTGACATCCAGACACAAGAAGCAAGAAATGCTTGAGAAGGTAAACAGGGAAAAGAAATCAGAAGGAACTTATCAAAGTTGAACTATTTACATTCCTACATGGAAAAACAATAACTATGACTGATGAAACCCTCCTCATTATGAAAATAATTGAAGAAGGGTATATGGGCATATGAATACATATGTGAATGTGTGTATATATGTTTACAGGTATACATGGATAGAGGGCACAGGTTGAATTTGATGGGAAGGGATGATACTTAAGGGGTGAAGTTAAGAGGTGAGAGAGGACAGTGGCAAGAGGAAATGGGGAGGGACAGGGTAGGGTAAACTATCTCATGCAGAAGAGGCAAGGGGAAGTGGTTGCAGGGGAGGGGAAGAACAGGAAGGCAAAAAGGCAAAACCACATTCTCATTGAATTTGGTTCAGGGAGAGAATGACATACATACTAATTGGGATATCTCACCCTGCAAGAGAGTAGGGGGAGGGGGATGAGAGGGGGGATGATGGATGGGAGGGCATCCTTGGGGGGAGGGGAGGTTGGAAGTACCCACTACAGAAGAGGGACAGGATCAAAGTAGGGAATGGACCAGGTGGGGGTGGAATTGGTGGGAGGGAAATATAAGCAGTCTTTTACAATATATCTACTGTGGTAATGTTTTGCATAGCTATACATGTACAACACATACTGAATTGCTTATCTTCCCACAGGGAGGGGGTGACAAGGTAGGAAGGGAATGGATTCGAAATTCAAAGTTTTAAAATTAAATGTTTCAAATATACATAAATACTATTATTAATACAGTTTTTCATGTAATTGGGAGATAAGATGTGCAGGCATTGGGGCACAGATATTCACCTTGCCCTAATGGTAAAGTCGAAGAGGGTATGGCAGAAGACATGGGAGAGGGCAGATTGGATGAGGGGATATCTTGTGGACTGCTATTCTGGGGTAGTGGGTAGGGGAAAAATGGGGAAAAATTGTAACTCAAAATCTGGCAGAAATGAATGATGTAAAACAGAAGTTAATAAAGCATTTGTTAAAAAAAATAAGAAGAAGAAGTAAATCATTAGACCAAGCTATCCCTCTTTGCAGATGATATGATGATATACTCAGAGAATCCTATAGAATGAAGTAAAAAACTACTTGAGACAATAAATAAATTTGGCAAAGTGGCAAGATATAAAATAAACCCAAATAAATCCTTGGCATTCCTGTATATTTCTTTTTTGTAGTAAGATTTCCTTTGTTATATTGAGAGATGTTCTGAATATTACATTAGATGTGAGAATGTGGTTTGCCCTACAATAGAGCCAGTCACTTTTTTACTTAGAAATCATATACCTCAACAGTATTACTTTCCCTCATTCAAAGATAATACCTTTATCCTTTGTCTTAGGTTACTAACAAGACTACTTTATAAAATGATATTGACCAAACTTTAGCAGCACCAAAGGTATATCTGTAATCTTTGAAAATTCCTTTTCAGTTATAACACCAAATAATGCAATTTGGCATTCTAATTTCCATATTATGGATTAAAAGAGTTTCTCATATCTCCAGATTGTGTGCCAGGCTGTAGAAAATATGGCATTTCTATTCTTTTATATATATATATGTTTGTATTTGAAACATTTAATGTTAAGACCTCAAATTTCAGATCCATTTCCTTCCTCCCTTGTCACCCATTCCCTCTGGGAAGATAAGTAATTCAGTATATGTTGTACATGTCTAGCTATGCAAAACATTACCATAGTAGATATATTGTACAAGGCTGCTTATAATTCCCTCCCACTCATCCCACCCCCCACCTGGTCCATTCCCTACATGATCCTGTCCCTCTTCTATAGTGGGTACTTCCAACCTCCCCTCCCCCCAAGGATGCCCTCCCATACATCATCCCTCCTCTCATCCCCCTTCCCCCTATTCTGCTGCAGGTTGAGATATCCCATTTAGTATGTATGTCATTCTCTCCCTGAACCAAATTCAATGAGAATGTGGTTTTGCCTTTTTTGCCTTCCTATTCTCCCCTTCCCTTGCAACCACTTCCCCTTGCTTCTTCTACATGAGATAGTTTACCCTACCCTGTCTCTCCCCATCTCCTCTTGCCACTTTCCTCTCTCACCTCATAATTTCATCCCTTGAGTATTCTCCCTTCCCAACAAATTCAACCTATGCCCTCTATCCATATATAACTGTAACCATATACACACACATTCACATATGTATTCATATGACCACACACCCTTCTTCCATTATTTTCATAGTGAGAAAGATATCATCAGTCACAGTTATTGCTTTTCCATATAGGAATGTAAATAGTTCAACTTTGATAAGTTCCTTTTGATTTCTTTTCCCTGATTACCTTCTCAGGCATCTCTTGCTTCTTGTGTCTGGATGTCAAATTCTCTATTCAATTCTGGTTTTTTCCTCAAGAATGCTTGAAAGTCCTCTATTCCACTGAATGACCATATTTTCCCCTGAAACAAAATACTCAGTTTTGCTGGGTAGGTGACCCTTGGGTTCATTCCCAGTTCTTTTGCCCTCTGGAATATCATATTCTATGCCCTTCGAGCCCTCAGTGTAGAATCTGCCAGGTCCTAGGCTATTCTGATTGTGTTTCCACAATACTGAAATTGTTTCTTCCTGGCTGCTTGTAGTATTTCCTCCTTGATCTGGGGATTCTGGAACCTGGCTATAATATTCCTGGGAGTTTTATTTTTGGGATCTTTTTCAGGAGGTGATTGGTGGATTCTTTCCACCTCTATTTCGCCCTCTGGATCTAAAACATCAGGGCAATTTTCCTTGAGAATTTCTTGAAGGGTGATTTCTAGGTTCTTTCCTTGATCATGGCTTTCAGGTAGTCCAATAATTTTTAAATTGTCTCTCCTGGATCTATTTTCCAGGTCAGTGGTTTTTCCCATGAGATATTTCACTTTGCCTTCTAATCTTTCATTTGTTTGGATCTGCTTAACAGCATCTTGATTTCTCATAAAGTCATTAGCTTCCATTTGCTCCAGTCTAACTCTGAAGGAATGAATCTCCTCAGTGAACTTTTGAGATTCTTTTTCCATCTGGCAAATTCGACTTTTTAGGCATTCTTCTCCTCATTGCCCTTTTGGGCCTCCTTTGCCATTTGAGTTACTCTATTTTTTAAGGTGTTGTTTTCCTCAGTCAGGCTGTTGACCCTCATTTCATACTTTTCCTGCATCCTTCTCATTTCTCTTTCCAATTTTTCCTCCACTTCTCTTATTTGATTTTTAAAGTCCTTCTTAAGGTCCTCTATGGCCTACAACCTGCTCATGTTTTCCCCTGGGGCTTTTGGAGCAGAACTTCTGACCTCACAGTCCTTTTCCCACTCTATGCCCCCAAAATAGGAGTCTAGGGTTGCATTTTTCTGTTTCCTTTGCCTTGGCATGTTGCCACGTAATTACTTGACTTTTGGGCTTGTTGCCACACTATGGCTTTAAGGCCAGATAGAGGAATTTTCGTCCTGAACGTGTGGGGGGCAACCTCCCTTTCTGGCAAGCTGTAAACCCACCCACGACTTCCACCCTAGATCACAATCCAGATCCAGGGAGGGTAAAGCAAGGGCGATTACCCCCCACGACTGATCACTGGATCTCCCTACAGTTCGCAGGCCAGGAGCTGGAGCTGCCTCTGAAAACTACAAAATGGCATGTGTCCTCAGCGGCTTCTAGCCCCCAGGGGAGGGAGCCAATGCATTCCCCAAATACTGGTCCCAAAGTCCAGAGGACACTAACCTCTTACTTTGTCCTAGGCGTGTCTATGTTGGTAATTCTGGAGTCTCCACAGCTGCTGGTGTTCTGGGGTTCCTCCAGCCGGCTGCTGGCCCTGCCGCCCTGGGGCTAAAACCTTGGCTCACGGGGACCTGGGCTTAGCTTGGCTCGGCTCCTGCACTCTGTGCACTGCATGCTGCCAACTACCAGAGCGCTGCGCTGGTCCTTCCTGCAGGGCTGCTGGGCTGTCCTCAGCGGGAGGTTAGCTTCTCTGTGTTGTTCTGTGGGTGCTGGGGCTCCAGAAGTTGTTCAGAGTCCCCTTTTACATAGTTTGGGGGGAATCTGGGGGCAGAGTGGCTTGGATGAGCTGTTTCTACTCCGCCATCTTGCCTCCACCCCCCATTCCTGTACATTTCTAATGAAATCCAACAGCAAGAGATAGAAAGAGAAATCCCGTTTAAAGTTACTGAAGACATTATAAAATATTTGGGAATCTACCTGCCAAAACAAACCCAGGTCATATATGAACACAACTACAAATCACTTCTCACACAGATAAAGTCAGATCTAACTAATGGGGAAAATATCAATTGCTTGTGGCTGGGTCAAGCTAATATAATAAAAATGACAATTTTACCTAAATTAAATTACATATTTAGTGCCATACCAATTAGTTTACCAAAATATTACTTTATAGAGCTAGAAAAAAATAGTAACAAAATTCATTTGGAAGACCAACCAAGGTCCAGAATATCAAGGGAATTAATTAAAAGAAATGCTAGGGAAGGTGGACTAGCCATACCAGATTTTAATCTGTATTATACAGCAGCACTCATCAGAACTACTTGGTACTGGCTGGTGAAAAGAGCAGTGGATCAATGGAATAGCTTGGGCACATGAGACACAGCAGTCAATGACTATAGTAATCTACTGTTTGATAAACCCCAAAACTCCAGTTTGGGGGATAAGAACTCACTATTTGACAGAAACTGCTAGAAAACTGTAATATAGTATGGCAGAAACTGGGCATAGATCATTATCTAACACCATATATACCAAAATCAAGTCTAAATAGGTACATGATCTAGGTATAAAGGCTGATACTGTAAGCAATCCGGGAAAGCAAAGAATAGTTTACCTGTCAGATTTATGGAGAGGGGAAGACTTCATGACCAAACAAGAATTATAGAGCATTATAAAATGCAAAATGGATAATTTTGATTACATTAAATTGAAAAGTTTGTGTACAAACAAAGCCAATGTAATCAAGATTAAGAGGAAAGTGGAAAATTGGGAAAGATTTTTTACAACCAATGTACCTGATAAAGGCCTCATTTCTAAAATACAGAGAATTGAGTCAAATCTATAAGAACACAAGTCATTCCCCAATTGATAAATGGTCAAAGGATATGAACAGGTAGTTTTCAGAGGAAGAAATTAAAGATATATATAAGCATATGAAAAAATGCTCTAAATCACTATTGATTAGAGAAATGCAAATCAAAACAACTCTGAGGTACCACATCTCACCAGTCAGATTGGCTAAGATGACAAAACAAGAAAATGACAAATGCTGGAGAGGATGTGGAAAAACTGGAACACCAATGCATTGCTGGTGGAGTTGTAAACTGATTCAGCTATTCTGGAGAGCAAACTGGAACTATGCCCAAATGGCTATAAATAATCCCATACCCTTTCACCCAGCAATACCATGTCTAGGGCTGTATCCCAAAGAGATTAGAGAAGTGGGAGGAAGACCCATATGTACAAAAATATTTATAGCAGCTCTTTTTGTGGTGGCAAAAATTGGAAATTAAGGGGATGCCCATCAGTTGGGGAACAGCTAAAGAAGTTGTGGTATATGAATGTAATGGAATACTATTGTGCTATAAGAAATGAGGAGCAGTTGGACTTCAAATTTACCTGGAAAGGCTTATACGAACTGATGCTGAGTGAGAAGAGCAGAACCAGGAGAAATTTGTACACAGTTACAGACACAACGTATGTGTGATGACCAATTTTGATAGACTGGTCTCTTCTCATGGTTATAAGACAACTCCCAAAGACTCATGATGGAGAGAGATGTCTACATTCTCAGAAAGAACTAGAAAGAACAGAGTTTGAATGCAGATGGAAGCAAACTACATGCTCTCTTTCTTTTTCTTGTTTGGTTTTGTTTCCTCTTTTCCATTGTTCATTCCATCTGATACAATCATTCTCTGTAACTTGACTGATGTTTAATGTGAAGGTATTTGCAGATCCTATACTTGATCGCATGCCACCATGGGGGAAGGGAGGAGAGGGAAGAAAGGGGAGAAAATTTGAAACTCAAGGGACTGTGGAACTGAATCTTGTAAACTAAAAGTAAACAAACAAATTAATAAAGACCAAAAAAGTAAATCATTTATCCAGAATCTATAATAATAGCAGAATTCAAACTCAGGGCTTCCTGGCTTCAAGGACAGTCATTTAATAAATCAACATCCAACTGTTAGTTTGGATGAACTATCCATGTTAGGGCTATTGCAAAAGAAAGCACACAAAAAATAAGAAAAATAAAGTTCTGCTTTTCACAGTCAAATTCTTAGAAAATGTCATACACATTCATTGTTTCCACTTTTCATTTTAACAATAGTTATTTAATAAATAATATTAAATAATTAAATAATAATAAAAGTTATTTATTAAGCACCTATTCTGTCCAAGGCACTATGTTGGGTACTAAAAATGCAAACAAAACACCAAAAGTAATCCCTATCTTGAAGGAGCTTATATCTGCTTGGACAATGCATATAAACAGATATACATGACATTCCACAATAAATTCAAAATGGCACTCAATAGATATAAATTTAAGGAATATAAATTTAAATTCACAAAACTAAAAAATTAGAATTCAAAGTCGTATACCTTTCCCAACTATGGTCATGGGAAGAATTCTTAATGAAACAAGGGTTAGAAGAGATTATAAATGAGAAAATAGCCCACTTTGACTACAGAAAAAGCTTTTGCAAGAAAATATATTTGCTTCAAATGTCACTTATAAAAGCATGATATCCAAAATATAGAGTCAATCACAAACTTGTAGTACCAAGAACCATTTCCCCAAAGATAAGTGATCAAAGAATTTGAACAAGAAGTTTTTGAAAGAACTAAAACCAGGTCAGTAGAATACAGCTACACTGGGATGATCAGTAAGGATTTACTGAGCCTCAAAAAAGAAGAGTTTACTGAGTTCCACAGAGTGAAAGCCAGGAAATAGCAGTGTGGAACAAGGCCTACTCCATCTTCCCCACCATGATGAGGAAGCCCTGGGAGGGTATGAATAAAAGTAAAAAGTCGTCAATGAAATGTTGTTGTTGTTGTTGCTTACTTGCTTGTTTGCTTGGTTATTGTTGTTTAAAGAATTGAGTGTAAGGAAAGTGGAAACAATGAATGTGGATGGCTTCTTCTAAGAATTTGGCTGTGCAAAGAAGAGAGAACTTTATTATTCTTGGATTTTTGTGTGTTTTCTTTTGTAACAGCACTAATATGGAAATGTCTTGCGTGACTTCATATAGATAATTGTTATCATATTGCTTACCTTCTCAATGGATGGGGAGGAGATGAGGGGGGAGAGAATTTGGAACTGAAAAGTTTTTTTTAATGAATGTTACAATTTTAATGTAATTGGGAAACAATGAAATAAAAATATATTTTAAAAAGATAAAAAATATAAGAGAGATAGGATGATAACTTGAGTGGATGATTGAGTCAGCTTAGGATCAGTAATATCTCTGTTTTTGTTAATACCTTCTGGGTCCTTGGGTATGCCTATGTCACAGGTCATAGGAAGCAGACTCTTTAGATATCATAGGATGATATATTTGGAGCTAGATGGGAGCTTTAGAGGTCATCAGAGCCTTAGAAAAGTTAAGTGACTTGCCTGAGTTCATCTAGAGACAATGATGAGATTTAAATTCAGTTCCTTTGTTTACAAACCCAGCACTCTTTCTATTGCAGGCCAGCACTTCTCATCTAGTTCACATCTTTTCCTATAAATGTGATAATATTAGCTTAAGGAATTAATACCCAATAGCATCTGATACCCCTTAATAATCATAATGGTTTAAAAAGACTAAAATATTAATTTCCTCTCATGAAAAATTGTTTAAATGATTAAAAATCTTTTAAAAATTATATGTCATTAAAATGTTAAAATATCACTATTAACTTTCCTAAAGCTACTTTATTCAATTGGAATACTTTGCCATTTCTAAAAATTTATAGAAGTTAGTTAAAGGAAAATTGGTGATACTTAGTGAACTCTGTTTAGTATCACTGGTGCCACAAATATTAAGTCATTCAAGGCCTTCTTTGACTTGACATTATCCTCCTTTTTTAGCTTTACCTCCCCCTATTCTTTATACATACACCCTATGTTCTGGGAAAACCAGACTGCTCATCATTCCCTGGATATTCCTTAAGACTTACCACCTATCTGTGCCTTTAATTATATTATTCCTTCTACAGGGAATCTCACTCCCAGTTTCCCTCCCATATCTTCAACATTTTTAGGCAATTAGATAGTTTAGTGGGTAATATGCTAAACTTAGAGCCAGGAAGACCTGAATTAAAGCTTCCTTCATGCATTTGATAGATGTGTGACCCTGGGCAAGTCATATAACCTTCATTAGTTTCTTTATCTCTAAAATGAGCTACTGATAGCACCTACCTCATAGGGTTATTTTGAGGATCAAATGAGATAACATATATAAAGAACTTTGTAAATATTAAAGTACTATATAGACACTAATTTTCATATTTATCAATGACCTGGATGAAGGGAATCATCAAACTTGAAACAAAATCCAGGAAATTTTAGTGAACTGAGAGTTCAATATATGAATTTAATAGTATAATGATATGGTTATTGAAAAAGCTAGTGTCATCTTATGCAACATGAATAGAAGCACAGCATCCCTGATCACCCCAATCAAAAGGCATCCCCCCCCACCTTCGTACCCTCATACACCGCCTTCCCACTTCTGTCACTTGTCACCTAATGGTTTTATTGTACAAATCTGTGTATGTACTAGAAGGAATGCCATGGAGGATTTCCAAGAGGTGTTTAAAAAGGGTCACACAAGGTGAGAAGTCAGTGCAATCTATGTTGTAGGAGTAAAATATAATATGCAATATGTTGTGTCCATTAAGATGGTCTCCATCTGTGACTACGTGCAGTAATAGTTAAAACAAGAAGAACCAAGGGGTATGACTGCTACCACTAACTAGGAGTGGGGACTTTATCTGTGAAAGCTGCCAAATCAGTTGCCTTTGGCCCTACCCTCTGCAGATCACTCAATTGTTCAACTATAACTTCAGTCAGGACTCTGGCTTCCACCTAACCTCCTCTGAGACACTGTTTATTGCCTCATGATTGAAACCTTGGCCATGGTCCCTCATCCTTCTTGTCAATGGTTGATGTTCTACTAATTAACTTGTGGCTCCTTTACTGACAAATATCTGGTTCTACACACTAGTACAGCTGACAGGCTCCCACTCTCTCTCTCTCTCTCTCTCACTCCAAGGCAGATGTTCCTCTTCCCCTCCCCCATGGAGGAGGGGTAAACAGGCTTGCTGCCCTGTCCAGCAGACCCCCCCCACTGGGTGGGGCCAGATGGGACCAGATGGTTTCTATTAACTGTACTAATTCCTTGTGAGACTTGGACCAAGCTGCCTAAAACACACTTTGCTTCTACTTCCCAAATAGTAAAATACAGAGGATCCACTCATTTACCTAATTCATATGGTTGGGAAAATAATCAAGAAGACACTTCCCATAAAAAAGAATGTGCTATGAGAGAAACACTCTGATTTCTACACATTTGAATTTGCATCAGGACTACATGACTTCATTTCATTACCAGTAGCAGAATAAAGATGCCCTCAGATCATGATTGTTCTAACTCTTTTACAGTTCTATTAACCACATGGTGCAGAGAACTGGCCTCAACATACTTCATTTGTACAGACCCTGCAGTAGAGATCAATGGAAACAAGGCTCAGAGGCGAAGAAAATAACTAGACAATTTAGCTGTATGTAAGGGAGTCTATATGCACCCCCAGGCACTTATTTCTAAAGCCTGTGGAAGCACTGTTTATTGAGAGTTGGCGAGAGTTGGACATATTGGATAAGCATATGCTGTTGCATTATTTTCAATGTGCAATGAAGCAAAGCAACCATTTTGTGATATGAAAACAAGTGGAACCACCAGCAGCAGCAACAATAAAAAGGCTTGAAAATTAAATAAACGAAGCCTGGCAGTGGAGGCAAATCTTAAGTGGCTCAGAAAGGGGAGGTGGAGCGGTATATCATATCAATTATTGTAATGACCAACTACAGTGGGCTGTAGAAAAAATAAAAGGGGACTTCTCAACCATGGGAGCCCTTTGATTTTTCAAACTCCTTAAATAATAATATAGTTGCCAATTAGAAGGTGCTAGGGCTATATTGGCTATGATTTATTCTAGGTCTCATTATTTCTTTTGGGTACATTTCTAAGTTATCTTTTATCCCCTTTAGATGGTTTAGGGCATGAAGAAGGGAATAGTCAAGAGTATACCAGGTTGGTTAGTTTCTCTGTGTGTGTTGGTTTGTTTGTTCTTAGGATTAGCTTTTTACGCATCCCTATGAAACACCTCTATGTGAATGGGTCTCATGTTAGAGAGGTAGAATAAGCTAGTGCAGCTAAGATTTGTGTATTCTGATAGCTGCTGTGCAGCATGAACTGGTGAAAGAATTCCCAAGAACCAGGTATAACATCATGGTGGATCTCATGAGACATTTTTGCCCTTTTCAGCATTATTCTTGAGAGAGGCATTATACCCACCATATGGAGATTGAAAAGAGTGAATATCTAAAAAGCGGCAAATATATACATAGAGCATGTGTCTAGAATTTCCACCCCCAAACAAGTGATTGAATCAAAATATACAGAAAATCAATTCTAGGAAGGGATAGGAATAAGCTGCTGTGGCTCTTCTTTTTCTTCCCATTGCAGAAAGAGATGTGTTCTTCTGCAAATTACCATCTGTGCCACAAATAAATTTCCATCATAACCTGGATGAACAAAGAGATGAGTACAAGAGAAAGCTTACATTTATCTAGCCAGATAAAGGGGTGCCTTTCTTTATATGGCCAGGGCTTAGCACAGTGCCTGGCACATACATAATAAGTACTTAATAAATAATTACTGACTAAAGATAGGTGAAGATGAGTTAAGAAAGAAGAGAAAAAATATGTTAAGCCTTAGGCTACGTTGCTAGAGGTACAACAGCCAGGATCTTTCCTTAAGTAAATTCTCCTATCCCAGCTGGCTATTTTCCTCTACTCTCCCTCTTTCTTAGCCAGACTTCTTGAGAAAGCCATCTAGATTAAGTGTCACTGCTTTTTATTTTCTATTTATTTTTCCTGAACCACATGCAGTCTGACTTTCTGCCTTATTATTCATGTGAAACAGCTCTCTCCATGGTCATCAGTGATCACTTAAATTGCCAAACTTAATGGCCTTTTCTCAATTCTCATCTTTCTTGACCTCTCCAGAGCATTTTACACTGTCTACCAACTTTTCTCCTCCTTTATATTCTCTCACTTATCTTCCCATGACATTGGTTTCTCTGGGTTCTCCTCCCTCCACTCTAAACTGGTCTTTTCAGCACTTGCAGCTGGATTTTCATCCATGTGGGTGTATCCCCAAGGCTCTGTTCTGGACTTCCTTCTCTTTCCTCTCTATCTCTCTTGTTTGGTGAGCTCCCTAGCTCCCATTGATCAAATCATCTTCTCTATGCATTTGATTCCCAGATTCATGTATTTACTCTGAGGCTTTCTTATGTGCTCTCTTGCTGCGTCACCAATTGTATTTTGGGCATTTCAAACTAGAAGTCCCATGGTCTAAAGGAATACTCATTATCATTCCCCTGGAGTCTATTTCTCTTCAGAACTTTGTTACTAATTTCTAGGGCACAACCATCTAGATGGTATAGTGGAGAGAGCCCTGGGCCTGCAGTCAAGAAAACTCATCTTCCTAAATTCAAATCTGGACTCAGATACTTACTAGTGTGTGACCTCAGGCAAGTCACTTCACTCTGCCTCCATTTCCTCGTTTGTAAAATGAGCTGAAGAAGGAAATGGCAAATCACTCTAGTATTTTTGCCAAGAAAACTCCAAATGGGGTCATCAAGAGTTGGACACAACTGAACAGCAACCACAATCATCTTTTCAGTTATCCAAGTTTTAGAACATGATGGTATTCTTGATTCTTCCCTCTCACTTCCCACATAACCAGTCAGTTGCCAAGTTTTCTTGTTTCTATCTTAAAGTCTCTTGCCTACATTCCATTCTGCCTACTTACACAGTCAAAACTCTAGTTCAGTTTTTCACCATCTCTTGCCTGTTATACTTCAATAACTTTCTATTTGTTCTCCCTGACTCAAGTCTCCTCTACTCCAATTCATTCTCTATACCACCACCAAATTTATTTTCCCTAAGCACAGGTCTGACCATTTCACTCTACTCAATGCATTCCAGTGACACTTTATTAATTCTAGAAACAAGTATAAGCATTTCTGGCATTAAGAGCACTTTATAACTTAACCTTTCCTTCCTTTAGAGGCAGCTGGTAGTGCCCTGGCATTCTGGACCTGGAGTCAGGAAGACCTCAGTTCAAATCTGTCCCTAGACACCTACTAATGTAGCAAGTCATTTAACCTGTTTGCCTCAGTTTCCACAACTATAAAATGGAGATAATCATCATCTATCTTACCAGGTTGTTGTGATGATCAACTGAGCTGATAATTTTTAAAAATACTTAGCACATAGTAAGTGCTTATTCCCTTCCTTTCTTCCCCTTTATAGTCTACTTGTTTCTTTACAATCTACCTATCTGTCTGTCCAAGTTTTTTCAATCATAAAAGGATAGTGAAAGCTTACTTCATAGGCTTATGGTGAGGATGAAATAAGATATTTGTAAAGTATTTGGTACAGTGCCTGGCACTTTATAAATATTTGTTTCCTTTTTTCTTACTGCTTAGACATTACTCACATATGTATTCTTCATTGTATAGCTATACTGGCTTATATTGCTGCTTCTTTCACTTGACCTTCCATCTTCAGTACTCACTCTTTTTTTCTAGGTGCCTCCCTTGCCTGTAATATCTTCCCTTCTCACCTCTTCATCCTGGAGTACCTGGTTTTGTTCAAGCCTCAACTCAAATCCAACTTTTATGGGAGTTATTCCTCATCCCCCAGATGCTAGTTCCTTCCCCCCATCAAGGCTACTTGGTATTGTATGTGCCTATGTCTTCTACATCCCTCTAAATGCATACATTCCCTTCTCCCATTGGAATATCAGGTCCTGGAGGCTGGATTCTGTTTCGTTTCCATCTTTGTATCACCAATGCTTACCGCAGTGGTTGGAAGTGGAAAGTATTTAATAAATCCTGTTTATTGTTTGCTTAAATAAGGAAATAATAGTTCACCTATATATGTAAGCCTGAGGAGTCATGTCCATTCCAGGTACCATAATTTAGAAATTACATTGATAACCCAGAAGAGGACAATCATTATGGTGATGAACCAATAATCCAATACCATATGAATAACAATTGAATGAACATGGGATGGTTAGCCTAAAGAAGAGAAAACTTACAGGGTACATGATAGCTGCCATCAAGTTTTTAAAGGACCATCATGTGAAATAGGAATTATATTTGTTCTTCTTGTTTTCAGAGAAGGCTTGGTATAATTAATTGGAGATATCAAAAGACCCAATACCTTGTCTCAGAAAGTAGATAACCATTTATCAGGCACATTGTAGAGGAGACTGTTTCTTAAACTGTGGGTTTTGACCCCATATGGGTCACATTTTAAGAAGCACTGAAGGATTTGTAAGTGGAAAAAATTCAAGAAGACCTTTGAGCTCCCTGAGAACTTTAAAAAAAAAATGTGTGTGTATGTGTGTATGTGTGTGTGTGTGTATGTGTGTGTGTGTGTGTGATTCTCTGTGTGGAAACACAACTGGATTTCTAAAATGACATTGCTCAAATAGTCAAATGGATCTGGATCTATTGATTCAGGGATCCAATGATTCAGATCCCAGCTTCTCCAAGCCTATTTAAATTCTGAGACTCTAGTCCATTTACTCCCATAGGCTGGCCATAGAAAGACCACCATATGCACTGGTGGCCTTCCTCATTTTCCCTATTGTTGAAAAGTGACCAGTGAAGCACTCTGGGAACATTCCTGTTATCTCTGCTTCTTGCCCCACAGCCAGTCTACATTCCCTTCCTGCCATACAGTTCTCTGATTATCTCCTTTTCTCCTGATCTTCAGCATTCTTCACTGGTTTGGGTTGCAGTCTGCTTATACCCACCATTTGCCACTCCATTGCCCTCTTTGCGATGCTTATTTTTATTTCTCTGGAGGCTGTGGTGATCCGGGTCTCACTGACATATAGCTATAGTGGTAAAATGTTCACATGGGAAAGATAGGCCTTTGATGCTGTGAGAAATTTATGGTAATAAATGGGCTTTGCATTTCCTAAAAGCCATTCAACCCATTCTCCTCATCCTTTTCTACTTGGGACCAGCTATTTGTTCATCTGTATTATTGGTCCCAGAGACTGTTTCCTCTGTTGATCATTTCCAATTCATCTTGGTTGAACATTTAGGATGGTTGTACATGGCTGCTTACATATATAATAAGTTCTGACACTGATATACCCAAATTTTCCTTTTCCCTATACTATCATATCAGATGTATTTGGACTTACATGTCCTCAAAAATAAGAGGTTACTGAGAAGAGAGAACTCTATTGTAATATAGGAACTATTCGTTATATGTGTGTGTGTTTGTGTATATACATACATATATACACACACATATACATGCGTATTTATTAATGGACCTAGATATGACTCTATGCCTGCATATGAGAATGAATGGATCCGTGTTTATATTGCAAAGGAAGATACAAACTTTTCTCTAATACTCCTGGGGAAAAAGTTTGATTATATGGAAACAAGTATACTATAAGCATAATAAAAACACAATTGTATCAATCATTAGAAAAGAAAGAAATACTTTTGTGGTTTTAAGTGACTGTACAGACAGGCCTTCACATGCAGCTGAAGCTGCCATTATCTATCGAAGGATGCCTGCTGGAGCCCTGCCTATACTATCTAACTATGCCATAATCCAGCAGGGCTCTGTGTGCAGCCAAAATGAAATTAATTCCACATTACAGCAAACACAAAAGAACAAAAGCCTTATTAAAACACAGATTAAGTTCATTATTCTCCAAATCTCCTCTTGGAAAATGAAGGTAATCCTCCGTCCCTAAAAATTATTTGGTAAAACACTGATTTTACAGAGAAGGGAAAGAAATAATTCCTTTCTCTTTATCTTGGCTAGTCACTTCATCTTAATAAGATAACACATGCTATAGTACAGGTCTGTCCTAGCAGATGAGAGCGGCTTCTACGTAGATAAGGAGTCAAAATCCTCTCTCTGCTTCACTCTACTCCCCTTTCAACAAGTCAAGACAAATCAATAAGCATTTGTCAAGAGCCAGCTATATTTCAGGCACTGTGTCAACTCCTGGGAATGCAAAGAAAAGCAAAAAAGAAAAAGTTCCTATTCTCAAGAGCTCACAGTCTTAAGAGAGATGTTACATGCAAACAACTACATGTAAATAAGACATATCCAGCCGCACAGTGAATAGAGCACCAACCCTGGAGTCAGGAGGACCTGGGTTCAAATCCGGCCTCAGACACTTGACCCTTACTAGCTGTGTGATGTTGGGAAAATCACTTAACCCCAACTTCCCCTTTCCCCCTCCAAAAAAAATCAAGAACAACAAAAAGAGACTTATATAGGAGAAACTGATGACCATCTAAGGAGTAAGGCACTAGCACTAAGTGGGGCCTGGGAAAGCCTTCTTACAAAAGGTGATATTTTAGCTGAGATGTAAGGGAAGTCAAGGAAAACAGGAGAGGAAGGTGAAAAGGAAGAGAATTCCAGGCATGGGGGTATAGCCAGTAAAAATGCACTGAGGTGGAACAAATTGTTCAAGGAACAGCAAGGAGATTCATGTCATTGAATCATAGATGTGAGGTGTAAGAAAACTGGACAGAGAGGAAAGGGTCAGGTTATCAAGGACTTTAAAACTCAAAGTATTGTATTTTTGATCCTGGAGGTAATAGGGAACCAATCACTGTAGTTTACTGAATAGGAAAAGTCACATAGTCAGATCACATGGCATATATGAGAGAACTGGGGCAACTATCTCAAAGCTATCATCAGAACAGCTTTGTCTATTCTCCCTTCTAGAAGATCCTTCTCTTCTCCTCTCTACTATTTTACTTGATTAGCTCATCAGCTCCCATGGATTCAATTTTCATCTCTATGCTGATGATTCTTAAATGGAATTATTCAACCCTAAATTCTCTGCTGACCCCTAGTCTCCTACTGCCTAGTAGACATTGTAGACATCTCACTATACATCCTGTAGACATCTCAAACTCAACATATCCAAAATTGAATATCATCTTTTTTCTCCAATTCCTTCCATCTTTATACTTCTCTATTCCTGGGGGGCATTATCATTCCCCCAGTCACTCAGGTTGGCAACATATAAATCATTCTCAACTCTGTACTCATTCTGTCTCACCTGTCATATCCAGTCTGTTGCCAAGATGTATCAGCTTCTACCTTTGTAATACCTATTGTTTATGCTTCGTTCCGTCCCTGGACTCTGCTATTGCCCTGTGGCTGACCCTAATCACCACATACTTGGACTATTGCAATAGGCTGATGGTTTGTCTCCCAGCCAAAAGTCTCTTCCCACTCCAATCCATCCTCCACTCATCTGTCAAAGTGACCTTACTCAAGGACAGATGTGATCATATCATCCCTGCACTCAAATTCCAATGGCTCCCTATCACCTCCAGAGTCAAATAAAAAATTCTGTGTTTGGCATTCAAAGACATTCGTTAACTCGTCCCACTCCATCTTTCTAGTATTCTTACACCTTACCTTCTCCACATATTCTTCTAACCAATGACACTGGCCTATTTGCTATTCTTTGAATAAGATAATCCATATCCTGACTCTATTTTTTCTAGCTATCTCCCAAGCCTGGAATCCTTTTCTTCTTATATCTACCTCCTGACTTCCCTGGCATTCTTCAAGCCCCAGCTAAAATATCACCTTCTGCAAGGACTCTTTCTTAATTGCTCTTAATTCTATTGGTTTCTCTCTGTTGTTTCCAAATCCACCTATGTAGAATATTTTGGACATAGTTGTATGCATGCTGTCTCCCCCATTAGACTGAGATCCTCAAGAGCTGAGAGACTTTTGCTCTTTTTTTGTATCCCCAGTGTTTAGCACAGTTCCTAGAACCTAATGGGCAAATAAATAGAGTTACCCACTGGCTCTATATGGCAAGAGGAAATGGCAGGTTTTTCTCTATGTGAGAACATGCATGGATGTGGCAATGTGAGAGTAAGAAAGATCACTTGTATCAATCTATAGAGTGTATCTTAATGATATACTCTTTGTGTTGCAATTCCAACAGACCACACCCAATATCTGGCACCCACCATGCTATCATATATGTTTTGCAACCTAATGTTGTTCTGTAATTTCCTGGCCACAGAGAATCTGTAGTAAAGCTGAAGATAAGTATGATATCATTCTGTATGTTCTTAATGCTCTGTGTGCTTACCAGAAAATACAATATAAAACTACCATACAATAGATGAGATCATCTGTGGTCGGTAATCAATCAAACAAAAACCTTACTAAATTATTAGTATTTACTAAGCAATGGGGACATGCAGAAAAAGCAAAAACAGTTCCTGCCCTCACGGAGCCTATATTCTAATAACAGAGAAATGTAAATAACTAGGTTTATGCAAGATATAAACAAAGGAGATAGAAGGGTGTCCTTAAATCCTATATTCTCAAACTTTGTCCTCATTGAGAGGCATGTTATAGGAAGGTAGCTCCCCACACTTAGTGCCCTTTGGAGTATAGGGATGTAGGGATAAAAGCTCAAAGCACACCCATCTGACATTCTCTGGATCACTTAAATGCTACTGGTGTGTGCCCACTCCAAGTTCAACAATTCAGTAACTTTGCAAATAGCCATGGAAGCCAAGGACAAAGAATTAAATTATGCATCTATACCATAACAGAGAACTGGAGAGAAAGAAGAGCAATGGTCTTCTTGCTTCCAAAGCTGAATAGAATGTTATTGCCACTTCTTGGGCATGGAATCAGGGTGTTGGATTATAGAATATTTATAGAATTAATAGAATATATTCTATAAATAGATTAGTTCTTAGAAAAGAACTTTACCCTTCTCTTAAATGAAACCCCAAAAATAGTTACATCTCATCTTTTTCACAATTGTTGGGTATCTTTAAAAGAATCATCCATCTCCCAAGCCTCTGCATTAATCTGTTTAGAAAATAGAAGCAGTATTTGTCTACCTTTGAAGGATGATCTGAGATACAAAGCATATCATTAAAGTGTCTTGAAACCATTAGAAATATTAAAGTGAAACAATTCTTCTCTTTTTTATATGACCACCTCTTCAATAACACTGGTCAAGCAAGTTATTTCATTTAGACCAAACTAGTGTATTTGGAAGACTTCCTCTTTTTTTATCTTCTCCAGATGTGCTATAGCCAAATGAAATAAGGTGTTAAGTTACATGCTGAAAATATCCAAACCTGAAAAATGTATTTAAATAAGTTCTGTTCATCCAAATTCCATTTATGAAAATGTCCTAAAATATTCAATACCAAAAGATTAGCAAAAGCTACTACACTGAAGAAACTATGTAATTGACCAAAATAAATTCTCACTTTCTTAAAAAAATTGTATAATACACAGTATAGATATAACCCTAGAGAATTTCATTACGAAAAAATAAATCTGCTCTTAACAAATCAAATTTTGCATGTCAAAATATCAGCACATAACAGTTAGAAATTAAATACGTTGCACAAAATCATAATATTTGGACAAATAAACTACTTTTTTAGATCATTGGCTAAAATTCTTCAAATAAGCTATCTTATTGGCAATGTCAAATGCATGTTATTTTACTGCTGTCATTGGACTGTCTGATATTATTCAGAGAAATCCTTGGTGTTTGAGGGTTTCACAGCTGTTCCTCCTCTGAGACTCCTTCAAGTTAATGTTGGAAGATTCACATTCATATGTCATTGTACACTCAGAAAAAAAAAATGTCCTCAGTGTTTATAAAAATTGAAGCATATGTACTAGTCATTCTCATGCCACCAGTACTCTCTACAGAAAACTGCTAAAATCTCCCAAATGCTGGCCTTTTGTGATCCACATTAGCTGAGTGACATTGGACTTCTTTCACCATTCTTGTCCTTCATTTCTTTAAGTATAAAATAAGATAAATGGATTTGAGGACCCCCTAAGTTTTCTTCCATATCTAAAATTCTGTTTTATAAACAATTACAATTGAGATGGATCATTATATTGTTAACAATTCTTGTAGTGCATAGGATTCCTGGCAACTCTGCTTTCAGGACTAATGTCTCAAAATAAGACAGTTTATCCAACAGCATGCAAAGCCTCAGCTTCATCAAAAAGCTATGTGCATGTGTGCACTGGAACTCACCAACAACAAAAATGGAGAGTTAGGAACCTCACAAACTATCCTGGCTCTGCCTTCTAACCCAGCTGGCCAAGATTTTGTCTTCTAGTCCTCTGCAGTTACTCCCCTTCCTTTTCCTCTCTATCTTTGGAGACTGGAGGAAAGACACAACTTCAGAGGCCCATCAGGCATTCTCCCAGTGAAACACATTTAGTGATTATAATAAAAAAAAAAAACTTTAAACTTGCATAACCTGAAGGACAGACAGAAAAAAGAGCCCCAGGTTCCACCTCAGTTGTGAAGTGTAGAAAACTATGAAACAAATATAAAATAAATGACTTGTAAAACAGGCCCCCAGGTGGGCATCTTGACCACCATGGTAGGAGTGGGGGTTTTGTTTTTATATCTTTACTTCTTCCCCAAAAATGCATGCGTGAGTACGCGTGCGCATACGCACACATATGCACACACACACACACACACGCATGCCTGCACACATGCACACCTTAGCACACTGAGATGGCATTTACAATCATACTCAACAAAACAATGAAAAATTCTTTGTCTAAATGAATTAAGCTTAACTACAGCAACCAACAACAATAATAACAATCACCATCATAGAGTTAAAGGCCCATGTAAAGGAATGGGGAGGAAATCCTGATGGAGGGAATAAAAGAGGGTGAGAGAGAGGATGCCTTCAGTTGCTTGTTTTTGTAGCCAAAGAAGGAGAGTGCAGAACCTTTGCTCTACTCTGTCACTTGTGCCCCATATGCCTGCAGTGCACGTCTGTTCTCATTCGAACAATTCCTGCTCTGTCTGTTCTACCTTTCTCCCAGTTCCTCCATAACTGTGTGTGGCTACAAGATCTCATGCTCTGTCATCCCAAACCCCACACAGCTGTAATCTCTAACTCCCTCTCCCCAAGGAGCTATTTCATTCATCTCTGGAACAGTGTGAGAAGGGCTACATGTGAAATGTATTAGAATATGTAGGGAACTGTCCAGATAACTTAGGCAAAATTTGAAAAGAATAATTTTATCTGAATTATCCATACAAATGTGTTAAAAGTATTTTTCTACTGAAATTGAAAAATTATTTCCTTCTGCTCTTCCCTTCTCTTTGTTTTGATGGTTTAGTAGAATGAAAACTGGAGAAGTGAGGAACCATGTATTCTAGGCACAGTATTATTCCTCACCATGACTTATATGACCTAAAGCAAGTCATACTTCTCTATGACTCAGTTTTCTCATGTATAAAATAGAGAGATGAGAGTAAAGTATTTCTAAGTCCCTTTCTAGCTGTTTGATTCTGTTTGCATATTACCAAAGCTGCTTGAACACTAGCAAGACCAACAGAAATTGACTACTTACATAGCTCTGGAAATTGACCAGCAAAAACTGTACCTGGAGATTTTGGAAGCTTATGGAATTATGTCTTTCATATAATTATCTCTTTCCCATCTGTGGCCAGTTAACTCAGTTGTTTAGAAGTTGGTGCTAATGAGGTCAAGGTCATAGCTTTGGGGTTTTTTTCCCCCTCTAGACCAATTAGCCTTATTCTCTTCCATGGACACTGAGATTACACCCCTAGTTTTAGCCAGCTGCCTTGCAAATAGGCTTAAGAGGGATCAAGTAAGAGCCAATAAGTCAATGTAAATTATTGGAAAGACAACTCAAAGTGCATACCCTTTGAAAAAATAGTGTCATCTTGGAAAGAAAAGATAAAATATTATCTATAAGTTTTAGTTTATCCTGTTTTTCAGTGTAATTGTGGGGCACACTCGAGTGAGTATCCATGCATGGAAATTTCTTGATACTAATTTAGCCTCTATACCCTTTCCAAGAGGTGAAGAAGTACAGAGAAATATATAAAGCTGAATTTCTTTGCACAGATCAGGTAGGCATATGAAATACACAGTAAAAACTGATCCTTGAGGAAGAAATCATATTTATCACATTGAACAGCAGGTCTTGAGGCAATGTGTGCTATGAAAGCAATGACACTAGCCTGGGATTCATGAGACAGGTTGGAGTGATAATTTGCATTATCACAGACAAATCATTTCCTTTCTCAACTTCAATTTCCTCATCTGAAAAATGAGAACACCACTACTATATGACCTACCTCACATATGGGAAACACTTTCTGAGAGCCTTAAAATTCTTTATAAATAGAGATTAACGTTACTTATAGGAATGATAACCCAGTTCTGCCTATCGCTCCCCAAGCCAACTTCTACCATCCTACCTTAGCAGCCTCCTCCCATGGGTAACACTTACACCCAGACAGCCTCCTCTGAGTCTCAAGTTCTTCCCCAGAATCTCCATTTGAGGAATCTCACTACCAGTTATACAATCTTTGAACACTTCCAAGCCCATATATCATGAGAAGACTCCCCCATTTTCACCCTTGCAGTCTTCTCACCATACAACCCCGGCATTCTTGTGGCCTCCTCCTCTGATTGGTGAATTCCTTCCCAGAACCCCTTTTGGAAGAAACACCGACACCAGCCATGTTCACTTCAAACTCCAAACCAATTCCCCTGGGCTTGGCCCAAACCATCATCTCCCTCCGGGGGCTTGGCCCATTGTTTATTCATCTACTGGCTCCTCCCCTACTCTCACTTAAATCCAATTCATTTGTATGTCATGGCATCACCTCCATGATGTCATGGTCTTCTTCAAGAAGGAAGGACAAACAACAACAATCCTCTGTAAATGTGATCAGGTCTTTCATAGAAGACTTTCACCTTACCCTTTTGTGGGTACCTTCCTCAGCCCAACCCCAGCTTCTCAGTTCTCTTTTATGTGTTGTCTTTCCCCATTAGAACATAAACTCTTAAAGGACAAGGATTGTCTTTCCTTTATTTGAATTTGTATTCCCAAAATTTAGCACAGTGTCTGGAACATAGTAAATAATTAATGCTTTGTTTATTTATCAATCAAACCATCTCTATCTATCTGATATTTTCTAGTTCCATCTCCTAGTTAAATACGCTAAACACTCTACCCTAGGGGGCCAAATACCCAGGACTTGTCACTCTCATATTCTCTGAGCAGTACATATTGAAATTTAACATTTCTTAGCTCATCGCCTAGGTACTCTATGCCCTCCAAGAACAAAAACAAAGATAATGAGTCATTAATCCAACACATTAATTTATGCCAATGCCTAGACTTAAGGAAAAGTTCCCCCCTCTCCATAACCAACTAATATGATCCTCTCCTTCAATATAATACATTGGGCACTTTGACAGAGACTTTCTAAAAATGTTAACATATACTTTGTGTCTGACTCAAAGAACTGATTTATGTATGGAGAATTCCAGAATGAGTAGGATAAACAGAAAAGAGGAATGTCCATGTGGCAGATAAATAGGGGAAGTTGCTTGGAGTCAGGCACCTTAAATGTCACAGTAGAGCAGACATTTTCTCTATTGGGGGGGGAGGGGTCAGCCCCATCAAGAACCCTTCCTTGATGGGCCCAGATTCTAAGGATTCTTAGATGTGATTTGATGTTTGAAAATGATTCCTGTGATAAGCTTGTCAATCTTTGAAGGAAGAATTCCTTCCTTAATGAGGAAGACATAGAGATATGATTTGAAAATAATAATGTAGAAAAACATTTTCCCCTAAGCTCTCTCTAATTATTCTACATCCTGAAGGGTGAGAAGAGGAGCTCTTCTTTCTGACAAACTATTTGGAGCTTTCTGACAGAAGAGGGACTTCTGAATAAAGTACAAATGATGGAAATACTAAGAGGTAGTGTAGCCTGAGGGGAAGAATGCTAGATTTGGATTCACAGGGCCTGTGTTACATTTTTAGCATTTCATTTATTTTCCTTTTTCTATAAACTAAGAGGTTTGTATTAGATCAGTGGTCTTCAAAAAGGGGAGGCCACAAACCAGCAAGGTGCCATGGGATGACTCCAAGGGATGTGTGATGATCAAGCAAAGAGTCTAGAGAGCTGAATCACAGGCCATCCTACCTATGGCATCATCTGTAAGGCAGATGTTACATTTTCTTTACCCCAAATAATCACAACTATTCTAAAATTCCCTAGTAGTTTGAGGGCATCAATATCCTTCCTGTCACCTAAGTACCCAATATCCATATCATCCTTGACTGTTTGCTATCTCCCATCCATATACCTATCCAATCGATTGCCTTATCTTGTCATTTCTACATCTGCAAATTTCTCTGTCTCTCACAACTTGCATAGCCACTATTATAATTCAGACTCTCATCACCTCCTGCCTGGACAATTGCATGAGACTTCTCTTGCCCTTGCCTCAAGGTTCTCCTCAAATCCATCCTCTGAGATTTAGTTGCCAAAGTCATAATCCTAAAGTCTTACTCTGACCATGACAGCTCCTTCTGAATAAATGCCAATGATTTCCTATCGATCAAATATTTTATCCAAGATAAAATATTATTTCATCTTTACCTCATACTTTTTAATTTTTATTTTAATAAGTTGTACAATGTGCACAATTATTAGTAGAGGACATTTTATAATTTATAAGTAAGTTAAAACACATTTATTGGAATGTAAATGCTCAAGTTTTTTTAAATGTTGGGTTGTACATTCAAAATACCTTGGAAGTCGCTGGATTAGATGACCTCTGGAGTCCCTTTCAATTCTAAATCTCTGCTCCTGAGACACATGAGCCCATTCCACTTTAGAATTACTGGTAGGTGAGCAGGGGAAACTAAAATGTACCTTAGGTTTGAGGAGAATGAATTGTAAAAATCATAGAAATAAGATAGGTGGTATTTCATGGCTTAAAATTTTAAGAGGGCAATTGGTAGGCTTAAGTATGTAGAAAGAAACATTCTGGTAAGTTGGACAAGTGATACCTATATCACCCTCATTTCCAACGCACAGGTCCAAAACAACAAAAGATTGATGAAATAAAATTATTAATATTGAAAGAATAGTTAAAGAAAAATAACACCTATTATTCTACTAACTGATTATTATCTACTAACAGATTATTATTATTAACGTTCCTAATAGCCTAGAGTAATTTATAATTATAAAGAGTTTATAGAGTTATCTTTGGATTGAGTGTATAGACATGACATCCTCAGAATACATTGCTAGGCATATAGTGTGACACTTGTGATCTTCCAAATCATCTTTATATATATGTGTGTGTGTGTGTGTACATATATATTCATAATGCCTGTGATTTTTTTTAATTTTCAAATACCTTCCCCACTTTATAATCTCATAATCGCTCAGTACTTTTAAAATTACACCACCTCCAGAATGGACTTTTATTTTGCCTCCACTTGCTCAAATCTAATCCCTGATTTCCTCAGGTGTTAGTTCCACATTTTATATGGCATATAAAGTATAATATAAATATTATGGTTCCACTGTGATCAATAATGAAAATATATTACTATTGTTGACATATCTGTTCCATTTTGGATCTCTGTTTTCCTTCCACTTTCACCTTAAACCTTTTCTTGAGATGGTCTATATAATTTTCAAGTAATGTGAAGAATATTTGTACATTTAACTGCAGGGAGTTTAATTCATAAATCAGTAAAGTTATACTACAATAGCTGAAATTCTCTAAATTTTGCTCTTTTCAATCTAACTTTCTAGTATCACTAGACATGGCTCTCTCTCCCACACAGCCAAATGCAGCCAAACTGGCCTTCTTTCTGTTCCTACACAAGATATCCCATCTCCCAGCTCCACCCTTGCACTAGCCATACTACTTAATTGTCTTTATCTCATAGGGTTCATCTCCTTTTTTAACATGCAGCTCAAGCACCATCTTGTTCTGAAGTATTTCCCACTCTGCCCAAATGTAGAAGTTAACTTTCCTAAAAATGCCTTGCATTTAACTATTTTGTGTACATCCACATATTCGATCCTTATATTCTTACTATATGTAGATTTACAATATACTTATTTACTTCTCCATTAAAATGTAGATTGCTTAAGAGTGGAGGTTTTTTATTCTTTGTACTTTTATCTACATTCTCTGTGTCTGGCATAGCAGGTGCTTAATAAATGCTTGTGGATTGGTTTCTGAATTGATAGAGCAGGCAGAGAGCTGAGATGTGTTTTCTACATGAATTATTGTTACCAAGTTTAACATCAGTAAATAGCAGAATTTTCTCTAGTATTTTCTTAAAACAAGGGAATGCAAAGTAACATGAACTTTTGTGTTCAGGGCCCAAATGAAAAGGCATTCTCTAGGATCTTTGGGCTGGAAAGAAGACAATGGTCTTTTGGCTGCCCCATTTAACAGGTGGTGCTATTAGCCACTAACCCAATCTTCTTCAAGAGAAAGAAACAGAATCTGAGTCCCAAACTCAATTGAGCAATTATGACAATTTGCCATATTTTGGGAAGTGTTGGGGAAGGGTTAAGCAATATTTGGTTCTAAGATAGTAGATTACTTTCTGTTTCCCCAGTTCCATCTCTCTCTGGATGACAGCTTTTTACCTAAAGGATTATGTTTTGTGTGGAATTACCTAATACAAATCAGCTCTGAGCCTCTGTCCTATCAGAAACATTATGCAGTCAACATTGATTCCTTTAGTGTCTTTAGAAAAAAATCATTTCACCTCTGCATTTTATGAGATGGGAGAAATATTTATTAGAATGATGTAAAATTTTAGAATGGCTTGAAAGTATCTTGAGTCACTTCAAATAATTATAATTGATCTATCAGATATTAGAGCAGGAGCACAATACTATATTGTTATCATAGCATGGCCCTGATCAGCAAATTGAAAGCTTTGCTATTAAGAAAGTGAGCTTCACTTATCTAACCAGCCAAGGTGACAAAAGATTAAAATAGCAAGAGTTGAAGAGACAATGTGGGAGACAGGAATGCTAATATAATTGTTTTGAAGCTATAAAGTGGCCCAACTGTTCTGGAGGAAAAAAAATGGAATTATAAAAAAATGTCACTAAACTTTGACCCAGAGAAAGCTTTCTCTACTTGTTATGTTCCACAAAGCAGTCAAAGTCAGAAGGCAATGTCCCATATACAACAAATACTTATAACAACATTTCTGTAGTAGCAAAGAACTGAAAAGAAAACAGTGTTCATTGCCTGAGGAATCGATCCTGAGGCATAGCCAATGAATTTATAGGGTTCTATTAGGATGAATGGAATCATTGGAAATCAATAAAAATGTTTTTAAAGAAAAAAAAGAAGTTGAATCTGGAAAGACCTTTTAAAAAATGGGTCCTACCCAAAGATGTAGAAACAGGAATCAATAGACAGTGTGAGCTATTATAGTTCTGTCACTTGAGTGTGTTCTGACCAAATCTGAACGATGAACTCAGTCACCTAAAGAAGTGAGTAGGAGACAGGGAATTCCCAGAATATTTTTTAAAAGACAGGGTTTTAAAAATGGCTTTTTCTCATTTCAGCTTTAGTGGATACCATTGTTTAAACCAGGAGAGCAGATCAACACCTGTTCAACCAGACACAGGTAAACTATGTTATCAAATTTCTATGACAACTAGGGTCATCATGAATTTTTTTAAATTATCTATGTCAGTTATTCAGGAAGGCTCTTTTCAAGTCAATAATGCCTTTGGATTTTTACCTAGACTTCTCTAGCCTCTAGAAATGTGAGCTTAAACTCATTCAATAAAAGTCCTTCTGCACTATTGCATCATGCTTCTCATTGTTCTGAGACAGGACAGGATACTGTGAAGTATCCAACTCAGTAATCATTTATTAAATGCAGAGTATGTGCAAGGTACTTGGGATATAAAAATAGGTTAGACACAGTTGTTGCTCTAACATCCAAAATATATCCAAGCATACAAATCCAAATATATAAATCCAGAAAAAGATGTACACAGATAATTTTAGTATAAGTTGGGAATATTATGTGTGCAGAGGAGTCCAGAAGAAATGCTTTATACTTAGAAATGTAAAGAAGTATCTTCACCTTAGGGAAGAAGACAGGTTATAGAAGCTGGTTCTTTTTCATGGAGAAATTGTTGCCTAAAGTGGGTCTTGAAAGAAGGGAGCAGCCTCAACAAATGGAGATGGAGGAGAAATAATCTCTAAAGATACTTTCAAGTCTTGTAATGAAAGCTTAACTCTCCCTTGTTAATTCTGCATGGATGCTTAGAACAAAATGTCCCATCACCTCACCTGAAAGTGACCCATTCCTCCTTCCTTAAATCTAACACAACACTCTGAATTTCCTTATATCTTTAATTATAGTCTAACATGTATTTATTATATCCAAGGCACTTGCTTGTGTCTTTTAAGTAGCCAGATGGGTCCACCGAATTCCAGCTTTCAGCCAAAACAAATAAGATAATCCAGTCATGGAATTTTAAATATCGTCTTCTTTCAAACTCAAAACAATTTTTCAAAACATGTAATTATATTAATGGTATCCATGTAAATTACTTTTTCTTACATTACTGAATTGAAATCATGCGTTTCTTTCCTTTCCCCCGACATAACACTTTGGAGAGCTCCTACTATATTACACCTGTGACCTGTGTATTGCTCTTGTAAAATGAAAGGCAGAAAGGTTAACCATAATGACTTTGCCACTAGTCCTTTTTGTTCAAATATACTTTGGAAAATACAAGTAATATTGTTTTAGAATCTAATCATGGTATGCAATGCACCATTCAATAAAACCAATATGGGAAATATTTAGCCATCCCATAATTTACCATTTCAATAAGTGGAGAAAATGGTGAGAATATAAATATAAATGTAATAAAATGTAGCTGTGTTGTGTAACCAAACTTAAATGAACAAAATGTGTTGTATAAATATGCCTCTTTCTACAGCTTGTACATAAAATATTTGGCACATAACCAGACAATAATGCTTGAAATACCAAATGTTATGATGGGGTAAAGACAAATAGCTACTAATCTAAATTAAAATAATTAAATATGACTTCATATTCTGTTTAATGTTCATGTCTAACTTCTAATTTGCACCATTTGAATGGAATCATTCAGTCTGTAGAAAACAAATTTAGCAGCTAGGGTATTGATTTTTCTAGTTTGTCAATTTTAGCACTCAGCAGGCATTACACAAGTCCTCTTACATTACAGTACTTGGCTTCTTTGAGGTGGTAGATGCTGATGGGAATCATTGTTTCATGGGTTTTATCTGTGTTTACAAAAACAATGCAGTGTTTCCTCTCATTTAAAGGAAAGAAGAAAGAGAGTGATGGACAGCCACAGGGCCACAGGGTGACATTTGCAAAGTGCACTATTATGGAGACTGTCCATCACAGAGAATTGGCACTTTTCTCTCACCAACAACCCCCACCCTAAACCCTTCTCATTGCTAGGTTGCAATTGCAGGAAAGTGGGCGGCCAGAGAGATAACTGGCAACAGAACAAATGTTAGTTATTGCAATACACTTTTCTGGGAATTCATGACTTTTATAACTCTAATTTATTTCTCTAAACTGGGAAACTGTTGAAACAGATTAAATGCACTAGCTTTTTCTTGTAGACCTAGGGTCAAATTTAAATGAAGCTAAAGTGAAAAAAGAAATTCTAAGCAATTAATCATAATAGCCATAACAAGTATTGAACTTTGTGTTTATATAATACAGGAAGCAGTATGGAATACTAGACAGAGTATTTATGGATTCAATCCTTTCTCTGATACTGAGTCAACTTCAATATCTGTAAAACAGTATAATAATACTATGCAAAATAGTCTAATAATATACCATTTACCATTAATATACACCGATAGTACTTATGTCAGGGAGCTATTATAAAATTCAAAGGAAATAACAAATTTGAGAGCACTATATAAAGTCATTTATTACAATGAGCTTTTTCCAATTTAGAAATTCAAATTAGCAAATATTCATTAAGTGCCTACTTTGTGACTTTTACGTCTGAAGCAATGTTTTGTTGTTGTTTTTGTTGTTTTGTTGTGTTTTAATTTTATATTGTCTTTCTTCCTGTAGAATTAGAAACCTTATTATAATGTTATACCAATCTTTATAAATTCATTTAGTTAGTATTTAGGAAAATGTGAAATGATAAGATATAGCAAGAAAAGTAGAATGTACAAAGCTGCATTTTAAGAGTTTCTCTTTGGGCTTGTGCCAGGTTCAAAGTTTTAGGTAGACACTAATGTTGGATACATCTGAGTTCAGATATCTTGTTCACTCCATTCCTGGTGTGAGGATTGGGGTGGGGTTATAATTGGAATATCAAGGAAAGAAAGTGGAGAAGCCTCTCAACATTGATGACAAGAATATTTCAAATCAGAATGGAGGTGGAATAACAAGACTATGTGGGTACTGATAAGTAAACAAAGGTGGTAATTAATTAAAGTTGGATAAATCATGTCATATATATTTTTCATCACATAACTGGAATGGAGTTACAGAAGACAACTGGATGCTTGTCCAATAGAACATACCCTTATTATACTTGTAAGGGTGGGAGTACACTCTACCACTATTAATCCAGAAGGCCTAGAAATCAATAGTTACATAAATCAACAATGACTAGTAAAAAACAAGTCCTTAATCAATTTGAAAGGATCTCAGGGATTTGGGAGCATTAGATAAAGATAGATGATGTCACACAGGAAAAATCATGTGATTTGATGACAAAGATCAAAGTCAGGCCTCCTAGGCTACACTTAAAAACAATAAGCTAGTTTGAATTAGTCAGTCAACTAAAAGAGAGTTCCAAATGTGAGAATTGAGAATTTTAGGTCCTGGATAGGAAATCACACTTGGGGGAGTGAAGAAAGAATATCTTACCCTCTATTCTCACTCCATTTCCCTGACCATATTAATAAAGATACCAATAGGAGACAACACATCCAATTGGGAGTAGAGAGGCTCAGGACAGTGATATTGCCACTTGCAGGAAAATGTCATGCCACCATCATGGTGCATATACTCCCACCATGACAAACCTTGATGAGGTCAAAGAAAAAATTATGAAGACTATCAATTAGCTGAAAGAGGACAAGTTTCTAATTCTGGGTGACTTTAATGGCAGAGTAGACACAGACTATCAGACTTGGCACTGAGTCCTTAGAAGGAATGGAGTCAGGAACAGCAACAGCAATACTCATTTACTACTGAAGACTTAAGTGTCTCATAACTTTCTCATAACCAACTCTGTTTTCTGTTTACCTAATGCAAAATTACTTAATGGATGCACTTTCACAATAACTAATGACATTTAATAGTCTGTCATTGTAAAGAGAACAGACAGGAAGGATGTGAAAGTGATGAAGGTGATATGTGGCACAGAGAACTGGACCAATCACAGACTTATCCTCTTCAATCTAAACATTCACATTCAACAAAAGTGGCAGCCCCAATGCAAGATGACTACCAAAAGACTTAATGTCAATTGATTAGAGTGCTTCTTTGAGCATGAAGAGCTTATTAATAACTTGGAGGAAAAGATGAGCCAACACGCAATTGGCATCAGTGAAACAGAAAAGGAGTGGGCACCTTTCAGAGATTTGGTTTACAGAACCACATTTACTCATTTAGACCCAAACACTCACAAATATCAAGATTAGTTCAAGGGCTGGATATGGGAATTAAATTCAGGTGTTCTGATTCTAAAGCCATTCCCTTTTGCACTAAACCATACTGTCTCCACCAATAATCATAAAATGGTGCTTTGAAATCTCATTGGCTAGCCTCAGGTAGAAGTTGTATATTCTTCATGTTTGTATCCTTTACAATGATTCACAATGTCTTATACATGTTTAATAATTACATAATAATTGATTGCTGATTGATCACACTATCTGGTTGATAGACCATGGCTAATTGGTTCTCCATACATGGGTCTATAACTAAAGAATATCTAAATAGTACAAAATAGAAGAAACACAACAGATGCTTGGTTTACAATGAAACAACTTATATGCTGATTTTTTTCCACTAAATTGACTAGTTACTTTGGCACAATACAGACACAGCCTTAAACACTTATTTTCAATTAATTATATTTTTTCTAGGAAGTACTAAACAAAAAATATTAAAGAAAATAGCAACAGTCATAATAGGAATAGTAAATCCCATAAACCAGCAAATCTTATCATTTAAATAAAACTTTTTTTCCAATGGCTTTTAAGTTCTTTCTATTACCTAATTCATTCTCCCAGCATTCTTGTAAGATACTAAAACTAAGCCCTTTAATCCTGACAAATTTAGCCAAAGCTATTTCACTATTTATGCTTGGCAGAAAGCATTCACTGCAAAATAAAAATTTTGTCACCTGGACTTTACACCTCCAATGTTAAACTTGTTAACCATTTAATAATTCTTCCCTGCTAAACTTGTCGTGGTAATTAATGACTTTTGATTTTACTGTCAGTTGAATTTCTGGAAATGCCAATCTTATCATGTGTGTGTGTGTGTGTGTGTGTGTGTGTGTGTGTGTGACTATGCATGCATGAGTATATTGTGCACTCATCAGAAGAATATACTTTACTAAAAACCTAGACAAATCACTTGACTTCAGTTTGCCTTGGTTTTCTCAGCTATGGAGATAAAAATAGGACCCACCTCTCATGGTTGTTAGTATCAAATGTAGCATGAAACAAGCTATTTAAAAATACCATCAAGTTTAATATTATTTGTAAAATGTTCTTAGCACAGTGTCTGGCTCACAGAAGGTGCTATACAAATGTTTATTCCCTTCAAAACATTGTCACTTTTTTCCACTGGAAGAAATGTGATTGTAATGGGAAGAAATACCCAAAGATCTCCTTACTGCGAAAGTACTCTGACCACCATCAAAATATATCTTCCGATTCTTTCACATTTTTGTAGATGGTTTTAGTGAGCTATTGCCAAAAATACAATATTCATTTCTGCTCAATGGCCTTTGAGTGATGATCTATTCTGAACTTAGCTACTCTGGTCCTGAACAGGTCACTTTCTGTGTCCAATCCTGAGTTCAAATACTAAGCTTCCAACATGGTAGGACATTCTTGATATTTGCTTTTGTTGACATCTGTTCAGTATTGTCTTCACTATTCCTACTCAGATAAAAATCCAGAGCCCTACAGAGATCAAAAAGAAATGTAGCTAAAATACTGTATGAAGATAAAATATAGAACAATTTAAAATCATCTATATATTTAACACACTCTATTGTTGAAGTTTTAATTAAGTTTAGTGTAAAATGTTACATTTGGGGAGGAAAAAATCCTTAAATAAACCATAAGGCACAATATTTATAAGAATGTGACAGTGAATGATTTTATTAAAATGGGGTATGCAGCCCTGCAGAGGTAAAGGAGATATCAGGAAGCTAGTCTACCTAAATCTGACCTCTCTTTAAAATTCCTCTTGGGATTTATTAAATGCTTCCTCAGAGCTAACAAGTGAATAATTCATCCATTGTACTTCCTCCTACAGTCAAACAAGAAAGACGAAAGGGTCTTTGAAAGTTCACTGGTTAGTGAATAATGAAACTGCTCACAAATGCAGCAATGATTATCAAATGATGTGGTAGCAATAGCCTGAGTCTAATTTGGTTTTACCATGAGTTGTTTTGCTGGCTTGTTGAAATCTGAAGAGATCTATGCTAAAAAAGAAAAAAAAATAGACCTGCTGGATTTGCATAGGTTGTATTATTTCTGGAGAGAAAAAAATGAAGGGCTAATGCTTTTCATAAAGTGACATTTCACTTTTGAGCAATCAGTATTAATGTAATAAGGAACTAGAAGTTCCTATGAGAAATGAATAAAGATTTAAGAGATATTCATGCAAAGTAATGAGTAGTGTGGGGGATGGGAAGTGTGTATTTGGTATTACAAAACAGACATTTAAAAGGCTGTGAATATAGTATAGAATTATTTTGTGATTTTATCATACCCACAAGAGGCATACCATAATATATAAAAAATAGCATTGGAGTTAGGAAGACACTGGTTCAAGGTTCACTTTAGACACATACTAGCTATATGACCATGGGTAAATCACTTTGGCTCCAGGTAATTTTCTCAAGTTAACAAATATGTTGCTGATCTTTGTAGTAGAGGAAGTTTCTCCCTGGGAATTCTCTACATTAACAAAAGCATAAGGGGGATGGGAACCACACAGACAAGAAATCTATTTTTAAGTGAAACTAAATAGGATAGGGACAGTAGTATTCATGCATATGATGTACAGTGCAAACATGAATATTTACAAGTATGAGGAAATTCAGTTACTGTTAACATTTATTGAGATGTCCTTTGATATTTGACTTTTGCACATATTGTTAAAAAGACTTACTTCTGAGACAACTGGAGATGATTCCTTACTGTTCACTACTCTAAATAATATGCTATTCATAAGAGCTAAATCAGAAACTTCATAAAGCTTCCCTTTCCAATTTAGTGTCCAATCATGCTGATAACAGTACTGGGAGAGAGACAGAGACAGAGAGATACATAGAGACAGAGAGAGAGACAGAGACAAAGAGAGAGACACAGAGAGACAAAGAGACACAGAGAGAGACAGAGCAAGAGAGATAGAGAGAGACAGAGACAGAGAAAAAGATAGAGAGACAGAGAGACAAAGAGAGACACAGAGAGAGAGAGAGAGAGAGAGAGAGAGAGAGAGAGACAGAGACAGAGAGAGAGACAGAGAAAGGAAGAGAGAGAATAAGAATATGCAGCATTTAGGTGGCACAAAGAGAGTGCTAGTCCAAGAATCAAGAAGACCTGAATTCAAATTTGGCCTCAGATACTCACTAGCTATATGATACTGGGCAAATCACCTGACAGTTTGCCTTAGTTCTTAATCTGTCTAATGAGCTGGACAAGAAAATGGCAGACAAGTCCAGTATCTTTGCCAAGAAAACCCCCAAAAGGGGTTACAAAGAGCTGAACATGACTGAAAGAATGACTAAATAATAAAAACATAGAATATATATCTTATAGATAGGTGTCACCCAGTCATGGTCAATCCATTCCTCCCAACTTCATTCGTAATTGTTATCAATCACTATAGCCAGATCGAAGTCGTATAGAACTACACTGTTTATTAGAGAAAAAGATAATGACTAGATTCCTTATATACTATACCTCAGTTGGTTCATGAACAGGATCTACTCTAATCTGTTTTTGCCTGACAAAATTCAAAGTCTACAATAGTTCTATTTTACTGAAGGGCTATATTCATGCCTCAATTTGGACAGTTCTCAAATTTGACCACTACTACATAGTATTTCTTTAGTGTTTCCTAGTTTAGAACTCCATTTAAACCAAATGAGATTATATTTGTAAAGCACTTAGCATGTAGCTGACACATAGTAGGCACTTAATGTTTATCCCCCATTTTAGTTTTCTTTGCTTTTACTGACTTGATAACAAATAAATGTAATAAAAAATTATGAATGAAAACCTATTTCCTAGGTCATATTACCAGCAAGATGTCCAAACAGTTCCTTTTTACAAACTTCTCATGCTCCAATTATAGGCATAAAGTTATGTCAGGTCAACAGCATTTATTAAGCACTTACTGTGTGCCAGACGCTATGCCAAGTACTAAGAATACAAATATAAGCACAAAGATATTCCCTGCCCTCAAGGAACTTATATTCTAAGGGAATAGGACAAAGCACAAAAGGAAAGTGAAAGGATTGAGTGCATAGGATGGTAGGATGAGTAGGGTATAAGTTTAAGGTTTAGAACTCTTATTCACCATCCCTACCTCACTCCATCCCCAACCATTTCCACACAATCACTGCAAAGAGAACAAGTAAGTTAACAGGCTTGTGATTGAGAATGCAGCTATGAGGATCCCCCATAACAAAGATACTGATTCTGAAAAACCATGAGGAGAGGAGGAGGGAGAATAAAAGATTTGGGTATGACAGGAAACATGTTATGCACAGTACTCAAAGCCACAGATTAGAGAATAAAGTGACGGGTTTGAGAAAATCCAGGTGTGATTATTCTTCTTTCCACAAAGATTACTCAAAGTAGGGGGCCAGATCCAGTCAAATTCTGTATTCCCAAGCACCAGGAGGTTGCCCAACAGCCCAAAGGATTTTGCAAAGTAGACAGAGGATTGACTGAAGAGTAAGAATTGCCCAAAATTAGTAAATTGGGGGAAATTTGAAAGAAAAGCTGAAAGACTAAAAAAGTCAAGAGAGAAAGCCTAAATTAAAACATAGCCTACAGACAAGTAAAGAAGATCACAAAGATAAAAGAAAGAATACGTAGAACATCAAAAACAAAAGTAATTTGAACAAATGTTATAAAGTGAAAAAAGTGAATCAATATTACCTGAAGAAAAAAAGAGAATCCTCTGAGCTCCACAGAGATCATGACACAGCAGCAAAGAAAAAAGCTCCAGAATACTTCAAAAGTAATTTAAAAAATAGTTGTGTGCTTCCAATAGGAATCTGAATTTTCAGAGAAAAATTTAAGAACACAAATAGCAATAGAGGAAAAATCAAAAACAAAGTGGCGAATTTTTCTAAAGAAGAACAATCTGCAAGGGAGAGATTTACAAATTTGAAAAACAAAAATATTCAAGTGAAAAGAAATTTGGTAGGAGAAAAGCAAAAGACAAAAATGTTAAAGGAAGTGTGACATTTATACAAACCAAAGTGACTGGTAAGAGAGGATGAATACACATATCATAAAGAATGCAGCTCTCCCAAAATAACACAACCAAAAAAATAAATAAACACCTTAGCTTGGGAAATAATACAAGAAAATTATCCAAAATATTGAAAATAGGCAACAAATCATCAATCAAGAGAATCCACGGGTCAAGATTTAGAGCAGGGGAAGGGAAATCTGCACTTCAAATTAAATTATTTAGAAAAACAATGCATTTTGCAAATATCCATTCAAAGATGAACAAAAGGCAATTCAAATCATTCTACATTTATAAGAAATAGTATGAATAAGTATGATATTATTTTCCTAAAATCAGAAACTCAAGATACAACCCCAAAGAACATAGCCTACAAACCTGAACTTCATCATTGATGAGAAGAGATGAAACTGTGACAAAAAAAATCATATGAGGATTTCTTTTCTTTTTTTAAATCTTTTTGGAGGGGGGACGTCAGGGTAATTGGCATTAAGTGACTGGCCCAAGGTCACACAGCTAGTAAGTGTTAAATGTCTGAGGTCAGATTTGAACTCAGGTCCTCCTGACTCCAGGGCTGGTGCTCTATTCACTGTGCTACTTAGCTGCTCCAAGGATTTCTGAGACAAACAAGTAAATGCAAAATTGGTGAACAGATTATTTGACCTGCAACCATCTTCAAACAGCAGAAGCACATGAAAGATACATACATTGAGCTATCAAGTATTAAATAAGTCATCTGTTTTGCACCATGCTAAGTAATAGGTATAAAAAGACAAAAACTCTGGGAGTGAGGCAAATAAGCATATGAAGCAATTCAATGCAAAAATACAAAGTACAGATACAAAGCAATTCAGACAGATAAACTTATAAAGAGAAAGAGAGAGAGGGAGGAGAAAGAAAAGGAGAGGGGGAGAGAGGAGAGAAACAAAGGGACAGATACAGAAACAAAGAGAAAGAGACAGAGGAGAGAGAGAGAGAGAGAGAGAGAGAGAGAGAGAGAGAGAGAGAGAGAGAGAGAGAGAGGAAGAGGAGAGGGAGAGGAAGGGGGGAAGGAGAGAAGGGGAGGAGAGAGAGAGGGAGAGGGAAAGAGGGAGAGAGCTCATTTAATCTGGGGAGATAAACAAAAGGAAAGTGGTGCTGCATGAGCTATGCTCTGAAGGAAACTAGAGATTCTAAGAGATATTGGTGAGGCAGAAGTGTATTTGTGGATTCTAGCATGGGAGGTAGGTGCAAAGGCCATTCCCTACTCAAAAATCTTCACAGGCTCCCAATTCTTGCAATGACAAAGTATGAAATTATAAAAAGTACAAAATTTTCATTTGGACTTCTGAAACACTATAGTTCCTGACTCTCACCTACATTTATAAATCAAATTTGATATTATTGCCTTTCATGCACTGTATTGTGGTCAAGCTGGCCTTTTTATTGTTCCTTGAACTTGGAAGTAAAACTCCAATTTTCATGCCTTTGCACAGGTAGTCTGCCATGCTGAGACCATAATTAGTCATCATTAGGAGCTGGATTCTACCCCTTGGTTTGAACAGCAACATCCTTAACCTTTCTTCTTCTTTCCCTATCAACTAGACAGGACAGGAATTATTCACCCTTCACTGACCTCCATTGACACCCCAAGTTGTCAGGAGAAGCCTCTTATGGCTCTTCTTACTGTAGAAAACATTATGCCCACCATAGTATGTTCAACCTTACTTCATCTCTTCATCTTCAAAAGTTTGTACCAAGTGATGTCTGTGTGTCTCATGTAGTCCTCTAGGAAATCACTTGCAGGACTTATTATTCCTCTAACACAAAGCTTTCTAGGACATATCCATGGGGAAAAGTTCACAAGGCCCCAGATGTAGGTTCATTATACATAAGTACATCATAGACTAACTAACTCACAATGGTGGCTTCTAAGCAAGATAGATAGTCACTTGAACAAGACAGAAAAGTGAAATGAAAAGTATGTTTTAACCACTGGAAATATAGGATATCCAAAAGTCTTGGTTTTGAAGTTTCAATAACTTAAAACTTCACTAGAACTTTTGGGACACCCTGTATTCAATGGAAAATAATTGTTAATGGAAACAAATATCTTGGCCTGTGGTTATCCTTGCCTGTTTAATGAAAGGTTTCACTCTCTGTTCTTGAAGGGTAACTATAGCATAACTTAGCCAACTCTAACCCTCACCATCCCCAAATATTCATTAACATTATTAATTTGAAAGATATCAAAAGGTTAAGGAAAAAATTAGATAGATAGATAGATAGATAGATAGATCACAATTTACTGTGTGAATTCAATATTTGATTGAGAATATGGGCAAGTCTTATTTTTCTACTCAAGTGGCATAAGATTCTATGAACTTGTATTTCATTGTTGTCACTGAAAAGAAAGATTAATTTTCACATTTATACATTTTTGACATTATTGGCAAAAATTATTCTCATTTCCCAGATAGTACAGGGAAACAGTTGTCATAAAAGCAATAAATTATCTGCATATCTTTTACCCTTGGTGATATATTAGTGTAAAAGACCCCTATTAAAACATTTATCAAGGCAAATAAAATGAACATCCCAAAGGAAGAATTGCTCATAATGCAAACAAAAATTGTCGCAACACTCTATCAATCACTTTACAAATTTCTCCATGCTGATCTGAATATTTCAAGTTGATATTTTTCATTTGCAAGTCTGCCTGTGTCTCTAAATTTCATATCCTTTCCAACTGTTTGAGGATATATGAGGTGTGATTAGGTGCATACTTAGATGAACAGTGCAAGAAAGTTTGATAATCTGGAGAGTCATAGACCCATTCTACTGAAATGTTTTTACTCAAACTTTTCCATTATTTAATCATTTCTTTCTCATGTGAACTCCTTCTAGTTTACCCTCATCTTTTCTAATGTTGAGGCTTTCCCAAAAGAACAGAATGTTACATATGTGATTTAACAGAGTAATGAAGAAATGACCCATCACTTTCCTCACCTATGACAAACCCCAGTCAAAAGTCACTTTCTGAGGGTGGAAGGTAATTTTCTTATCACACAATAAAGGAAGTCACATTCCACATACAAAACTTTCTCTATACTTGTTCTAGGTCAGTCTTGACTCAGGTTCACCTAATAGTTCAGATTTTGGATTGGAATTAAATAAGACATTTATAAACCTTCAAACAGTAAATAAAAGAGAGTTGAATAGCATGGAAAGTATATTCAGTAAGGATACAGCACTGGGAGCATTTTCCTTGCCTATGCATTTGACACAGTGGTTAACTGGTGTCAAGTTGTAGTATCAATGCAATATTCACAGCATCCATGATCACTATATATATACCAGCATAGTGTTCAATTGCAAAATATAACAGAATATCCATTGAGGTGGCTAGGTGGCACAGTGAATAGAGCACCAGCCCTGGAGTCAGGAGGACCAGAATATCCATACAGAAGACAGAAGCAATACATTTATTTAGACACTAGAAAACTGAATCCCAAAACCAGTAAGCTGATTCCATCATAGTAGCAAAGAGGTTAATAAGCCACAACAGCACAGAGAGCTACAGCATCCTTTAGCCTTCCCATAAACCAACATTTATTCACAAGCCTAACTGTTGGCTTCCCTGCTATCCTCTCTCCTCCCACCATATATCTGTTCTGACTCCCAAATTTCTGTGGTCTCTCCTCTACCCTTCAGCAAACTCCTCCCTCCAACAAGTTCCATGTGATTACACTCAGCCTATTAGGGGACAGGGTTTATTTTCAAAGCAGGGAAGGTCTTCAAATTCCCTTTGGCTTATTAAGGGGAAGGGAAGATATTCAAATCCCATTACCTTTACAGAAGTCTAAGGGAGGATCTCTGAATCCTTCTAGTGTTGTACTTAAGTACCCATGAAACTACAGAACGCTTCAAACCTTGGTGCCCTGGATGAATTAAGTCCCAAGAATAGTTTCAATACTTTTAAAAGAAGAGCTAACCCCCTCGGCATGTGGGTAAATGTTACTAATACAACATCTAAAACTTTCACTACACCTAAACATGAATGCTTCTTTAATGTCAGGCTGATTTGCTACATGTAGCTTCCTATTGCATGGAAAAAAAAATACCACGTGTGTTGAGCTCATGAAACTTTTGTTTGTTGTTGTTAAGATTGTAGTACCTATATTTTTATTTGACATTTTGTAGGGCACAATTCCATTAGGAAAGTAGGGTTGCATATACTGTACCTTGCAAAATAGTCGTTTGTTGTGGCATCATTATAGGATTAGTGTACTTTGAAATCATTTTTTGGAGCCTACTCCCACCCACACAAGAGCAGTGTTGAGGGTTTTTTTTTTCTCTTTTATTTATAAACCTGAATTTTTCCAACACAATTCTCATTTTTTCTCCTTCCTGCTTTTTATTGAAAATGTTGGCCCTCACTGCTTCTGGGTCCTCTTTCTATTGACAAAATTCAAATTTCAATCAATCAATAAAAATCTGTTGAGCATCCACTATGTACAAAGCACTGTGCTAAGCACTAGGATACAAAAAGAGGCAAAAGAGAGCCTCTGCCCTCAGAAAGCTTACATTCTAATGCAGTGAAATGGATGAAAACCCTGAGAGAGATAGAATTTCTGAGTAATTAACAATCAATGTATTGTTAATTAGTCTAAGCAGCAATCAATATATTGATGATTATTGGTTTCTCTTGGTAACCAAAGATGCAAAGGGGAAAACTGAAAAGCCTTAAATCCCTACTGAAAAGGAATTCCCCTGAGAAGTGAAAATCACCCACAACTGGCAGACATTTAATGAGGAGGTGGGCTAAAAGTCTTCTGCTCCTCCTGCCAAGAATAAGGCTTGATCTAATGACTCAGCATCCTCAAGGCATTTGGGCAAAGGGAAGTTATCTCCATCTAGACTTCACTAGCTAGTTTTCTCCTTCATGAAATGGATTGCACTGAATCTAATGGAGGGAGCCAAGGACAAAGGTTTCCTCCTCTAGGCAAAGGCTTGCCCAGACTAGATTTTGCTTATACTCTAAATAGAAATTAGATATCCCAGTTGGGTGGGGTCCTGCCCAAAATTTAGGAGCTTGTGCCATAAGGGCTAGGAGCTATCTCATCAGTTAATCATGCCCTACAGAGACTAACTGACCTATCCAGGAGTTTGGGTATTAACAGAAATAAAAGGAAAAGGGTGGGTCACAAATTGATATTTAATTATTAATATAATATTAATTTCTCTCAGAAAGAAACAACATGCAGACAATTACATACAAAACAATCTATATAGAGGATAACTAGGAAATAATTAAAAGAGTGAAAGCACTAGAATTGAGTAGGTGGGAAACAGTTTCTATAAAAGGCATGATTTTAGCCTGACCTTAAAGGAAGTCAGGAGGGTCAGTACTCCAAGTGGAGGAGAAAAGCATTACAGGGAAGGACAGCCAGAGAAAATGCTTGGAGACAGGAGATGGAGTGTCTTGTTCATAGGACAGCCAGGAGGCCAGGGTCACAAGGCATTTTGTATCTGCTTCTAGAGGGGATAGGGAATGACTGCAGTTTATTGAACTGGGCAAGGGGGATGATTGGACTTGTGCTTTAGGAAAATCACTTTAGTGGCTAATGGAGGATAGACTGGAATGGGGAGAAATTTGAGACAAGCAGACCCATCATCAGACTTTTGCAATAATTCAGGTGTGAGGTTAAAAGGGCCTGCACTGGACTGATGGCAGTGTCAGAGGAGAGAAAAGGGTGTAATAGAGAGATGTTATAAAGGTGAAATTGACAGGTCTGCATATGAGGAGTGGATGGGGTGAGAGATAGTGAGGAATCCAGAATGCCTCCTATATATTCTCTCTGGTAAATTCCTTAATTTTTTTTTATTCCTATGAACAATGGTAAAGAATACAGAACATTTATAGTGGTAATGGAATTTGAAGATCTTCCCTGCCCCTTAATAAGCCTAAGCTGAACTTGAGGACTTTTCTTGATTTGAAAATAAACTCTGCCCCCTAATAGCCTGAATGTGGTCACATGGAGCTTGTGGTAGGAAGAGTTTGTTTCAGGGCAGAGCAGAGTGCACAGGAAAAGCTGGCTTTGAGGATGCCTTGTTTTTCAGGAAGGCACAACTTTTCTTACTTTGTAGTCAAGTGGATCACAAGGGTTGTGATGTTCTCTGACCCTGGAGAAGGCTATATATATATGAGGTGAGGTTTCACTTTGGGTCTCACTTTGGGAAGAGTTTTGTGATTTGACCAGATGAGACTCAAGCAGCTGATGAAAAAGATCCCAAAAAGAATATTCCTAGGAATATTATAGCCAGGTCTCAGTGTTCCCAGATTAAGAAAAAAAAATATTAAAAGCAGCCAGGAAGAAACAATTTGAATATTGTGGAAACACAATCAGGATAACACAGCATCAGGCAGCTTCTACACTGAGGGACTGAAGGGCCTGGAATATGATATTCTGGAAGTCAAAGGAACTGGAATTAAAACCAAGAATCACCTACCCAGCAAAACTGAGTATCATGTTTCAGGGGAAAAGATGGTCATTCCGTGGAATAGAGGACTTTCAAGTATATATGATGAAAAAAACAGAGTTGAATAGAAAATTTGACATTCAGATACAAGAAGTAAGAGAAGCATGAGAAGGGAAAAAGGGAAAATAAATCATAAGGAACTTATCAGAGTTGAACTATTTACATTCCTACATGGAAAAACCAAAAATTGTAACTGATGAAACTTTTCTCGGTATGAGAATAGTTGAAGGGAATAGAAATATATATATATATATAACACATAGTCTCTATTGGAGGGTATATGGGCATATGAATACATATGTGAATGTGTGTACATATGTTTACAGGTACTCATAGATAGAGGGCACAGGACCAATTTAAGAGGAAGGGATGATACTTAAAAGATGAAATTAAGAGGTTAGAGAGGAATATAATGAGAGGAGATGTGGAGACAGAATGGGGTAAGCCATCTCATATGGAAGAGGCAAGGGAAAATGGGTACAATGGAGGGGAAGAACAGGAAGGCAAAAGGGAATAGGTCAACCTTATTCTCAATGAATTTGGCTCAGGGAGGGAATGACATATGCACTACATAGTGTATCTCACCCTACAGGAGCGGGGGAGAGGGGGCAGAAAGGAAATAAGAGGGCAGTTGATGGAAGGGAGGGCAGGCTGGGGGAGGGAAGTTGGAAGCACCCACTTCTGAAAAGGTACACAATCAAAGTAGAGAATAGAACAAGTGGGATAGGAGGGAGGGAAATATAGTCAGTCTTTTACATTATATCTACTATCATGATGTTTTTCATTAGCTACACATGTACAACCTATACTGAATTGCTTATCTTCCCAGTAAGGGTGGGTGACAAGGGAGTAAGGGAATGAATCTGGAATTCAGAGTTTTAAAAGCAAATGTTTAAATATATACATATACTATTATTAATACTATTTTACATGTAATTGAGAAATAAGATATACAGGCACTGGCGCATAGAGATCCACCATGCCCTACTGGAAAAGTCAAAGGGGGTATGGGAGAAGATATGGCAGAAAACAGATTGACGGAGGGAATATCCTGTGGGACTGCTATTTTGTGGCAGTGGGTAGGGGAAAAACAGGGAGACAATTTGTAACTCAAAATCTGGAGGAAATGAATGATGTAAATCAGAAGTTAATAAATTATTTGAAAAAATAAGGAAGCTAGGTTCATAGTGCTGTACGTGGAGTCAAGAACACCTGAGTTCAAATCGTGTCTCAAATACATATTAGCTGTATGACCCTGAGCAAGTTACTTAACCTATTCCTCATCTGTAAAGTGCAAATAATAATAGCAACTGGTTTATAGGATTGTTGTAAGTCTCAAATATTATAAGAATCCAGCAGTATTTGTAAAGCTGTTTGCAAACTGTAAAGCACTATATAAATATTACTATTACTACTGTTGGTGCTGGTGCTGCTGCTGCTACTGCTACTACCACTACCACTACTACTACCACTACTACTACTACTACTACACTACTACTACTATTACTATTACGACTACTACTACCAACAACAACTACCAACCTTGTGGAAATAAACCTCTATTAATTTAGTGAGGCCAGGGGCGGCTAGGTGTCACAGTGAGTAAGAGCACCAGCCTCGGAGTTGGGATGACCCTAGATCGAAACCAGCCTCAGAAAATGAGCACCCACACATAAATAATGACTAGCCATGTAACCTTGAGCAAGTTACCTAACCCCAAATGCTTTAAAATAAAAAAAAAATTAGTGAGGCCATTGACTGTCAAACACACCATCTCTAAGAGGCCCATCATTAAAACTTTTAATAGTTTGATAGGACCTACAGAACTTAAAATCCATTGACTTCACTTATGACAAGCCAAAATTACCTCAACATTTCAACACTACAATAAAAGTTTAAAAATACAGCTACATTCATACTATTAAATTATTTACTAAATCTTTAAAGTAAATTTCTCAAGTATAACTCTCCCAAGTTTGATCTTAATTAATGCATGAGTTACCAAAACATTATTAGTTTCTTCTCCATATCTGGGATATCTTAGTTCTGGGAACTATATGGAGAAGAAATGATGCTCACTTCCAACTAAAGACAACTGGGGAAGTAATAGAAAACTTCTATATAAGCATTCATTAAAGGAACTAGGAGTACTTAGTCTGGGGGGGAAAGATACAGAAAAGAACATGATAACTTTTCAAGTAGTTGAAAACCTGGGAGAAGAGGGATTGTATGCTTTTATGTCCCCAGAGAATTGATTGAGGACTAATTGCTAGAAGTTACTCTGAATCATATTTTGCTTTGATATTAAGAAAAACTTCCATTCAAGGAGAGCTATGCAAAAATAAAATGGGAATCCTCTGCCATTAGCTCTGAGTGATTTTGTCTAAACCTTCTTCATCACTTCAAAGCACCAAATAAAGAAAATCAATAGCAACAGCAAGAGGAAAAACAGAATTCATCACAAGAAAACCTCATGGGAAAAGTATCAGAGGATGGGGGGAAATGAGTAAACCCAAAAGCCCCAGATACTGAATAAATCTTATGGTGTTAAAAAGAGATAAAACACCCAGAGGAGAGCTGTAACTCAGCAGCAGCAACAACTAGTTCCCCAGAAATGATAATTGAGTAATCACAAGGACCTACAAAGTGGTTTAGAAGCTCAATAAAAGAATTAAAGGAAGAAATAAGAATGGAAATTAGGACATAAATTTGAGCACCAAAGAATTTAAAGCAACAAAAAGAGAGAATTGCTAGATGGCAATCCATGGAAAAAGTCATTATTGAAAGGACTGAGGGAAACATATATTTGGCTCCCATGGTAAGATGACAGAGTTTATATTGTACAGAGGTAAATGATAAAAAGAAGAATTCCCTGTATCCCAAAATATTCATAGCAATAAGATTTGTAATAGCAAAAAGCTAAAAAGAAATTCTGTGGCTAATAGATGACAAAATTTCCACATAGAAATGTAATAGTATACCATCATAGCCATGCTTCCTGCCTCTCTGGCTTCTCCTTGATCTCCTTTTCTGAATCATCATCCAGAGCCAGACCCCTACCTTAGTTTGTATCCAAATGTCTTGTCCTGAATTTTATTTTCTTCTTTCTCTAAACTGTCACTTTTAGTGACCTCATCAGCTTCTACAAGTTTGATTACAATCTCTATGCAGATGACTAGCAATAATCTCTGATTAAACTATAGTTCTGCATCACCAACAGTCTACTGGGAATTTTATAGTTTCCTATAGAAACTACGCATTGAGCATTCCCAAAGCAGAGTTCATTATCTTTCCATCCATATTTCTCTATTTCTGTCAAAAACACGACCCTTGGGTTATAAAATGGCAACGCGAGCTCCTTTCCAAGATGGCTGCCTGAAAGGGAATCAGACAAACTAGGTGATACTGTTGTGCAGAGAATAAGAGCAAGTTGAGACCTGCATTCAAGGAAAATTTAGGCATGGATTTATTGATCAAACACTCGACTATCTGGAGTATAAACTCAAATCAGGCAGTCCCGAATTGGGATACAAACAGTGCTTACAAAGGCTAAAACCACAAAAACCACAATTGGAGAAGGGAGCTAACATAAGCAATGACATACAGAAGCCAAGAATTTCCATTGGTTATATCTATAGCTCAGGGCTATTTTGGGAATATGGCACAAGGGTACAAGGGTGCAACTTTCCTGGAACAAGGTGGTCCCTCCCAGAACAGAGTGGAGGGTAGAGGGTGAAGGGTCATTGGGTAATGGGGACAGGCTAGGGTCATGTTCTGGGTAAGGGGTGTGGGGACCCTGATTGGTTAGCAGAGCAGAACAGGGTGGCCTCTTAAGATAAACTTGTACCATAACCCTGGAACTGATCCTTGTACATAGTGATAATATACAAAATGCTAATTCAGGAAGAAGGGGACTACACCTTGGGCAATACCCATGACTATGCCTTAAGCTGTTTCAAGTTATTAAAGACAAAAATATGAAGGGGCTTAATGGTGGGCTTCAAATCAGGTGGTGTGTAATATAGGTTTGAGCACAACAATACATATGTACTACCACAAAACTATGAAGTTTATGACTAATGGAATAGATCAAGAAATCCAATGAGAAACTTCAGGAAGTTACTTTTTTACACCCCAAAAAATGCACAAAAAGTCACCAAGAAACCCATACTCTAGGGAAATAGGTTTAAATAGGAAATAGAAATTTGGAAAGGGGTTCTCTTCAGAAAAAGCAAGTGCCAATGAGATAAGAAATATATGGTCTATATGGATCTATATTAGAAGCATCAGGAGTGGAAAGCTCCCCAGAGAAACCATCAGGGTGGTTTAAAATAAATCCTACAATGGGCACCTTGGAAGCCCTGGGAAATGGCATTGTGGAGAGACCAGATGATGCCAATCAGCATAGTCCAATAATGTTCAGACTGAGTCCACCCAGGATGATGGACTCTAAGATCCTTATTGCTTTCTGAGTTTCATCTGTCACAAAGATACAGGAGATCCTGACACTGAGATGTACAGGTCAGTTCAAGAAACTAAGAAATCCCGGGTGAGGTTAAGCAGGACTGACAACCCTACTGAAAAGTACATCGGGAGATAAAACTTAGCTCTGACACAAAGCCCCAGATCATGAACTAAAGCTGGAAAGATAAGTAAATCAAAGAAAACACCATCCAGTATCAAAAATTATTATCAATCTTGAGATCCCCAAAAAGAAAGAATATAAGAGTTGGTCATTTTACTCCAACATAGGGCACCAGCCTGAGTTAGGCAGCCAACAACACACTCTATGACCCAATTTTATTCCAAGGTCTAGGCACTGGGGATCTGTAAATTTGACTTCTTTCTAGTTCTGACTGACAGCTACTCAGTTCTTTTTTTTTAAATATAAATTCTATTTTTATTATAAGCAGACATCAATAAACATGAAGATTTCAATATATAAAAAGAATAAGAGACTTGTATAAGAAACTTTGAGCTTCTGTTATATCTAGTTTGTTTGTTTTTAATTTTTTAAATTTTAAACCTAAATGCCAAAAGAAATAATTTGCATTCACACAAGTAGGATTTTATATGATTTTATAAATTTCAATTTCATGCCATGGGCTTTTTAAAAAGTATATAATAATTTTACATATCACTTTCAAAACTGTGTTGCTGTTTTTGCTTCCTTCTGTGATCTTTTTTGCATTAAAAAATTACAAGAGCTCTCTTTTGCTAGCCCCCTATAACTTTCCTCTAATTAATGGGATAGAAAAATGAGAAGGAAAAAAGCCACTGTAACAAATAGGTGTAATCAAAACTCTCTGGGTGTGTGTGTGTGTGTGTGTGTGTGTGTGTGTGTGTGTGTGTGTGTGTGATGGTCATGACCAAAAACTATGTACCTATACCTCTTGTTCATCATCAATGCCAAGATGTGGCAAACACACTTGATCAGATTCTCAGGAGCGGTTGGCCATTGTTTTAATACAGTTCTTTTCTCTCCAAGTTGTTGGGTTTGGTTTGGTTTGGTTTTCATTACAATGTTGCTGTCCTTGTATAAACTGTTTCCCTGATTCTACATACCCTACGCTGGCATGTTCTCACCACTCTCAGGCTTTCTCTAGGAAGACCCCACTCTTGCTTCTTCCAGACACAAAACCTTGCTGTCTGTTTGTGTTCCATCCCTGGTTCCACTGGCAATCACATTACTTAAAGGGATCCCCTTTCCTGTTGCCCCTGGGCTTCTGACTGAAACTTTTATGCAGTCCAAGAGTAGGAGATGTCACTAAACGGGAATGCTTTTTTTTCCATTGCCATAAAATGATTTTTTAAACAGTACTATGTGCCTTGAAGGCTTCAGAGAAAGTATCTTGATAAGAAGGAGTGTGTACTTTGAAGATTTCATGAATTTATAAAACAAAATTTTGTTTCAATGGTGTATTTCTGAATTTGGATCAGAAAAAATATTTTAACGAATGGTTAAATTAATGGGCTGACCAATTCATAGGTAAGGATATATATATTTCAAAGAACAAGCTTTCTTTTAAGTAGATTAGAAGTTTTCCAGTGCTTCTTCAAATTTAAATTAAAAATAGTTACTCTCTACCTAAATATACTCAATCTAAATGAATAAGGAAAAAATGAGAAAAAGAAATGTGTAGCTAAATGTAAAATCTTGGCACAAAAATTAGTTTGCTTCAAGCTTAGGGACATTATAATGGCCCCTTAGGTCTGTATGGTTGTCTGTTCTTGGAGATTTTGCTCTAAAGAGTTTATGTCAAACAAAAAAAGTAAGGAGTACAATCAAAATTCCACTAAGCCCTGATTTAGGAAAATTTGTGAATTTTACACAAAGGTTCAAGTCTCTACCTAAATTTACACTTGAGGCAAAGTTCAGGTTGCCAAATAGAAAATGAAACTTGAGAGTATTTCTCTTTTATTACCTTTATTACTTAAGAATATTCTTGATTGAATCATTCAATCACAACTAGGTGTAACAAGGCTGGAGGATATCTGGATTTACTCAAAAACATTTCAACTAGTTGAACCTGGATATCTATTTCAGTTGGTCGATCACATCTTAACTTACTTGTGTTAAAAACAAGATCTAATTCAGGGAATCTGACATTTTCTGAAGAAGGTGGGGAAGATAGGAACAGCAAATGGACAATTGGCAACAAAGAAAGTAAGACTAAGCTGTAGTAGAAGTGGGAGGTATTGGGAAGGGTCATTGACTCTACATGCATCACAGAGCAGAAGACTCAGGCCTGTCATGGGGACCTTTTCAAAGGGAAGGACCAAGAGAAGTAGTGCTCTTTGCCCAACCACCACCACCACCTTCGGTGCTTGTCTAGTAACATTGTTTTTACCAAAATATTTCCAATACTATGAATAGAGGGACCCCTTCATGGGAGAAAAAGAAGGATGGGGAGAGTAAGAGGGGGGAGAAAGACAAAGAAGGGGGACAAACAGGAAGAGAAAAACAAGGGAGAGGGGAGAGGAATGGGGAGAGACCTTGGAACTACCTAGGAAAAAATCAGCTTGGTTTCTATACTAAAGGATGAGATGAAGTCCTAGTCCCTTTATAGTTTAGATTAGATATCAGAACAAAATGAGACACTCATATGTCATTCAACAGTTAATAAAGAGATTAATTTAGATACAGCAGAAGGATATTCAACAAGGACAGGCATTAAGGACACCTGGAATTTATTCATCTGAAGGAAGTTCCCTTGTCTTAGTTATCCAACACAATCCATCAGCCAAGCATTAGCATGTGCCTAGAGCTGCTGGTAACTGGTTTGTACTCAGGCAACTATGAAGTGGTGCCAAAAGCCAAGCCTTGAGGATGGTCTCAATAACCTTTTAAATAAAAACAATGCTAACTTGCATGGCAACGGGAATTAACATTGTCCTCCTACCACACTGTAATCCTGAATCCTGGGAACAGAAGCCTATGTTATAATGACTGGAGCTCTCCCTTTCCATCAGGCAGAATGGGCCAGTCATTCCTGATTTTCCATTTTGTAGAACAGGTACTCAGGCACAGAAGATGGCATATTTCTTTTTCAAATCTAACTTGATTGATATTCTCTATGTATTGACATTGTTCTCTTCAGTCAAAGTCCATTTTTTTCTTCTTATTGGTTTTTTTGTTTCCTTTGGGTCTTCAGATTTCACTTTGAAAGAAGTCCCATCCCTCCTGAACTTGCTCTTCATATATCATTTTAGGCCGTGGAATCCTACCTTTTTTTCTCTGAACTTAACTATTTACTGGTAATAATCTGAACTTGTATGTCCATCTCTCCTATAATAGCAAAGTCTAAAAGCAAAGTATTTAAAACTCTATTTTGATGGTTTACCAGATTTCCTTGTTTATTTTTAGTTTTAAGTTTGTAATATGGACTTAATTCCTTTAAGTTCTATGTTTTCTTGGTACTTTTAATGATATAATTTCCCAATATACCACCCCAAATTAAATTAAATTACCACCCTCCTTAAAAAAAAGGCAAAATTTTATGAGAAAATTACATCATCTTACAACATATACAAGATTCCACTCCTTTGGTTTCTGACCTCTCTACCTACAGTAGGGAAGTGTGTTTCATTTTCTGCCCTGTAGAACTATGATTGATTATTGCAATAACCTGAATTTAGTTGACTTTTGGTGCTATTTTCATTCACATTATCATACTAATTGAATATATTATCCTTCTGTTCTGCCTACTTTGTTCTGCATCAGGTCACACAAGTCTTTCTATGTTTATCTGAATTGTGCATATTTATGGATTCTTGTGGAGCAATAATGTTCTGTTATGTTCACATGCTGCAATTTGTTCAGCCATGTCCCAAATGAAGAAATATACTTTGTTTCCAATTTTTAGCTACCAGAAAAATGGTTATCAACATTTTGGTATACAAAAGGCTTTCTTTGCTTCCTAGATGTCATTGGAGTGTATGCCCCACAGTGCAATACCTGGGTCAAAGGGTAGAAAAATGTGGTGTCTTTTCACACATAAGTATAATTTGCTTTCCAGCATGTCTGTGGAAAAATTTATTTTTTCACCAAAATTTTAATATTGTATGTCTTCTTTATCATTAACTACTTCTGTTGTTTATCATCTTTGTAATTTTTCTGGGTATCAAGTAAAACTTCAAAAGTTGGAATTTTTTGTGTTTTATCATTATGTTCAGACTATTTCATAGCATACATTTATATATGAGTCTGCATATATATATGTGTGTGTGTGTGTGTGTGTGTGTGTGTGTGTGTGTGTGTGTACATATTAGTGATCTGAAACATTTTCCATATGGATACTGATCATTTACATTTCATTTTTGAAAATTATCCATTTATATCCTTTCACTACATATCCACTAGAGAAAAATTGCATATATTTAGGTCAACTTCATATATATTTGTATATCAGATTGTAATGGTAAGGGAATTTGAAGATCTTCCCTGCCCCTTCCTTAATGGATCTCAAGTGGAATCCAACAGAAAGGTCTTGATTGGGGGAAGGCTTGTTTTTCAGGAAGGCCCACACCTTTTGTTACTTTATAATTAGGCAGTGGGTCATGAACATTGTTATGTCCTCTGACCCTGAAGAAGGTTATATATACTCTGAAGTGAGATTTTTGCTTTGGGGCTCACTTATGGGAAGAGTTGTGTGATTCTGCCAGATGAGACTCTGGGTAACTGTTGAGACCCCTGGCTTTGAAAACACAAATGTTGGTACCTCTCTCTCTGGTAACCATGTGTGTAATGATCAGACAGCTAGAAGCCCTGTCTATTGGTCTGTTGAACTATATTATTTTCTTTGTCTGCTTGTAATTTTTGTTTGTATTTTCTGAAGTTGAGGGTGCTGACTTTTCCCCTGAACTAAGTAGTATGTATATATGTATGTATGTGCGTGTGTATGCACGTATGTACATGTATATTACTTTCCTTTAGTAAAACAGACCAAAGAACCTGTGCTAGCAGTCATCCTGGGTATGCTAGGGTGCTTGCTGTTATACAAATATATAAAGGGAGATATTTGATGCAAATATATATATTATATATGTGTGTATATATATTCCACTTTGATAAAAATTTATTTAAATTTTTTGCATAAATAGAAATTAGTGCTAATTACAGAAAGTGAAGCAGAATTAAGAAGCCCCTTGATGAAGGTGAAAGAGGAAAGAGGAAAAGTTGGCTTGAAAATTAACATAAAAAACCTAAGACCTTGGCAACTGGTCCCATCACTTCCTGGTGAATAGGGGGCGAAGAATGGAAGCAGTATCAGATTTTAATATTCTTGAGCTCAAAGATCACCATAGACAGTGGCTACAGCCATAAAATTGAAAGACTCTCCCTGGAAGAAAAGTTGTGGCAAATCTGAACAGCACACTAAAAAAGAGAGACATCACCTTGCTGACAAAGCTCTGTATAGTCAAAACTATGTTGTTATTGTTTTTTCCAGTAGCAATGTAGAGCTGTGAGAGTTGGACGATAAGGAAAGTGGGGTACCAAAGAATTAACACTTTTGAATGTAGTTCTTAAGAAGACTTATGAGAGTCCTTTGAATAGCAAGGAGGTTAAATAAGTCAATATTTAGATAAATTAATTCAAGCTATTCACTGGAAGGTCAACTACTGAAGCTATAGCTTAAATACTTTGGCTACATAATAAGAACATGAAACTCATTGGAAAAGGCCCTGATGTTGGTAAAGATTGAAGGCAAAAGAAAAAGGGGATGGCAGAGGATAAGATGGATAGATAGTATGATGGAAATTGAAATTGGGCAGACTTCAAAAGATAGTGTAGTATATAAGGGCCTAGTATGCTCTGTTCAGTTAAAGAGTAAGACAACTGAATGACTAAACAAAAGAAATTTGTGATATTGATATCTAGTTCTCTATGATAATTAAAGTATCCTAAATATTACTTGTTCCTTAAACATTTAATAGAATTCACCTGTAAATCTGTGTGGATAAGGAGGTTTATCTTTTGTAGTTCATTTATGACTTGCTTTACTTTCTTTATGAAATTGGGTCATTTAAAATCTCTATTTACAGTTTTCTCAGTTTGGCCATGTTATGTTTTTGTATACCATCATCAATTTCCTTTACATTTTGGTTCGTCTGGCTAAACTAAAGAAGCCAACCAAATACATCAGCAGTTACTAATTTTGTTAGCCTATTATCTCTCCTTCTAAAATTTTGATAATAATCTATGTGCATATTTAGAGTGTCTGATGAAAACAGAAAGGAACAGAAAGGATTTTAGAAATGATCTTCTACTGTACCTCATCTTCAGAGTCACAAAATTGACTGGAGAGGCAGAGAAAATAGGATTCTACTTTACCTATGTTAGTTTCTTACTAATTGCAAAATAAAAATACATTTAATACTGAAGAGTGAATTTCACTCTTAAAGTTTTTTATCAAACCATAAAGCTCCCATGACTTTGTTCAACAATCTACTAAGTATCAACATCTAATGAGGAACCAAATGATTCATTGGTCACCAACAACACCTATTCATGTGTTTATGGACACTGCAGATAGTTGATGAGTTGGCCCTCAAATCAAGTAGGAAGAGAAGATTTGGGAAATTGGTCCCAAGCTTTTTGTTACTGCAAAGTCCCCTCAGTATTTCCCTAATGGTGCTATGTTTGTGAACCATGAAACAGCATACTCTCAGAAGTATCTCAGAGGTATCCAACCCAGGACCCACACCATAAAATTCCCAAGAGCTCTGGGAACCAGATTAATTTGTAATCAGAAAAATTTTAACAAAATAAATTAAAATATGATAAATCATTTACAGTTAATATGTGATTTGCTATGTCCAACATGCATTAAACAGAGATATGTTTCTCTTTGAGTTTGATACCACTGTGGTAGATAACCCAAGGAGTAATTAAGAAGCTTGGTATATATAAGCAACAACACAATACCAACCTGTGGAATCAATGGGGGAAAAAGAAGCTTCTAGATCCATGACATTATTCTGTTGTTACTATCTACCTGGTAATTCACTTGTATATAAGAGATGTATTGATATAGCAGTGAACACTACTACACAGTTTCACAATAATCACATAATTGATCTAATCAAACCACACCACAATATCTCTTACACTTCTTTTACAATGCTCAGTCAATCACCTGAGACCAGCTCTGCTCCTCCACACTAACAATGCCACTCTACCTAAGCAGCATCTCTGCTGACTTGGCCAGTCTCTGATCCAGGCATCTCCAGCTAAGCCAGGGAAGTTTCCTTCAATTCCATTTCTATGGAACTGTATCTAGAAATGCTATTTTGCCTTATATATGAGGTTTCCACAGAACCAGCTAACAGTATTATGAAAGGTAGCTAAATTGGGGTCATAAGGTTGAGGAAATTCTGAATCAAGCAGTTGAGTTTTGCCTGCTCATTGAGGTAAAGAACAAAGTCATGAAACTACTGGAAAAAAGAAGTAAGCCAGAAATGGTGGTGCATGGGAACAGAGAGCAGTGAGGGGGTATTAATCAGGAAAACTTGGTGCTGAAGGAAAGAAGAATATGAAAGGAATGGAGTAACCCAGGCATCTCACTGTCCTTTACAACCCAATATCACAATTATCCTACAATGACTAATGGAGATTCATCTTCAAAGCCAGGCTTAAGCACAATACCATTTCACAGAAAAGCTGGATGGTCCAGTGGAAAAAGCATGGGCCTAGAATGAAGAAGAATTGAGCTTAAAATTCAGCCTCTGTTACTAGCTATATGATCCTGAGTAAGTCACTTAAACTCTGCCTCAGTTTCCATATCCATAAAATGGGGATAATAATAACACCTGCCTCACGGTGTTGTTACAAAGATCAAATGAGATAATAATTGTAAAGTGCTTAGTACAGTGCCTGGCACATAGTAAGCACTATGTTACCTATTATTATTATTACTTCAGGGACAAAGGAAAAGGCTTTTCTGCCCTACAAATTCTCTCTTGACAATTTCTTTATTGCCTGAAGCTCTTCAGAACCGAAGATAAAACCTTCTGCACCCAATGTCACTCCCTTATTTCTGGCCTTCATCTCTCCTTATACAGACTAATAAAAGTCTTCTAACTGGTCCCCTTGCCTGTAATCTCCCTATGCTGTGAAAGCTATCTTTGTACCACTGCCAAAATAGTCCACCTAATGCAGTGATCTGATTTATGTCACTCCCTGCATCAAAAATCTTTACTGGTTACTCATTGCCTTTGAAAATGACTTATCAACTTCTTACTCTGGTTTTCAAGGTCTTTCAAAGTGTGATGTATTATAGCTTTATTTCTCACTGCAAAAGATCAAGGAGCCAGCCAAAGAAGACTATGCTGTATTTTTCTCATTTAATTTTTATTTTTTCTCAATTACATGTAAACAAAAATTTGTAACATTTTTTTAGTTTTGAACTTCAAATTGCTTCCCCCCATTCTTTCCCATCCTCTATCCTCAAGAAGACAACTTCATACAGAATATAAATATACAAGTCATGCAAAACATTATATCAGCCATGTTGTAAAAGAAGACAAACAACAAAAAAAAAAACCAAGAATACTAAAGTTGTTTGTTTTGTTTTGTTTTGTTTTTTTAATACACTTCAATATACATTCAGACTCCATCAATTTTTTTCTTTAGAAGTGGATAGCATTTTTCATCATAAGTCCTATGGAATTATTTTTGGAACATTGTATTTATGCTGTATTGTTTTGATAATATATTGACAACCCCTAGAATGTCAGATACATATCATTCAAACTGAGCCCCTCCCTCCCCTGCAAAAGACATAAAAGATGTGCCTATAACAAGAAAGGCAGTGATAAAATCCCAGGCCAGGGCAACCAGGACACTGCAAGTACTTCCCCATTCAGGTTCACTTTGGGGTATAAAATCCCTTAAGCATCAGAGAAAGGTAGATTTCTCATCTTTGAGTCATTTTCCTAAATGATGCTGAACCATTTCTAGTGAGCTTAGCTACTCCATACCCCATAGTCTGGGGATTCTGCTGTTGGGGTAACTGAAGCTGAGGGGGAAGAAAGTTCCTTAGCATTTCTGTACCAAAAATAATGACAACCACAACAGTAGACAGAAAACAGATGAGCTTCATTAGCATCACACATGAACCAATATAAATGTATGGAAAAGAAATTAAATATTTTAAACTTCAAGACATTGTCTTAGAGTTGTGCTAGTCAAGGACTCAGAAACCACAATGAATCCATCATTTAGATGCTTCTCTTCTATAAGCTTGCAATAAATGTCACCCTAAAATTACAATTTAACTGTTTCGTGTGGCCCTTTACTGTGTCTGGACTAGATAAAGACCGAGGCAGCAAGAGGCAGAGTGGACAGAGCTCTGGGCCTGCAGTCAGAAAGTCTGGAGTTCAAATATAGCCTTAGACATCTACTAGCTAGGTGACCCTAGGCAAATTATGTTTACCCTGTTTGCCTCAGTTGCCTCAACTGTAAAATGGAGATAATTATAATAACCATTTACCTCCCAGGATTGTCATGACAATCAAATGAAATAATATTTGTAAATTTGTAAAGTACTTAGCTCAGTGTCTAGGATATATAAAGTGACATAAAATATCGTTGTGGCTGTTGTTATCCCTGACTATATGGACTAGCACCCACTAAGTCTGGAGCTCAAATATAGCCTTAGACATTTACTATTGGGTCCTTCTTTCTCTGTTAGCCTCAGTTTCCTATAAACATAAAATGAAGACAATAATAACACCTGTCCCCCCGGGTTGTTATGAAGATCAATGAGATAATATTTGTAAAGTATTTAATACAGTACCTGGAATATAGTAGATGCTAAATAAATATTATTATTATATTATCATCATTGTTATTATTCCTGACTGTGTATACTAGCACTTACCAAGACAAAGGGAAGATAAAGGAAAGGCAAAAGAAGAAACAACGGAGAGAAGGGGAAAAAATGAAATCTCATTTGGGCATATGCATTGTTAATTTCAACCCTTGAGTCACTGTGGCCCTGGTGAAAGTAGAGTCTTCTATAAGAAAAAAAAAAATGGAAGGAGCTAAAGAGTCATGATCACCCTAGAGTGGAATAAGCAAAGCCCAAAGAAAATAAAATGATTGCCATACCATAAATTGAGATCAGTTATCTCTGTAGTCAGAAAGAATTGGATTCAAATCTTGCCCCAAACACTTAGTAACTCTTTGATCCTGGGCAATGCATTTAGTTTTTCTGTGCCTCTAGTCAACTCTATAAAGAAATAAACTGTTGGCAGAGGGAGATTTTTTTCCTGCAAGTTTACAATACCAAAGAAATTACAGTTCCAAACCAAATTCATATTCAGGGCAGGTAGAAGGAGAAAGGAAGGGCAAGAAAACCAAATCCATGGAAAGTTAGAAGTCTTGGCATAAACACAGTGAATGAAAGTTTTTATGGGTGTGTGTGTGTGTGTGTGTGTGTGTGTGTGTGTGTGTGTGTGTGTGTGGACACATGCACAAAAGAGGCTAATGCTTAAAATTATGAAGACCAGCATGTTAAAGACTTATTTAGAATGGAAAGTACTTTTTCTCTAGCAAATTTCTAAGTGATTTTGATTATTTCTGTGTTGGGGGTGGGAGGAGGTAGGGGCTCTGCCTCTTCAGTGAGAAAGAAAAAGCCTCCAAAATCCCAGCTAATTCAGGCAATTTAATGTTAATTAATCAAAAACATCTAGAAAAAGGAACAGGATATTCACAAATTTATACACGCGGTTGCTCTGGAAGTGATAAAGTAAATGTTTAGAGATTAGGGTTTTGTTTGTTTCTTTGTTTAGATGATTGGGGGTATTGTTTTAGAAATGGTACTGTCAGTAGAGCCCTGAAATTTTATCTTCTCTTTCCTTTACTTCCTATCTGTGTGACCAGGAGGATGTCACTTAACTAGAACTTACTTTATCTTTATCTATTAAAGGAGAAAGTTTATCTTGATTACCTCTCAGATTCCATCCAGCTTTAAATCTAGGAGTTTATAAATTTGGCACTATAAGATAGAAAAGCATGTGTATACTGTTTTATGTGTATGTATATGTATATATGTAAAGGTTTACACACATATGTGTATATACACATACATACATACACACAAATATGCATACACATATATTTACATACACACAGAGAGGCTAAGTGGCTCAGGAAATAGAGTGTAGTCAGGAAGATATATTCCTAAATTCAAATCTGACCTCAAATACTAACTATGGGACCCTCAGCAAGTCACTTAACTGTTTGCTCAGTTCCTTTCCTGTAAAATGAGCTAGACAAGGAAATGGCAAACTACTCCAATATCTTTGCTAAAAAAATTCCCAATGGAGTGGCAAAGATACACATATAAACACATATATCTCTATATACAGAAATAGAGATGTATGTTAAGGTTTTCACTAGTTTTCACTAGTCTTTGGCTGTCTTCTTACCAGTCACCTTGTTACCCAAAGACCATGCCCTGAAGACTTCAATCTTTTCATCTCTGGAACTTCTATACTGGGGTCCTGCTGTCTGAATAATGAATGAATGTCTTTCCTGGCCTACTCCTTCAGGTAGGCCTCAGTCAAGCTAATCCTTTTGCAATCATATAGTTACTCTCTCTTCCTCTCCACCCCTAACTCTCCTATTCTGGAACATGATTAAATTAATTATTTATTATGATTAAATTATTTAATTAATGATTAAATTAATTAATTTAAATTAATTCTGCCATCATTCCTGGAAGGGGTATATCAAGTTCCTCCTTTATCTTCTGACTCATTGTCTCTGTAACTTTCCGAAGTAAGGTGTCTCTCTTCTATGCATGTTGCTTCACCTTATTAAAACGTAGACTATTAAAATGTACTTCAGGGGAACAGCTAGGTGGCACAGTGAATAGAGCATAGGCCCTGGAGTCAGGAGAACCTGAGTATTCGGCCTCAGACACTTAACAGAAAAACTAGCTGTGTGACCTTGGACAAGTCACTTGACCCCAATTGCCCTATACATATATATATATATGCACTTCAGGGAACAGACTGTGTCTTTGCATTTATAAACCCAATGCCAATCACATAATAAATACTTGAGAAATATTTTTTTATTCAGTATTCCTTCCTAATAGTGGGCAATAAGTTTTGGCCACATAATCATGGAATGCTACAGGCATTTGTAAATTTCTGTGTCAGGATGATTTTGCCAACAAGAAGAATTTTTCTCCACACAGAGAACCAGGTGACATACAAATCATGCTTTCATATGGAAGGATAACTTAACAAAAGTTTCATCTGGTCATTTGTTTCTTATTTTGATCTTGGTGCTTTGTATTAGTTTGAACTCTTCTACTTTCATAGACACCCTCAATTAACAGACCAAAGAGGAGCTAAAAGTTATTATTGATGTGGGGGGCTTGCTGATGATCATGGCCTGCCAAGAGTAGACAACCTACTAAAACATTTATGGAAGAAGTACTAAGGTACTGAAGAATGAGTCTTTGTGGCACACATTGAATTGGATTAATCCCAAATGGATATTTGTAATACCGGGGAAAACTGAAGAAGCAGCTTTACAAATATGGTGGCAGGACTTTTTCAAAGACCCTATTGTTTTCCCTCCTGAAAAGAAGACTTTATGTTATTGAGAACAGGCTGTACTGTTATACTATTTAGATAGAATGAAAATATGTTATTTAAATTAACAATTCTGGGACAAAATTTTATGCAGGATAAAAGCAGGTTTAAAGGAAACTAAGCCCAGTGAAACCATATCAGCAAAAAAAGCTCTCTCAGGCTACTTCCTGGACCAAATCTTAAAGAATATAATCAATGTAACCAAAAAAGCATCTCATGCCTCTCTACTTCATTCCTCCATGTTTTTCTCTGCTCTCTTCTCTATCCTTGTTTTCTAATTTTCTTCCTTTCTCCTTTCCACTAACTTCTGATTATCTAGTTCCTTTCCTCCCTTCTTTCTTTTTCCTTTCTTTCTATCCTATCTTATGAGCCTTTTTTAAACTTTCTTCTTCTCAATGCTCTTTCCTAATACTGTTTCCTTACCCCATTTCTCTCTTGTTCCTCCCCTTCTTTATATATCTCTAAATATTTCTCAAACCAAAACTATATGGTTTTTATGTTATTCTCACTATATTAACCTATAATTAATAATTTATTATAAATTAATAAAAGGGGCAAAAAAGACAAATAAGAAAGCTATTTAACTTACCCATATCTGTCATATACCATATCAGGGGTGAAGTTAAAATGCTGAAAATAAGACCGAGAATGAAAGCACCTTTACATGCAATTTTCCACTTAAATAAAATGGTACAGACATGACCAGAGCTGCATATCACAATGAATATAGCCAACTGTCCACTGAGACAAAGGAGAGAGGAAGGAAGGCATAAGTTGTCTATTTCATTTTTGAAGTTGGAATGGGTATGAGGATGTGGTCAATATCTCAATGTTGGTTAATGCTGAAGAAAGAGAATGATTTTTCATAATATCTTTTCCAAAGGAGAAAAGAAGTGCATCATCCATTCTAACTGCTTTACTTAATGCTTTCTTAACAGGAGACATTTTTCTCTCAAACTCTCACTTGTAGACTGAAGGATCATGTAATTAGCAAACTTTTATAAACAATATCTTCAAAAACAAATACACAGGCTTCCCTGTCGAAATCGTGTCACTAAGAGCTTTAATCATTAGGATTTTAATTACAACACTGGAAACTTAGCCAAATGTGAGATAATGATTCATTAGGGTAGGCATCTCAACAGACTTGTATTGCCCATGAAATTATACTTATTTTCCTATCTTTGCTGTACTTAATTATCCAAATACTGGCTTGATTGTGGTTTCTAAGTCCTTGTTTGGCACAATTCTAAGACAACTTCTTGAAGTTTTATTTTTAATCTCTTTTTCATACATTTATATCAGTTCATGTGTGTGATGTTAATGAAGCTCATCTGTTTGCTGTCTGTTGTTGTTGTTGCCATCATTATAATTTTTGGCACAGAAGTGTTAAGTGGCTTTCTATCTTCCCCCTCAGCTTTGGCTTGCTTGCCTGGTTAAAATTTAAATTTAACAAAAATCCTGCCTCACTAGTGGCTTTTACATAACTTTCCTATGCCAATATTCCAGCCATACCTTCTGGCCTATGGCAGTAGCTGTCAAAGTGTAGTCTGCAAACCCATAGGGGTCCTTGGAACCTATTCAGGATGTCCTAAAGATCAAAACTATTTCCACATTAATACTGTGATGTTATTTGTCTGTTAAATACTCCTCCATTTTTCAACTGAAAATATATGTGAAGCTGGATACTGCAATCCAAACAACCTGTCACAACAGATTAAGTGCAGAAGCAGATATGAAAATCCAACTGTCTTTTTCTTCTTTTTTTTATCTTTTTGGAGGGGGAAAGGCAGGACAATTGGGGTTAAATGACTTGCCCAAGGTCACACAGCTAGTAAGTGTTAAGTGTCTGAGGCTGGATTTGAACTCAAGTCCTTCTGACTCCAGGGCTGGTGCTATATTCACTGCACCACTTAGCTGCCCCTCCAACTGTCTTCTATTAGAGAGAAATTAAAAATACTTGCAAAAAATGCAAAGCAATGCCACTCGTATATTTTCTTTCATAAAAATACCTATGTTAACATGCAATACATTTTGAAGAAGTTAGTAAACTATTTTAAAATTGTATCAGTCTTAATTTCTTTTTTTTGCTTTTTTTTTTTTTGGAGGGCAATTGGGGTTAAGTAACTTGTCCAAGGTCACACGGCTAGGTTTTTGTTTGTGTGTGCGTTAAGTGTCTAAAGCCAGATCCGAACGCAGGTCCTTCTGACTCCAGGGCCAACGCTCTACTCACTGCGCCACCTAGCCACCCCCAGTCTTAATTTCTAATGTGGAAAATATTGATAGATAAAACCCATATAAATAAAAGTTCTTTGGTATCTCTAATAGCATTTAAGAGTGTTAAAGGGTACTGAAACCAAAAAGTTTGAGAACTGCTGGATTGTACTCTGGACTAGCTCAGTTTTCCTGTTCCATCAGAAGAGGAAGAAGGTGTTTTCCCCCAACCCCCAGCACTCTATTTCTTAGTCTTAGTCCCTGGAATAGGGCATTTTGTCACAGGGCTGTAGTAAGGAAAGTGCTTTGTAAATATTGAAGCTATTTAAATTTGAATTATGATTATTCCAGGAGCACTGGAAAAGGCTTCCTTCTCTCCCCCACCACACCCTTTTCCAACTTTACCTGCTCCATAATGCTTATATTTCCTCTGGAAGAGCATCCTTCCTTTAACTTAAACCTTTGGTTTCTGTTAAAATGTAAATTCCCCCATTAAGTTATTATTAGTCATGGCCACTTTAGCATAATTGACAAATTCCTTTTCTGATGCTGGGTTTTTATAAGCAGAAACAAATAACGAATTTCAGAGGAGAGAAAAAGGTAGACAAAGTATGCTTGCTTTGTCAAGGACCCTCCCTATAGTATGTAAAGCCAGGTTTTAGTTTTACCTGTAAGATTACAAATATAGTGAGAGAGATCCCTTTACAAGCACTTCATGCTATTAAGACTGCACAGAATTCCACAAAATTCAGTGAAGTAATTTCAGATTGAACTACCTCTTATAACCGCGGGCTCTGATTTTCCTGGGATTTGTTCCAAGATAATTTCACTGCATTTCCTGTAGAAATGGACTATTTAAATTAGCCTTTTAAAAATACAATTAAGCAGATAGTAGTGATCTGAATGGACTGTTTTTTAGAGGGGGAAATTGTCTGAGTTGCCACCTAATAGATTTGCAATCTCAACTGAGTCATTTTCTGGGACTTTATATGATTATTTCCTTGGTTATTTATAGGACACTATTTAGTAAAGCAGTCTAACTGATGGGCAGATTGCATAGACCAGGTTATATAATCACAGTAAGTGTGGGTGTCTGGCCAACAGAAATTTCCTTTGCCCCAGTTTTCTTCTTAAATACATGAAGCATGAACAGCCTTATTTGAACAGTTCCATTTCAGATTCTCTACGATAATGAACAGTTTGTTTCTGCCATTTTTTTCTGCAAGAAGTAATTTTGTTTGGATGTAATTCCTTAACTCTCCTCTTTAGGACCTCAACCAGTCACAGAAATGTACCCTGCAGACAGAAAAGAAGTAAAAAAATCCATCTAAACTTGCTTAAGGGAGAGAATAACTGCCATCAAAAAGATTTACTTAGTTTCTGACAGTTCCATAAAGATTAGTGATGGGTAATATGGTATAATGGATAGAACTGGCCTCAGAGTAAGGATGACTTGGGTCCAAGTTTCATTGTTGACACATATTGGCTATAGTATTATTGGCAATGTATTGGATCACTTAATCTTAGTGCAACCTGTCAACTTTCTAAGACTCTAAATTGCAGACCAAGTGCCAATCCATATTAGTAGTTTCCTGATAGGGAGCCAGGGAAATTACAGGTCATAGACTGTAAGTAATCATCAATCATCAATCATAGACAATAAGTAATCATCATCATAGCTATCATAAAATTGTGTGAAAGACAGATTAGATTAAGGAGAGAATAGAAACTATTAGAAGACCAATACAATAATATGAGCATGTAATATTGAAGGTATATATCAGGGTGATGAAAATGGAGAGTGGGATAGCTGAGACAAGCATAGAAGAGATTACACCAGGAATAGTAACTTCTTCTTGTTTTCCTGCATGAGCAGGTTATTTTTCAGCCCCTTTCTTGTATGAAATCATCACTCACAATTCTGACTTGAATATTTCTTACTTCTAGCCATTTGAAGGAATTGTTCTTTATAATACGTTGTTCTTTACAATACATTGTTCTTTACAGTACCTTGTTCTTTATAATACAATCGTTTTTAAGTACTCATATAGCACAGAACGTTTTTCTAAGAGTAGAAGAAATACAAATATAAAACTAGTTTTCATGTAAAGTTTAGCTGCTCATGATATGTTGAGTTCAGGAGTGGCACTTTACTATTAAGGTATATACAAACATTATGGATCTACCTTGTGTTAGGTTTAGTGGAAGTCACCACCAGATTAAGTAATAACATAAGGAATGTAAAGAACATAGTAGTAGTAGTATTCTCTGGTGTGGCTTTTTTTTTCTTTCAAATGAGTAGGTAACAGGTATTAATATAAAAAGGCCTATGAATAAACACCAGTAAACAAACCAAAATTACTCACATATAAGGTATACTTGGTAACAAAATTCCAGACCCTCTTTGCTTGCCTTTGCCTCAAGGGTTCTCCTTTACAGAGGTAGGCCTGTGGTATAGTAGATAGAGCATGGGACCTTGAGTTAGGAAAACCTGAGTTCAAATCTAGCCTCTGACACTACTAGATGCTTGAACCTAGGTAACTCCATTAAACTCAATCTACCCCAGTTTCTTCCTCCATTAAATGAGGATATAGCACCGCCCTGCCCCCGCCAGAGTTGTTGTAGGGATCAAATGAGGTAATAAGAGTAAAGTGCTTAGCATAGTATCTAGAACATGGTATTGTTACTGTTTCAGTTGTGTTCAACTCTTCATGACCCTGAGTGGAGTTTTCTTCGCAAAGATACTGGAGGTTTCTTTCTTTTTCCATCTTTCATCTCCCATCTCGGGCTCATTTTACAGATGAGGAAATTAAGGTGAATAGGATTAAGTGACTTGCCCAGGGTCACACAGCTAAGTGTCTGAGGCTAGATTTGAACACAGGAAGATGATGAGTCTTCCTGACTCCAGACCAGGCACTTTACCTACTGAATCACTTAACTTCCCCAGAACAAAATAAGCACTATACAAATGTTGCCTATTTTTAAAATATCATTACTAGATCTAGAATACAATTTACATCCATATTACTAATTTCTCCTTAAAAATTGTCCTGATTATGAGATTTTTGGCTGACTTGAGAATAAGTATATCAATAGACCTCACCTATATTTGTGAGTTTCACATGGATTTGTTGTCTGTTCTTCCCCCACATCCTCTTTTTCTCCTTCACTTTCCAGATCTAAACTATCCTTAAATCTCTACCTATATTAGCATTAGTCAAACAAGGATTAGTGGCCACTATATTTTCTTACTTATTAGGAAGAATGAAATGATAACAATAAAAGTACAATGAGTAAAGGGGAGAAAGAAGAGGATTTTTTGTTTGGACACAAACTACCAGAAACTTAGCTGCTAACCACAGAGAAAAAAATCCCTTCTCCGACTTTTATTTTTTTTTTACTTTCTCATGGGAAGAAAACTTGGAGGAATTAAGCAGTTAATGGAAATTGTTTTCATCCCCTACTGTGAAATGGTTGGATGAGGTAGACATCTCAGAAATTTCTCCCTCAGGCCTTGGCCTTGCTTCTACCCACCCAGGATAATAGTACCTCACTGGCAACAACAGCAACAAAGGTACTATCAAATGAACTCTATCACTGACTGTTATAACACTGAATCTATAAACTACATTTATCATGTTAATTATATTAGCATGAACCCAATCACAACAAGTAAATGCCTCAACTATTTATCATCTTTTATTTACAGAATAAGTTTTGTTTAGTTGCAATTACAAAAATCATATGCCCAGATATTAATGCTCATACAGTTTATTCATTTTGTAGTTATTTGCAGTAGAATTTATTAGTTCAGTATAGAAACAAATTATTTTGTGGATTTATTTTTTATTCTACAACCTTAACCTGGTTTTTAATCATCTCAATTAGTTTCTTTACTGATTCTCTTGAGTTTCTCAGTATCATGTAATTAGCAAATAGGATCAGTTTTCTCTCACTGTCAACATTGGTACCTTTGATTTCTTTCTATTCTTTTATTGCTTTCACTATCTTTTCAAATAAAAATGGGGAGAAGGGGCATTCTTGTACTATCACTGTGCACAATGGGTAAGATTCCAGTATTTCTTTTTTAGTAATCAGTGTTAGCTCTTGGATACCTCTACTGATCTTCATTCAAATGACCATGACTATCCTTCCCCATTATGATTTGCCATTTTTCTTCATATGAGTATAACTTCTCCATAAATAATGCTATTTCCTCCATCTTTTCTTTCTTTTAGATAGCTTTTTATTTTTCAAATAAGGTATATCCTTCCAAAGACATTTTCCTGTCACAGATCTTGTCCCATTAAGTTTTAATGATACCTTGGTTGTGGGGTGGGGGTAGGGAGTGCAGAGTCAAGATGATGGAGTAAGAAGAAACATTGTAGCCTAACCTACCCATTATGCCATCTCAACAAATATATAGAAAAGGCACCATACCAAATTCTGATGAGGAAGACCAAGAAGAATTCACAGTGAGTCACTTTTCCAGCCCACTGTAGCTCAGGGACACAGAGAGGTCTGCAGACACAAGGGATAAGGCCTAGCCAGCAGAATCCTCAGCATGCCCAGCAGGGAGTTTTCTAGCACTAAGGAACTGAAGGAGGATTGAGGCCAAGACCAGCACAGGAAGCACCAGGGGCAAAAGTTATTGCGGGGGGGGGGGGGGGTGGAGCCAGATGGCGTAGTAGAAACAGCTCATCCAAGCCACTCTGCCCCCAGATTCCCCCCAAATTATGTAAAAGGGGACTCTGAACAACTTCTGGAGCCCCAGCACCCACAGAACAACACAGAGAAGCTAACCTCCCGCTGAGGACAGCCCAGCAGCCCTGCAGGAAGGACCAGAACAGCACTCTGGGAACCAGCAGCATGCAGAGCGTGGGGTGCCAAGCTGAGCCGAGCCCAGGTCCACGTGAACCGAGGTTTTAGCCCCAGGGCAGCAGGGCCAGTAGCCGGCTGGAGAGACCCCAGAACACCAGCAGCTGTGGAGACTCCAGAATTATCAACATAGACATGCCTAGGACAAAGTAAGAGGTTAGCGTCCTATGGACTTTGGGACCAGTATTTGGGGAATGCGTCGGCTCCCTCCCCTGGGGGCTAGAAGCCTCTGAGGACACACACCATTTTGTAGTTTTCAGAGGCAGCTCCAGCTCCGGGCCTGCGAAGTGTAGGGAGTTCCAGTGATCAGTCTTGGGGGGTAATCCCTCTTGCTTTAATCTCCCTGGATCTGGATTGTGATCTAGAGTAGAAGTCGTGGGTGGGTTTACAGCTTGCAGAAATGGAAGTTGCCCCCCACACATTAGGGACGAAAATTCCTCTATCTGACCTTAAAGCCATAGTGTGGCAACAAGCCCAAAAGTCAAGTAATTAAGTGGCAACATGCCAAGGCAAAGGAAACAGAAAAATTCAACCCTAGATTCCTATTTTGGGGGTATAGAGTGGGAAAAGGACTGTGAGGTCAGAAGTCCTGCTCCAAAAGCCCCAGGGGAAAACATGAGCGGGTTGCAGGCCATAGAGGACCTTAAGAAGGACTTTAAAAATCAAATAAGAGAAGTGGAGGAAAAATTGGAAAGAGAAATAAGAAGGGTGCAGGAAAAGTACGAAATGAGGGTCAACAGCCTGACTGAGGAAAACAACCCCTTAAAAAATAGACTAACTCAAATGGCAAAGGAGGCCCAAAAGGGCAATGAGGAGAAGAATGCTTTAAAAAGTCAAATTTGCCAGATGGAAAAAGAATCTCAAAAGTTCACTGAGGAGATTCATTCTTTCAGAGTTAGACTGGAGCAAATGGAAGCTAATGACTTTATGAGAAATCAAGATGCTGTTAAGCAGATCCAAACAAACGAAAGATTAGAAGGCAATGTGAAATATCTCATGGGAAAAACCACTGACCTGGAAAATAGATCCAGGAGAGACAATTTAAAAATTATTGGACTACTGAAAGCCATGATCAAAGAAAGAACCTAGAAATCACCCTTCAAGAAATTCTCAAGGAAAATTGCCCTGATGTTTTAGATCCAGAGGCCAAAATAGAGGTTGAAAGAATCCACTGATCACCTCCTGAAAAAGATCCCAAAAAGAAAACTCCCAGGAATATTATAGCCAGGTTCCAGAATCCCCAGATCAAGGAGAAAATACTACAAGCAGCCAGGAAGAAACAATTTCAATATTGTGGAAACACAATCAGAATAGCCCAGGACCTGGCAGCTTCTACACTGAGGGATCGAAGGGCATGGAATATGATATTCCAGAAGGCAAAAGAACTGGGAATGAACCCAAGGGTCACCTACCCAGCAAAACTGAGTATTTTGTTTCAGGGGAAAATATGGTCATTCAGTGGAATAGAGGACTTTCAAGCATTCTTGAGGAAAAAACCAGAGTTGAATAGAAAATTTGACATCCAGACACAAGAAGCAAGAGATGCCTGAGAAGGTGATCAGGGAAAATAAATCAAAAGGAACTTATCAAAGTTGAACTATTTACATTCCTATATGGAAAAGCAATAACTGTGACTGATGATATCTTTCTCACTATGAAAATAATGGAAGAAGGGTGTGTGGTCATATGAATACATATGTGAATGTGTATGTATATGGTTACAGTTATATATGGATAGAGGGCATAGGTTGAATCTGTTGGGAAGGGAGAATATTCAAGGAATGAAATTATGAGGTGAGAGAGGAAAGTGGCAAGAGGAGATGGGGAGAGACAGGGTAGGGTAAACTATCTCATGTAGAAGAAGCAAGGGGAAGTGGTTGCAAGGGAGGGGGAGAATAGGAAGGCAAAAAAGGCAAAACCACATTCTCATTGAATTTGGTTCAGGGAGAGAATGACATACATACTAAATGGGATATCTCAACCTGCAGCAGAATAGGGGGAAGGGGGATGAGAGGAGGGATGATGGATGGGAGGGCATCCTTGGGGGGAGGGAGGTTGGAAGTACCCACTATAGAAGAGGGACAGGATCATGTAGGGAATGGACCAGGTTGGGGGGTGGGATGAGTGGGAGGGAATTATAAGCAGCCTTGTACAATATATCTACTATGATAATGTTTTGCATAGCTAGACATGTACAACATATACTGAATTACTTATCTCCCCAGAGGGAATGGGTGACAAGGGAGGAAGGAACTGGATCTGAAATTCGAGGTCTTAACATTAAATGTTTCAAATATATATAAATACTATTATTAATACTCTTTTGCTTATAATTGGGAGATAAGATGTGCAGGCATTGGGACACAAAGATTCACCTTCCTCTAATGGAAAAGTTGAAGGGGTTATGGGAGAAGGTATGGGAGAGAGCAGATTGGAGGAAGCGATATCTTGTGGGACTGCTATTCTGGGAGGTTGGGTAGGGGAATAACGGGGGGAAAATGATTGTAACTCAAAATCTGGCAGAAATGAATGATGTAAAACAGAAGTTAATAAAGCATTTGTTTAAAAAAAAAGTTATTGCAGGGGATCTGAACTAAAGGTGCCATTTGGCAGCTCTGTCACCCATCAGACAGTTCCAGGTCACGGATCCAAGGCAAAACAGAACAGCTGCAAGCATTAATCTAAGCTATATACTGAGCAAAAGTTACAGGAACATAGTTGTGTAACTCTGATCTCAGAAGAAGAGCAGTGATCCAATTCTAGCCATTAGCCTAAAGCTTAAATGTTATGTGGAAAAGACAGTACAGGAGGCACAAATCAAAGTAGAGACAAAAAAGGTCCACAACTCTAAATGTACAGAGCTCCCTAGAGGACTAATAATGTCTGAGTCAAGCAACAGATTAATGGAATCATGACTTGAGAACATTTATAATAAAATGTCAGAGAAAAGGCATTTTGAACACAAGTCCAACAAGAATTCTTAGAAGAGTTAAAGTAAGAGACAGGAAAGGACTAATATTAATTCTAAAAACAAAATGAGGGGCACGGAAAAAATCATAGGCCAGGACCCAGCTGAAATATCCCAACATTCCCTTCCAAACAATTTTAAAATAATGCCTGAAAGAGACAATAAAAGGTTAGAGGAAGAAATTTTTCTAACCTAAAATGATTTAGGATATCGTCAGGAGAAGTCTATAACATCAGGGTGGGCACCAGCCTGGAGCATAGCAGGAGCACCAGTAATGGGAAGCTACATTTGGCAAAAAAAATAAAGTAGCATAGACAATGAGTTAATATCAATAATAAACATATATTCCCAAATGGTGTAGCATTTAAATTCTTAAAGGAAAAGTTAAAAGAGTTATAGAAAGATATATATAGAATAACCATAATAGTGCACAGTATAAATTTGCCTGCATCAGATATAATCTAACCCAAAAATGAAGAAAGAAGCCAATAACCTAAGAAAATTGAATGGAAACAGAAAGGAGTATAGCTATTGGTCAACTGTGCACACCATGTTTATAAAAATGGTATCATGTATTAGGGAATAAAAGTTTTACCAACAAATGCATAAAAATTAAATTCATTCGTTACTGTCCATCATGCAATAAATATTATATTCATTAACACATCTTTATTCTGAAAAGATTGAAATAATTACAAACTAAATAACTTAATCTTAAAGAATGGATGGGTCAATGAACAAATTGTAGAAACAAAAAACCATTTTCATCAAAGATAATAACAAAAATTTTAAAAACATGTCAAAATTTGTAGGATAAAGCCAAAGTAGTTCCTTTTTTTAAAAAAAAAAATGCTTTATTAACTTCTGGTTTACATCATTCATTTCTGCCAGATTTTGTTACAAATTTTCTCCCCATTTTACCCCTACCCACTACCCCAAAATAGTGGTCCCACAGGATATCCCCTCCTCTAATCTGCTCTCTCCCATATCTTTTCCCATACCCCCTTCGACTTTTCCAGTGGGTCATGGTGGATCTCTAGGCCCCAGTGCCTGTATATCTTATTTCTCAATTACATGTAAAATAATATTAGTAATAGTATAGATATATATTTTAAGCACTTAATTTTAAAACTTTGAATTCCAGGTTCATTTCCTTCCTTCCTTGTCACTCACCCTTACTGGGAAGAAAAGCAATTCAGTAGAGGTTGTACATGTGTAGCTAATGCAAAACATTGCCATAGTAGAAATATTGTAAAAGACTTTCCCTCCCTCCTATCCCACCACCCACTTGTTCTAATCTCTATTTTGATCCTGTCCTTTTTCAAAAGTGGGTGCTTCCAATTTCCCTCCCCCCAAGCCTGCCCTCCATTCCATCATCCCCCCTCTCATTCCCTTCCCCCCTACTCTCCTGTAGGGTGAGATACCCTATTTAGTGTATATGTCATTCCCTCCCTGAGCCAAATTCAATGAGAATAAGGTTGACCCATTCCCTTTTGCTTTCCTGTTCTTCCCCTCCATTGTAACCATTTTCCCTAGCCTCTTCTATATGAGAGAGTTTACCCCATTCTGTCTCTCCCCATCTCCTCTCATTACATTCCTCTCTCACCTGGTAATTTCACTTTTGAAGTATCATTCCTTCCTATTGAATTGGTCCTGTGCCCTCTATCTATGTATACATGTACAAATATATACACACATTTACATATGTATTCATACGTCCATATACCCTCTGATATAGACATATATGTATATCCATATACCCTCTGATATAGACATATATGTATATATGTCTATATCAGAGGGTATATGGACATATTAATGCTTTTCTATTCCCTTCAACTATTTTCATACTGAGAAAAGTTTCATCAGTTACAATTATTATTTTTCGATGTGGGAATGTAAATAGTTCAATGCTGATAAGTTTCTTATGATTTCTTTTCCTTCTTTACCTTCTCATGCTTCTCTTGCTTCTTGTATCTGAATGTCAAATTTTCTATTCAACTTTGTTTTTTTCATCAAGAATACTTGAAAGTCTTCTGTTCCACTGAATGACCATCTTTTCCCATGAAACATGATACACAGTTTTGCTGGGTAGGTGACTTTTGGTTTTAATCCCAGTTCCTTTGTCCACTGGAAAATCATATTCCAAGCCCTTCAATCCTTCATTGTAGAAGCTGCCAGATCCTGTGTTATCCTGATTGTGTTTCTACAATATTCAAATTGTTTCTTCCTGGCTGCCTGTAATATTCTCTCCTTGATCTAGGAATTTTGGAAACTGGCTATAATATTCCTAGAAGTTTTCTTTATGGGATCTTTTTAAAGAAATGATTGGTGGATTCTTTCAACCTCTATTTTGCCCTCTGGTTCTAAAATATCAGGGCAGTTTTCATTGAGAAGTTCTTGAAGGATGATTTCTAGATTCTTTTTTTGATCATGGCTTCAGGTAGTCCAACAATTATTAAATTATATTTCCTGGATCTATTTTCCAGGTCAGTGGTTCTTCCCATGAGATATTTCACGTTGCCTTCTATTCTTTCATTTGTTTGGATCTGTTTAACAGCATCTTGATTTCTCATAAAGTCACTATCTTCCATTTGCTCCAGTCTAACTCTGAAGGAATGAATCTCCTCAGTGAGCTTTTGAGATTCTTTTTTCCATCTGGCAAATTTGGCTTTTTAAGGCATTCTTCTCCCCATTGCCCTTTTGAGCCTCCTTTGCCATTTGAGTTATTCTATTTTTAAGGTGTTATTTTCCTCAGTCAGGCTGTTGACTCTCATTTCATACTTTTCCTGCATCCTTCTCATTTCTCTTCCCAATTTTTCCTCCACTTCACTTATTTGGTTTTTAAAATCCTTCTTAAGGTCCTCTCTGGCCTGTAACCCACTCATATTTCATTTGGGGCTTTTGGTGCAGGATTTCTGACCTCACAATCCTCCTCCTGTTCCATGCTTCCATCCTCTTTGCCCCCAAAATAGGAGTCTAATGTTGCATTTTTCTGTTTATTTTGTTTCCTTTGCTTTGGCATGTTGCCACTTAATTAATTGACTTTTGGGCTTGTTGCCACAGTAGGACTCTGCCACCAGACAGGGGAGCTTCTGTCCCAAACATTGGGGTCTTCACAACTTCCGGAGGTATTAGTTGGGTGGCCTCTGTGAAGCCTCCACATGTTCTGGCAAGCTGGATACCCACCCCAAGACCTCCACCTCAGACCACAATCCAGATCCAGGGAGGTTAAAGCAAGATCGATTAACCCCCAGACTGATTGTTGGATCTCCCCACAGTTCACAGACCAGGAGCTGAAGCTGCAACTGAAGCTGCAAAATGGCATCTGTGCCACATCTCCTCAGCCACTTCTTGCCACCAGGGGAAGAAGCCTGATGAGTTCCCCAAATACTGGTCGCAAAGTCCATAGGGCACTAACCTCTCACTTTGCCCTAGGCATATCTGTGTTGATAATTCTGGAATAGCCACAGCTGCTGGTGTTCCAGGGTCCCTCCAGCCTGCTGTTGGCCTGGCTGCCCTGGAGCTAAAACCACAGCTCATATAGGCCTGGGCTCTGCTCCCAGAGTGTTGAGCTGGCCATTCCCAGAGCACTGCACTGGCCATTCCCTGCCAAGCTGCTGGGCAGTCCTCAGTGGGAGGTTAGCTTCTCTGTGTCATTCTGTGGGCGCTAGAGCTCCAGAAGTTGTTCAGAGTCCACCTTTTACATTGTTTGGAAGTGGTGTGAGGGAGAGCACCTTGGAAGTGCTGTTTGTACTCCACCCTCTTAGCTCTGCCCCCAAGGATATAAGATTAATTCAGATAAATTATCAGTATTTTTGATATATTACCAACAAAATCCAGCAGAAAACATTCTAAAAAGAGATTTTCTATTCAAAAGAACTATCAACATTATAAAATACTTTTAGTTTGCCTGCTGAGACACACAGGAACATAACATAATTCAAAACACTCTACACAAAGTCAAATATAAATAATTGGAGAAATATTAATTTTTCATGAGTAGGCTCATCTAGCATAATAAAATGACAACACTACCTAAATTAGTTTACTTATTCAGTGGCATACTAATTAAAGTACCAACAGATTACTTTGTAGAGCAAGAAAAAATAACAACAAATTTCCTCTGGAAAAACAAAAGGTCAAGAATACAAAGGGAATCAATGGAAAAATAAAAAGTAATGAGACCTACTACTACCAGATCTAAAACTATACTATAAACCCATTATTATTAAAATAACTTGATTTGGGCTAAGAAATAGAGAGGTTGATCAGTGGAAAAATTAGATACATGACCCACAGAAGCAAATCAGCACAGTAATCTAGGGTTTAATAAATCCAAAATTGTTGCCTATTGGGAAAAAAACATACTATTGAAAAGAAACCTGCTGAGTAAACTAGAAAGTAGTCTGACAAAACCTAGATATAGACCAATGTCTCACATAATACTAAAATAAGCTAAAAATTGAAACATGATTTAAACATAAAAAGTGACATGCTAAGCAAATTATTAAAGTATGCAGGAAATTTCCTGAGACCTATGGATGGGGAAGAGTTAGACAAGAGATAGAAAAAACAAGATATAGAATACAAACATATTAAATATACATTATTTACAATAATAAATAAAACAAGAGATAGGCAGTAAAATGGATAATTTTGATGACAGAATTAAAAAATTTTTACACAAACATATCCAATGCAGCTAAAGAAAGAAAAAAATGGAAAGGGGGGGGGAAATCTTTGTAACAAGTTTCTCTGAGAAAATATTTGTTTCTAATTTACCCAGGTGAGTCAAATTTATAAGAATAAGAGCCATTTCTCAATTTGTAAACAGTCAGGATATGAATTGAAAGTTTTCAGAGGTAGAAATCCAAGCTATCAAAACCTATATGAAAAAAATGGTCTAAATCACTGATAATTTGAGAAATATAAATCAAAACAACTCTGAGATATTATCTCACTTCCCTCACATTGGCCAAATTTACCCCCCTCCAAGAAAGAAAATTACAATACTGGAGGAGATGTGGAGAAAACAGATAACTTTAATACATTGCTAATGGAGCTGTGAACTGGTCTGACCATTCTGGAAAGCAATTTGGAAGTATGCCCCAAAAGCTAGTAAACTGTTGATACCCTTTGACCTGCTATGAGGTCTACACCCAAAGGAGAACAAAAAAAATGAAAAGGACCCATTTGTAGAAAAGTATTTATAGCAGCTCTATTTATCATGGAGAAGTACAGGAAACAAAGTATACCCATTGATTGGGGAATGATTAAACAAGTTATGGTATTTAAATGTGATGGAATATTATTGTGTAAAGAAATGATGAATGGAATGGTTTCAGGAGGAAAAAACTAGGAAAACTTAAATGAACTAATGAAAAGGGAACTAAAAAGTTTCTTTCCCCTAGCATAACCAGGAGAACAATTTATGTGATAACAACAATTCCATAAAGGTTATCAACTTTGAAAGAATTTGTAATTCTCAAGACAAAGACCAACCATAGTTCCAAAGGATTCATGATAAAGCCTCCTATCTACCTGCAGATAGAAAGATGATGGAGTCAGAGTGCAAATTGAAGCATATTTTCTTGCCTTTTTTTTATTTTGTTTTTAATATTCAGACATGGCTAATATGGGAAGATGTTTTACATGACTATACATATCTTTAATTGGGTTTTGTTTTGTGTTTTTTTTCCTTTTCAATGGAGAAGAGAGAGGGAGGGAGGAAGGAGGAAGAAATTCAGAACTGAAAATAAAATTGAATTTTTTAAAGTCTTAACGTTACCTACAACATGAAACTTTCCTCCTAGCATTAAGGTGTATACTTCTCTTTCCTTGATCTCATTTCTTTGTTCATTTGTGCATAGACATCTGAGGCTATGGGTTTTATTGCTAGTTCCTTTCTTAGAAATTTGTTTCCTATGAAACTGAGTAACTCTACTGCTATTCTTCTTACACTATAACTAGGTTGTTATCCTTCATTCTCAAAGAGGACCAAAATGACATCGCTATTTTAGAGTAAGGTTACAGTGCACCTCACTGTAACTAATCAAACCAATATAAGCTCAGAATGCTCTATCACGGGTCAGACACAATAGTCCATGTGAACATTTGGGGTGGATTCTCTAAATTTGCACATCTTTCATTTTTTAACAACTTCAATGCTGCTTTGCTCATAGAGCACAGTACCTTCTCTGATGCTGGGGAGTCCTATGTCAGTGTCTCCCATGTCACACAATCAATTCCAAAATTCTTAAGAGAGACTTTGGGAGTGTCTTTATATAGCTTCTTCTGACCACCATGTGAGTGCTTGACCTAGGTGAGTTCCCCATAGGACAATCTTTTTGGCAAGCATACCTTTGGCATTAGAACAACATGGTCAGCCCATCAAAGTTGTGCTCTCTGAAGTAGCATAACTACATTTGCTGGTATATAGCTTAATGGATGTAACTAGGAAATTTTCTACCTCTCCCTTTGTTTTCAAATTAAATCCCTTTTGATTAGATTCATACAGCTCCAGGAAAGGCAGTCCTTGTTATTTTGCACTCTAGGAAGGAAGGAAGGAAGGAAGGAAGGAAGGAAGGAAGGAAGGAAGAAAGAAAGAAAGAAAGAAAGAAAGAAAGAAAGAAAGAAAGAAAGAAAGAAAGAAAGAAAGAAAGAAAGAGAGAGAGAGAAAGAGAGAGAGAAAGAAAGAAAAGAAGAAAGAGAGAAAGAAATACCACCAGGGAAAGCAAGTTCTCACTCAATGAGTATCCAACACATTTATAAGTAAATGTAGTATGGGAAAGATAGAGAATGATTTAGAAGAATTATTGGGGAGAAATAATAGTAATGAATTGACAAAGTGAAGTTTACAACTTATAACTCCAGTCTCTATGACAAAAATATGGATTAAAAGTTTCTTTAAATAGTTAAAACATTAAATTAAATAGTTAAATTAAACAGTTAAAACATTCTGAATAGTCTAAGAAGTTTGGGGAGGGGGGAGAAAGCAGAGAATTGACATTGTAGGATGTCAGTTATTTTAATATATAGATTAAAAAACTAAGAGTAATTAAAATGAATGCTGATTGAACTATGTTGATCTTTTTTTTTGGCTGGATACAAAAAGGTATTGCCTTTTTGGCAACCTAAACTAAAAGTCACAGATTATTGACTTAAAGTGTAAAAAAAAAATTGGGGGAGGGGGGAGAGGAGATAAAATATTAAATGTATACATTAAACATTCTAAGCATTCTAAGTTAAAAGCTCTATTTCTTTTTGAAGAAGCTTCTATTTAAAGAGGGTTTCAATGGGAATGAAAATGACATTAATTTTTATTCCATCTGATCATTTATCTCACCTTTTCAATAACTTTATAAGGTTCCCTATCACTTTAGGACAAAAGTCCTTCACACTAAGAGTCCAGCCAAACTGTCATATGTTCTGTTTGTTAAACATTGACAATCCATTCCTCACCTTCATTCCTTTGCATACCCTGGAATCTCTTCTCTCTTCAGGTTTACTTCTTAGAATCCTTTCCTTGCTTCAAGTTTCATAACATGTGCCAACTCTTATGGGAAGACTTTTCTGATGATCCTAGCATTTAACTCCCCATTCCTCCTCAAAATATCATGTTTGTTTACTTTTATTTCCCCAGTAATACAAACAGCTAAATTACTCAGTGAATAGAACTCTGGCCTGTGTAATACCAATGCAATACCCATAGCTGCCACTATGAATATGCATGCATATTTCCAGGGAAGATTCACAAAATACAATAAACTCTCTTCCCCAAAGGCAAAAGGCAAAATATTTATTTGGAACATTATTAGGATACCAGGAGGTAAGATTTAACAGGGTACTTATCATTAATACAGGGAGTGCAGACATCTTAAACCTTCTTTTAGACCTCCCCACAAACAAGTTCCCCTAGACAAATTCCTCCCTCCCCTACTCACAGCTTGCTTCTCTCTCTCTGCTCTGTTGGGTAAGTTTCTCCCACACTGAGCTCCATGTTATTCAGGCTCACATGTGACTTAGCTGGGCTGGGCCATAGTTCAAAGCAGGTCACATAGGCCTATTAATGGGCAGGAAGATCTTCCTATTTCATTAACATTACAGCCTGGATTCAGGAAAACCTGAATTCAAATCCAGCCTCTGATACTACTAACTGTGTGACCCTGGACAAGTCACTTAACCCTGTTTGCCTCATTTTTTTTCATATGTAAAATGAGCTGGAGAAGTAAATGGCAAACAACTCCAGTATCTTTGCTAATAAAATACAAAAGGGGTTACAAAGAGTCAGATACAATTGAAAATGATAGAACAATAATTTCCACAGTAGAGTGTACCTTGTTGTCAAGGATGGATTTTCACTTTGCCTACTTAGCAAATATGTATTAAATGAATTTGGAATTGAATTGAGGATGTGAGGAAATATCCTTTTCAAAGATTTTCTGCACATTTTCTCCAACATTTGAATCCCATAAGAATTAATATTGTATTCCTGAGTAGGATTACATTTTTTTTCATTATTTAGTCCTGTTTCTCAATAAGATCTATATTGCTTAGGTTATTTTCATGATGAAAACACATCAAGAAAGGGGAATGTCCAACACCATTGGTAAGGTTTGAGATATTGCACAATTTCAAAGGATTTATGATTTCTCTCATGTGGGTAGTTCTTGCATTCTAATATATCACAGCCCAAGGATATGGAACAAAAAGATCTGTGTTAAAATCTTGACTTTAATATTAGCTATGGGTAAGTCTAACCTGCCTCAGTGAATAGAATTAGCTAACCTGATCTTCAGGTTCCTCATATATAAAATGGAGATAAAAGCATTAATTACCATATAATATTGTTCAGGGGGAGAGAGGTGCTTTATAAGCCTTTAAAATTAAGTTAATATTTTTTGTTATTTTATTAGTTGTCATAGTCAAAAAGGAAAAAAAAATCTGGTAGCCTAAGGCGGGGCTAGGTGGCGCAGTGAATAAGAGCCCTGGCCCCAGAGTAGGGAGGACATGGGATCAGTTCTGACCTCAGAAAATTAGCATCCACACTTACATAAATACCTAGACATGTAACCTTGAGCAAGTTACTTAACCCCAATTGCTTAAAAAAATATATATATATATCTGGTAGCCTATCTTCTGGTGATCAAGATCTGAGACATGGGAAGTTAATGTTCTATGAGAAAGAGAGAGAGAGAGAGAGAGAGAGAGAGAGAGAGAGAGAGAGAGAGAGAGAGAATATATATATATAAGACAGAGAAAAAGAATGAGGGATCAGAGAGAGAGAGAGAGAGATCTATAGCTAGTCTCATAAGATAAAGAGAATGCACATAGGACACTAGTTAAAGAACATCTGAATGTGAGACTTTTTTTAACGTTGATAATCCTAACCTCCCAGTTAATTAACTTCCTTAACTCTAATGATATCCAGTGTGCCTTCCATTCTACCAGAGTGACCCATGGAGACCTCTCCATTATCCACAAGGCCACATGTGACTCTCTAGGTCCTTGGGTGTGGCCTTTTACTGAGTCCTAATTTTATAGAACAAATCCTTTTACTCGGCGGATTTGCTCTGTGAAGTTTGGACTCAGTCAAAGGCTGTCCTGGAGGACCTAGACATGTGACCTCAAAGCTACAGGTTCCCCACCCCTAAAACTGTTCAGACTCCATGATCTTGAACCCTAAATTAATCTTTCACTTTCTTCCCTTCACAGCCTTAGCCTTCACAGGGTTGTCTCCAGGGCCATGGACCAGCAAAGCATCCTTTTTTCCATTGTCCTTCTCAACTTTGATAATTTTTAACCCTGGGTCCCAGTTGTCGTTTGTCATCTCTACTCATTTTTTTCCTACTCCTGAACTGCTGAGTAGGTCTGGACAAAGTTATGAAACCCTGCTGGCTGGAACCATACCCACTACAAACTGATGCCATCAGATCTCCATTTGACCTTTGCTACTATTCAGTGGTATTGTTATTTATCTCTGATGGATTTCTTTCTCATACTCCCCACCAGTCTTACAAATCTTCTCTTTCCTTAAATCCTAAACTCTATCTCCTATGCCATCTGGAGAAAGAAGGATTTCTAATTACCTTTTTTTTATTCAATTTTATTTTATTTTCAGTTCCAATACCCCTCTGCTTCCCCTACTCATTGAGAAGGTAAATAAAACAAAACAGTACAAATATGTATGGACAAGCAAAACAAATTTCTGGATGAAAAGAAAGAAACAGAAGAAAATATGCTTTAATCTGCCCTTTGAGTCCATCAGCTTTCTTTCAGATTGCCTTTTATACTCCATCTCAGTAGATGACCTCACTTCCTACTTTAATGAGATCACAAGACCATGTAATTAGAGTTTAGTGGGACTTTATAGGTCATCTAGTCAACCCTTTAATTTTTTTGAGGTAACATTCTGTCTATTTGAACAAGGTAGGACCCCTGTATTTAAAAATTGATTTCCACCTTAGAAAACTCTGCTGACCTTCAGTTATAGCTTAGCTTAGAACAGTTAAGATTCCATGTTGCTTCCAATTCTCCTAAAGGTAAAGATGAACAGGATTGTATCCTAGAGTGTGACCTGACTTGACTGGAAGTAATTAATAAAATAGCAATAGCAAGCATTTATATAGTGCCTAGTACTAAGTGCTGGGTAATTCATAAATACCATCTCATTTGATAAGCAAGGATTTATTACAGAGTTCTTCTGATATGACTTTGGTCTTTCCCTTCCCTACCAGGTGAACAGGAAGGCAGAGGCTTTCTGGTTCTGTTCTTCTCAGCTCTCTTCTTTAAGTTTTATTGATTTGTTTTGCTTTAATATTGCAAACATTTACAAATTATTCTCATTTGTGGGACCTGTCTTGTAACTATGTAAAATTAATAATAAAATGACCTCAGCTGAAAGTGCATGGAACATTCCACATATGTGCTACTCCTAAGTCTTTTTTTATAATTAACAGGAATGTATTTCTCTCTCTCCCATCCCCCCCCATTGGAAAAGAAAAGAAAAGAAAAATGAATTTTATATAACAAATATGGATAGTCAAGGGGAACAAATCCCACCACGGTTGTATACAAAAATAAATATGTCTCATTCTACACGCTAAATCAATCGCTTGCCTGTAATGGATAGCTTGTTTCACCATTAATTCTCTGGAATCAGGGTCACTGTATTGATCATGGTGCTTAAAGCTTTCAGAGTTGTTTGCTTAAACAGTATTGTTGAAATTGTATATATTATTCTTTTGGTTCTGTTCATTTCACTCTTCCTCAGTTTATAAAATGTCCTTAAAATTGTTTGTTTCTATAATATTGATGTAATAGTATAAATTGTTCTGGTCCTACTTATTTCACTCTATATCATATTGTATATCTTTCCATGCCTTTTTTGTAATCACAAATTTCCTCATTTCTTACAGCAAAATATATTTCCATTTTAGTCATACTTATAATTTTTTACGGAGGAGCAAACTGAAATCTAAAGGAATACTCTCTATAAGTGACTTGCCCAAGGTCATGCAATCTGAGGATGTAAATTTCATGGGAGCTCTTTCATCTCCCTTCTATCACCCCTCAAAACCTTCCTACATCTTTATTTTCCAAGGCCATCCTTCTTTTTGCAAAGCTAACTGACCTCTCTAATTGATCTAAAATATCAATCAATCAATCACCAAGCATTTTTAAGTGTTTGGTATTTGCCAGAAACTGTGCTAGATACTGGAAATAAAAGACAAAGAAAATAGTCACTGCTCTCAAAGAGTTTACATTCTGTTACAGAAACAATATATCCTCTAAAAGCTTGCCCTATCACCCCCCCTTCCTTAACTTCCATCTCTCCTAATTGGTCTCTATGACTCATTTTTTCTCCACTCAATTACATCCTTGACGCTGCCAAGAAAGTGATTTTCGTTAGCAAAAGATTTAACCGTGTCACTCCCCTACTCAGTAAACTCCAGTGGCTCCCTATGCCCTCCAGAATAAAACAAATTCCCTTTTAGCTTTTAAAGTTCTTCATAGCCTGGTCCCAAAATATCTTTCCAGCCTCATTGGATATTACTCCTCCCAACATCCCTCAAAGCAGCTACACTGACCTTTCTGTTCCTCTCATAGGACACTCCACTTCCCATCTCTGTATCTTTACACTGTCACTTGTCCCCATTTCCAGTTGGGCAAAGTTGCTCCTTCTTTCCCTTTTCTCCTCCTCTTCCCCCTTCCCTTCTTCCTCTCCCTCTATCCACATAGGGTACCATACCCTTACCTGTAAGTGCTCTGACCAAAGGAAGATAAATTTTGATGGCTGAAACCTAGCAAGATATCTTGGGATTTAGAGGCTAGATTTCTTTCTTAAAGACCAAGCCTTAAATCCAATTCACTCTGACTTTCATTGATTGTCCAACAATAGGTCCTAGGCCAAGCTCCACTTACTGGTCATTGTATGGGCCCCTATAGCTCAGAATGAATGTAATTAGTAATTATTTCTGTTTGTGCCAGAAAACTTGAGGGTCTTCCCCTCTCAGATTAACTTTTTTTTAATTAGCTGAAAAAAGCTATTCTTTGCCTCATTTCTTACCTAACCTTAATTAGTGAATGAATATTCCTTCAGTCAAACTGAGGCTTGTTAAAGACCTTAGCTCAAAAAGGTCAAGGTCTCCCTCTGCATCAGCCATCTCCAGTTATCCTGATCTATATCTTGCCACTGGATCCAGATGACTTCAGAGGAGAGAGAGAGAGAGAGAGAGAGAGAGAGAGAGAGAGAGAGAGAGAGAGAGAGACTGGTGACTTTACACAGTCCTGATTCACTTAAATCCAATTAACTTGCAAGTCATGGCATCACCTCTCTGAGGTCACGGTTCTTTTCAAGAATGTTATTGACTGATTAAGTCATTACATAAACACATACAGAAGGAAGTAAGCAGAGAAAAGAAAACAATATACAAAAGGTCTACAACAATGTAAATCTCAAGAACAACCACACACCCCAAAGTCAAAAGAAGAGCCAGAGAAAATGCCTAGAGATAAGAAAGGTTGCTCTAGGAACAGCCAGGAGGCCAGTATCACTGGATTGAAGAGTACAGGTTTGGGAGTAAGGTATAAGAAGACCAGAAAGGTAGGACAGGGCAGACCTTCCCATACTTCTGTGTATTCATTATACAGATCCATAATTTTCCATTACATTCATATGCCACAATTTGCTGAATGACTTACCAATCAATGGGCATCTAATTGTTTCCAATTCTTTGCAATCACAAAAAGTATAGCTATAAATATTTTGGTTTATATAGGGACTTTTTTCTTTTTTTTTTCCAATGGCTTCCTTGGAGTACAACTCCAGTAATAGAATCTCTAGGTCAAGGCATATGGACATTTTTAGTCACTTTATTTGCATAATTCAAAATTGTTTTCCAAAATGTGTGTGCCAATTCATAGTTCTACCAATAATGCATCAGTGTGCCTGTCTTTCCACAACCCCGCCAACATTAACTGTTGCTATTTTTGGCATCTTTGCCAATTTGCAGCATGTGAGGTGAAATGTCAGAGATGTTTTGATCTGCATTTCTCATTAGTGATTTGAAACATTTTTTTCAAATCACAACTTCCTATATTCTGGTTTCTGACTCAAATTTACAAACAATTCTCTCTGATTTGAAACTCTTATGACTTATACTCAGTCCTCAGCCTCCTTAATCTTTCTTGAGATTTCAACACAAAGCAAAGCACAATATAAATATTAGGTATTAATATGAAACTACATTATAGCATAGTGGTAGAGAGCTGGCCTTCAAGATAAAAGTATGAGTCTTGCCTCTAACATACACTTACTGCAGAATTCTGGTCAAGTCATTTAACCCCTCAGTATTCTTGGTAACTCAGTAAGACTCATAAATTGCAGAAAATCTGCTAATCTTAATTGGTAGAGACCAATTCACAAAGGAGTTCCCTATACCAGTGAAATCTCAGATTTAGTCCCTATCCCTATTAATCTTATTGATGCCTTCAAGGAGCTCTCAGTCAACTTGGATGAGATTAAGACATACATACAGAAGAAAAAACTACAGAAAAAAATCAAGGCATGATAATATAGTACACTTTCATTGTTTGTTTTTCATGAGTGTTTAGGGGACACTGAGAGAGAAGTCCTCCTTTCCTTTTTTCATCCCTCACACAGTTACCAAAATAATCTTCCTAAGGCACAAGTATGACCATGTTGTTCTTCTTTAAAAACCTTTGGAATCTTCCAGAGGAAACTACCTACATAATAAGGCAGCTAGATGGCACAGTGAACACGGTTGGGTTTAGAAACAAGAAGAGCTGAGTTCCAATCTAGCCTCAGACATTTACAGGCTTGCAACCCTAAGCAAGCCCCTTTATTTCTCTATGCCTCAATTTCCTCACCTATAAATCAGGAATAATAGTAGCACCTGCCTCATAGTGTTGTATGAAAGCCAACATTTATTTAGCATTTACTATATGCCAGACACTGTGATAAGTGCTTTATGGTTTTTACCTCAGTTGATCTTCACTACAACCCTGGGACATAGGTGCTATTCTCTTCACCCCCATTTTACAGATGAGGAAACTGAGGCAAACAGCTTAAACAACTTGCCCAGAGTCACACAGTTAGTATCTGAAGCCAGGTTCTCTACCACTGTAATGCAAATTTTAATGTGAAGCATTCGGAATTGTCTCTCTGCCTGAGTATGATTATGAAGAACAAAAAGGTAGAATGCAAAAATAACATTTTGATAATCCTAAAACAGCATCATTATGGTCCTTATTAGCATATATGCATAAACATAAACCCAGCTCAATTTATAATATTAAATTCATAGGTAGAGATTGCTTGTACAAAATCTAAACATTTCTTCTTTTAATGAAATGTTTTATATATTGATATGTTTCATTATTTTTATATTATACATTTCTATATTCAGGTAGAAAGTGATTTGGAGAACACACAGACTTGCAATGGAAAAAAAATATCAGAGTATTGCTGAAAGGCCTGATTTCATGTGAGGAAAAAAAATGCTTTCCAAATACTTCCCATGAACATTATTTCCAGATAATCTAGAAAAAATGCTAACCCAACTAACAGCTGTGTTTTGTTATTTAATAGGATCATTTTTCTTTGCAATTAAATCCCAGTTCTGTCTCTAAAGAGAAAGCAAATAAAGAAAGTTTTGCAGGCACATAGTTTAAAGCTTTGCTCAGGTCATCAACTATCCAAAATATAAATATAAAAATATTAGAGTCACATTATCTACATGCAACTACATACATAAACATATTTCAAAAATAGGTATATGGCTTAATGCTGGGGTTTTTTACCCAAGTTTTTAAAGTGTTATTAACTGTACCACAATATCTATTAAGTGCTGACTCTTGCTACAGAAACTTGGAATACTATATTCTCCTTAGGACACGTGCCACAGTAAGATAGCCCTGTATAGTGCATTTTGAGCCAATCAAACAAAGTTCAAGGCCAGTCTTGGGTTAGTTTGTGGGGGGACGGGGTTAATTACACATTACCTTCAGAAAAAAAATGTATCTATTAACTGATCTGTGAAGCTAATTACAATCACAGTATTCCTAGTGTTTCCAAGTGATTAAAAATGTTTTTTTTTGTTTTAATATTCTGACTGAAAAATCCTGTAAAGTCAAACAGAATGATGAAGAAAAATAATGATGTAGGAAATGCACAATCTACCACACACCTGCATAAATATATCTGGAAGAGATGCTCTCCATTTATAAAACAAGTGGGATGGTTCAAATGACCTGTAAAGTCTCTTCTACTTCTAAGGTTGATTCCAAGAAAATTAAAGCTGTTATTTTATTTCTGCTTTTATCTGCAATGGTAACATCACCTTGCAATTATTATTTCACAGGAAATATTGGAAATGAAGCAAAACTGCTGCGAGCTGCAGGATGGGAGGAAGAGCTGTTGTCCTATCTTCCATCAATGTATTATGTGTCCTTGAGCATGCCACTTCTGTTTCTTTCCTGTTTATTCTTTCCTAATCTTAAATGAACAAGTATTTCCAGAGGAGACTGCCCAGGTAACCAGGAGAGCTTTCAGAGATCCCACAAACCACCACAGTTGTTAGTGGAGTCCTCTGTAGGGCTAATGACTGATAAGAGAAGTACCTGCAGATGGAGGTTCCCCAATAATAGTGGCAATTTCAGGGACCATCACCTCTTGGGGAAGAGAGAAATGATAACTATGAATTCTAGAAAGTTACTTATCCTCAAAGTCCAGCATAGAGCTACACCTAGGAGGAGCATCATGAAGACTTCACAAAGAGAAAAATGGACATCCAGGGCCAGGAGCCTGAGGTTCTGCTCTGTCCCCACACATTCTCTATCTATGTGCCTTATCCATCTTTGTGCCTTAAGTGTGAGCCCACTTTTTCCCCAGAGACTTTATGTGTACAAGGGGAAAATACTACCCATGTATGCAAGGCTATTATTATTTCTATTACGCTCTTGGTAAACACTTTTCCCCCTGAAAACTAGAGTTCTTCTAGTTGATTGATAGTGGAAAGCATATTAGAAGTAGACTCATGAATAGAAGCCCTTTAGGAGCACTCTCAACAATACTCAGAATTTCCTCTACCATGTAACAATTTTTCATCCTGTAAAGCCAAGCATGAACAGCTTTCCAGAGGACCCCTGCTGTGAACAACGTTCAAGGTACTGATTAGAATACACACTATAGTGAACTCTTTATTTATTCAGTAACAAACTAAGACAAAACCTTCACAGAAAATCAAAATACAGCATTCACCATGATAACACCATGGCATAACAGCTTATCACTAAAGTGGCCACATAGTTTTCACCAAAGTGGTCATATAGTTTTGTTTTTTTTTAAAGCAATTGGGGTTAAGTAACTTGCTCAAGGTTACATGGCTAGTCATTATTTATGCGTGGGTGCTCGTTTTTCTGAGGCCGGATCTGATCTCGGGTCATCCAAACTCCGAGGCCGACGCTCTTACTCACTGCGCCACCTAGCCACCCCTTTAGGGCAATTGGGGTTAAGTAACTTGCCCAAGGTTACACGGCTAGGTTTTTGTTTGTGTGGATTAAGTGTCAGAGGCCGGCTCTGAACTCAGGTCCTAATGATTCCAGGGCCGGCGCTCTATTCACTGCGCCACCTAGCCGCCCCTGGTCATATAGTTTTAAACAAACATTCATTTAGTCAATCACAAAGTCCACCCCTAGGGGATATTGTCTTAATATCTTCAATAAAAGAGTTTTCTTTCTTAAACAAAGTACTTTCATTTAGTCAATCACAAAGCACAAAGGTCAAAGTTCTCCACCCCTAGTAAATCATGATCTTCTCAGTTTGCATTAAATACCCAAGGAGAGGTCTTTTCATTTTGACTCAAGGCAGGCTCTCAGCTTCCATGGTTCATCTTCCATGGTCCCAGCTCCTGCCCAAATCTATCCAACTGCCAGCTGGGTTCAAAGGCAGACAACTCTCAGTTCTTTGTTCAGCTTCTTGTGCAGTTCCTGTTCCATATTGAAGCTCACAGTGTCTGGCCCACCTCAAGTCCTTCACGGTTTCTATTCCTGGGAAGACAAAGCTTAACAAAGCCGCAATAACATTCATAAACTTTGATGGCATCCTCATCAATTCACTTTCTGCCTGAGAAATCACCATAGACCCAACAACAAAGACTGAGGATTCAACACAAATCATCAGTATAGTCCCCTGGGCCTCTGAAATCATCAGCAAAACCCTCCTCCAGGATTTCTGTAAACATACAACCAAAAAATCCTTTTTCAGGGCTTCTGAACTGGCAGCAAGGTCCCAGGGCTTCTGTAAAAACAGCATCAAAGGGGCAGCTAGGTGGCACAGTGAATAGAGCAACAGCCCTGGAGTCAGGAGGACCTGTTCAAATCTGGTCTCAGACACTTAACACTTACTAGCCATGTGACCTTGGCTTGTTAAGTGACCTTAAGTGTCACTTAACCACAATTGGCCCTCCAAAATAAATAAATAAATAACAGCAGCATGCTCTATCAGCAGACAAATTTGAGAAAGTAGCATCAAAACAAAGTACCAACACCATAGCCATGCCTCCTCCCCGTTTTCTTCTCTTCTCATTTCTCAGTTCTTCTTATTCTCAGATCAGTCCTCAGTTCTCATTTCTCAGTTCTCTTCTCTCTCTCCAGCAGTAGCAGCCCAGCCTCCAGATGCTTGCTCCCAGAAGTTTTGGCCTCTCTCCACTTGGGCTGTTCCTTATATATGATATTAGCTCCTCCTTGTTCAGCCCCTTCCTGTTACAACAACAAGTCCATCCCACTGTGGGATTCACAAGTTCTGGGTCTTAATACTTAACTTGAAACTCAGTGCTAAGTACCTGTTAGCTTGCCAATACAAGGGACAGAGTAGATCTTCAAATTCCCATTACCATTACACATCCCAAAGCCTTGTTTGACCATGCCACAGCTTTGCATCCTGAAGTCTCAAGCCTACCCTGGAATTCACACACTGGAAATACCCAACACTCCTATAGCATATCCCTCTGATTGGATTGTTCTTACCAGGACCTCCATTTATGGAAAGTGTCCAGGCCAGTCATGACCCCTTGCTGACAATCTTTGTCTTATTCCCCTTTTCTGCTTCCTTTTATGTGTGCCCTTCCCCCATTAAAATGTAAGCTT